>CM053582.1:83625549-83647495 GCA_028627135.1 Pseudochirops cupreus
CCCTCCCTCCCTCTCTCTCTCTCTCTCTCTCCCTCTCTCTCTCCCTCCCTCCCTCCCCCCCTTCTCCTTCCTCTTTCTCTCTGATCTCTATCTCCCTCTCCTCCTTTGCCCTCTCTGTCCCAATACAAACCATTCATTTCTTTGCCTGGCCATACACTATTCCTTGGAATAAATATAATCTGTTATACCAAAAGGAGGCCCACAGGGGAGAATGGGGCCAGCGCCAGCCACAGTAGAGTCTGACCAACTCTGTTTCTCACTGTAAATCTGGGCAGCCCTTTATCGGAATTGATTGTTTCTGGCAAGAACCTGCAGAGTGAGCTCATTCATTATATAAGTTATGTGAATGATTTCTTTTGGTGGAGGGAGGGATGGAAGTTGGGCTCCTCTGAAACTCCCATCATGCAGGAAGAGTTCCAAGCTGAGATCTGGCATGGTGAGGAGAGGGGGACCACAGAACTTCCGGAAGGGCATCCCAAGGCTCTCCAGTGATAGACCACATCCTACCCCGCTCCCGACCTTGGCACCTGGAGAAGATCCATCACTGAAAACCGAGAAACTACTCAGAACTCAGTCATCCTATTCCATGCAAGTCTGTCCTTGCTGATGAGATCTTGGGTTGTATTAAGGGAGGAAGAACTACAAGGAAGAATTAGGTGATCATCACAGTGTCCTGGGCCCCAGACAGGCCACATCTGGAGGACTGCATTCAGTTTTGAGAATTCTTGCTTAGGAAGGAGATCAAGAAGAACTGAAGGCAATTGGTGTAACGGAAGTTGTGGAGAAAAGCTAGTCTGGGCTTGATGCCGGGAAGAAACTTCCTAATATTCAGAGCCATCCAAGAGTGGAATGGGCATGGGCATTTAATAAGCACCTACTATGGGCCAGGCACTGTGCTAAGCACTTTACAATTATGATCCTTACAACAACCACGGGAGGTAGGTGCTCTTATTATCTCTATTATATAGATCAGAAAACTGAGGCAAACAGAGGTAAGTGACTTGCCCAGAATTACACAGCTAGCAAGTGTCTGAGACTGGACTTGAACTCAGGTCTTACTGATTCCAGACCTGGGGTTCTATACACTGCATCTCCTAGCTGCCTCAAGAGGCAGTGTTGGGTTCTGTCCTCACTGGCGGTTCAAACGGAAGCTGGATGACGGTTTAGCAGTATGTTGTAATGGGGATTCTCTTCTGGGTATGGTTTGTTTTAGTCTGCTCCCAACTACAAAATTCTATGAAATAATTATTGAATTAGGAACTCAGTATTGGTGGGGTTATGTAGAAACAGGTGACCTTGTTCATTGCTGGTAGAATTGCAAATTAGAAGAACATTTTTTTTCAAAACAATCAAGCAGAAGATACAAAATAATCCTACTGTTTGACTCAATAATTTAATTGTTGGGAATATTTCCTGAGAATGTCATTAAAACAAACAAAAAAAATTTCTCCATTAAAAGATTTGATAGAATCATTTTCTTGTGCTTTAAACAAAAATTTTATTGATGTGAAGTGTGGGAACATGGATAGAAAACTGACTTCAGAGTCAAAGACCTTGGTTCAAATCCTACCTCTAACACCGTCTGACAATGTGACCTTGGATGAGTCACTTAACCCTCTTAGTGACCCAGACAACTCTCTAAGATTATAAATTATAGGACAGTTTCCCATCTTCATTCATAGAGGGAGTTTCTTCTCTGGGATTTCCCCACACCACTTAAATCATAGGACAGGTCTAGACCAAAAATTTACAAATTTTATTTTATTTCTGCATTACATTCATTTTTGAAAAATATTCCTATCCCCACTCCTATTCATCCTGTTAATCTTATAATAAAGATAAAACATGAAGAGGGGAAAAATAGACCAGTTCACAAAACCAATTACGACATCCACTGGGTTTCACCTCATGCCATATCCTACCGCTCATCACCACAACATACCCTATGATCCAGTGACATTGGCCTCCTGGCTGTTCCTCAGACAAGATACTTCACCTTCAGGCTTGGGGCATTTTCTCCGCCGCCTCCCATGCCTGGAATACTCTTTTACCTCATCTCCACCACTCCAGCTTCCTTCAAGTCTGTCTTAAATCCAACCTTCTACAGGAACCTAATCTCTCTTCATTCTAGTTCCTTCTCTCTCACGTGTTTCCTGTTTTATTCTATATTCAGTTTGTATTTTGTTTCCCCCATTAGACTGTGAGTTCCTCCATGGCAGACTGATTATCTTTTGCCTTTCTTTGTATTACCAGCTATTCACTTAGTGCCTGGCACACAGTAGGTGCTTAATAAATGTTTATTACCTGACCGACAATATGTACAAAATTGAATACCCATAGGCTCCCACCTCTACAAAGAGGGGAAGAGATACCTTTTCTCAACTATTCTCTAAAGCAAAGTTTGGTCATTATACATCCAGTTTTCCCTTTTTCTTTCCATTTCTGATTATATTGTCATGCTCATTTCTTTAAATTGTGTCCTTTTTTCTTCTGGCTTAATTCTGCATTAGTTTGTTCAAGTCTTCTCATGTTTTCAAGTTCTCTCTTCACATCCCTCATTCCCTATAGTGGCCTGAAATTCCATCATCTCAACAATTTGTTTAGCTTTTTTCAATCTATAAATGTTACCCTTTGTGTTCGCTTCTTTGCTACCACAAAAATGCATTATAAATATCTTGGTGAACAGGGGCCTGGTTGTGTGTATCTTTGACCACCTTGGTGTATGTAAATGCCTAGCAATGGAATCTCTGAGTCAGAGTTTGGGCATTTTAGTTATTTTTTAATCACAATTCCAAATTGCTTTCCAAAATGGCTGGACTAATTCATAGCTCCACCAACAATAATTTTCATTCTGATCTTTTTCTTTTGTCTTTTTGGAGAAGGGAAGGCAGGGCAATTGGGGTTAAGTGATTTGTCCAAGGTCACACAGCTAGTAAGTGTTACATGTCTGAGGTCGAATTTAAACTCAGGACCTCCTGACTCCGGGGCTGGTGCTCTATTCATTGTGCCACTTAGCTGCCCAAATTCTGATCTTTTTCTAGTCCCTCCAACATGGACTTTTTTTTTTATCTTTGCCCATTCTGCTGTATGTGAAGAAAAACTTTAGAATTGTTTCAATTTTCATTACTCATTATTAGTTATGTAGACTCAACTTTCATAAAATTGTTAATGGTTTGTAATTTTTCTTTGAATAGCTGTTTGTTCCTCTCCTTTGACCACTTATACCTTGGGGGAATGGCTCTTACTCCTATATTTATGTTAATTCCCACATAACTTAGATTAGCTGAGAGTAATGGAAGCCATTGCCCATTTCTTCAGAATGGGGCTCACCTACCCCTTAGATGACAGACCTCATATTCCATTATTCTTCATATGGAACCCCTATTTTTATTTCAGCCTTCAAAATTATCAGTAGAGTAAAACTAATCTATCTCCTGATGACCTAGTGCAACTTCTTGTTATATAGAGAGCTATAATGACTAGACAGTAGGCCTTAGAATCAGGAAGACCTGAGTTCAAGCCCTTCCTCTGACGCCTACTGGCTATATGACCCTGGCTGGGTTACTTAACTTATGAATGCTCCAAATATCTCTCTGAGACTATAAATTGCAATGAAAGTGTTGACCTGCATAAGGAGAGGGAATTTCCTCATTTAAGAATTCCCTATATCACTGAAATCACAGTCAAGTTCATAACAATCATATCTTGGGTCCTGGATTTTTCTTAGGAACATCTAATGGATTTTTTCCATAATTGATAAGAAGTATTTTGTGCAATTACAAAATACTGCAAGCAAATCAAATGCCCAACATAGGGGAATGGGAAAAAATGACTTGTGATTATATTAATGGAATGGAATGTGTGGCAACAAGCCAATGAAAACGGAGAATTCCTGTCAAGAGTTTAGAATTTTGCTGTCTCTCAATGACAGTGTGGCCATTACATTTAGTCTCTACTATCACAGATGTGATATGATACATAAAGACATGGATTGGAATTACAGAAAAAAAAGATGGGAAAAATCAACAAGATCAGACCAACCACATAACGACAATGATAATAATAATAATAACAGAAATATTCACATGGGGGCGACTAAATGGTGCAGTGAATAGAGTGCAGGGTCTGGAGTCAGGAAGATTCATCTTCCTGAGTTCAAACCTATCCTCAGACCCTAAGCTGTGTGACCCTGGGCAAGTCACTTCACCCTGTTTGCCTCAGTTTTCTCATCTGTAAAATGAGCTCGGGAAGGAAAGGGCAAACTGCTCCAATATCTTTGTTAAGAAAACCTGAAATAGGATTATGAAGAGTTGGACCGAATGGAAAGCAGCTCAGTAACCAGACATTTACACAGCGTTTTACGGTTTGCAAAGCACTCGAGGAATGATGTTTCATACTCACAGCGGCCCTGGGAGGTGGATGCTATTGTCATCTCCATTCTATAGGCGAGGAAAGCGAAGCAGGCAGAGGCTACGGGACTTTCCCCAGGGTCGTACAGCTAATAAGTATCTAACATTGAATTTGAACTCGAATCTTACTGAATAGTGCTCAAGTTGTACCAGTTGCCTTGACACGCAGCTATAGAGTCATTCTGAAATGGAGACAAAAGAATTTCTAATTCCCAACTGCAGTTCTCAAGATATCTGAAAAAAGGGGGAGGATAATGAAGCATTGAAAAAAAAGTATAGACCTTATTTTTTCTTCAACCTAATGACTTCATGGGTGTAGTGAATTTCTAGTGAGGAAAATCCCTCTACCAATGCAGATTTACACCTAATCTATAATTTACTGCTTTCAAGCGTTGCCTGGGGAACTGAGAGATTAAGTGATTTGCTCGAGGTCACAGCCAGCATGTGTCAAGTCTTCCTGACTATCTACTAAGCCAGAGACCTTATTATGATTTTTTTTAAAAAGCTATTACTATAAAATTAGAACTGAAAAAAATGACTGATCATTCAGAAGATCTTAGTTAATATAAAACCACAGCTCTCTTTTTCCATATTCACAAAATCTTTATGAGAATTATCTATATATTAATTGAGGAGGAACTCAATAAAATTATAAGAAGGGAAAAAGAAAGCTTCTACAAACAGTATTTTCAAGAGCAGACCTTGTCTTTTCAATCATACAACTGACTGAAAGACAAAGAGAATAAAAGATCCCATTGTGGTCAAAAGATATGAACTAGTAATAACCATATGAAAGGATGCTCCAAATCACTAATAAGAAGAGAAATTCACATCAAACAACCTTAATGTTTCACCGTAAATGGGGCAAATTTTCAATGATTACAGAAGACAGAAATGGTCAGTGTTGAAGCAATTGTAGAGACTGTCACACTAAAACATGGTTGGTGGAGCTGTGCATTGGTACAGTTCTGGAAAATCATTTGGAATTATGCAATGAAAGTGACTAAAATACTCTTTAACCCAGAGATTTTACTCTAAGCATGCACCCCAAGAAGGCGAGTGATTTTTTTTATATGCTCCCTATGTACTTTATTTATTTTTCCCACTTAGTGGTATTTTATATAATAATAAGTAATGATATTTATTTATTTTTTTGTTTATTTATTATAAATAAATACTATTTATATAGCAATAAGTAATAATAATTTAATAGTAATGAGAAAGAACTGGAAACAAAGGAGGTGGCCACCAATTAGGGAAGGGCTACAAGTGGTATGGGATATTGCTGTGGATAATTACAAATGGCACATTACTATGCTGTAAAAACAAACAAACAAACAAACAATGAGCATGATGAATACAGAGAAGCATAAAAAGACCATCAAGAACTGATGCAAAAAAAGTAAGTAGAGCCAGGAAGACTATTCACACAATGACTACAACAAAGTAAGTGGAAAGAACAACCAACAGGAAACAATTGAAACAAATGTCATGAAGTTGTAAAGTACAAGTTTGCTCCCAAATAAGAAATACTCCTTTGCAAAGGTCTTTTGCAGAATCCACAGGTATGGAATATTGCACATCATGTCAGAATTTTAGGGTGTATTGATTGGTTTTACCAATTTTTCTTCTTTTTATTTCTTTAAAAACATGTATTTCTTGTCAGGGATGGCTCATGGGATGGAGAAAAGAAGGGAGATATAGGGAAAAATCTAGGAGATGTAAAACAAAAGATAACAATAAAAATCAATTTTAAATAAAACCCATTGAGCTTACCCTTTGTTGACTTTTTTTTAAGTATCTGATTTGGGAGCGTAAAGCATTGCCTTAAAGGCTCTCTTCCAACAAGGAATCCCTCATGCATATGACAAAATATTACTAGGTTCTTTGTAAGATACGATAGTGGAGATAACAGTGTTCAACAACTCTGATCATTAATATCAAGCAAGGCATAAAGCAGAGAGATGTGCACTCTCCAAATGTGTGTTGTTACTTACGTGAAAGAAGTCCAGCAAGAATCCAAGAAGGGAGATTCCCTATAGATGATGAGGTCCTCTCATTGTTCCTGTTTGTGCATAACATTGTGCTACTTGAAGAAAACCATAGAAAACAGTACAGCCTTCTAAATGAGACGCATGATCACTTAGAAGAAGTCAGTCTATGCACACAGGAAAAACCAAGTGGATGAGCAATGCCTATCATCCAAACTCTGGTAAGGAGTTCAATTGACAGCCCATACAAACTCTGAGGTTGGACCATGAGTCCATGAGTAGAACTTAGAATGGAAAAGGAAGAAGAAAGTATCTTTCCCCCCTATAGTATATTGTTGTTGAGTTGTTTTTTAGTCATGTCCCACTCTTCATGACCCTATTTGGGGTTTTCTAGGCAAAGATACTAGAGTAATTTGTCGTTTCTTTCTCCAGCTCATTTTACAGATGAGGAAAATGAGGCAAATGGGAAGGAGGGGAAGCTGCATCTTTGGACACAGTATATACATACACACACACACACACACACACACACACACACACACACACATATATATACATACATACACACACATATATCTATCTATATCTATATCTATATATATATGTGTATATATATATATATAAATGAATCACAGGTCCATTGAAGTGCCCTATATCCATGAGTACCCAGCAAAAAGAGGCCAACATGGTGAAGGGCCTCAGGTTTGCAGACTGTGAGGATTGATAGGAAGTAAGGACATTCAGCCTGCTGAAGAGAAGACTTAAGAGTGATAAAGTAGATGTCTTTTACCTAAAATATTTAAAAAGCTGTTGTGTAGAAAAGTAGATTTGATTTGTTCTGCTTGGTCGAGAAGGCAGAATTAGGAGTAATAGATTCTTCCTTAGATCCCCAGTCCCCTCATTAATGATGACCTTTCTAGGAATCCCACTTTCAGAAAACCTTTGCCAGATTTCTCTGTTCCCTCTCCACAACCATT
This sequence comes from Pseudochirops cupreus, assembly GCA_028627135.1. Taxonomy (NCBI): domain Eukaryota; kingdom Metazoa; phylum Chordata; class Mammalia; order Diprotodontia; family Pseudocheiridae; genus Pseudochirops; species Pseudochirops cupreus. The sequence goes on from CM053582.1 coordinate 83,632,927, forward strand.
TACCTGACTTCTGCCTTCTTGCCAGGTACCCTTTCCTTCCTCTTCCCCCAACCTTTCCCAGTTCTTGGACCAGGAACCATGATCAAATGAAATCTGCCATTGTTCCTGGATGGGGTGTGTCAATATATTCTGTCATGGTCCTGCTCACCATCCCTGTAACTTTCTGGACCAAAGTGCTCCTCTCTGGCCAATACTCTCCTCCATGTTTGTTTCCCCCATTGAAAAGTAAGATAACAGAGGGCAGGGATTGCCTTTATTTTTGTATCTGCATCCCCAAACCTTAACCTTAACATGTACTTTTTCATTCATTCATTCCTTGTTTTTTTATCTGTAACTGGAGAGTATCTCACCTGGTCATGTCCTCGGACCCCTGGCTGGGCAGAGACTTCTCTTATTCCCTGCATGAATCTTAGGATGATAAGGAGAATAGCAATGAAAATAACTCCAATTTCAAGGATTCCAGAATTTCAGAGCTGGAAGGGACCTCAAAGTTCAAGTTCAAGAAATATTGTTTCATCTCTAGCTCCCTCAAGCCCTAAGCACTCTGGGCTCACACGGACCCAGGTCTGATCCTTGAGGCTGGCCCTGAGAGGGGTAGTTTCTCTCTTTGGCTTATTGGCTCCACCTTATAGCAAAACTCCAGGGAAATCTGAATCAAGCTTAGGTACAGCTGGTGTCTAGGGTTTCACTGAATGTCAGTATCTCCATTCCTGCATAAGGGAAAGTGGGAAGAGCACACACATTTGTTAAGTACCTACTGTATACTAGGCACTTTAGATCTCATTGGATCCTCATAACGACCCTCTGAGGTAGGTGCTGCTTTTATTCCCATTTTACAGTTGAGGAGAACTGAGACAGGCAGAGGTTGAGTGACTTATTCAAGGCCACATAGCTAGTAAGTGTCTGAGGTTGGATTTGAACTCAGCTCTTCCTGGCTCCAGGCCCAGGGCTTTATCCATTGTGCTACCTACCTGTACTGTTTGTTGCTGAATGATTTCAGTTGTGTCTGACACTCCATGAGCCCATTTGAGATTTTCTTGGTAGAGATACTGGAGTGATTTGCCATTTCCTTGTCCAGCTCATTTTTACAGATGAGGAAACTGAGGCAAACAGGGTTAAGTGACTTGTCCAGAGTCATAGGTTGGATTTGAACTCAGGTCCTTCTGACTCCTGGCTCCAGTGCTCTCTATCCACTGCAGCACCACCTAAGTGTTCATTATAAAATGGGACAGCCTTTACCTGCCACAAAAAAACCTGCATTATACAAAGAACTCATAGGAGTCCATTAACAAGTACAAAAGCAGGAAGTACTTTAATAGCCCATTAGACTGTCCCCTGAAAGACAGATGCTTTGTGGGACTCCTGAATAGATACTTCCCACTCACTTTGAATCTGCACTGTCTGAACAACTCGTATTGCTATGATGCTGCTATCATAGAGGCATTGGGGATAGAAATAAGATAAATAAAAATAAATAAAGATAAATGGATAAAAATAAAGATGAATAAAACCATCCTTATTTACAAACAACTTACATTCAAATAGACAACAAGTATGTATACATATGTATATAGAGAAAAAATATTAAGAGAATAAATTATAATGACCAAATACAAGCCCATTTAGGAGTGAAGGCACCAGCAGTTGGAGGGAGCATAAAGAAAGGCTTTGTGTGGATGGTGATGCTTGGGCTGCATTTCAAAGAATGAGAAGGATTCTAGGTGGCAAAGGTGAGGAGGGAGTGTGTCCCAGGCATGAGGGATGGCCAAAGCAAAGGTCTGGAGGTGGGAGATGGATTGCTCTGTGTAAGGAGTAGAGAGAAGGACAGTTTGTCACAGAATGTGGAAAAGAAAGTAATGTCCAATGGGTGTGGAAAGATCCTTAAGATGAGGTCATATGGGGTTTTTAAAGATAACTAGAGGAGTTTATTTTTAATACTAGAGGCAACAGGACATGTTGGGGGTGATTGAATGGGGGAATGACGTATTCACATGTGGGCATGAGGAGTATGGCTTCAGCAGCCATGTGTAGAATAGACTAGAGTAAGGAGGGGCTGGAGGCAGGGAGGCCAGTGAGGAGACTGGAGGGCTAATTCAGGCAAGAGGGGATGAAGGCATGAACTAAGATCTTGGCTCTGTGAATGGAGAAAAATGGTCAGAGGCGATAGATGTGAAGATAAAAATGACAAGAATTGGCAACTGATCAGCTCCTGAGGTGAGGAAGAAAGTGTGGGGACAAGGTTAATGCCAAAGTCACAAACTTGGAAAACTGGAAGGGCATTTCTATCTTTGGATAGAAATACTTAAGTTTATTTATTTATTGTTTTACTTCTTTTTTTACTTTTTTACTTTTTTGAGGGAATTGGGGATAAGTGACTTAAGTCACAGAGCTGGTAAGTGGATGAGGTCAGATTTGAACTCAGGTCCTCCTGACTCCAAAGCTCTCCATTGCTCCACCTAACTGCCCCAAAATAGCTTAGAAGTTCAGAAAAAATAGGTAGATAATGATGGCTAACATTTCTATAGAATGCTTTAAGGTTGACAAAAGGTAGGGGCTATTGTTATCCACAATTTGTGGTTAAGGAAACTCAGCCTCGGCCCCAGCTCTACAGTTATGAATCTATAATCCTATTACTTCCCTGGGCCTCAGTTTCCTCATCTGTAAAGTGAAAGAGTTGGAACAGAGTGTCTCAGAGGTTTCTCCTCTCTCAATCTATTATCATAGACTAGGACTTTCCTCCCCCACTCAAATCCATTTCTTTTTGGGGGGTGGTGAAGAAATACAATTGGAGAAAGTGACTTGCCCAGGGTCTCGAAGCTAGTAAATGTCTGAGGCTGGATTTGAGCTCAGGTCCTCCTGACTGCAGGGCTGGTGTTCCATCCACTGTGCCACCTATCTGCTTTCCACATCTATTTCTTTGATATTACCCTTTGCTCCTGTTTCTCCTGCTGAAGTATGGTGGCCATGGCCCTCTCCCTTGCCCTTTGGGTGATCCTTAACTTTAATCCTTCAGGGACTAACTTTCCAGGATTTGAAGTCATACATTGCCGGAAGAATATTGGCGCTAAAAAAAATAGGTCTTTGTTTCAGGCTGAAGCTTTGGGGTTATTAAAAGAACTCTGCAATTCCCCAAAGGCCATCCAGCCCCTTCTGCTCCTCCCATTCAACTCTGGGACCAGATTATTGGCTGTGTAGAGGGGCTGCCCCTGGTTTAGGGGTTAAAAAGATGGAGATGAACACATACCCTCCCTGGAGATGCCCCCACCGATGCCATTTAGAAAACAAAACAAACAAAACCACAGAAACAAAACAAATCTCAAATTGAAAAAAAAAATTCTTTGACTTTGTATTTTGTCTTCTCTTCTGTGTGAAGGAGGCATCATGAGGCAGTGGAATGTGTGAAGTCAGGGGACCTTGGGTTAAGTGCTGTCTCTGCCACTTACTTCCTGTGTGACTGTGGACAACAGCTCAGATTCTCTTTCCTCTTTTCCTCTCTCTCTTTCTCTCTCTCTCTCTCTCTCCTCTCTCTTTTTCTCTCCTCTCCCTCCCTCTCTTTTTCTTTCTCTCTCCTCTTTCCCTTCTCCTCTCTCCTCTCTCTCTTCTCTCTCTCCTTTTTCTTTCCTTTCTCTTTCTCGTCTGTTTCTCTCTTCTCTCCCTCCCCCCTCTCCTCTCCTCCCTTCTCCTCTCTTTCTCCCCTCTTCTCTCCTATCTCTCTCCCATTTCTCCTCTCTCTTTCTCTCTTCCTCTCTCTCTCTCTCTCTCTCTCTCTCTCTCTCTCTCTCTCTCTCTCTCTGGATCTCAGTTTCCTCTTCTGTAAAATGAAAGAGATTGACCTTAGAGGGTCTGTAAGGTTCCTCCCAGCTCTAGACCTATGAATCCATGACCCTGTGGACCTGTTTTCTCATCTGTAAAGTCAAGGGGATAGACAAGAGGGCCTTGGGAGTCCCTTCCAGCTCTAGACCTGTGAGTCTATGCTTAGAAGATCTCTCTGAGACACAGGTGAGGTGCTAATGCATGAGACACTTCCAGGTCCCCAAAAGGCCATTCCAGAGAAATAGAAACCACTAGCCCTGAGCCTTCTATTTGAGTCTGCCTGTGGAAAAAGCACCGAAGAACCTCCAGGCCACAGGGGAGAAAAATCACCTCTTTGTTGGAGTAGCTGGATACTACTCAGCTCTGAGGTATCTCAAATCTGCCTAACAGGTTTTTTTTCTTTCTGTTGCCTTATGTTAAAAAAAAATCATTCCCTTGAGCAACTTCCCAAAATCTCCTGATGGAAACATGTCACAAAAGACCTATGTTTCCTTTGGGAACCAAGCCACTGGGCAGGCAGCTGGATAAGACACATGCAAGATGCCTATTTTCATGTTTGAATTGGAAAGAGCCAGAAATCACATTTAGCAGCATTTCCCCCCTTTCCAGTGTGGACACCCAGCCACACATAACTTTGTCCTCTTGGTTTTAAACAAGAATATATCTTTTTTCCCCTTCTTTCTTTCTTTCTTTCTGAAGACTCAGATTCTTGGAACGCATCCTTTTTTTTTCTTTTTGGCTATTTTTACCCACTTGGATCCTTCCGGTAACCATGGCAATTCATCCAAACACTGGATTCCAGCCTCTAATGACATAACCTCCCCCTTTCCTGCTTTTTCTTCCCTCACCTCTGGCTCTACTCTCTTTCCTCTTGGGGGAAACAGGAGAAAGACTTGGGATTCCTTCCTTTCCCTTCTCCCCCCACCAAAAAAGGTTCTGTTTTTTCTTCCTTTGTGGTACCCACCAGATGCAAACATGGCCTGTCTCTCTTGGGATCTTGCCTGGGTCAAAGAAGCCAAGCTGTTTTGAGAAACTATAAGCTACCCCCCAATCTCACCCTCCTCTCTTCTCTTCCACCCCCCCACAAATCCAATTTCCACTGCAAAGCAAGAATGGCATTTCTTCTGGAAAGCTGGGAATCTTCCCTCTTTTTCCTCAGTGCCAAACTTCCTCAGAGGCCAGAGGTGAATGGGCAAATAGGAGAAGAGGAGAGGAGAGGAGTGGAGATGATTCTTTTGATTTTTTGGTTTGCCTGACAACCTACCCTGAAGAGTCTCTGGAATGGGCAGCAGAGCTGTTGAGCGGGGAGATCAGGGGAGACCCCAAAGGCAAAGTAGAGAAGCAGAACTGACAAACTATTAGATCAGAGCCTGGGTGCCAAGTGAGGGATGCCTGCTGGGGTGGAGGAGCAGGTCTGCCCTCAGCAGTACACGTGGGGCCCCCATGTGCAAGGCTGTTCTGTAAATGAGTCAAAGCCCACAGCTCCCAGGCATACATCACTGGAGGAGAAAGAAAGGGGGGTGGAAACTTCCTTAAGTGATTCCTCATCCAGAGAATTCTGCCAAGCTGGCCCAAACTGAAATCCAGGAGCACCTCAACCACTACTCCCCAGCCAACCCCTTTTGGGAGATTCCTTGTGCCATATGTGAGACCACAGAGACCACAAAGTGATCTTCCCAAAGCACAGGTCTGACCAGAACACCTCCCCACTCTGCAAACTCTGGTGACTCCCTATCACTTACAGGATCAAATAGCAAAGCCTCGATTTGGCAAGAATGGCTCTTCATGACTCCTATTTTTCCAGTCTTAAACTTTACTCATACCTTGACACTGGCCTCCTTGCTGTTCTTCAAACAACACACTCCATCTTGGAGCCCCCAAAGACCCAGGTGCAGATTCTGCCCCAGACACTTACTAGTTGTGTGACCTTGGACAAGTGGCCTAATCTCTCTTAGCCTCAATTCCCACATCTTGAAAATGAGGGGGTTAGAACAGACAGCCTCTGATGTCCTTAATGGATGATGCTGTCACCTGGAAAATGGGGGATGGTAATGCCTACTTTGTAGAACAGCTGTGGGGCTAAAATGAGAAAATGGATGTCAGGGTCCCCAGAAATATCAGTTATTATTATACAGTTATATATATTACATATATTATATCATATCAATATATCATATTATTATAATTAAATTATAATTTTATAGTTATTGTGTTTGTTTTATGGATGATTCATTATATATATTATTATACAGCTATTATTATTAGCTACCTTGAAGCATTTCTGTGAGGGAAACCCATTAGCACTATAGAAAATGAAGTCGTCACTTCCCTTTCTTCATTAGAGAAGTGGGGGATTATGGGTGAGGAACATAGCCTACACTGTTGTTGGTTAGTTTTACAAAAATGTTTCCTAAGAGAAGTTCACCAAGTCAGAAAAGGGGAAGAAACTCATAAGAGGGGAAATAAAAGACTTTTTTTTTTCTTTTAAAAACAGGACTAGGAGCTAGAATTATTCTTTTCTGGTCCTCAAGTAACTTGAAGCATTTCACCCTGCGCCCCAGCTCTGCTATCCCATCAAATTCACAAGTGAGAGTTGGGTTTCCCTACTGCTGCTTCCTGGAAGTAGTTAGGCAGTTCACAGAGCCCGTGGATTGGAGTCAGGAAGATCTGAGTTCAAATTTGGCCTCACACACTCACTAGCCATGTGACCCTGGGCAAGTCACTTAACATGTTTACCTTTATTCACTGGAGAGGGAAATGGCAAAACACTTCAGCTTCTTTGCCAAGAAAACTCTATATGGGTCACAAGAAGTCAGACACAACTGAACAATTGCTGCTTCCCAGGCTTATCCCAACTAGTCCCTTTTCCTCTTTGGGTCTCATTTTCCTTATCTGTAAAATGAGGGAGGTTGGACTTAATGATTTCCAAATCTAAGATTCTCTAAGACTGTGATGCCAACCTCACTACCTCTGCTCTCCTCTGCTCTTCCCACCTCTAGCCTCTCTGTCCTGGGCCGCTCCTGGACCTTGGTGGAGCCAACCCCCTCCCCATCCATTGTCCTTTGATCAAGTTGCCATCCATTGGGTTTGGCTCCTAACCTCTTTAGTTATGTGAAGGTTGGAACCACATTGACCTGGCAATGCCTACAATTTGCCCAGCTGAACATTGGCAGCTCCCCCAGGAGGGCATATGATTTCCACAACCCATTCTTTCTCCTGCCCTTCTGCTCCAACACTGAGGAGAGGGGTGTGTGTGTGTGTGTGTGCGTGCGTGCGTGCGTGCGTGCGTGCGTGCGTGCGTGCGTGTGTGTGTGTGTGTGTGTGTGTGTGTAGGCCTCCAGCTAATCCACCTTACTGCTACTGGCTAAGGGAGAGGGGTATCTGAAACAAGGGATGACTTGATGAACTTTGGAACTGGACAGGACCTCGGGAATCATCTCTTGACTGATGCTTTCAATTTGAATCCTAGAGAGAATATTGGCTTTTTGGTGAAAAGTTGATTGGGTTCATAGACAAAACGGAAGGCCTGGCTTCAAGTCTCTGACCCATCTAGGCATTAAAGGGCTGACTGAGTCACCTCTAAGTAACTAACTCTCTAAGACTATAATCTGCAGGGTGGAGCACAGCCAAGAGGGCAAAGCTCAGGCTGGGGACCCTGCTGAACTCTCCCAACATTCCCCTCCAAACAACTTTAAAACAATGCCTCAAAGAAAACTGTGGAGTGACAGAGCCAACAAAAATGTCAGAGGGAGAGATTTTTCCAGCTAAGACAACTTAGGAGGGCAGCAGGAGAGGTTTGTAATACTAAGGTAGGCAGAGCCCCAGAGCATGGCAGGAGCACCAGCTGTGGACTTCAGAGGCAGTGACAGCAGCAGTAGCAGTAGCTTCAAGAATGCTCAGCTCAGAGACAATAAGGGGGTCAGATGACTGGTCATAAAGAGATTACGGGGGACCCTTTACTGGTACTTGGTGCAGCTGGTACCAATTGGCAACTCTATGGCCCATAAGAAGTTCTAGGTTTCAGTTCTGGGATGGAGAGGAGCACCTGGATCTGAGGGAGCAGGGACCTTGGTCACAGTTCCAGGGCCAAGGGGAGGACAAGTACTTGCAGCTGCAGAAGAGCAGGGCCCTTTCCTGGATAAAGACCAGATTTCAGACCAGGAGAGTAGTGACCATATCTCTCCCCAGATCACACTATCTTGGAAGCATCAAAAACTTAAAGACCCTTAGAACTAATTCTGAAAACAGAAACATGAAAAAGTCTAAAGTCTGGAACAGTGCCTTCCGCAGCTCCAGGTAAGCAGAGCCCAACTTTAACATCAAGTTCAAAGTGACAAAATAGGTTGGAAAAATGAACAAACAGGAAAAAGAAAAAGAAAAAAGAAAGAATTTGACCATAAAAAGCTACTGTAGTGGTGGAAGATCAAATAAAACTCAGAAGAAGGCAACAACATGAAAACAGCTACAACCATAGACTCAAAGAAAAAATGCTAATTGGACCCAAGACCAGCAATAATTGCTGGGAGAGTTAAATAAAGAGATAAAAGTGCTAGAGGGGGAAATGGGAGAAGAAATGAGAGCAATACAAGAAAGTTGCAAAAAAAGAATTAGTAGCTTTTGGTGAAAGAGGCACAAAAAATACTGAAGAAAATATCACCTTAAAAAACAGAGATGGCCAAAAGGCAAAGGAGATACTAAAGCTCTCTGAAGAAAAGAATTCCTTAAACATTAGAATTGGGCAAGTGGAACCTAATGACTCCATGAGACTTCAAGAAACAATAAAACAAAGTAAAAAAAAATAGAAGAAAATGTGAAATATCTCATCAGAAAAACAATTGACCTGGAAAATAGATTGAAGAGAGAAAGTTTTAAGAATTATTAGATTACCTGAAAGTCATGATAAAAAAAATGAGCTTAGATATCATATTTCAAATAATGATTGAGTAAAACTGTCCTGATATTTTATATCCAGAGAGAAATTAAAAGAATCTACCAACCATCTCCTGAAAGAGATCCCAAAATGAAAACTCCCATTAATATTATAGCCGGACTCCAGAGTTCTCACGTCAAAGCTGCTTAGCCAGAAAGAAACAATTCAAACAGCATTAAGCCACAGTCAGAATCACACAAGATTTAGCAACATCTTCATTAAAGGAGCAGAAGGCTTGTACTATGATATTCCAGAGGGCAAAGGACCTAGGATTACAACCAAGAATAACCTACCCAGCAAAAGTGAGTATAATCCTTCAGGAGGAAATACAGTTATTTAATGAAATAGAGGACCTCCAATTATTCCTGTTGAAAAGACCAGAACTGAATAGAAAAATCTGACATTCGAACAAAAGACTCAGGAGAAGCATAAAAAGGTAAATATCAAAGAGTAATCATAAGGGATTCTGTGGAGTTAAACTGCTTACATTCCTATATGGGAAGAAGATACATGTAACTCCTAAGAACTTTGTCATTATTAGAGCAGTTAGAAGGAATCTACATAGATAAAGGGCATGAGTGTGAATTGATTATGTTGAGATGATCTCTTAAAAAAAAAGAATGTAGGGGTGAAATATAGGGATGCACTGGGAGAAAGGCAGAATGGAACAATTTTTCTCATGTAAAGGAGGTGCACAAGGAAGAACCTTTATAATTGAAGAGGAAATGGTGGGTGGGACTGACAAGCAACACTTGAGCTTCATTCTCATCAGAATTGGTTCAAAGAGGGAAGAATACAGAAATTTTATCTTACCACATAAGAAGATTGGAGGGGAAAGGGATAAGAGATATGTGGGGAGTGGGGAGGGATGATGGTAAAGAGAGGGCAGCTTGGGGGAGGCAGAAATTAGAATCAAGACAGACTTTTGTGGATGGACAAGTTAAAAAAAAGAGGAGGAAAATGGGATGGAGGGAAGCGAACAATTAGTAATCATAGCTATGAAAGTGATGGATAGAATGAACTAATCTACAGAAAAGAAGCAAAGAGATAAATGGATTGGAAACCAGAATCCAACAATAGGTTGTGTGTAAGAGATACACTTAGGATAGAAAGATACACACAGAGTTGAAATGAAGGTCTGGAGCAGATTAATGCTTCACCTGAAAGGAAGAGGGCAAAGGTGGCAATCATGATCCCAAACTGAGCAAAAGCTATTTTTAGACCTAATTGAAAGAGATAATCAGGGAAGCAATATTTTGCTAAAAGGTACTATAGACAATGAAGTAATATAAGAAAATTACAGCAAGTTTTTCTAATAAGGGCCTTATTTCTCAGCTATATAGGGAACTGAGTCAAATTTATGAAAATAAGAGCCATTCCCCAATTGATAATAGTCAAAGGATATGAATAGGCAGTTTTCAGAAGAAGTCAAAGCTGTCATATGAAAAAATGCTCTAAATCACTATTGATTAGAGAAAGAGAAATTAAAACAACTCTGAGGCATTACCTCACACTTATCAGAAATGACAGATGCTGGAAGGAATGAGGAAAAATAGGTACACTAATGCATTGTTGGTGGAGTAGTGAACTGGTTGGATCATTCTGAAGAACAATTTGGAACTATGCCCAAAGGACTATAAAGCTGTGTTTACCCTCTGACCCAGAATACCACTACTAGATCTGTACCCTAAAGGGATCAAAAGAAAAGCAAAAGGACCCTTTTGTACAAAATATTCATAACAGCTCTTTCTGTGGTGGCAAAGAATTGAAAAAATGAAGAGATCAATTAAGGAATGACAAGTTGTGGCATATGATTGTGATGGAATACTATTGTGCTATAAGAAATGATGAGGGGGTGGGTTCAGAAAACAATAACAACATAGCTAGACCTATATGAACTGCTATAAAGTTTAGATTGAGAAGAACCAGGAGACCATTGCGCACAGTAACAGCAATGTCGTAATGATGATCAACTGTGAAAGATTTGGCTAGTCTTATCAATACAGTGATCCAAAATAATTCCAAAGGACTCATGATGAGAGAATGCTCTCCACCGCCAAAGAGAGAACTGATGAACTCTGAGTGCAAATTGAAGTATAATTTTCTTGCATTTTTTTGAGATATGGCTAATATGGAAATATATTTTGCATGATTTCACATGTATAATTGATATCATATTGTTTGCCTTCTCAGTGGGTGGGAGAGAGATGGGAGGGAAGGACAGAATCTGGAACTCAACATTTAAAAAGAAAAGAATGTTAAAAAGAAATAATAAATATTCTTTTAAAAGACTATAAATTGCAGGGCAGGTGCTGATCTGAATGGATGGAAGGGTTTTCCACACAAAAGAGTTACTTAAACCAATAAAATCATAGGTGGGCAGGGGAAAAAAATTTATATATTATAGATATATAAAACGCCAAATTTCCCTGAGTGGGAGCCAAAAAATTTGCTTCTCTTTGCTGGGGCACAGGGCTCAAGATCTCATGCTGAGACCTGCCATCCCCACATCAAACAGGAGAATGGGTGTGGGCTGCTCCCCAGCCCCCCCTCCAGGGATTGTGGGGGTCAGAGTGTGGGAATTCTTATGGGTGTGGCCACCCACCCTCTGCCTGGCACAGCTGCCTCCCCTCCCAGACTCTAGTTTTCCTTTTTCTCATCATTTCCCAGTCATCACTCAATAACAAAACACCAATTGGCCAAGCCATGGTCAAACCTGGCACACAGCAGGTGCTTAGCCCATTTGTTGGAGGAAGGGATGGAGAAAGGGAGGATGAGTGGACAGGTGGGGTACATTGTTATGGTTTGGGGGGATGAGGAGTGGAAGGGAAATGAACAAGACCTATAGGGAGCTGAGTATGAAGGGCAGAGCTAAGGACTGAGACTGGAAACTTTCACCCTGGAAGTGACCGAGTGTGAAGGCTCCCAGGAGAGAGAGCACTGGCCACTTTCTGTCTTTTGTAGTCTTCCCAGCACATACTCTTGGATTTGCCAGCAGAAAATATGGAAAGAGAGAGAGTGTATATGTATGTGTGTGTGTGTGTCACTTAATCTCTCTCATCTCCCTTATCCCCCTTCTCTCTCCTCTCCTCTTCTCCCATTCCCTCTTCTCTTCTTTTTCACTCTCCCCTCTTCTCTTCTTTCCCTTTCCTTTTTTCTTCATGTCTTCCTTCCCTCTCCTCTCCCCTTCATATTCTCCTCTTCTTTATCCCTCCTCCCCTCCCTTCTCTTCCTCTCTATCCCCTCCAACCCCTCTCCCTCTCTTCTCACTCTGCTGTTTGATTTTAGTTACGAAGGCCCAGCTAGTCTGTCTGGCAGCCCTGCTGTGTGCACATGAAAGCAGGCTCGAACACACGTCTGGGCAAGAAGGACAAAAACCTTGCTGGTCCAGCAGCTTGCCATCTCCAGATGTCTGATACAGGCCTGTGCACACATCACTCACAGGAAAAATGGAACCCAAGAGATGGAAGGAATGTCGAGGGGCACTTTTTATGAATCAGCTCTGGCTCCCAGACACCTCATTGTTGTTCGGGCTTTGGAAGAAAGAGGAGGCAGGGAAGAAAGGAGGGAGAAAAGATTTGTGCAGCTGATCTCTGCCCTGGTGCTGCTTTTTCAGGCCTGGGAAGGCCTGGGCACTGAGGGGGGTCTCCTGGGAGCTGACATTGGTGGTGCTTGAGCACAAAGGCGCCTTCAGCACAGGTGAGCATCCCCACACAGGTGAACTCTCTGGACCTAATTTCTGGCTTTGGGAGGAAGAACATTCTAGAACCCCCAGAAGGGGGAGGGGAGCAGAGTGGGCCAGAGGCAAAGTCAAGGTCAACAGAGAGAGCCAGAGCCCAGAAAGCCTTTGGACAGGGTGGAAAGCAAGCTGGGGAATTTCAGAGGTGACTCCCTCAAGATGGCCACAGGGAGTGGGCCTGTTGGTTTGGACAATTTAAGACCTGCTTTCATTGGCCACTTGTAATTATAAAACCATAAATAATTTTGTTCAAGGCCTTCGTGGTTTCCTCTCTCTTGTTCCTGTCTCCTGGTTCTCCTCTCTCCACCCCTCCTCTGCCTTCCCATCTTCTCCTCTCCCCTTTCCCCTTCTTCCCATTTTCCTGTTCCCTCCCCTCTTCCCACCCCTCCCCTCCTCTCCACTCCTATTTTTTCCTCTCCTATTCCTTCCTCTCCCTTCATTTCCCTTTCTCTATTCTTCTCTCCCTCTCCCTCCCCTCTCCAACCTTTAATGAGAGGGAACCTACTAACTCTTGAGGCAACCCATCCCACTTAAGTACACATCTCATTGTAACAAAGTCTTTCTACCAAACTGATTCTCTGAAATTTCCCTGCATCCCTCTGAGTTCTACCTTTTGGGCTCGAGCAGAATGTCTAATCCTCCTTTGGATACTTGAGGACCACTAGCATGCTGCCCCCATCCTCCTTCCCAGGCTTACATCTCCAGTTCCTTCAATGGATCTTTATATCACATGGGACCAAGGCCCCTCACCATCTTGCCTCTGCATCATCTCCAGCCTGTCGATATACTAACTATATGTAATACCCCAGCTATAAACACCACCAAGGTACTTAACCTCTGAGTGCCCCAGTGTATTCTTGAAGACCATAACTTACTTAGTTGCTAGATATGCATTGTTAGAGGGAATTTCCAAACTTGGAGTTCCTCTTACCAACCAAAGAAATCATTGATTTAGACTCCCCCAAAAATATGACTGTCACATAGAATCACAGATTTAGAATTGGAAGGAACTTCAGAGGTCATCTATTCCATTGGTATCAAACTCAGTTAGAACCTGGGGCCCCTAAACTGTTCATAAGGATCCCTGCAGACCCCGTAGAAAACCACATATTAACATTATCTGTGTTCTATTGTGTTTTCATTTCTTTCATTACGTATTTCCCAATTACATTTTAGTCTGGTTCAGGCTGCATTCTGGAGTGTTGGGGGCTGTGTTTGATAGCTGTAGATTCTGGACCAAGTCTTTTGTTTTGAAGATGAGGAAAGTGAGGTTAGAAATTGCTTAAGATCACACAGGTGAGGAAGTGACTAGGGGAGATTTGGACAGAGGTGGTCCCACTCCAGAGTATGTCCGACTCTGTTGCTCTATGGTTCCTACTTTGTGAACTGAATGGAATTTAACAGAAGGAGTGGGGAGAGGGGCTAATGGGAGCCTAGGGAACGCATCTGCACCATCTAAATGAGCAGGATGTTTCATCCAGACATTTGGGTCCTTGGCTGATGCCCAGACTGCCCATCTGGAAATTTAGTAGGCATGATCTTTGTTCTTGAAGGCTAGGCACAGATTAGAGCAAGAGCTTGTTTTGATAGCCCAGCTAAGAGCAGAGAGGTTGAGTCCTAGATAGACTGGAAATGGACTTTCGGGGTCACAGCAATGCACGAAGACAGGTAGAGAGGCCCTATGACCTACATCTATGGAGGGAGTGACCTCCTGGAAGGAGGACGGCCCATCATATGGGGATGAGAATGCCAATTTCTGAATTATTATAGAGGAAGAAACATTTGCCCCCATTGCAAACAAATCCCAAAGGAAGCATAGTAATTCCTCTAAAAGCACAAAGGAGCCTTGGATACCATCTAGTTAATCCCCTTCTTTTTTTACATTGTAAGAAACTGAGGCCCAGGGAGGTTAACTGACTATATATCTTTTTATTATTATTATTATTATTTTTAATTTACTTTTAATTTTAATTTACAAGATTCAGTTCCACATTCACTTGAGTTTCAGATTTTCTCCCCTCCCTTCCCCCCCCCCCATGGTGGCATGCAATCATGTATAGGATCTGCAAATACTTTCACATTGTACA
>CM053582.1:83647995-83704259 GCA_028627135.1 Pseudochirops cupreus
GGCATAGTTCCAGATTGCTCTCCAGAATGGTTGTATCAATTCACAACTCCACCAACAATGCATTTGTGTTCCAATTTTTCCACATCCTCTCCAGCATTTGTCATTTTCCTGTTTTGTCATCTTAGCCAATCTGACTGGTGGGATGTAGTACCTCAACGGGTGAGATGTGGTACCTCAAGACTATATATCTTAAACATACAAGGTTGGTTGCACATTATCTCCCCCATTAGAATGTGAGCTCCTTGAGGGCAAGAACCTTGTTTTTGTCTCTCTTTGTAGCCTTCCTGCTCAGAACAGTGCCTGGTACACAGTAGGTACTTAATAAATGCTTTTTATTGCTTTTGAAGTGACTTGCCCAAGTCACTGTGTGACTGTCACACTGATAGGAAGCATCAGAAGGGGGATGTGAACCATAACTACCACTCAGAGCCCTGTCCATTCCACTCCACTCCACTGGTCAAGCTGCAGGGATGCTAGAAGACCTGGGTTGAAATCATTATCTTCAGTTTCCTCATCTGTAAAGTGGAGCTAATAAGCACCTTCCTCTGTGAGTTGTGAAACTCAAGTGAGATTGGGCACATCAGGTGCTTTGAAAACCTCCAACCCTATAAAAGTGTCAGCTATGATTCAAAGGGATCAGAGTCTGGTTCAGCAATGTAAACCCCTATCCAAGTTCACACTGAGGCAAAGGCAGCTGGGCCATTTGCTTCTGATCCAAATCCCAGGAGGTGTATACACCCACATGGGCAAACCTTCACTTGGGAACCTCCTTGGTATGCCCAAAGGATTGGCCTTTCTGAAGCTGAGGCAGCTCCCAGTTATTCAGAAGCCAGGTGATTATCTCTGTCTCTCAAGGACTCCCTCCCCTCCACCACCCAGCATGATCTTGGGACTCAAGCAATAAGGAAGGACTAGTTTGATTTGTCTCTCTGTTTGGGGAAGGGGCTGGGATGAAGGGAGGCTGTAGGAATGTGTGCATGACCAGGCCCTCTGTTCCAAAGCTATCTACAATGGTTTGACTTTCACCTGAATGGGACCATCTTGAGAGTAGGGACTCTCCTGGGCCTCCAGTTTTTGGAGGCTGGCTTGACTTTGCTCCCCTCCCAGTCCTGTTCTTAACTTATGGACTTCAAAACTCTAACCTTGTGCAGAGTACTTTCCTTCTCTTTGTTGTGTTTTTCTCCATTCGAATGCAAGCTCCGTGGGTCAGTTGTCCTATGTCTTGGCACTGGACTCAGATGCCTCTGGAGGAGAGAGTGAGGCTGATGACTTTGCACAGCCCTGCCTCACTTAAATCCAATTCACTTGCAAGTCAAGACATTACCCTCCTGATATCATTGGTCCTCTTGTAGGATGAAGGACAAATAGCAACAACAAGCTCCCCGAGGGTAGGGACTGATGTTCTTTTTCCTTGGATTTGTATTCCTAGTGCTTAGAATAGTACCTAGAACACAGTGCAGGCTTGCTTCCTTCCTGTCTTTTCTATCATATATCCAGTTCTTAGGGCACATGATAAGTGCTTGGTAAATAAATTCTCATTCATTCATCCATACATTCAAAGTTTGGGATAATAGAGAGGCAACAAGGTACAGTTAAAAGAGTGTTGGATTAGAGTGTAAATGCCACCTCTTCCACTTAAGAGCTGAGGATTCCTAAGTGGGCAAGCCATTTCACTTCTCTGAGAGCCAGTGTCTTCATCTCTAAAATGAAGGGGTTTAACTAGATGACTTCTGATAAGCTCTAGGACCTTATAAAGGAGCCTTCCGAATCTATGGTTCCCCTGTGGGGGCAGACCATTGAAAACCAATGGCAATGAATCAATTTGTCCAATGAGGAGGAGTTAACGTTGCCACGGAAATCTCAGCCCCATCTCTCAAGGGTTTGAATTTCATCTCTGATCTAATATATTCAACTCAGTATGGTACTCATTACCTTCTCCCCTCTCAATCTGGGGGTCTAAATGGCACAGTGGATAGATCAACTGGTCTAAAGTCGGAAAGACCTGAGTTGGATTGCAGCCTCAAGCATTTACTAGCTGTGTGACCCTGGACAAGTCAGTTAACCTTTGTTTGCCTCTGTTTCCTCATCTGTAAAATAAGCTAGAGAAGGAAATGGAAAACCTACCTCCCAGGGTTGTTATGAGGATCAAATGAGATTATAACTGTAATGTGCTCAGCACAGTGCTCGGCACATAGTAAACACTATAAAAATGTTAACATTATTATTATTATCATACCTGGTCCTTCCCCATTATTCTACATGTTGACCATAAAGCCATCAGTTCAATCCCCAAACTCACATCAAAGTTATCCTTCACTCAGCCCTCTCTCCCTTACTTCACACATCCAAACAGTTGCTAAATCCTTTTATTTTGACTTCTACAATATTTCCACTCCAAGTATGGTAACCTTAATCTAGACTCATGACCAATTCTTAATGCCTCTTCCTGACTCCACTCTTTCTCCAACCCAATGTTCATTCTACCACTCAAGGAACTTTCCTTATATCATTTTGGTCATATCATTCCTCTGCTCAAAAAAACCAGAGTGTCTCACCATTGCCTACAGAATTAAGTATAAACCCCTAAGCTTGACATTCAATACCCTCTGCATTTGGAGGGGGGAACTGAGTCTCCCTATCTCACCCAAGTTGAGAGTATGGTGGCCTCTCCTGGGCCTGATCTTGCTGCTGATTTAAATGGAAGTTCTGACCTGTTACATTTCTGAGCTGGGCTGCTGAACCCCTCCTTAGGCAGGGACTTGATTTCAGAGACTCATCCTATTGGTGCCAGACTTGGTGGGAACCCTCATCAGCCTTAGCCTTTCTGTAACTCAGAACTCCTGAACTTAAGCAATCCACCAGTCTTCCATCAGCAGCAGGGATCGAAAACACACACCAGTGTAACCATCAACTCTCTGCAATTTGACTCCAGTCTTATATACTAATACAACTCAATTCTTACTCCTCCCTGAGCTGTCTAGTTTTTGCCATCATAACAGTTGGCACAACTCTTGCCCCATAGAAAGGGCATTGTGGAACCGAATTGCCTTGAAGGCAACCCTTGATCCATATTCCAACCCAATTGGATTTCAAGGCTATTCACAGTGGGCAGAGCTCCGGGTTTGGAGTCTAAGTATGTGAGTTCAAATTCTTTGTTGTTCAGTTGTTTTAGTCATGTCCACCTCTTGGTGACCTCACACAAGGCAAGTGCTCACATGGAGGTCAGAAGAAGAGATACAAGGACTGTCTCAAGGTCTCTCTGAAGAACGCTGGAGTCAATTGTGAGATTTGGGAGACACTGGCAGAGGACCACCCAGAATGGCATGCCTGCATTAAAGGTGCTGTGCTCTATGAGCAAAGCAGAAGTACAGCAGCTCAAAAGAAATATGAGCTCTTCAAATTTAGAGCCCTCTCCACCCCAAATGTCCACATGGACTATCTGGGTCTGACCTATGGTAGAGGCTTCCAAGCTCATATTGGTCTGATCAGCCACAGTTGGACACACTGTACCTTGACCCCAACATAGTGATGTCATTTTGGTCCTCTTTAGGCATGAAACCAACCATGTGCAGAGGTCTTTGTTAGGCTCTAGGGAAGATGCAAAGACAAATTCCTTCCCTCAAGGAGTTCACAGTCTAATGGAAGGACATAAAAAGGGATAGGGCTGCCATTGAAGGCTATGAAGGATCAGGAAGAGGTAGCTAAATCTAGAGAGTCTATAACTCTGAATTATAGACTATAGGTCAGTAGACAGTAGGACAGAAGTGATCATAATTTTGGTTTGATTTTCAATCCCATAACAAGGCAGAGGTGGTGTGCACAAAGACAAGGTGGCAGAGAGAGAGAGTCCCTGGTTCCTGTCTGATGGTCAAGGTAGGGGTTGGTGGAATCTTGGGGTCTGGTTGGTTATAAGGGAGCCAGATATATCTGATATCCTCCCCCAGCCTCTCAGCCAGGGCATATTTGATTTTGGATATGTTGAGATTGAAATTCGTGGTTGGAGATGTCCAGTCAAAAACTTTAGACAAAAGGCTGAAGCTCAGGAGGAAGATTGGGGCCAGAGATGTAAATCTGGGAGTCCTTGTCCTAGAGATAATTAAACCCACAGAAGCCAATGAGGTCATCTAGAGAGACAGTGTAGAAAGAGGAGAGAAGACTGAGTCTTGAGACACACCCATGCATGGGGGATGGGGATAGGGCAAGGATGATAATCCTGCAAAGGAGATTGGGAGAATCATTTTTTAAAATGACAGCTAGGGATGAAAGAATTTCTAGGGGTGATATTCAAATATTTGAATATTTCTATCATCAATGCTTTCCAAAATGCTTGTTTAACTGGATCTTCTTCTGACGTGTTACATGAATGACTATGTACAGGCTAGACTAGATGGCCCTAGTTCCAAAGCTGAGATCCTTGGACTGGGTGGGGGTATTTGTTATCAGCCTTACATTGATGACTAAAGTAGTGGCTTCCTTCCTAAGTTGAACATGAACCCAGGTTGACCTCATTACTTCCCAACTGCCCCTTGTTATCACCTAGCCTACATCTAGAGCTGAAACTGGGGCAGGGCAACTGGGATGTTGCTCCCAGGTTCTGAAATTTACAGGCCTCTGATAGCACTTTTACTCCAGGTAGACAAACAGCGACTGAGCTTTGGACCTAGTTAGCAAAAATAATTGTGGCAGGAAGCTACCAAGTGGTGACTTCCTCCCCCCATACCTGTTCTGCTCCCGCCCCACCCTGGTGAGCTCTTTTTTGGCCAGACCTAGCTGTACTCCCCTCCTTAGAGGTGGCTTCCCCAGGAGCATCCCACACAGAATGGTGTTCCATAGAATTCACCCCTCACAGGGCCTTGCATCTGGAGGTTCCAGGTCTTCCCCCCCAACAACAACCAAATTTGTCTTAAAATTGGGGGGGAGGGTGCTTGCTCCAGAGACATTTTGTAGCACTTGTCCCTGGGGTCAAAATGGTTATTTTGAGGTTCTAGCTGTAGTCTTGGCCAATAATTGATCAATGTGGATTCATGGCCAGGCTTTGGCCACTCTGGGACACTTGCACTGGGCCACTGAGGGCTTTGTATAGCTGCTCTGAAATGGTCTGAATATGTGAATACACTGGCCTCTGCTCATTTTGTTTTTCTACTAGGAAAATTGAACACAAGATAAGATAAATTGATTCTAAATGCCCGGGCTATTTTTCTGAACACTCTGTTCCTAGCTACGGCTACTGCCTGGCGTACTCACTGAGTGACCAAGGGGCCCTCTCTGCCTTTCCAAAGCCCCTAGGGGAGGGGTGGCTAGCACTGCCACCCTCCTGTCACCTGGTCTGTCCCAGAGAACTGTTCCCCCAGTTTCTCCTTTTGGAAAACAGCACTTTTGGCTGGGGCCAGCCAGTTAAATAAATAGAGATGTCAACAAGTTGTGTAAGGTCCGAGTGTTCTGGGCAAGGCCTTAATATGCCTCAGGAACCCTGCCTGAGCCCCACTGCCCTGAGTTCCTGGCCCCCTGGCTGGGCTGGCTGTGGCCAGCCTGGGCTCTGGGTGTTTGCTTTCCCCAAGCATTTTAAATACACATGAATCTGTCTAAACAAACATCCAGGGAAAACGAGCATTCCCATCTGCTGGACCTCTCCGGCGCTGACACAAGCTTTTGCCCATCACCTTCCAATGTGCAGATTTCACCTTCACCCAAAGGTACTGCCAAGCATGTTCTAATTTCCATGTGTAATATTTAACTTGGAAAGGAGCGCTGACGACTGCAGGGGAGAAGTTAACAACCGTCTGAATTGCTATGAGGACGCCAGGAATAGGGAAGGAGGGGGAGAGGAATGGGGGTGGTGATGTGGAGGAGGGAAAGGGGGGAGAGGAGAGAAAGGGGATAGGGAGGGGGAGAAGGGGGAAGGAGGGGGAGAGAAAGAAGAGGGAAGAGGAAGAGAGGAGATGGGGAAGGAGAGGTGGGGGAGGGAAAACTAAGAACAGAAGAGGAGGAGAAAGAGGAGGGAAGGGAGAGAAAAAGGGAGAGGGAGAGGGGGAGAAAGGGGAAAGGTGAAGGAAGGAGATGGGGAAGGGAAAGAAGGGAGGGAAAGTGAAGGACAGAAGGGAGAAGAGGGAAGGGGGAGAAAGGGAAGGAAAACAGAGAAAGGAAAGGGTGGGGGAAAAGACAGTAAGGAGAAAGTCCCACACAACACAGAGAGATAGAGGGGTTAGGAGACTGAGAGACCCAAAAAGACAAAAAGATCCTCAGCCCATCTTTAAAGACCTGCACAATTCCAGACCAAATGAGCTCTGGTTCATAGAACAGAAATCAAGCCTGAAAAGGGCCACCCCCATGCCCCAGAGCAACTCGATGGAGGGAGGGACTGTATGCAACATGAAAAATCCAAAGTCCAGTGACTTTGGAGTCCTTTCCCCTCACAAAGTGTGTGGGCTGGTGGTAAGGGGGGCAGAGGGGCATGAGGGGCAAAGAGTTCAGAAACAGAAGGCTATGTGGCATTGGGCCCAGAATTGGGCATCACTATTCACATGACTGGAGGAAACTCAGAGATAATCTAATAATTATAATATATATATATATAATATATATAAATATAATAATAATAAACATGTAGCCCTCTAGGTCCTCAAGCATGTCCTTTAATTCAGTAAAAAGGCTACACTTGAGGACCTAGAGAGCAACATGTGGCCTCGAGGCTGCAGATTCCCCACCCCCATCTAGACCAGTCTCATTTTACAGTTGAGGAAACTGAGGCCCAGGGAGCCTGAGGGACTTGTCCATCAGATGATCATAGATTCAGAGCTAGAAGGCATCTCAGAGATCTAGGCTAACCTTCTCACTTTATTTTTTCTTCCTTAAAATACCATCTTCATTTATTTCTCCTAGTAAAATGTTTTATTGAAACTTAGGGTTGTTTTTTCCTAAACATCATTTTCACTTTCCAGTGATGCTTTCCCCCATCCCCCATGATCGCCTCCCAACAACCATGACTGACAGTGTAGCCCACATTCTTCACCCACCCCTTCAATCTCAATGATCTGTTTCCTGGGCACTCCTCTGGAATGAAGATCGTCAACGTTGGTTGTCTGAATTCTGAAGCCTTTTCATTCAACTCATTGCACAGAGGGAGGAACTGCAGCCCAGAAATAGACTTATCCAAGGTCACTTGGCAGAGTCAGGATGGAACCTGCCACAGTAGAGCATTCATTGAATTAATAGTCAGAGGACATGGCTTCCAATCTTGTTTCTGATACCAGCTCCCTGAGTGACCTTGGGCAAGTCACTTGCCTCCCTAAATGGGGGGATTTGGCTTATGAGACCCCTTCCTGCTCCAGATCTATGAGATCATAATTCATTTTGATAAGCGTGTATTAAGTACCTGCTGTATGCCAGGCACTATAGAAGATACTAAGGTTATAAAAATATAAAAAGATATTTAATACATAAATTATAAATATATAAATATTATTTAATTATAAAAATATTTAATATGTAAATAATAAATAATATATTAATATAAATTGTAAGTGTATAAATAAAATATATTTATTATCTATATAAATATACAAAAAGGAGATTGTTCCTACCCTCAGGGAGCTTACATTTTGGGGGAGGGGAAAGAAATGGTGGTTATAACACCCAAAAGTACAAAGCAAGACCAAATAATTTTGAAATGGAGAGAATGCTAGAAACCAACATAATTGCGGAAAGTTTCATGTAGGAGGCAGCATGTGATCTGGCCTTTGAAGGAAGCCAAGGATCCCACCAGGTTGCAGCAGATCACTCTGCACCTGTTTTGCTATCTGTGAAATGGGAACAATTGTTCATCAAGTGCCTCGAGGCCCAGAACAATAACGTTCCAAGAATATTATTATTGCTCACAAAATTAAAGTGATGGTGCCAAGTCTAAATGGAGATATTAAGTTTGCAAAGAGCTTTACAATTATTTTCTCATTTTATCCTCACCACAAGCCTGGGAGGTAGGTGCTATGATTTTACAGGTGAGTAAACTGAGGCAGGCAAGCACAAGTGTCAGGGGTCACAGAGCTGGTTGGAATCCCAGACAGGTTTTGAAATCAGGTCTTCCTAACTCCAAATCCAGCACTCTCTTTACCAGCTGAAGAAAGAAAGGAAAATGAAACTTTCTGCTTTCATGGAGTTTACATTGTACATCCAGGTACATGGATAGAGTATACAAAAGAGATAGAGTATACAAAAGATACAAAGCGATTTATTTCTTTTTATTGTATCAGCCAGGGCAGCAGGTTAGGGTGCAGAGTCACCAGCAACGCATCCAAAATGGGGCTGGGGAGGTCACTGAGTTCTCATCAGCATTGGTCCAGAACAGTCCCAAGCTGGCTAGCTCTTCTCAAAGGCCACTCTGCCATTACTAACAGGCCTCCTGCACAATATGATACCAAGGTCTGAGAAAGCCCCATGGGGCTGCTAGTGAACCCTTCCATTTTTAAGGACCAAGAGGAACTTCTGTGTCTCCAGTCTCTTTGAAGCTCCTGAACCCACCCCTGCTGCTAGAGAAACAACTCCAGGCATGTCCCCTGCAAAGGATTGAAGCAAGACTCGAGCCATAACTAGGAATATTTTCTCCTGGGGCAAAAGCAGGAGGGTGATGGAGGTGAAGGGATGGCTCCTCTTGGGGTGTCAGTCAGTGCATTTCCTCTACCCTGACGAGGGTTGGCATTCTGGGACAAAGACTTGCCAGCCTCAAGCTAGTTACAGCTTTGGTTTCCAGCCACAAAGTTATTTCAGGAAGGGCAGGATTTTGGCTGCTCTCTCTCCTGAGCTCTATTTCCCTCCCTTTATAATTACCTTAGATTTACTTTGAATTTATTCTGAATATATTTATATATGGACACATTGTCTCCTCCACTACAACATGCCCTCTTTTTGAATAGAGATGGTTTTCTTCTTTATATTCCTACCCCCAACATATAATCAGTCAATAAGTATTTTATTAAGAGCCTACTACGTGTCAGGCACTTTGCTAAGTGCTAGGGATACAAAGAAAGGTGAGAGACAGTCCCTGCCCTCAAGGAGCTTACAATACACCTTGCTGAACACAGAAGAGCAGGAGAGCTCCTTCAACAAGGAATGCTGAGTCCTAACTGCCAAGTCATCTTGGGGGCAATCCCAGGTCCTTTAGGAAGACGTCTGGCTGGAGGTAGTATGGCCCAATGGATATAGAGTACTAGAATGGAGTCAGGAAGATCTACATTCAAATCCCACCTCAGATTCTTACTAGTGGTGTGACTCTGAACCTCTGAGACTTCATTCATCTGTAAAATGAAGAGGTTCTCTCAAGTCCCTTCCAATTCTAAATCTAGAGGCTAATGAATGAACAAAGCATTTATTAAGTGCTCATTGTGTACAAAAGCTATGGGGATATGACAGAAATTTTAAAAAAGTAAGATGACCTCTATCTACTGTCAAAATACTGTGTCATTCCATTAGAGGAGACAACACATATAGAATAATTAGTGGAGATTCTCCACAGTGGAGAAAGTGAAAGACCCAGAGTCAGAAAGACCTGAGTTCAAATCCATTCTCAGACACCTTCTAGCTGTGTGTCCTTGGGCAAGTCACTTTAACCTCTGTTTGCCTCAGTTTCCTCATCTGTCAAATTGAAATAATAAGAACAACTATCTCAAAGGATTATTGTATGGATCAAATGAAATAATATGGATAAAGTGCACTGCAAACTTTAAAGTGTTGTATTAATGCTGTTACTATTACTATTACTATTACAGTTCGAACTGCAAGACAGATGGAAATATCCCATGGTCCCTGGAGCATATGGGCAATGTAGATGAGATGCACCCTTTCTGATGCCAGTTTCACTATAGATTCCTATCAGTTCCTGATGCTGCCTCATTTGATGGCACCAAGTTCTTTCTTTCCTGTGTCTTCAGTAGCTGCAGGGACAGCCACCAGGGTACATCTATCCCCAGAGGGGTCACTTCCTAGGAGGATGGCTTTGGGCACTAAGCTAGAAGCACTGCCGTTCCCAAGGCTTCTGGGTTATTTCCATCAGCATGCGAGGGGAAGTGGAAGTCAGGGTGGTGGGAATGGTGGTCTGATTTTCATGCGCTTTCTCCCACCTCGCCTGCAGGATGCTTGCCTCAGTGAGGCTGGCTTGTCTGCCCATCTTGTGCTGGGCAGTTGGGGGAGGATGGCTTTCCCCAAGAATGGCCATGAAGGCTGGGCTGGTGGGCTGGGGTGACTCTAAGCTTGTTGATTTCCCTTGAGACAGACCCTAACAGGGGATCATCTTTGCCTTCTGAACAATATGCCAACGGGCATTCCCATGATCAGTGGGGAGGAGAGAGGTACACTTACCAAGCTGATCAGGGAACACCCCTGATCAACTCCTCCTCTACCCCCACCCCCACATATCTTGGCTAGAGATCTAAGAGATTCAACAAACTTTCATTAATCAAGTACCTACTTGTCAGTTCCAGGTACTGTGCTCAGCCTCAAGAGCACAAAGACAAAAAGGAGCCGCTTCCATTCTGTTGGAGGGAGATGACATGAACCCAGACCCTAGCCACGGGGGTTCAAATCCTGCCTCTGACATTTGCCAGTTGTGTGATGCCTGGCCAGTCTCCTCCCCTCTCTGGGCTTCATCTGTTGCCTCATCATTGGATTCACTGGCCTCTCAGGTCTCATCCAGATCTAGTTCATGATCCTATAATCTTTAAGGCCTCTTACAGCTTTCCATTTATAATTCAATGAGAAGTAAATATGAGGTAATCTAAGAGGGAAGAAAGGACCATTTATCGGGTCATATGAATAGCAGGACCTAAATTCAAACCTGTCTCACATACTCCCTAGCTAGCTGTATGATCCTGTGCAACACTATCTGTCTCAGTTTCCTCATCTGTGAAATGGGGATATCTGTGTAATAACAGCACCTACCTCACAGGATTGTTGTGAGGATCAAATAAGTTGACATGAGTAAACTGCTTTGTGAACCTTAAAGTCCTATTACATAAAGGTTAGCTATGATTAGTAGCTGGAGCAGTGGATAGAGAGCAGCTCCCGGAGTCAGGAAGACACATCAAATCTGGTCTCAGACCTTTGCTAGTTGAGTGATCCTGGACAAGTCACTTCATCCTGTTTGCTTCAGTTTCCTCATCTGTAAAATGAGCTGGAAAAGGAAAGGGCAAACTGCTCCAGTAGCTTTGCCAAGAAAATCTCAAACAGGATCATGGAGAGTCAGACATGAATGAACAATGACTGAACAATGCATTAATGCTAACTTGGTCCCCTCTTACCTTTCCATTCTTCTTATACTTCCCTCCACCCCCCCAATATGCTCCTTGATCCAGTGACACTGACCTCCTGGCTATTCCACAAATGTGACACCCCATCTCTCAGCTCCAGGCATTCTCTCTGGCTGACCCTGGGGCAGGATAGTTCACCCTCTTCATATCCATTGACATCTCCTGGCTTCCTTTAAGTTCTAACTAAAATCCCACCTCTCACAGGATGCCTTCCCCAACCCTCTTCATTCCAGGGCCTTCCTATTTAGCCTGTATATAGCTTGTTTTGTACATATTGGTTTGCATGTTGTCTTAGATTGTAAGCTCCTTGAGGGCAAGGACTGTCTTTTGCCTCTTTTTGTATCCCCAGAGCTTAGCACAGTGC
Organism: Pseudochirops cupreus; assembly: GCA_028627135.1. Classification (NCBI taxonomy): domain Eukaryota; kingdom Metazoa; phylum Chordata; class Mammalia; order Diprotodontia; family Pseudocheiridae; genus Pseudochirops; species Pseudochirops cupreus. The sequence goes on from CM053582.1 coordinate 83,659,654, forward strand.
CTGGGACATAATAGGAGCTTAGCAAATATTTATCAAATGAATGAATGAATATAAAATTCTCTGTGCCTGCCTACAAAGCCCTCCAGCCCACCTCCAGGCTTTCTAACAAGATTTTCTGAATGAACTTTGCCTGCCGCAAAGTTCTTTCTCTAAAGAGCTGTTTCATTTTGAAGGCTCATAGTTAGACACTTTACGATCCCAAACTGTGGCTCTGGGGCCTCTCACCCGATTTTCCAGCTCCCAGCCCTGGCCCCACCACATAAGGATGGTTTGCCCAATTGGCAAAGCCCTGGATGAGGTATGGGATAGTCTTCCTCCAGAATGAATTTGACTCAGGCACCTCGGAGCTGCAGTCAATTCAAGGGTCATGAGATCATGTTCTGAGAAATCTCTTCCCCCTCTCCCCACCTTCCACCCCAGGCAGACCAGTGAGGCCAAGTTTTTTATGGTCTCCTGGACACCAATTTCTTCCATATCCCACATGGAAAAACCATCATCTGTATAAATTACTGGGAGGATATGGTTCTTAATTGCTTGACCCCATCCTAATACCATCTCTGAAACTTACCAACTGTGTGACCCTGGGCAAATAACTTACCTTCTCCATGACTCAAACAACTCTCTTGAATTTATCTGCTAAGTCATAGATGGTTTGAAACCTGCTGTGGTGAAGGGACACCCTCATTGGGAGCCCCCTCATTAATGAGTGAAAGTTCATTCTTGTACAAAAACCACTAACTAGTGCCTTGCCTTCAAGAAGCTTACATTCTATTGCCTGGGGAGGCAACACACATGGATGTCCAGTAAGTAAACACAAAATATGTACAAAGTTGCATGGAGTAATATGAGACAACATTAACAAGAAAGGCAAATTAAAGTAAAGCTTCTGAAAGAGGTGGTACTCAAGTTTGGATTAACCCCAAAGACCCTGCTTAGTGAATGAACACTAGAGGGTGAAGTGACCAGGTAACCATGGAGAACAGATCACAGATTACAGAATGACAGAGTCCTGGAGATTAGAGCTGGGAGAGACCTCACTGGAGAAGGTCCATAGACTTTGAGCTTGAGGGGGTGGGGGGCTTTATGGGTCATACAGCTCAACCAGGGTGGCAAAGGAGAAGAAGCTGGATTCCAATCTTAGCTTTGTTCTTTGCTCCCTGAATGACCCTGGGCAAGTCACCTCTCTAATCCTGTTTTCTCATTTGTAAAATGAAGGGGGTGGTCTCAGACGACCTCTAAGATTTCTTCCAAGTCTAAGACCTATGACTTCTCATTTTACAAAGAAGGAAACTGAGGCCCAGGTGGGTTAAGTAACTTGCTTGCCAAAGGCCACATTTGGTCTATTATAACCCGTGCTCCATCTCACTAGGTAGCAGGGTTGGGTTTGAATCCAGACCCTGAATCCAAATCCATGTCCTTTCCATTACACCCTGTCGCCTCCTACAGGGATGATCTATGTCTGTTTCCCCAGTATCTAGCAGAGAATCACATAAAAGACTCTTTTTTTTTAATGTTTAAAATCTTTTTGGAGGGGGGAAGGCAGGGCAATTGGGGTTAAGTGACTTGCTCAAGGTCACACAGCTAATAAGTGTTAAGTGTCTGAGGGTGGATTTGAACTCAGGTCCTCCTGACTCCAGGGCCGGGTGCTCTATTCACTGTGCCACCTAGCTGCCCTGAAGACTCTTAATATATGCTTTTTGAATTGTATTGAATACTTGGCCTAGCTAGATAGGACAGAACTAATAAGAGGGGCAGAATTAGATTGTTGAGAAAAAGTGGATATAACTTGGATTGATAGAAGTTTAGGGACTGGACCCCATGATTTCATTCGTAGAACTTCTAGAATTTAGAACATTCTTAGAACAGAGGTAATAGGAGGGAGAGATTAGACCAGTGGTTCTCAACCTTCCTAATGCTGTGACCCTTTAATACAGTTCCTCATGTTGTGGTGACCCCCAACCATAAAATGATTTCCGTTGCTACTTTATAACTGTAATTTTGCTCCTGTTATGAATCGTAATGTAAATATCTGATATGCAGGATGTATTTTCATTGTTACAAATTGAACATAACCCACAGGTTGAGAACCACTGGATTAGACTGTTGAGGAATGTTGAATATAACTTGAACCAATAGAGGTTGATCTGGCAAATACTTAAAGGAGAGGGACCAGACCATTTCTCTCCCTCTACCAATGCAGGTCAGTATCATCTCTCCAACTTATAGTCTTAGTAGTGCGGTGGATAGACAGTTTGGCTTGCTGTCAGGCAGACCTGAGTTCAAATCTTGACTCAGATACTCCCTATCTCGTTATGCAATCCTGGGCAAGTCCCTTTACCTCTCTCAGCCTCAGTTTCCTCATCTGTCAAATGGGAGCAATAATAGACCCCTCCCCTACTTCCCAGGGTGATTATGAGAATCAAATGAAATGACATTTATAAAGTACTTTGCAAACCTTGAAGTGTCATCAAAATGCTAGAAGGATTGCCTAAAGCATTTAGAGGTTAAGTAACTTGTGCAGGAGCAGGATCACATAGACCATGTATGTCAAAAGTAGAACTTGAACCCAGGTCTCCTAGGCTTGAAGGCCATTTCTGGTCATGAGGTCATGTTGCTTCTCCGCATTACTCAGCCACAATAAAATCTATGGAAGCCCTGAACCCATGAATGTAACCACAAAACTGTGGCATGGGTCACTGAAGGCAATGAATGACATCCTCAGAGACACATATGGTTAGAAAAGAAGGTGGGCCAGTCAGTCAGGGACAACAGATGGATGATCCTGGTGGAGAACTGGGTACCCAGGCAATGTGAAAAGACAAAGAGCATGGTCAGTAACATGGATCCCCTAAGAAAACAGAAGGATCCACTGAGAAAGTCTGAAGGAAAGATTTGGACAAGAATGGCCAGGATGAGAGTATAAAAAGGCTGCAATCTGTATCAGTGGATGTCATGGGTACTCTTGCCAATGAGAAGCTTTTTGTCTTACTATATGGCCTCAAGCTTCAGAGCCTCAGTCTCCTCATCTGTAAAGTGATAGGATTGGACCAGATGGTCTCTAAGGCCCCTTCTAAGCTCCAGATTCTATAAATCTAGAATCACAGTGGTTTTATAGGTTTTGAATTAATCAAGGAATTAGTTTGCTCTATCTTTCAGGAATGTATCACCTTTCCTTGAGGTTTGTTTGTTTTTTTTAATATATTTTGCCTTTTATCTTTCCCCCATCATAATTGTTCCCTGAAACTTTCCCATCATGAACCTTCCTCCCTCACAATGAAGAAAAAGTAACAGATCAAGTCAAAGTGGTCACATCTGACAGCATATGCAATATTCTATACCCATAATCCCCTAACTCTCTATTGAGAGTAAGAGAAGTAGTTTTCATCCTCTCTCCTCTGGGACCAAGATTTATCATTGCATTGAAGCTGAAGTCAGCTGCCTTTCAGTGTTACCATCATTGACATGATAGTATTCCATATTGTCTTGTTTCTGCCTACTTTACTCTACATCAGTTTATACAACTCTTCCCACACTTCTTCAGAGTCTTCATATTTGCTGTTTCTTATAACACAGTACCACTTGTTCACATGCCATAACTGATTCAGTCATTACCCAATAGATAGGGAATGGCTTTGTTTCCCACTTTGGTTCCAGTTTTTTGCCACTACAAAAGGCATTACCATGAATATTTTGGCATCGGTAAATTGATCCAAGAAGCATTTTTCAAGTGTCTGCCATGTGTCAGGCATTGTGCTAGGTATACGTGAGACCTTTCTGTCTTTGACTCTTGAGATTTCTGGTCAGTGGTGGATACGAACAGTTTCATGAGTTTTGTCTCACAATTCCATATTGTTTTCTAGAACAGTTGGACCAATTCAAAGCACCACCAGTGAGGTATCAGTGTGTTCAAGGCTTGTTTCCTCCTCCCTAAGAAAGTTCCATATAATGTAATTTTACTCTGCAATTCTTTGGTTCAGGCAAAATGATGCAATGTTAAAGGCAGCCTTCATGTGTACAATGTGCAAATGGCACATGCTGGTTAGAAAGGAACTAATTTATTACTTTTTATTTACATCATATATTACATTGTTACATAATATAATACATACTATATTATACATTTATATTTATAATTAAAATGGATAGCAAGGGCGCATCCCTGCAAGTGTTCTAGAGAATGTTTCCAATTTGGATTTAGCAAAATGATTAATCAACACCTGCTGCTTGTTCTAAGAACTTGGTAAAAACTCAAAGCAGTGAGATCAGACTATATGGGGCACTGTATCTCTTAATTTTTTTTCTTTTTTATTGTGAATTTTTAAATTATCCACAAGCATCTTCATATACTGAGAAGAGCAAAAGAAGGATTGAATATCAAACTGTGACCTTCTATGACAAACAGCATGTTTTTTTCAATGTATTTGGCAAGGTAATGACAAAGGGGCCCTGTTTGTTGGAGGAGGTGGGGAGTGCTCAAGTTTCCTTCACCTGCATCAGTCAAGATAGGAGTAAAAGGCATTTAATTCATTTAGCACAAATTGATCAGGAGCCTACAATCTAAATATCTCTAGCCACCCCCATGCTTGGAATGCACTGTCTTTTCATCTTTGTCTCTCTAAATCCTTGGGACCTGTATCAGCAAGCACCCTAGCACATCCAGGGTGGCTGCTAGCATAGGTTCCTAGATCTGTTTTTCTAAAGGAAAGCAACTCAAAATGGGTTAACAATCTTACTTTAATCAATCAAACATGTATCATTTACCTAGTTCAAGGGAAAAAGTCAGCACCCTGAACTTCAGAGAACAGAATACAAACACAAGTTACAAGCAGAAGTTATAAGCAGACAAAGAAACAGATCAGCAGACAGGCTTCCAGTCGTCTGACCATTACATCCATACTTAGTCAGTTACCAGAGAGGGAAGCACCAACATCTGGGTTTTCAAAGCCGGGGGGTCAACGGCTTCCCAGAGTCTCATCTGGCCAGATCACACAACTCTTTCCAAAGTGAGCCTCAAAGCAAAACCTCACATCACCAGTATATATAGCCTTCTCCTGGATCGGGGAATGTCACAGCCCTCTTGACCCACTGCCCAATCACAAAGTAATAATGCGTGGGCATTCCTGAAGAACAAGCCTCCCACCACAGGCTCCATGTGACCACATTCAGCCTATTAGGGGACACAGCATACTTTCAAATCTGGGAAGGTTCTCAGAGTCACTTAAGCCACTTAAGCAAAGGGCCAAGGGGCAGGAAAGATCTTCAGATTCCCATAACAAGACCCTTTAGGGCTCAGATTGGAGCAACTGGGTGGTGTGGTAGATAGAGTACCAGGCCTGGAATCAGGAGGACCTGAGTTTCAAATTCAACCTCAGACACTAGTTATGTGACCCTGGACAAGTCACTTCACCCTGTGAGCTTGAGAAAGAAATGGCAAACTGCTCCATTGTCTTTGCCAAGAAAACTCCCAAAAACGGTCACAAAGAATCAGACATGACTGAAACAACTGAACAACAAAGACTCAGCTCAGGCCCTGCCTCCTTGTAACCCTCTTTAATCCCCATATCCCCAGTTGCTAAATCTCTTTCCTTCCTCAAATTAATAATAATAGAAATGAAACTAACTAGCATTTATATAGCACTTGAAGGATTTCAAAGCATTTTACATATTTTATCTCCCTGGGAAGGAGGAGATAGGAGAATCCCCATTTTACAGATGAAGAAACTAAGGTTGAGAAAGGTTAAGTGACTTGCTCAAGGCCACACAGCTACGAAGTGTCTAAAACAGAATTCAAACTTGGGTCTTCCCAGCTCCACATCCCACACTCCATCTGTTGCACTCTGTAGACCCTCCCAAACAGCTTACTGACTTATCAGGGCACATTTTAAATCCATAGTAGAATGTCTGCTACTTGGAGGCAGGGACTTTGTTTTGTTCTTGTTTTTTTATGAGTATTCCATGCAGAGGTGAAAGTCCTACCCAATGAGATGACCCTCCTTCCTCCTGTTTCACCAGCGTTTTGGGATGAGCATGGCCCTTGCCAATTCAGATTGAGAAAGAGTCCCTCAGTTAGTCAACAAACATGTATTTACCCTGCACAGCCTTAGCTCATTGCTTTGATGTTGGGTTGTTTTTTTTTTAACCAAGTCCCCAGAACAGGTGACAGATGTTTATTAATCACTTCATTAAGTCCATTGTTTGTTACTCCATTTTGCTAAATTCATGAAATATTTTATGATCTGAGTGGGGACCTTCAAGACACAGACCTTTAAGATATCCAAACTTGGAAAGGTTTGCTGGTTACACGGACACGCAAAAGGTCAACACAGGAGTAAGACAATGACCTTGGCCCTTGGGTTTGGTTTGGTTTCTATGTATTTTCATGGGCTAGCAGAAGAGTTTTCAGAGTTGAGAAATTTGGAATGGGGGTGACAGTGAAGTGGGAGGGCAGCTTATAGAATGGATGCTGGCTAGGTGGTGTTTACCATTAGGCATGGAGAGGGGAGGGGAAAAAAAAAAATCACAATTTTCTTACCCTAAGTCAGAAAGAAGCCTCTGAATGAGACCCTACCTTTGGTGACCAAGAAATCCAGTTCAAAAAATAGAACTAAGTCCAATGGTACCAGTTGGCTGGGGCAACTCTGGCTCTGTATTCCAAGGAATTTGTCCTGGAATGAAGAATCTCCTTTTGGAATGCCTAATTATCTAAGACATAGGGAAACAGATAGATTCTCTTATAAAAAGAACAGTCACTTAACTTTTTTTTTCTAGTCTCATGCCTGGCTGTGTTAGGGGTTTTTCCTTTCTAAAACAACAGCGGAAGAGAAGTCTCTATGCTTTTAAGCTAAAGAATGACAGGGTCTTCACTTCCTCCCATAAGGTAGCCTCTCAGCCAAGGACTTCCATTAAGACCAGAAGCTTAGAGCAAAGAGGACCTATATGGCTTTGTGCCTAGTGTAGCCTCACCTGGAAGCAGCCAGCAGTGACCACAGGGCTATCAAAACAAAGTCAAAAAGCAACCACAAAAGGCAAGCAGGAATCAATGCCCACCTGCCAAGCAGAGGCTGAACTCCTGGCAGAGTATGAATGCCACACAAGATTATTAGGGAACAAGGCCAATGAGATCAGCACATGACAAGAAGATATTGGCAGCCCTGAAACATTGAAAGGGAATTCCTTTGCCACACGTGTTCCACGTATGTATGTATGCCTCTCTATACATGAGACTTATGTGATATGTGTATTTATGGGAGAGTACACTCCCAGATTTATGGAGGAAATGTTTTATTGCTACTTTTCTTACCATGTTTTTAATTAAATGTCTGTTTTGAACTAACTGTGGCACATCTGTGGGGGCTCATGAGCTCCAGTTTTGAGTGGATGTCAATCTAAATAGTACTTTGAGCCTGGGTTAATCTCATCTGAGGGATCCCTCATGGAAATTAGGGAATCCTATACCATACTGAATCAAATGTGTTTTTATAGTTAACGAAAAATAAACACAGCAGTATTTTATGTCCTGTGAATCTTTTAAGACTTGACTATCAAGATGTGACATGTCTACTGTTTATTAAAGTCTCTCTGTTCCATTCTCATATTCTCATCAAGCATTTCTACATTATGAGTTTAAATGATCTCACACAGATATTTTAGAGATGGAAAAGTAGGTATGTAGGTCATAGACATTGATACTGTCTTCTTGAACAATTTTTTTAGTAATAATAATATCCATGACATCCCTATCCCACCCTACTGCTATTTCCCCTTTTTCAAATATTTTGAAAATCACTCCCACAGTACCCTCAAAATTATGTCACCTCTAGCACTGATCTCTGTAGGTTAGGTCCCAGCTGTCCTTCCTATATTCGTTTTTAAAAATTTAAGTGCCATTTCTACTTTGTTGTGCAATAATTCCAGTGCTATGATATTACAGTTCAAATATGGAGGCTCCATTGTTATTGATGGAGAAATTTATTTTTATAGAAATATTGACAAATTTTTCCCATATTTTTATGTTTGTTGTCTTCCTACTTTTTTTACTATGCTTTTTCAATTATTGTCTTTGTTTTGAACTCATTATGTCCTCTGGTTGATTAATAAGGTAAACACATTAGTGGGAGCTCACAAGCTCTGGTTTTGAGTGGCTGTGCGCCCAGATGATACCATGAGCCTGAAGTTATCCTTATCTGAGGGAACATGATGTGAGTTATAATGATCTCTGGATGATCTGTTTTAATTAGGTCTTACACCAAACTTTCCACAAATTTGTTTTTCCCTTTATTTCCTAACCTTATTTTAACGAGATGATATTGCTCACAATCTTCTGCCATCCACCTGGAAATGAGATTTTGCAAGTGAGTTTATATTCTAAATCAATGTTGTTTTTGGCTACCATATCTCTCCATTTGGCAAGGAGATAATGGCTTTGCTGGCTAAGGCACTCTCTAGCCTCTTCGAGCTTCCTTATTATGTCCATTCATTTACATGGATTAAATTCCCACAAGAAGTAGCATGAAATAAAGGGAAAGCCAGCCTCCAAGTCAGAAACTTGAGTTCAAGGACTGCCTCTGGGCTGAGTGACCGTGGATGAATCATTTTATATCTCAATGACCTAGACAATTCTCAAGGGCTGTAATCCACAAGCACGTGCCAGTCTGCATTGGCGGAGGGAGTTTCCCTGTTGGGAGTTCCCAATGCCAATGAAATCATAAGTAAAGTAAAAAAAAATCCACAGGAAATGGCAATAATCTACATTGCTATCTCTTCCTTTATCTGTTTTTTTCCCCAGCAATAATTTGTTTGAACAGGTTAGGCTGGAGCTGATTTAATTGCATACCATACCTTCTTTGCTCCAACAAGTTGAAGGTCTGACTGTACACAGACAACAAATTCAGAAATGACTCTCACATCGGTAACTAATCACTCATTTCCTGTCTGTTAAGACGTAGTCAATTTCATTTTTTGTGTGATGGAATTAAATATCTGTCACTCCCAGTGCCTTCCAATTCTCATCTTGAAAACAGTATTCATGACATGTAGGTATGAAGTTTTGGTACAAGATTAGTAAGTGCTTACTGACTGACTAACCAGTTGCCATCATTTTTTCTCTCTTTCTTTTTGGAGGGTGGAAGGCAAGGCAGTTGGGGTTAAGTGACTTGCCCAAGGTCAGACAGCTAGTAAATGTGCCAAGAGTCTGAGGCCAGATCTGAACTCAGGCCCTCCTGACTCCAGGGCCAGTGCTCTACTCCCTGCACCACCTCGCTGCCCCTCCTTCATTTATTGACAATGAGATGTAATTTCTAGCATGTTTTTTTATGTTCTCCCCTACACTTTACCTTTGGAATTGAAATCACTGAGTCTTACAGGACACGTTGATGTAATTTGGAAAGTCTTGTCAAGTTCTTCAAAGGACCTACCCTCTCTTCCTCTCCTGAGGCAGATGTTAATAATGAAGCTGGCATCGTCCCGAGGCTGTAACATGTAGTGGATAGGATGCTGGACTTGGATTCAAGAAGGCCTGGGTTCAAATCCCCCCTCAGACTCTAATTAGTTGTGTGACCCTGAGTAAGGCACTTCACTGCTCTGTGCCTCAGTTTCCTCACCTGTAAAATGAAGTGATTAGAATTGATGACTCCCAAGCTCCCGTCTCAGGGGCAGCTAATTGTGCAGTGGATAGAGCTCTAGCCCTGGAGTCAGAAAGGAGAGTTCCAATCCAGCTAGTGTGCTCCTGGCTAAGTCATTTAGCCTCTGTTTGCTTCCATTTTCTTGACTATAAAATGGGGATACTTCTTCTTTAAGTCCCAGTTAAAACTCCACCCTATCACAAGAGGTCGTCCCTAGTCCCTCTTAATTCTAGTGCCTTCCCTCTGTGGTTTCTTATTCATCCTTCATGTAGCTTGTATTGTGTACAGCTGTTTGCCTATCAGTTCCCTCAACAAGAGTGTAAGCTCCTTGAGGACAGGGACTGCTCTCTAGCACTTAGCACAGTGCCTGGCACATAGGAGATGCTTAATAAATGTTTATTGATTGACTGATTGATCACAGGGTTGTTGTGAGGATCAATGAGATGAGATTTGTTAAAGGTACTTAGCTTAGAGTCTGGCATACAGTAAGCACTACATATATGCTCATTGCTGTTTGACTCTGGACCTATGGTCTTCATGGTGGTCTTTTTGCTTAGCACCCTCATGGGCACTTTGGTACAAATGATTACGTGAAGTTTTCTGACTGCTTTTGGACCAATGATGAAGCCAAACCCTTTGTTTTCCACTCTAAAGAAAACTTGTGACTCATCTGCCTCCTGGTCCCAAGGGCAATCCTAGATTTCTTCCAAAAAACTGCTCACAAAATGCTCATGAGTGTCCGTGGCATCTCCCCTCTTCTAGACCAGTGAGGATTTATCATTTTACTGGCTGGGGTAAAGGCAACTTGTACCAAAGGGTACCATTCCCCATCTCACATAAAATCCCAGGGGCATGAAGTTCACTCTAATCAGCATCTATTAATTGCCTACTGTATGCCAGAGGCTCTGCTGGGCACTGGAGCTGCAAAGACAAAACAGATCCTGCCCCCCAGGTGCTTACATCCTAATGACAGGAAACAACATGTGCCTTATGGTACAGAGGAAAGAACTCTGACCTTGGAGTCAAAAGATCTGGGTTCAAATTCTCCCTTTGAAACTTAAATACTTGTTATAGTTTTGGGCAAGTCACTTCCCCCAGCTTTAGGGTCCTCCTCTGGAAAATGAAAGGGTTGGATTAGATGTCTGCTGAGGTCTCTTCCAGCGCTAGAGAGCTGACCCTAAGTTAATATGTTACCTGTCAATACAAAGCTATTTCACAGGCCAGAAATGAAATAACGTGTGTGTGTGTGTGTGTGTGTGTGTGTGTGTGTGTGTGTGTGTGTGTGTGTGTAATCAGGAAAGTCTTCTTAGAAAAGATGGCATTTGAGTTGAGGCAGTTATAGATTTTAGGTGTTAAAGTGAGAAGAGAGAGCATGCCAGGCCTGAGGGACATCATGTACAAAGGCAAGGAGGCTGGAAATGGAATACCATTTAGAAGGAAGAGTAAATACACAAGTCTGGCTGGAATATAGGGTATGTAAAAAGGAGTAATGGGTCTGGAGTCAGATTGTGACAGGTTTTTCAATACCAAATAGAGGAGTTTGTATTTTATCCTGCTGGCAATAGAGAACCACTGAGGAGTAACACGGTCTGACCTAATATCTAGTATATGTTCTATTATATTTGTCAAACATGAAAAATCTTACCTATCTCTCCAAGCATCTTATGGCCATTTCTGATTTAATGAAGGCACAGACCGGATTTTATCAAACCCTTATTTTATAGATGAAGAAACTAAAGCTTGGGGAAGGAGTGAGCTGAATACAAGTTATAAGTATCAGAGGCAAGATTTGAACTCAGACCCACTAAATCCAAATCCAGGGCTCATTTTACTGTACCATGATCTGTCACATATGGAGTCAGAAAGAGTCAAGTTCAAATCCTTCCTCAGACACGGACCAGCTCTGTGATTCAGTCACTAAAATCTGTCTGCCTCAGTTTCCTCAACTGTAAAAATAGGGAGAATAACAGCACCCCCACCTCCCACTGTAATTGTGGTGATCAAATGAGATAATAATTGTAAAGCCCTTCACCGGCCTCAAAGCTGTATATAAATGCTAGCTGCTTATCACTATTACTTATTGGTGTTTTGGCTGCAGCCTCTACTTGAGAGACAGTATGATACGACAGAGTCAGGAGAGATACGGGTTCAGAGACCTTGTGTGACCCTGGGAGAGTCACTTCCTTTCATTACCTCTACTTCCCCATTTGTAAAATCAGAATAGGGAGTACTTACCTCACCAGGCACTGCACGGTGTTACAGAGAAAGGAATGACTTTGGGTTCAGGTCCCGCCTCCATTACACAGCTTGGCCTCGACATTTAACTTCTCTTCAGCTCAGGGTATTATTTTCTAAGGGTAGACAAGCCAAAGAGTTACCAATCTGTGTCAAAAGAGAGTTTCCATATGGCAGCTTCCAGCCCTAATGAAATCATAGTTTTGGTTCAAAAACCCAGCACAAAGGACAAATAGTTTACCTCCCAGAGTTGTTGTGAGGCTCAAATAAGATAGAAAAACAGGAAGGAAACACCTACTATGTGCCAAGGTAGGGCAGCTAGGTGGTGTAGTGGATAGAGTGTCCAGCCTGGAGTCAGGAAAACTCACCTTCCTAAGTTCAAATCTGGCCTCCAACATTGACTGTGTGACACTGGGCAAGTCACTTTGGCCTGTTTGCCTCAGTTTCCTCATCTGTAAAATGAGCTGGAGAAGGAAATGTATCTCTGTCAAGAAAACCCCAAATGGGGTCATTGAGAGTCAGAAACTACTTAAAAGGACTGAATGATAAATGTGCCAAGCACTGGTCTAAGTGCTTTTTATAATTATTATCTCATTTAAACCTCACATTATTCCCATTTTTACAACTGAGGAAACTGAGGCAGGAAGAGGTTAAGTGACTTGCCCAGGGTCACATAGCTAGTACATATCTGAGGCTGGATTAAAATTCAGGTCTTTCTGACTCCAGGTCCAGCACTCTGTTCATGGCACCACCTAGTTGACTTAGCATTGTTGTCTTTCTCCAGTGGATGTGACTCTGGCTTCAAATACAATGCCATGGGTCTGACAGGACTTTTTCTTAGTAAAGATGGGTTGATTTGACACACTCCTCCATACTCACACACTTGCCAGCCTGTGGACAACCTCCCATCTCTCACCTGTCTTCTTTTGCACAGTCTGTCTCCCAAGTGTAAGGGGCTCTTTTTCCTCACCTCCCCTGCCTTAGAAGCTCCCTTCAGGCCTCAGTTCAAATACCACCCTTGATTTTCCTGATGATTAACTCTTCCTCCAAATTGTGACTCCAGGCATGTCCCTTTTCCACTTAGAGCTTTAAACAATTTTATTTTTTTCTTCTCTTATCTAATTTTTTTTCCTCAATTACATATACAATTTTTAAACTTTTTTTAAAAAAAATTTTGAGTCCCTTCCTTGAGAAGGAAGCACTTTGATATCAATTATATGTGAAATTTTGCAAAAGAAAACACAGACCAAAAAACAAATATACAAACAAAACACAAAACGAAACAAGAAAAATCAAGTGAAAAAAGCATGCTTCAATCTGCATTCAGACTCGGTCAGTTCTTTCTCTGGAGGTGGATGGCATTTTTCATGATGAGTCCTTTGGAACTGACTGAACAATTCTTTAAACTATAAGCATTTGAGGAGGGAGTTTGTCCCCTGGGAGGTGAATGACATCTCAGGTGCAACCCTGTTCCTAAGCTTTGTGTTGGATTGCCTGTGTACACTTCATTCCCCCCAGGAGAAGAGAAGCCTCTGGAGGGCAGGGGTTGTCGTTTTTTGCCTTTGTATACCTAGTACCTAGCCCAATGTTTGGCACATAGAAAGGCAGCAGTGTTTGTTGATTGACTGCACGTATTTCCACCCCCCCCCCCAAGAGAATGTTAGCTCTTTGCGGGCTCCCTTTCCCCAAAGCCTAGCCTGCAGAAGGCCCCTCAATAAAGTCTCTGTCTGGAACTGGTTTCGCATGGCTCCCCAACCTCCCTGGAGAGAAGTCCCCTCCCGCTTCCTTGTAATTGACACACCGGGCCTTCCATCTTGCCGGCACATCCACGTGGTATCTGTTTCAGTCCCCTGAGGCTCATGGATCCCATTCTGTGCTAAGCACTAAGCTGCCTTGCATTCTCCACTGCACCGCTCCTCGACTCTTGCCAGCTTCCCCGGAGTCTTTTTTTGGGTTTCCCTCCCACTCCTGACAGCCAGCACACTCTCTCTTTATCTGGAGTGGAGGAGCTGCTATTTGGGGGAACTGACAGTCCCTAGGGCAAGTCCCAGCAGGGGACGGATTCCTCAAAGGAGGCCTCCAAAATCCAAGGGCAGTCTTTTCTGCACAATTCCATTCAAAGCCTGCCAGGGCCTCCAGACTCATTGCCAAAGACAGACACTATCGAACTATGCCCTGGCAAGGGCTGAGAGAACCAACACATTGCTCAACGGCATGCCCCAGAGCATTTGGGGCCTGGGGAAAATCAGGCAGCAGGCCTAAAGGAAATTGGGCAGCAGGCCCAAGAAGTCCCAAGCTCCCATTCTATTACCTCTCTGCTTTGATTCTCCTGAGTCTGGCTGTCCCAGGGGCACATGGCAAGTGCATCTTCCCCAGGAGACATCGGGGAGGGACCAGGAGAAGGCACAGCACTGTGGGACTGTAGAAAGGGTCTCCTGGTTACATCTGTGACCCAGGGCTGGTCACTGCTCCTCTCCAGCCCTCAGTGTCCTTATCTGTCAAAAGCAAGAGTTGGACCAAGGCCCCTTCCAGTCTAAAGCTGTGATTACTGCTAACTGTGAGCACTGTCAGGCCTTGGAGCAGCCGGACACTTGGGTGGTGTGGGAGGATGGTCAGAGGAGGGAGCTTCCCTGGTTCAAAGAGGACCACAGGTCTAGGGCTGGGAGGGGCCTTAGAGGTCAGCCAGTCCAACCCTCTCCTTTGACACTTTGACACTGACACTAAGGACACTGAAGCTCAGAGAAGGGAAGCATCTTGGCCGGCGTCACACAGATAGATAGCAGAGTGAGAAGGGGGCCAAGATCCTTGCGATGCTTCTGACTCTAAATTCAATGCTCATTCCTCTACATCACTAGTTTGCTTTTTTGTTTGTTTACACCTTCTTTTTTCTTTTTAAAATTTATTTTATTTTCAGTTCACAGAACAAAACAAGCATTTCCATAACACAGTACAATAAAAAAAGAAGATTACACATGAAACTCCAAACCTACCATGTACAACTGGCTAGCCCCTCCAAATACACAACACAGTGATCATGTACTTTTCTTTTTTTCCTTTTTTCTTCCCTCCCCCCACCGTAGAGATGGCTACCATTAGACACAAATACACATATATGTATATATATACACACACACATATACATATATGTATGTATGTACAATTATTCTATACATACTTCTATTACAATCCATATTATTGGGCACCAACCTCAGGAGGCCAGACTACTAGACTCTTCAACTGGCTCCCTCTCCATCTGGAAAACTGTAAGTATGGTGAGTGGTTCCTGAGGTAACTGAAAGGCACTGGACCCTTCCCCAATCCTTTAGATCTCTTTCTCTCTCTCAAGCCTTGGATTTATTTGCAGAGAAGATAATGGGGGTGGCGGGGTGGGAAGAGGCCGCTGAGTCAGTGATCATCTCTGCTTGTACTCTCCCCTTCCCTAACCTCAGAAGATGAAGACCTGGCAAGAATCCAGGCAGTGTCACAGTCCTAGGTACCAGGAAGAGGGGGAGGAGGTGGAGGAGTGAGGCTGACCCCTGGGGTTATGAAACCAGAAAAGTGTGTCTGGAAGCTTTTTGGTTTCTCCAAAGAAGGCCTGGGAGCCCTTTCCTCTTAGAAGTGAAGCAAGGGCCTCACCATTGCTAACATCCCAGGACAGCAGTAGGATATCTCAAGGGTTTCTTGCCTCTAATGTCAGTGACCCATTTTATTAATGAGCATTGGATGGAGGTCACTAACGTGGGCTTGCTCAGTCCCTTGGGCTGTGGCCAGACCAAATTTAACTACCCTCCTGAGGGAGAATTCAGTACAGCAAAGAGCCCCCATCTTCTCCCCTGAGAAGGCATTCTTTCAGTGAACATTTGTTGTTGTTCAGTCGTGACCCCATGGATTGTAGCCCACCAGGCCCTTCTATCTTCCACCACCTCCTAAAGTCTGCCCGAGCTCATGTCCACTGTTTCCATGACTCTATCTATCCATCGCATCCTCTGACATTCCCTTTTCCTTTTGCCTTCAATCTTTCCCAGCATCAGAGTTGTTTCCAATGAGTCCTGTCTTCTCATCATGTGGCCAAAGCATTTGAACATCTACTATATGCCAGGTACTGGGATGGGACTGGGCCCATAATTTCATTGTCATGGGGAACTTCCAGTGAGGAAACCCCCCCCCCCCTCATCAGTGGAAATCACCATCTGCTTTCTAATCTGTGGTTTGTAGGCCTCTTAGAGAGTTTCCTGAGAGCCCATGAAACCTGCTCCAACTCACACGGAACTCAAGCTCGAGTCCTCCGTGGACAGCTGCTTCTTGTCCCCAGATGCTGGGGATATATATGAGATGGGGGGAGAGGGGGAGAAAGGCAGACAGACAGACATGCAGACAGGCTGAAAGAGAGAGAGGAGGAAGTGAGAAAGAGAGACACACACAAAGACAGATACTGAGACATAGAGACACAGAGATTGAGAGAAGGAAGACAGAAAAAAAGAAACAAAAGAGAGCACACAGTAGAAAAAAAGAGACAAAGAGACAGAGAGAAACAGAGATAGAGAAAAAACAAGACAAAGGCAGACAGAAAAAGAGACAGAGACATAGAGAGACAGAGGGTGAGAGAAGGGAGAAAGAGAAACAGAGAGACAGAAAGATAGACTGAGAAAAAGAGTCCCTGTCCCCAAGAAGCTTCTATTTTGCTAGGGGAGGTATAAAGTAGACAGAGTGGTAAACATACCCTTCCTCATCTCATTTTCTCAACTTCCTCTACCTTTCTAATTAGTTTAATTCTTCTTCTTCTTCTTCCATAGGCCATGGAAACAGAGGCCCACAGAGATGAAGTGTTTTGCCTGCTGTCACACCAGGCATAAGTGGCAGAGTCAGACTTCAAACCCAGGTCTTTGGACACCAAATCCAGCATCTTCCCCTGCATCTGGCTGCCTCCTCAGGTCTCCTTCAGAGAGGCCAACCTGGAAATCCAGCACACTCAGCTGTGTCAAGGTCTTTGTGGAGTCAACCTGCAGCCAATTCCTCTTCATACCAGGGCTCCTGAAGACACCAGAGTGGGGCAAGGGGCAGGAAAGTGCTGGGTAATGTTTAACAAATGACTCTCAAAAAAAATCCTGTATTGAGGACACACATTAAAGTTTAATTTGTATTATTAACATTTTCTCTGTCACTTCCTTCAGTTTAGACAATGAACAAAATAATACATCAAGCCCTGATTTGTAGCATTTGTTATTTTTTTGTGGTATGAATCATCACACTGAAGATTTAACAATCGGCTCTTGTCAGCTGGTAGGAGCTAGATTTCAGTCACCTTCGGAGGGGTTATAGGAAGAGGACGTGCCCAAACAAGTCTGGTTGATTTTTCTTCTCTGATGTCACAATCAGTGAGGGGCTAAGGTGAGAGGTCTGGGAGAACCAAATCAATTGTATGAGCCTGGACATCTAGACCATTCTAAAAATGGCAGGAAGCTAGGCTTTTAAGCAGAAAGAAGAGAGGGTGGCCCATGTCCAGAGCAGAGGCAACTAGTCACGAGCGGCCTCAGAGTTTTAACTCAATGAACATTTATTAAGCACCTTTTCTGAGGAAGACAGATGACTCAGTGGATAGAGTCTGAGTTCAAATACAGCCTCAGACATTCCCCAGCTGTATGACCTTGGGCAACTTGTCTGTCTCAGTTTCTTTACCTGTAGAAAGGGGCTAATAATATCACTTACCTCCCAGGGTTGTTGTGAGGATCAAATGAGATAATATTCTTAGAACGCTCTGCAAACCTTAAAGTGCTATGAAAATGCCAGCTGCTTATAGTTTATGCATTGTTGTGGCTGTTGTTGTGATAACCTGGCAAGGTGTATTGATGTCTCCCTAACTCTTGTGAGGCCCAAATGAGATAGTGTAGAGAATGCACTTTCAGAGAAATGTTAGCTACAATTACCATAATAATTGTCCCCCTGGCACACCTTGCAGGGAAACAGGAAAACTAGAGTCAATGCCAAGGGAAGAGGGAAAGAGGCAGCCTGGAAAATAGCAGGAAGGGGGAGGGGGAGCCTGGTCCAGGCACCCTGAGCGGCCAAAGCCGGATATCCATCCCTTCCACCCGCTTTCCTCGGCTTCCTGTGCTGATAGGACTTCGGGCTGCAAGCCCTGCTGGGCTCCCACGCGCAGGATTCTGGCTCAGGCCAGCTAACCAGCAGAGTACCAAGGATGGAGGCAGGGGGAGTGCCGCCTGGATCCGGCATCGAGCTGCCTTCTACTTCAGTCAAGCCTGTCTGGACAAGGCTGAGAGAACCCACTCCTGGCAATAATAAAAGCACACATTTATAGAGGGCAGGGGTTCTCTATTTTATGTGTATCATGGGGAAGGGAAGGGAATGAGCTTTTACATAGCACTTACAATGTGCCAGGCACTGTGCTAAGATCCCTCTGGTGATCTGTGGAAGGTTATGGACCTCCTACTCAGAGTCATATTTTTAAATAGTGGAGGAAATGCCAAATTTCAGTCAGGGGTTAGTGAAAATGAGCATGTAATTTTTTTCCATCCAGTTTCATGGACTCCTTGAAATCTACACACAGAGAGTGCTTGATACAGGGCTTTGATACAGCCCATAATAACCCTTTCAGGCTTTCAAGACTGAGAAGCACTTTAACATATATTATCTCATTCTCACAACAACCTTGTGAGCTAGGTGCTATTATTAGTCTTATTTTACAGATGAGGAAACTGAGGCACAGTGAGTTGAGATGACCCGTCCAGGATTGCACAACTACTATATATCCAAGGCAGAATTTAAACTGGGGTATTTCTAACTCCACGAAAAGTCTTTATTGTATAAACATTAAAATTCCCTGTGGCACCCATATATCCAGAAAGGTTTGGAGAAGGTAGGTAGAAGAGTAGACAGAGGGTGGGGTTTGGAGTTAGGAAGACCTAAGTTCAAATAACGCCACAGAAGAAATTATGTAACCCTAAGCAAGGACCACTGGACCTCAGTTTCCTCATCTGTAAGATAAGAGGGACTGAGCTTGATGGTCCTTAAAAAGTCTCTTCCAGCTTTAAATCTATAATTGTATAAACCCATTTGATTTATTAAGAAATGTCCATTCATTGAATGAATGAACGCTCTTTTAAAATGAATGAAATCTTAAAATGCGCCCCAAACCCTGAGATAGAAAGTCAGACCCAAGGATCCCCAGTTAAGTACTAAATTAAGTTCTCAGTCCCTACCCCACGTTCAGGATTATTTAAAACAATGAACTCTTCTCTCTTCCTCATAGTTTAAATAAAAACTTGTACTTTCTTCTTATAAAACCTTGGTGGGTTGGGCTGTAATAATTTACATACCCAAGCAGCTACTTTTAAGAAAGTATAATAAAGAGGAAGAAACAAAACTTATAAAATGTCTTGTGTCTCTTTAGGGTGACAGGAGTGGAGGAAAGCCCACTGGGCTTGTACCTTGGCCAAGAATTATTTTAATCACAATAAGAGCAGCAGACAGCGTTTAGCATGGGATGGTTCAGGGCCAGGCATTTAATAGCTGTGTGACCATGGGCAAGTCATTTGATCCCTCTGAATTTCATCTTCCTTATCTATAAAATGGGAATGACAATACTTGTATGACTGGCCACCCAAGGGTGCTGTGAGGACACAAAATGCTTCATAAGCGGTAAAAGGCTGGAGAAATGAGAGTTCTAATTATTACATACATACAGCTATCTCACTGGGTTCAAACATTGGACCAAAGAGATTCAGATGTTGCTAAAAGGAAACAGTATCATCATAAACTTAATAGCTAGTTGGGACCATAATCTATTCTTCCATCCTCCACCCACTCTTGCCCCAGGCTAGTTCACCTTCTTGAGGTTTTCATTTTTGTCAGCGGCAGCACTATTAGCCCTGTGCCCTCGGCACAAAACCTCCTCATAATTGGAATCATTCACTGGAATCTTTTACTCCTCCCATCCCCAGGACTCCGCCTCACTCTGCCCTCCCACTACCTAGTCTGCCCCACCCCACCCCCATCCCCATTATTCAAAATGTTGTGTAACAAACGATCAGTCGGCAAGTCAACAAACATGCAATTCATTAAGCACCTCCTCACTATGTACCAGGCTCTGTGCTAAGCGCCGCGGATACAAAGAAAGGCAAAAACTGTGTCATGGGGGCAGGAGTGTGCTGGAGGCAGGTCAAATCCTGATTCGTGAATTCTCATTGTATTTGCACCTTGGAAGTCCACAAAGGCTACAAATCAGGGCTTGTTGTGTTATTTTGTTGGTTGTCCATACTAAAGAAAATGCTGATACGTACTAAACTTTAAAGTAAGTCGTGCTTTTTCAGAGAGCTGGTTGTTAAAGGTTTACCAGCATCCTCCTGGATATTAATGACCTTGAGAAAAAAGAGAACAAGGAAATATGCCTTTATCAAGGACCCACTATGAGCCAGGCACTGTGCTAAGTGATGTACAAATACCATCGCTGGAATGGGTTTGAACTGTGTAGTGTCTGGTTTGTATACACTTTCTTGCTTGTTGTCTCCACCACTGCACTGTGAGCTCCTTGAGGGCAGGAACTGTCTTGGACCTTTTTTTTTATCCCCAGCACTTGACACAGTGTGATCCTCATGACCATTTATTGATTACTGACTACAGATTATACTACAAATTCTTTAAGGGGGGACTGTCCCTCATTTATCCTCGTACCTCCCCAATACCTAGCACAGTTCTTTCCTCATCACTGGTCCTTAAATGTTGGTTGAATGGATGCCTGATGAAAAAAGGCAAGAATGAAAGACACAATATCGCAGGACTCCTTTTCAGTGAAGCCTTTCCTGATGCTTCCTAGAGGCCAGCGATCTCTTCTTCAAATTATCATGCATTTACTTGTTCTACTCATAGAATGTAAGCCCCTTGAGGACAGGGACTGTTTTCCCTGTCTGTTCCCAGGGACTGTTTTTGGCATATCAGTGCCTAGAATAAGCACTTAGCACACTGGATAGGAATGTAGATGGGGAACAGACATATGACTTCATTGTAATTGCAGACTGCATTGAAATTTAGCCTTAAATCAAGTAAAGAATTACCTTTTTAGGGGGCACGTATGCTTTCATACCACACATTGCCTTTTCGTCATTCTCATATCTTGTCTGTCTCTTCTTACAGTCTCTTAGATGCCAATGTTTGTTGTGAAGGTGCATCCATTAAGTTTCATTGCATTTAGGTAAATGGAAGATCATGTTGATGATGAGAAGGTCATGAGATGCACAAGCTTCAGTAGTAAGTGACTACTGCTGTCACTGTTTCCAACTCCATTCTTCCCTAGGACTCCCTGCCAAGTTTGGGAGGCTGAGCCCACTCTAGCCTTAAAGTTACCCAGAATTATAAGCTCGTCCTCTTTTGGCACATTGATGATAAAGGTCTCCAGGTTTCCATAAAATTTTTTCTTGGCCTCATCGGGGTTCATCATGGTGGGAGCATAGTCACTGACGATGGAGGCATGACGTTTTCCTGCAAGAGGCAATTACAGTCATGAGCCTGTCATTCACTCCTTTCAGCAGGCATACCAGCTTGTTGACTAGATTAGTTTTGATTGCAAAACCTAAGCCAGCTTCACAGCGCTCCCCTTCACTGTGGCCACTCCAGAAAAACGTGTATTCAGCTCCGACTTTGGTAAGATGTCCTTCCCTTGCCAGCCTTGTTTCTCTCAGAGTTGCTATTCGGATGCCATAACTGTTGAGTTCTCTTACAACAAGAGCGCTCATCTTTCAGGTTTACTGGATTTTGTATTGTCTATAGATGTGCACACATTTCATGTGCCGATGGCCAGTGGAATCATCTTTGCCGACATTTTTGTCTATTTTTTTGTGTTTTGACTGCAGAGTGGGATTCCCTGCCTGCCTTGGTTTTTAAATGCTGTGGGTAAGTTCACTTACCTCGGTAGTGTGCTTTCCAGGGATGTACACATTGATAATAAGGTTGACACACACATTGCCAGAGCTAGCTCAGTGTTTGGGAGGCTCCAAAGGAAACCACGGGAGAGCAGAGTATTAGACAGCCTACCAAACTGAAGGTCTACAGAGCCATGTGCTGACCTCATTGTTGTCTGCTGTGAAACCTGCACCGTGTCTACCAGCACCGTGCCAGGAAACGGAATCACTTCCATTCGAACTGTCTTAGGAAGATTCTGAAGATCCCCTGGCAGGATAAGGTACCAGACACTTACTCGAGCATTCAAACTCTGCTTCAGAGAGCACAATTCTGATGGGCCGGCCACATTGTTTGAATGCAAAACATATGCTTGCCAAAAAGACTATTTTATGGAGAACTCACACAGCGCAAGCACTCACGTGGTGGTCAGAAGAAGCAATACAAGGACACTCTCAAGGTCTCTCAAGAACTTTGGAATGGACTGTGTGACAGGGGAGACACTGGCACAGGACCGCCCAGCATGGCAAGCCCACATCAGAGAAGGTGCTGTGCTCTATGAGTAAAGCAGAACTGAAGTAGCTCAAAAGAAACATAAGACACGCATATTTAGAGAATCCACACCAAATGTTCATGTGGACTATCTGTGCCTGACCTGTGGTAGAGCATTCCAAGCTTGTATTGGTCTCATCAGCCACAGTCAGACACACTGAAACTTGACTTTAGCATAGTGATGTCATTTTGGTCCTCTTTGAGAATGAAGGACAACAACCCACCAACCAACACTTTGGATAAGCTAGTGAAGCTTGTGGACCCCTTCTCAGTATATATATATATATATATATATATATATATATATATATATATATATATATATATATATAAAAATTTTTTTTTTTAGAAAAACCAACTCATAATCAAAGGAAACCAAATTTCAGTTAGAGCCAGGGTTCTTAAGAGAGAGGCTGGGGAGGGGGAGGGACTCTGTGGAATTGATTTTAATATTGATAACAACATGGCTAATATAGAAATATGTTTTGCATGACTTCACATGTACAATGAGTATCACATTGCTTGCCTTCTCAATGGGTAAGAGAGAGGCCAGGGGAGGAAGAGAATTTGGAACTCAAAATTTTTAAAACTGAATGTAAAAAATATTTTAAAGATAGGCATTGGTAATGGTGTATCATGTGTATTTTATTTTATGAACTTAAAAACGTGATTCTGAGAAGGAGTCCATAGGCTTTACTAGATCACCAAATGTGGTTCTTGAGACAAAATAAAAGGTTTCCTGATCTGTAGCTAGAGTTTAGTGGAAATACATTTAATAGTGATTTTCTGGTTATCACTGTCTCAAAGCTAGGTGTGTTATACATCTTCTGGTTCTCCAGTAACTTTAGGATTTGGGAAGGGACCTTTATTTTTTGCTATTGGATAGAACCCTTGGCATGTATATTCCCCTAAATTTAGAGGTCCAAGTATCCCAGTTCCATTTAACCACTGAACAGCCAGAGTCACTACTGTAAAAAGAATATTTTCTTCAAAGAAAAAGCAAAAACAAACAGAAAAACATTTCCCCAATACTTAGAGGGCATAATCCCTTCTATATCACCTCAGTCTCTGGGGAGAGGAAAAAGATTAGATCTACAGTTCAATTTAGTTCCTTTCTAGTATTTGTCCCACCAAGTTAGTCCCATCAAGTCCAAAGCTGAGCTTGGATCCAGGAACTCTGGCTTCTCAGGGCTTTGCTTCTGGACTGCTGCAGTACCTAGGCTGGAATTCTGGGCTTCAAAATCCCCATGGTTTGAGATCCTGAGTGGAGATTCTCTGTACCTAGAAATGAAAAGGACAAATGGACCAAAAAAATTCAAGCCTGTTTTTAGGGGCCAAATGGACTAGGAGAAGGGAAAGGTGACCCTCTGGCCCTTTCTTAGTTTACTACAGGGTGTTACTTGTTGTGAGTGAATTCCTCACCCCTATATTTTAATGGAAAGAAAGAAACAGATTGTCCCAGT
This sequence comes from Pseudochirops cupreus, assembly GCA_028627135.1. Classification (NCBI taxonomy): domain Eukaryota; kingdom Metazoa; phylum Chordata; class Mammalia; order Diprotodontia; family Pseudocheiridae; genus Pseudochirops; species Pseudochirops cupreus. The sequence continues at coordinate 83,683,430 of CM053582.1, forward strand.
CAGGTAGTTTTAAAGATGAAGCTGTTCCAACTACATAATTGATGGAAAGAGGCTTCTCCCAACCACATAAAAGCCAACATGGAAGGTCCAAACCTAAAACAGGTTTTTATGTCTACCCCACGGGTGTCTCTGTCTTAGGTGGTCTGGGCATACATTAAACCCCAGTTATATAAAGAGGTAATTTCCTCCCTTGTGGACTCCCCAAATCTATCTGCAGACTCCTTGGGAGTCCATGGACCCCAAGTTAACAATTCTTATCTTGGAGAGTTACCCAGAGCACTGAGGCCTGAGGTATGGGACTTGTTTAGGGTCTCAAAGCCAATACTTGTAATTGGTGGGACTTCTGGCTTCCAGGCTGCCTCTACTAGCCCATACAGGCAGTTAACAAAGGTTTATTGAACTGAACTGAGGCCAACAAAGACTGATGGAGCCAGAGAAGAGAGATGAATTCCAGGACTTGGGATTTTAACAAAGTCAAAGAGCAGGTTCAGTTAAAATGAGAGAGTAGGAGATGGAAGGCTAGGAAATTCAGGACAGAAAGAAGTTTTGAAGTTGGCCTAACCCAGCGTAAATGCAAATTGCATCCTTCTTTTATCTTTATTGGTCAAACTGATTTTCCTGAGTGGCCTTTTCCTTCACTTTGCTCTGTATCATGCTCAGAAATGGAACTGATCTAAGATCAGGAGTTTATCTAAAGTGAATAATTTTGGGCAGTTGCCCAGTGGAACAGAAGCTCCTTGAGGATAGGAATGGTTTCATCTGTCTTTCTAGCCACAGCACTTGGCACAGTGACTTGCTGATCAAGCCAGTAACTCTACTGTCTCCTAACTTCCCTAATACTGGCAGACTCTAAACCTGGGTCATCCTCAGCTTGGCCATCGTCGGAGTTGGGAGAGAGTAAAGAGCTGAAGATGATCCAGGTTTAGGGCTTGGATAACTAGGAGAGTGGTGGTATTCTCACCAGTAATAGAGAAGTTAGGAAGATGAGGAAACTGGGGCTCAGAAGAGCTGTGACTTACCCAATGTCACATAGGTAGAAAGAGGCAGAGTCCACCTTCATGACTTTGTACATGCCCCCTCCTCTCCTCTGACACAGTCATCTCCCCGGTGCAGGCCCTCACCACCTCACACCTGGACTATGGCAAAAGGCTGCTGTTTGGTCTCTTAACTGGCTCAGATCTCTCCCCACTCCAGTTAATCTTCCATTCAGCTATCAAATTAATCTTCCTATGGAGGTCCGATCATGCTACCTCCCTACTTCATAAATACTGGAGGTTCTCTATCACTTCCAGGATCAAATATAAATCCTCTGCCTAGCATTCAAAGCACTTCATAATCTAGGTCCCTCTGACTTTGCCAGTCTTCTTACACCTTAGTCCCTAACAAGAACTCTCTGACCCAGTGACATTGGCCTCCTGGCCCAAGACACTCCATGTCCAGGCTCCAGGCATTTTCCCTGGCTGTCCTGTAGGTCTGGAATTCTCTCCCTCCTCATCTCTGCTTCCTGGCTTCCTTCAGCACCCACCTTCTACCTTTCTAGATCTTCCTTAATGCCAGTACCTGCCCCTCTGATGATCACACCATCTCCAAGTGAATCCTGCCTCTATCTTGTTCATACACATTGGTTTGCTTATTGTCTCCCCATTAGATTGTGAGCTTCTTGGGACAGTTTTGTTGTTGTTGTTTGTTTGTTCCTTTGTTGGTTTGGTATCTTTAGTGCCTTACCACAGTGCCTGGCACACACAGGCATTTAAAAAGAGTTCATTGATTATGACTGACTTACACCTAATAGATGTTTATAAATGTTTGTTGAACTGGTCTGCCTTCCTCCCCTCTTCAATATATCACCCACACAGCTGCCAAAACAATCTTCTTAGAGCATAGAAATGCCCAGGTCACTCCTCTGCTCAAGAAGTTTCAATGATTCCCCCTTGCCTCCAGGCATTAATGCAATCTCCTTGGTTTGACATTTCAAATGCTTCACATTCTGGCACTAATCTTCCCTTCCACTTCTCATATCACTCACCCTCTCACACTCTGTGTTCAAACCAAACTGTCCTCCATACTGTTCCTCTTATTGAGGCAGAATGGTCCAGTGGAAAGAATGCTGAATTCAAAGTCAGAGGATCTGGGTTAGAATTTTGTCTCTGCCCTTTACTATCTATACGATGTTGGGTAAGTCACAACCCTTCTGTGCCTCAGTTTCCTCATCCTCAAAGTGAGGGGGCTGACCTGGATAAGTCTCCCAGGTTCAGATCCTGTAGCACCTATCTCCCACCTTTGTATTTTGCACAAATGGTTCCCCACGCCAGGAACACTGTGCCTCCGGGAAGCCCTAGCTCTTTTCCAAGCCCAGCTCAAACACCGCCTTATACAAAGCTTTCTCTGATACCTCCACCCAGTTATTAGGGTCCTTCCCCACACCCCCCATTTCCTTGTATTTACATTGTGTACACCGCATCCTTACATATCTGTGTCCATATTGCTTTCACCCTAGAGAACGTGAGCTTCCTGTGGCCAGAGACTATTTAATCTTTCTGACTTTTCAACTCTAGCCCCTAGAAGAATACAAGGCACATAGAAATGCTCATTGAATTGATTTGATCATTGTAAGGAGCACAGGCTGACTTCCATATAACAGTCTGCATGGCCCTAGTGGGGACTGGCTATGATCCTAAAAGGCCCAGGACCAGAGCTCAGCAAGAATTCAAAGTAACCTTAGCACAAAGATCATTGTGCCTGCAAAGTCTGGATGAACCACCATACAGCCATCAGGGAAGGGGAATTGTGCTATAAGGACACACAACCAAGCACTCCCCACCCCCAAGCCCCACCCCAACATACATACAGACTCTAAGAGACCTCAGAGACCACCTAGTCCAATGCCCTAATTTCACAGAAGGGAAAACTGAGGCTCAGAGAGGTTAAGTGATTTTGCCCAGTCTCACAGGGATAGTAAGTGGGTGTTAAAGGTAAAATGTGAACCCAGGTCCTCCAAGGTCTGTTGGCATTCTTTCAGATGAGGGCTTCTCCTTCCCCTCTCCTCCTCTGCTGGACAAGGAAAGGATAAAGTTTAGGTGCTGTCCACAGCATGGATGAAAAGCTAGCCTTCATCTAGTGCTCTGTACAGCCTACAAAGTGATACAGCAGCTATTTGGAGCTGGAGGAAGCATCTGATGAGCATCTGGGTATTATTTCGAGTCCCTTCCTTGAGGACAGGGTCAGGGATGCCAGCGGCTATGTGCACCACTTAAGCAACACATGCTGAGAAATACTATGAAAGAGTCCAAAAATAAATGAGGGGGATGGGATGGACACATGAGCAGAGAGTGACCTATTTTCTAGACAATCCAGTATCTTCTCACTTGTTCTACTTGGCCCCACAGGGCAGAAGTGGGACCGATGGGTAGAAGTTACAGGGAGAGAGAAGCTAACAAGGAGATCTAATAGGGGTAAATGAAAAGTCCTCTGCTGGGGTTGGTTTGTTTTTAAATCACCTGCCCAAGTATAGTGAGGTACAGCTGGATGGAAATGGCAAGGAGGCCAATTTTTGTCCCAAAATAAGGAAAAGCTTCTTGTTTTTATTTCTTGAATCCCCAGAATCCTAAGGGCTAGATGCACTTCAGCTAGAGCGCTTGCACCGACAGGATGGAGTTGGCTGATGATAATAATAGATAGCGATTTAAAGTTTACAAAACCCTTCCCATACATTTCCTCAAACCTACTATGGGGTAGAAAGTACAGGTATTATTCTCACCATAACAACAATAACAATAACACCCATTTATATAGAATTTTTAGGATTACAAAATGTTTTATCATACTGCTGAGGCTCCTAACAGTTAATTAACTTGTCCATGTTGATATCCCATGGTTAGTAAATGTCCCAGGCAAGGTAGGAACTCAGGTTTCCCTAGCTCCAAGTCTAATATTCCATCTAATTCAATTCAACAAGAATTAATTAAGGGCCGATTATGGGCCAGGCATTGTGCTAGGTGCGGGGACTACAACGTGACAAAAGTCAAAACAATCCCTGCCCTCAGGGAGCTTACATTCTGGTTGCATCATCTTTGCCTCTCAACCTTCCAGGTTGTCCAGTCTGGAGATTTTCCAGGGAGTCCATGCAGGGATTTGAAGGCAATAAGCAAAATGATACCTCTGAAGGCAACCCAAGCCCTTCATGTTGCTGGCAAGGATGACGGGTGCACTTTGTCCTCACTACATCAACCGAGAGGCAGTCATGGCATAGTGGACAGAGAGCCAGTCTTGGAGTCAGGTAGATCTGGGTTCAAGTCCTGACTCTGACAAATCTCTGCAGCGTGATACTTGGCAAACTGCTTCACCTTTCTCAGTATCTCCAGGCAGCTCTCTAAACTCAAGCACTGTGTAAGAGGGCAAGGGGTGATGGGGACAGCTCCTTCTTACTGGCAAATCACAAGTTCTCCTGGACCAAGACTGTAGCCTAAGTACAGAACAGCAGAGCTTCACACTTGTCCTTGTCCATCATATTGAGAGAAGCAGCAGGGCCCCAGGAGGAAATTGGAAAGACTTTCCCTCTGTGATTACATTTTTAGAAGGAAATTTAGTCACAGCGAAAGATACTAGAAGGTAATTTTTGAAGTCTGAAAATTGATCAACTTCAGAAAATAGGTGTATCCTTCCTTATTTCCAATAATGTAATCTCCTACCTGAACTTGTCAGGCATTTCCAGGAGTTCTTAATCTTTTTTTTTTTTTTTTGTCAAGAAGGTCAACAATGTTTCAGGTGCTATAGAGAGAAGGATGGGGATTGAGAAAAAACACTAGATTTGGAAACTGAGAGGTCTCTGATGACTATTTTGAGAGTGTTTTCAGTAAAATGTTTATTGCATGGGTAGATGGATGGATGGATGGATGGATGGATGGATGGATGGATGGATGATGGATAGATGTAGATGAATGAAAGGAAATAGTGAGGGCAGAAAGCCAAGGGCGTAAGGAGTGATGAGTAAATGGAAATAGGGAGGGTAGGTCACTAATTCTAAAAGTTTGGTGGCAAAAGGAAGCAGAAGACAGATGGAATCTCAGACAATCAGGGCAGCTTTGAAAGTTATATACCAGGAGTGGCTAGGTGGTGCAGTGAATAGAGCACCAGCCCTTAAGACCCAAGTCTAAATCCAGCCTCAGACACTTGGCACACTTACTAGTCGTGTGACTTTGGGCAAGTCACTTAACCCCAAATGCCCTCCAAAAAGAAAAAAAGAAAGTTATATACTAAATGTATAATATGCTTTTGAAGAAAAGCAAGTTCTGCAGAATAGTCACAGTTTTATGTACAATCTTCTCCTTTTCTAAAATGTAGGTGGAAATACTTGTTTTATTTAGTGCTTGTTAAGTTCAGAATAAAAAATAAAATGAAAAACAAAACAAAATAAAGACAAAAAGCAGAAGTGATATAACACAGTCAAAACTTGTTAGTGGAGACAAAAAATAATAATTTGGGAAAAGTAAATGATCAGATATGTCCTTAACAAAAAGAAATCTGTCAGTCCCAGAACTTAGCCTCAATTAAAATCATCCAATTTGGTTTTCTGTTTGCCATCCATCCAATTTGTTAGATTCCCTAGCAGGTCAATGCTGTGAGACTGCTAATACCAAAAATACCATGATTAGCCAGCTTCTTCTTTCTCTTTCCATCTTTGTCCCAATAAATGGGTCAGAGACTCATCCTACACACTTTTCATCCTCTTGGCTGGCTGTTTGTGGCCCTGTCTGCAAGTTAGCTAGGTATTCTATCTCCTTGTCCACCATCCTTTCTATGATATGACCCTCATCCTCATCCCTGGCATCTCTTGGAATGATACAAAACCTCCAGTTCATAAACCCTCCCTAGTCTTTTGCAGACTTATGTACACATCCTACACATCCTTTCCCCCCACCCCCAGGATGCTGGAGGAGCTTGGCTCTGGAGAAACCATCAATTAACCAATAAACATTAAGTATTTACTATGTGCCAGGCACTGTTAAGATATAGGAATACAAAGAAAAGGAAAAACATGGTTTCTGTTCTTAAGAAGCTTCTAATCTAATGGGGGAGTCGACATAGACACAGATGAATCAAAGCTGGCACATGATATAGATGTCCAAGATATAGAGAGAGTAGACCAAGGGTAACCTTAGAAGCTGAGGAGAGGGTGGTAGAGCCAGGACCAGGCACTCCTGAAGAAGGTCATGCTTGAGTTGAGTCTTATGGGAAGCTCAGTATGAGGTAGAAGTAAGGAAGGACCCTATTTCAATGCCTAGACCATCCTGGGGCATATCAGGACCACCTCTGTTCACAATAATCATATCTTTCTCCTCCAGATTTCCCTTATTTTATAATCTGTTCCAACCACTTATCTGAAACTTGTATATGGTTAATTACATTTTTATGTAAACACGTCTTAACTTGCTGAGTAGACCGTAAACTCCTTGAGAGCAAAGACTGTTCCTTGTATCATGTCTCACGCTTAAGTACTGAACCCTGACACGAGGCCACCTACATGGTACACACTCAATCAATATCAGTGATACTGTTTGTGAAAATTCTCTGAAAACCAAAAAGGTATTTATCATGCTGTTGTTCAGTTGTTCCAAGTCATGTCTCTTTGTGACCCCATTTGGGGTTTTCTTGGCAGAGATACTGGACTGGTTTGCCATTTTCTTCTCTGTCTCATTTTTATGGATGAGTAAACTGAGGCAAACAGGGTTAAGTGACTTGCCCAGGATCACACAGCTAGTAAGTGTTTGAGGCCAGATTTGGATTCCTGAAGATGAGTCTTCCTGATTCCAAGCCCAGCGCTCTATTCCCTGCATCACTTAACAGCTGGCAATTATGTAGAGCACTAAGGTTTTCAAAGCTCTTTATCCTATGTGATTCTCACACTCTATAAGGTAGCTGCTACTATTTTCCCCATTTAATAAGTGGAAAAAACTGAGGCTGTGTGGGTTGAATGCTTTGTCCAGCGTCACACAGCTGGTAAATGTCCAAGGTGGGATCCAAACGCTGGACGTTTCTCCCTTGACCATCTTTCGGTGACTCCCCTTACTTGCTTCACTCTTTACTCCAGTCAAACTGGGCTGTTAGCTGTTCCTGTAGATGCAATTCCATCTCCTACCTCCATGGCTTTATCCAGGTGGTCTCCCCATAGCTGGAATGTCCTTTCTCCCCCTTCTCCCTATTCCATCTCAAGAGGCAGTCATGTTTAGACAGAAGTTCTTCTGAAAAAAGATCTGGGAATTTTAGTGGACTGAGAGCTCATTATGAGTCAGTAGTGAGATGAGGCAGATTTAAAAAAAACTAATGTTTTGGGCTACATTAAGAAAGGCAATTTCCAGAAATAAGGAGGTGACAGTCCCTCTTTATCCTCTGTCCTGGTTAGTCCACATATCGTGCTCTTCTCTGGACACAATTTATCCAATCAATCACCAACAAGCTTTTATTAAGGTCTTACTACGTGCTAGGCACTGTGCTTCATGCTGGGCAGACAAAGGCGAACACAAAAGAGTCCCTGCCTCCTAAGGTTCAGGAAGGAAATGGATAATCTGGGAACACTCAGAGGTAGGCAACCAAGATGGTGAAGGACCCTAAGTCCACAGCCTATGGAAATCGGCTGCAGGAATTAGGGACATCTAGTTTGGAGAAGAGAAGACTCAGGAGGGATATGAGAGCTCAAACATTTGTTCAAATATTTGAAGGGTTGTCATATGGAGGAAGGAGTAGATGGGTCTTTTCCTTTCTGGTTAGCCTCAGAGAGCAGAATTTTGAAGAACGAATGAAATCTGCAAAGAAACCAATTTAGGCTTGGTTTCAGGAATAGAAACTTGTTAACAATTAGGGTTGTCCAAAAGTGGAATGGACCACACCAAGAGATGGTGCTTTCCCCTCCATGTAAATTGCCGGCAGAATCTGTGTGGCCTTGGCAAGGACGGAATAGCAGAGATTCCTATGTACATAGACTGGAGGTATCATTCTATGATTCTGGAAAGTGACCTGTCCATGATTATACCTCAAATGAGCATCTTAGGTAGGATGAGAATCAAGGCATCCATCTTTCCAGGTACTAGGCTCTATCCACTATACTCTCCTTTCATGAGATAAGCCATCAGAAAACCTGTGCCCTGGTTAGTTGTAGCACAACTTAAGACAACTCCAAAAGGGAAATTCCACAGTGAAGAAAACCTCTTCCACCCAGACAACATGGAGCCAGTCTATAACTTAACTCATAAACTTTAGGAATTGCCTGTGGCCTAAAGAGATGAAGTCTTTCTGACTCAAAGTCCTGTACTCTGTCCCCTAAAACATAACTAGAAAGCACTAAGGAAATACCAATCTTCCCCAGGATGATGGGGAGTTTCATAGCAGAGATCAAATTCACTCGAACATGACTTCTTTTGAGAGAAATCCTGAATTTCCACAGAAGCCTGGCATCCATCTGCTGTAGACAGAGTAGAATGCTTGCTCCCAAGTGCCCACACTGGATTTCACTGCTTAGATTCTAGTAGAAGTCCCCAGATGACCAGATTAGGTGCCGCCCGTCTCCACGTGTGGGGGGGACGGGACTCCCCCACGTTATTACAGATTTCAGCTAAGCAGGTGCTCAGAGAGCAACAAAACCTCCCCACGGCACGTTCACTGCCCTGGAAGGAAAACACATGGCTGGCTGTCATTTTTAAGATTGAACTTTTTCTCTCATATTGATTTTAATAATCATTTCGATGCTTTGCTGAGGATGTTGACAATTTTATTGGGTTGCTGTGATCATGGGATCTCAAGGTGATAAGGGACCTCACCTGGTCTAAACCATATCTGACCAAAAGGCCCTTTACAAAATCTCTGAGAAGTGGCCATTCAGCTACTATGTGAAGACCTCCAGCGATGGAGGCTCATTACCCTTTTTTTCCATTTTAAAATAAAATTGTGTTGATATTTTCTGTTTCTTACATCACCATAGTATCTCATGCATCCCCTATTCTCCCTCTCCCAGATAACCATCCCAAAAGACAAATATTATTTTTTTTTGGAGGGGAAAAAGCAGGGCGGGGGTGGGTGGGTGGAGGGAAGGTCAGCACTTGGCTGTCTACCTGACAAGGCAGCATTCTCTCACTTTTGGATAATTGTTCATTGTTAGAACAATGAGGTCAGCACCACAGCTCTGTAGACCTTCAGTTTGGTAAGCAGTGTAATCCCTTTTCTCTCCCATATCTTCCTTCCAAGCCTCCCAGACACTGAGCTAGCTCTGGCAATTCTTGCATCAACCTTGTTATCAGTGTGTACATCTCTGTAAAGTACACTGCCAAGGTAAGTGAACTTATCCACAGCATTCAAAACACCTCCATTTGCTGTAACCAATGGTTCCACATATGGGTGATGTGGTGCTGGCTGATGGAGCACCTGTATTTTCTTGGTGTTAATTATTAGGCCAAAATTAGCACAAGCAGCAGAGAAATGATCCAAACTTTGTTGAATCTCAGCTTCAGAGGCCGCACTGAGTGCCCAGTTATCTGCAAACAGAAAATCACACACCAACATTCCTCCACTTTGGTTTTGGCTTGTAGCCTTTTCAAGTTGAAGAATTTACCATCGGTGCAGTAGCTGACCTTGATACCAGACACTGAGGTCCCTGGCAAGCATTCAGACTCTACAACTCTGACAGGCTGGCCACCGTGTTTGAATGCCAAAGGTACACTTGCCGAAAAAACTATTTTATGGAGAACCCACACAGGGCAAGCGCTCACATGGTGGTCAGAAGAAGCAATACAAAGACACTCTCAAGATCTCTCTAAAGAACTCTGGAATTGATTGTGTGACATGAGAGATGCTGGCACAGAACTGCCCCGTATGGCATGTCCTCACTAAACAAAGTGCTATGCGCTATGAGTGAAGTAGAACTGAGATAGCTCAAAAGAAATGCGAGCCAGGCAAATTTAGAGAATCCATCCCAAATGTTCACATGGACTATTTGTGCCTAACCTGTGGAAGAGCATTCTGAGCTAATATTGGTCTGATTGATCACAGTCAGACACACTGAAACTTGACTTTAGCATAGTGATGTCATTTTGGTCCTCTTTGAGAACAAAGGACAAAACCAACCAACCGTTAGAAAGTGAAGGCACATATTTAATCAGAGACAGACCGTCCTCCATTATTTTCCTTTCCTGCCTTAACTCTGACAACACCTGTCTGAGGATGGCTTCATGGTAACCTCATTTAAGACAAACTTGAACTCTAAAAAAAAAAAAATCTCAATTTTACCAAACAGGTATATTATTTATTTTACAAAATGGATTTGCAACTAATTCAACAACCTTATCTTACCTAAAAGATTCTTCAATAGATGAATGAGTCAGTGTCTTAGAGCAGAGGAGTCAAACATTTGGGCAATGAACCTTTAACACTCCCCGCTGAAACCAGATTAAAATGTAAATATTAACAAAATAAATGAAAATACAACAGAACATAGACGGTCCATAGAAACACTGAAACTGATTATACATTGAAAAAGTCTGAAATGTGCGATGTGTAACACCTGCGGACCTCCCACCTGTATGAAGGGTTAGGTGGGGGGTGTCTTCTCATATCTCTCGAGTCCCACTTGATCTTTATGATTTTGTTACATTTAATTCTGATTTTTTGGTGTGCTGTTCTTTCCCTTGAAATTGTTGCAGTTACTGTGAATATTATTTTCTTAGCTTGGCTTATTTCGCTCTGTATCAGTTTGTATAGATCTTTCAATGTTTCTCTGTAGTCACATACATAGTTTCTTACAGTGATAACATTCCATTACATTCATATACACCAGCGGTTCTCAACCTGTGGGTTATGTTCAATTTGTAACAATGAAAATACATCCTGCATATCAGATAGATTCATAACAGTAGCAAAATTACAGTTATGAAGTAGCAACGAAAGTAATTATATGGTTGGGGGTCACCACAATATGAGGAACTGTATTAAAGGGTCGTGGCATTAGGAAGGTTGAGAACCACTGATATACACCAATTTGTGTATATGGGTGGACTTTGTTCCCTACTTTGTTTCCAATTTTTAGCTATCATAAAAAAGTGCTGGATACATAATTTGGAGTATATGGGGATTTTTCTTCTCAAGAGCTTCCTTGGGGTAACAAGCTCTGTAATGGAGTCTCTGTTTCAAAGGGCATGGATATTTTAGACACTTTATTTGCATAAATTCAAGTTGCTTTCCAAAATAGTTGGATCATTTCACAGCTCCACCAACAATGTATTAGTGTGCCAATCTTTCCACAACCTTCCAACATGGAGTGTTGTCATTTTGGGGGTCATCTTTGCCACTTTTCAGGGTATGAGGGCCTCTAGGTTGTCTTGATTCTAATTTCTCATATTATCAGTGATTTAGAGCATTTTTTTCATTTGGTTGTGAAGGTTCATTACCTTTTGAGGTAACTCTTCCAACTTGGGATGGCTCAAATTCTTTTTTTTTGTCTTTTTGCTTTTTGGAGGGCAAGTGGGGTTAAGTGACTTGCCCAAGGTCACAGCTAGTAAGTGCTATGTGTCTGAGGCTGGATTTGAACTCAGGTCCTCCTGACTCCAGGGCCGGTGCTCTATTCACTGCACCACCTAGCTGCCCCTGACTCAAATTCTTAGGAAGTTCTTCCTAACACTCAATCTAAATCTGCTTCTTAGTCATAGGTACTCCCCTCTCCTACTTCTGTCTTCTGGAGTCAAGCAGAATAATTCTATCTCTTCTTCCATTTGATGCTCTTTTAAGAACCGAAAGACAGTTGTTATGTTGCTTGTCTCCCCCAACTATTCTCTTCTCCAAGCTGATCATTCCCAGGTCCTTCAACTGAGTTTCCTGTGGTGAGAGCTGGAGGGTCCTTTGTCGTTTTGTTTGCCTCTTCTAGGTGTCTTCTAGCTTATCAGTTAGATGAATAGCCTCCCAAGTACTGAAAGAGGCAAAAATTCCTCTCTTTAATTTAGGAAGGAAGGAAAGAAGGAAGGGAGGAAGAAAAGGAAGAAGGAAGGAAGAAAGGAAGGAAAGAGGGAGGAAGGAAGGAAGAAAAGAAGGAAGAAGGAAGAAAAGAAGGAAGAAGGAAGGAAGGAAGGAAAAAGGGAGGAAGGGAAGGAAGGAAACAAGCATTAATTAAGAGCCTCCTTATAGGTCATTATGCTAAGTATTTACAAATATTACCTCATTTAATCCTCCTAACAAGTCTGGGGGTAGGTTCTATTATTAACCATATTTTACAGCTGAGGAAACTGAGCCAGAGGTTAAGTGACTTGCCCAAGGTCACACAGATGGTAAGTGTGTGAGGCTGGATTTGAACTCAAGTCTTTCTGACTTGTGCTCTATCCATTGTACTACCTTGCTACTTTTAGGACCTTTAATAAAAAACAAGCATTTATTAATTGCTTACTATTTGCGAGACAAGACAGTCTCTCAGGTGGAGAGCTGGCCTGAAGCCAACAAGACCAGGGTTCAAGTCTGGCTTCTGACAGACACCGGTTACACGATTCTAGTGAAATCACTTAACCCCTCCATGCTCTAGGCAACACTCTAGGACTCCAAGGTAAACAGAAGGTGCTATCAGAATTGATAGAGAGAGCTTCCTCATTTAGGAGTCCCCTATGCAATGAAATCACAAATCCAGTTCCTATCCCTACTATGTGTCAAGTGCTGAAGATTCAAGTACAAAAATTAAATAGTCTCTGTCCTCAACAAGATTACATGTAATTTGGAGGAATCGGCACATAAACAAAGAAGGAAACACGAACTCTAGATTACATAATCACTGAGTAACTGAAGGGGGCAGGGTGATGGACCCCAACAACTTAGAGAGGCAGAAGTGGTCTCTCCTAGGACACGGCACTTGAGTCCAGGCTTCAGCTGTTTCTCCAGAATGAGGCACGGATTGTCTTGGGTCTTCCCAAATGCTCCCAAAGCACTCTTTGCTGGCAGCCAGTCAGAGCGTGGGTAGAGCCTGAGACCCCACAGTGAGGAGGACCTGAGTTCAAATTCAGAACTCGCTGTGTAATCCTGAGCAACTCGTCTAATTACTGCCTACCTTAGTTTCCCCATTTGTAAAATGAAAATAACAACAGCACCGACCAACCAGATTGTCATGAGGATAAAAATGAAATAATGTTTGTAAAGCCCTTTACGAGCCTTGAACTTTTCTATAAATGCCGGTTATTAGTACTGCTATTGTACTCACTGTATGATGCAAAGCAAGTCACTTAAACCAATTTCCTCATCTATAAAGTGGAGATAATCACTGTGCCTACCTCCAAGGGTCATTAAAATCCTACCTGAAGAGCTGCTTGCCTCAGTTTCCCCATCTGTAAAATGGAGGTAATAACAACACTTCCTTCTCGGGGTTATCATGCAGATTAAATGAGATAATCCTTGTAAATCTCTTTGCAAACCTTAAAGTGCCATATACACATTAGCTATTGTTAGTGGTGTTTCCATTTCCACATTCTCAGTCACTGCTTTTCTACGGGTCAGTCCAAGCCTCCACTATCCTCTGTGTTGGGGGATTTGGGGGGGGGGGTTCCTCACTCCACACACAGTTCATTCTGTTCTCTCATAGCTTCCAAACTGATGCTATGAGGTACAGGGGGCTATGAAGCGTGAAGCCTTGGAGGGGGGCTCATAAAACCAAGGGCTCCTAGCCCACCCAGAGATCCCCAGGCACAATTGATCACTCATGTTCAGGTAAAAAAAAAACCCAGCTCTCTGATGGGCGAGACCTCCCAAGAAGCAACAGCCTGGGAAAAAAGTATTTTTACCCAGTAACAGCAGCCCCCCCACCCCCACCCCGCCCTTGGTGCCAGTGGCATTTCATTCACACAGAATGCCTGTGGGCACAGTACATATGCCTCGTCACCCACTGTAGTCTTAAATGTTTCCCAGGCAACTGTTTCAATACAATATGTCTTGCTGGCACCACCGCATGCCCACAAATGCCATCCCCTCACTCCTCTATTGAGGCTTGCAAGCTTGGCGAATAACCGTCAACAGGTGCAGTCTTGTACAAAGAAGCATGTGGCATCCCTTTCTCTAGTCTGTCTTCCGGCAGAAGAGGTGGCCACAAGCTAGCTGCTACAGGCTCACTCTCTCTGCCCAGCCCTGGTGAAGTTGGCATAGCGCATTGGTAAGCGGGGACACTGCATTTTGCCACATGGCTGAGGATACAGGCAACCAAACGCCATCCCTGCAAGCACAGCCGCCCCTTGAGCTCCCCCAGGAGAGGCAGAAACCTTTTGGAGGTTTTGTTGCTATATTCCTGCTCCAGTCCTGTTCAGCAAGTAGACTGGTCCAGTCTCAGGATTCTCGCTGCTGCCTGCTCTTTCCACCCTCCCCCACCGCCCAGGGTTAGGAATAAGAAAGAGAGGACAATCAAGAGAAATGGGAGGGTGTATCACAGGGCAACCAAAGGGCACCAAAGGCTGGCTTGGGAATCTGTGTTCAAATCCCATCTTTCATGCTTACTGCCCATGTGACTTTGGGCCACTCACTTAATGCTCCTGACCCTCAATTTCTTCATCCGCAAAATAAGGGAGGCTGACTTGCATGAGGGATTCAGTGATGGGTTTCTCCCTGGACAAATGGGAGGCCTGGGTTCAACTCCCAGTCATTGCAATGTTAAGTTTCTGAATGGTGTAGTAGTATACCAGGTTGAAGGCTAGACCTAGACGCAGGAAGACCTGGGTTTGACTCTCCATACCAACTGATGAGGAGAGAGGGGAGAGAAGTTGCCTCTTCCCCCCAAAGGGGAAGGCAAAGGTATAATAGCTTAGCTTCTCTGCTCTTCAGTTTTTTTGTGTGTAAAACGAGGGGGGCTGGATTTGAATCCAGCCTTTGGCACTTACTAGCCTCATGACACTGGCAAGTCATTTAACTTTTGACTCGGTTTTCTCATCTATGAAATGGTTACCATAATACCTGACGTACCTCCCTCTCAAAGTTGTTAAGCTCAAATGAGTTAATAAAACACAGTCTTAAATTATTACATTGACATGTAAATGTCAATTGTGACTACTATGTATTGATCTTCCATAGCAGGGGTATGTGGTAGAGCAGTGGTTCTCAACCTTCCTAATGCCGTGACCCTTTAATACAGTTCCTTATGTTGTGGCAACCTCCAACCATAAAACTATTTTCGTTGCTATTTCATAACTGTAATTTTGCTACTGTTATGAATCGTAATGTAAATATCAGATATGCAGGATGTATTTTCATTGTTACAAATTGAACATAACCCACAGGCTGAGAACCTCTGTGGTAGAGTGTAAGCTCCTTGAGGGAAGGTCTTATTGTATTGGTGTCATTTATTTAAGATAAGGAAAGAATAAACAAAAAAGAAGCAGAGGTGCCGCTGTCCATGTACACATGGCATTGGGTGGGGGAATATGGCCTTTCACCTGGGGGCTGAGAGCAGTCCTTGCCCCAGGCACCGCCAGGTGAAGATCACTAAGTCATTTCTTTTATATCAATTCAGGACCTCCCATGGTATGTAGGGAACAGTAGATGCCTTCTGAACTGAATAGAGGAAAACTGGAATTTTTAAAGAGCTGGTGGTGGAGGAGGAGTTGTGCATGCTAACATAAAATGGGGAATGAGAAAATAAAGATTAGAATTAATTACATTACACAGTTTTTCTCGATGAGGCGGTAGACTTGGAAGGAAAAACCGTATATGCTAGAAAGAGACCAGGATGTCTTCTGGGACCAAATTGCAGAATTTGTGCCCTTTAGCAAAAGACTGAAGGACATGTGGCTAATTTGGGCTATTTAACTCAGCTGTTAAGTTCTGCTGCATCAGATTCGGTGAAAACCTACCTCTCTTTTCTAAGCCCATTCAAGTGGTTGGCCAGATTTCTTGGAAAGCAAGCTGAATGTGGAGTTCAGAGATGGTGAGTTTGGATCTGCCTCTGCCTCAGCTTTCTACTTCTCTGAATTTAAGTAAATCCCTTTACCTCTCTTTGACTCAGTTTCCTTCTCTGTAATATGGAGGAGTTAGACTAAATGGCCTCTAAGATCCCTTCCAGAATTAAATTTGTCGACCTCAGGTTGTGGCATAATGATGAGAGGACCAAGACCTGGGGCCTTGAAGACCCAGATTCAAACACGGTCTGGCAGTTTTTGCTGTGGGACCCTGGCCAAATCTCTGAGCCTCTCTAGGCTCAGGTTCCTCCTTTTACAAATAAAGAGAATAATGGTACTCACTTTCCAGGGTTGGTTTGGGATCAGACTGCATAAATGTGAGTTATAGAAAGAACTGGAAACTAAAGGGGTATCTGCTGATTGGGAGATGACTAAAAAAATAACCCCAGCTAAGATATCAGTGGAATATTATTGTGCAGTCAAAAAACAAAGAATGTGAGGAATTCAGCGTAACATGGGAAGAACTGTATGAATGATGTTTAGTAAAGTAATAACCCCCAAAATAATAGGCCTAATGGTTTCAATAATGATCTCTAAGACCAGACACCCTACTCACAATCACAATGGCAAGCTGGATCCCCAGAAGGCAAGGACTACCAACCTATCCTGAGGGTTTGTGGCTTCTAGCACTGTGCTTCGGAGCTCCCACCAGTGGGGTTCCCATTATCAATCAGTTAAATTTCATCAGCTTTAAGGAGAAAAAAAAGGTTTACTGAGAAGGTATGTCAAGAACAGTAATTACAAAAACTATCCCTCTTTTACCAGGAGTATACCCTCCCCTTGTGCACATGAGATCCCTAAAGAAAGTGGCTTCAGATTTAAAGTACAGTGGTGGTAAGGGACACTACTACATGTGGAGACCACTGCTACTGCTTCTTCTTTCCCTTAAGACTTCTGTTGGAATCATGGGATCTCCTGAACTCACAAGGTCCTCTGGGCACTACTCTCTTATAATATTCATTCACCTAAGATAAAGAAAGAATAAACAAAAAAAAAAAGTAGAGCTGCCATGTGTTCATGAACACATGGCATTTGGGTGGGAGAATATGGCTAACTGCCACTCCTTCCCCTGGTGGGGAACAGCAGTCCTTACCTCATTCACCACCAGGAAAAGAAAGGGAATATGAAATCACTAGGTCATTCCTTTTTTTATGAACTCAGTTCATAAATCAGGGAGGGACAACACGATTGGCTGAGAAACAAAACTGGCCACACCCCTGTGTCTTTAAATAACTAAGTCCTAAGAAGTTCAGGCAGTAAAGCAGGTCTTGATAGGTGCAAATAATGCAAATAATATGAAATGGATGCATTATTTGAATTTGTACTATTTGAAGTTAAAATTATATGCAAAATAAGGACATTGGTTCCAGACCAATAGAACTATGCAATGAAAAATTTGAATAATTCAACCACTTCAAAGAATTAATTATTCACACTAATGGGCTGTACCAGCTCATGAGAACTTTGTGGAAGTTCCCCTTGAGGGGAGAAGACTTCTCCCTCTACCCCACCCCCAATTGGACAGGATAATTAAGTACCTACTATGTGCCAGGAACTGTAACAAACTTTGGCAATATTATTCTCATTTTACAGATGAGGAAACTGAGGTAGATAAAGGTCTAGAGTCACACAGCTATTAAGTATCTGAGGTCAGATTTTAACTCAGTTATTCCTGACTCCAAGTCTAGAATGCTTATCTAATGTGCCACCTAGTTGGGAAGGAGATATTCTATCTAGTAGTTCAAGAGTTCATTGGTTCAAAAATAGTCTGAGACATAATTTAGAGACCAGAGACATACTACAGATATAGAGAAAAGTAGTCACTTGAGAAAGAAGATTGCTTTGTTGAATGGAACACCTGGCATTTAAGAAGAAAGCCATCTATGGATCGATGAGACAACTAACCCTACAAACTGAGGGACATGTACCAGTGAGGAATAAATGACTGACCCAGTAGAGATGTCACATTCAGTAGGAGGCTTCATGAGGACTCTATCAAGAGAAAAGGACATCAAAGTCCTGCAGTTCCTAGAACTGTGAGTTATGTGTTCTCTGCATGAGTGGTCATGTGTTCTCTTGGTCATATGTTCTCTGCATGAGTGCTTCATTACCACTATACCTTAACAAGCTTATACCCACTCTAGATGTGTGTATATTTATGTGAAAGAGAATGCACTATAGTTATTGTTCTCACTATATCATCTTAGTAAATAAATGTCTGTACTGAGAGCTAATTGGGTCTACTGGGCATTTGTTTAGAGAAGCACACTGGTGGGGGCTTATGAACTGTCACGTTAGTTGAGCAAACCTAGAGGGTAACCCCAAGAACCCATGAGAGTGACCTCTGTCCTGAAACACAATTGCAAGTTCAACTGTAGGTTGGGGAACTACTCCAGAGTAGGTATTATTATCCTTACTATGAAAATCCCATTTGTAAAAACTAATATGGACTCATTTTTTTTAAAGGCAGCAGTGTTTGGTCAGTTCTAGAGAGAAACAATTTCTCAATAATACTAACCTCTCTGCAACCTGGTCGGTATCAATAACAGACTGCTACAGAGTAAATATGCCCTTTCTGATCGGATTCCATTTGCCAAACTTCTGCCAACTGCACTCTCTTTCCCCAACAACAATAGCACCCCCAGAACAGCTGGACAGATGATGACTTTCCAAGGTTTTGAGAACTCAGTGTCCCAGGTTCTTTCTGCTGGCAGAAAATGTGCCCTTTTGTGAGAGGCTTTCTCTGTCTCCCAGAGCAAGCCCCTCCAGCCCTTCAGGGTTTCTAATTCCTCCCAAATGCTGGGGCTCTCCTTTAACACTGCAGCTGTTGGGGAGGAAGTGGAAGGAGCAGCAGAAGGTGGATTAGCTGATAATATTCCAGTTCTCTCCCTCCCTCTCTCCCACCCCACCCTAGCAAATGCTGACACCTGCTTCACACTCTACTCCGATCCCACATTATGGAAAGGTCATCGGGGCTGCTTGGCTCACAATTTATGGGCTTATGGATTTGGGGAAATTGGTTAGAGCTTTAAAATTCTTTCCGATCCCATCCCCTTCCTCTTCTCCACCCCCTCTCTACCCCTCCCCTTTCTAGGAGCATAGGATTAGAGAATCATAGATTGAAAGCTGGAAGGGGCCTGAGAGGTCATCTGTAACCCCATCATTTCACAGATGCTGAAACTGAAGCCCAGGGAAGGAAAATGTCTTGGGACCTCAGGACTATATATTTAGCATTAGAAGGGACCTTAAAGGTCATCTGGTCTAATCCCCTCATTTTACAGAAGAAGAAACCGAGTCCCTGAGAATGGAAATCATGGGATTTTAGGTGCATGGATGGGGAGCTAACAAGGATCTCAAGAGGTTATCAGGTCCAACCCTCTTATTTTAAAGCTGCAGAGACTGAGTCTGAGAGGTGAAGTTACATGCCCAGCATCACAGACCTAGTAAGCGTCCAAGGCCAGACTGGACTCCATAACTCAGCCACACACTCATAGCATCATCTGTTTGGAGAAGAAAGGGACCTTCAAAGCCACCTGGGCCAGCTCCTTTACTTTCCATATCAGCGTTGGGGTTCGGGAGGATGAGAGGTGTAGTGTAGTCAGTCAATAAACATTATTAAGCATCAACCACATGACAGGCATTGTCCTAAGCACCAGGGATATAAAGAAAAGAAAACATGAGTCAACATTTATTTTTGCTGTTGCTATCGTTGGGTGCTCTCTGATTCTCCACGACCCCACGGAGCAGACTGTCTACGGGGCTTTTCTGGTGAAGATCCTGGAGGGGTTTGCCATTTCCTTCTCCAATGGATTAAGGCAAACAGAAGACGTGACTAGGTCAGGGTCACACGGCTAGTAAGTGTCTGAGGTCAATTGGAAGTCATCTTCCTGACTCCACGCCTAGTGCTCAATCCACTGAGTCAAAAAGCTGCCTCCAAAACATTTATTAAGTACCTACTATGTGCCAGGCACAGGCCTAAGATGGGTGATATAAAGAGCTAGCAGACAGTCCCTGCCCTCAAGGAGAGCATCATCTAATGGAAGTAACTTCGATAAGTCCACCCAGGGAGTGAGAAGGTCCTCAGTGCAGCTCTGAAGGCAGTGACCAGCCCTTCTTGTGGCTGATGTAGCCTTAGTCACAGATTCACTTTCTTCTCATACCACCCTCCTGCCTGGGTGAGTCCCTTTTGAGGTCTATACTCAACTGGAAATACCGGAACTGAAAGATTCACGGTGGCCAGGTCCAGATCCTGCCAAATGACTCAAGTGAAAACATTTTTTTTAAAGTCTTCAGTCCCACCAAATTTTTGGTCCAAAAGTGTGATTTCACCTGCATGAAGAACTCCTGGCATGAAAACTCCCTCTGCCAGCATGGATAGGTAACTCCTTGGTAAATTGTAGTTTGAGCTTCTTCCCTGGAGGCATGGAGGGATTTGCCCAAGGCCACATGGCCAGTACATATCAGAGGGAGGACTTGTATTTAAATCTTCCTAAATCCAAGGCTGGCTTGTAACCATCATGCTGTCCCACAAATGAAGAGTTAACTACTTGGAAAGGCAAGGGAGAACAAGTAGCCATATTCTTAGAATCAAATCCCTTTATTTGGTAGAGGATTGGACTAGCTGAGAAGACTCAGCTACTGTCCTCAGAGAAACTCAGAATGGATTCTGTGACTCACTCCCTAAAAGAACAGAGTAGATTCCAAGCTGGTAATTCCAATGGGCTGGTGTATCGGCAAGCACCCTAGCATACCTAGGGCGGCTACTAGCACAGGTTCTTAGATCTGCTTTTCTAAAGGAAAGCAACTCAAAGTGGGTTAACAATCCTTACTTTAATCGATCAAATATCATTTACCTAGTTCAGGGGGAAAAGTTGGCGCCCTGA
>CM053582.1:83704759-83764538 GCA_028627135.1 Pseudochirops cupreus
GGATGTGTGCTGTGTACCCGCAGCTCCGCGCCGCCGCCGCCGCCGCCGCCGCCGCTCCCGCCGCCGCCTCCCTCTCGTCCTCCGTCGCCGCCAGCAGCCACAGCAGCCCCGCCAGCAGCCCCAGCCTCGGCCGCCGCCGCCGCAGCCACAGCCACCGCCAGCCCCGCGCCAGCGCGGCGCACTGAGCCCGCCCGCCCGCCAGCCAGCCAGCCGGCAGCGCAGCCAGCCAGGAGCCGGAGCAGCGGGCGGCGGCCGCGAGGAGGCCCCGGGCGGCGCTGAGGCGGCCCGCGAGCGGCGGGGCCGGGGCCCGGGCGCCCGAGGAGCGCGTCGGGCGCAGCTGCAAGCCGCCGGAGGAGGCGGCCAGGCCGGCGGGCCCCGCGCCCGCGCCCGCGCCGGAGATTCGCGCCTCGCGGCCCCGGCCCGGGCCCCCGCCGCGGCGGCCCCGGCGGCCCCGGCCCCTGCCCGGGCGCCCCCCTCCGCGAGCCCCGGCCCCGCGAGCCTTGGCGTTGGCGTTGGCGGCGCGCGCCGGGGCATGCCCCGCGCCTAGAGCCCGGGGGGCGCGCGGGGGGCGCGCGGGGGGCCCCGGCGGCGGCGGCGGCGGCGGCGGCGGGCGGGGCGCGGGGCGCGTGGATGTGGAGGTGGCGCCGGCCCCGGGCGCGCACCAGCGGCGGGACCCTTACCCCCTCCCTGCGGCAGCCTACCCCTACCGCCCGGGAGGGGGCGAGGGCGAATCCGCCGGGGCCGTGATTTGCCAGCAGCCGCCGGGGCTCGTTCCCCGGGACCCCGGGGCCGGGGTGGGTCGTGGCCGGGGCCGCGGGCGCCGCCGGGGGGCTCGGGCCGGCGGCGGCGGCGGCTGCGGCCGCGGCTTGGGCCGGGAGCGGGCGCGAGCCCCCGAGCCTCCGGAGCGCACCATGGAGACGGTGGGCCCCGGCCGTAGCAGCTTCCAGCCGCACCCGGGGCTGCAGAAGACCCTGGAGCAGTTCCACCTGAGCTCCATGAGTTCCCTGGGCGGCCCGGCCGCCTTCTCGGCGCGCTGGGCGCAGGAGATGTACAAGAAGGAGAGTGCCAAGGAGCCGGGCGCCTCGGCCCCGGGCGCTGAGCAGCAGCAGCCCCCGCAGCCGCCGCAGCCCCCGCAGCCGCTGCAGCCGCAGCAGCAGCAGCAGCCCCCGCCGCCGCCCCCCGTGCTGCACCTGCCCCCCATTCAGCCGCCGCCACCCGTCATGCCTGGCCCCTTCTTCATGCCTTCGGACCGCTCCACCGAGCGCTGCGAGACCATCCTGGAGGGCGAGACCATCTCGTGCTTCGTGGTGGGCGGCGAGAAGCGCCTGTGCCTGCCGCAGATCCTCAACTCGGTGCTGCGAGACTTCACGCTGCAGCAGATCAACTCGGTGTGCGACGAGCTGCACATCTACTGCTCGCGCTGCACCGCCGACCAGCTGGAGATCCTCAAAGTCATGGGCATCCTGCCTTTCTCGGCGCCCTCGTGCGGGCTCATCACCAAGACGGATGCCGAGCGCCTCTGCAACGCCCTGCTCTACGGCGGCGCCTACCCGCCGCACTGCAAGAAGGAGTTCTCCAGCGCCCTGGAGCTCGAGCTCACCGAGAAGAGCTTCAGGGTGTACCACGAGTGCTTTGGCAAGTGCAAGGGGCTGCTCGTGCCTGAGCTCTACGTGAACCCCAGTGCCGCCTGCATCCAGTGCCTGGACTGCCGCCTCATGTACCCCCCGCACAAGTTCGTGGTGCATTCGCACAAGGCCCTGGAGAACAGGACTTGCCACTGGGGCTTCGACTCGGCCAACTGGAGGGCCTACATCCTCCTGAGCCAGGATTACACTGGGAAAGAGGAGAAAGCCAGGCTGGGCCAGTGCCTGGACGACGTGAAAGAGAAGTTCGACTATGGCAACAAATACAAGAGGAAAGCACCCAGGGTTAGTGTCTGATTGTCGTCACCTCCTCCGTTCCCAGGCGGCGGCCAAAGTCCTGCTGAAGGGCTCCCTTTCCCTCCTTCCCCCACCTGCTAGGAAACACTCCCTAGTGCTGAGTACAGTTTAGCCAGACGCTTGCGAAGGGTTAGTCCCGTGTGACTGGCTGCCCATACGGTGATGCTCCCAGACGGGCGGCGGGGAAAAGTCCCACCCAGAACGTAGAAAAACCCGCTTAGGTCACTTGGCCCTTGCTTGGCTGTCTGGGACTTCTTGGTTCTTCAATTTGAGGGTTTTGATTTCAGGTCACTTTTAAGACTATGTCCTTCCTTCCCTCCCTTCCTCCCTCTCCCCTTAAGGAGTGATAGGACCCTGGCAGGTCTAGAAAGAATGTGGATCATTTCAGTATTCATTCCTCAGTCTTGGATATGAAACTTGGTGCTTCTCCTGCCTTCCTCCTCCTAAGCCACGTTAGACACTCCCAGTATCTTCTTCCCCCTTCCCCTCCCCCCCTTGGTGGTCAGTTTGTTAAAATTCTACAGCCTTGTGTGGGTAAAATGCATAATGCATTATTAAATGTAAATGCTTTCCCAGGTTACTTAGCAATTGCAAAGATAAAGGGGGGGGGGAAGAGAAGAGAACCTCTCCATAGACTTGTAGAATTTTAAAAAAAACACACCACAAACATTGAAAAATTACAATCAATCAGCCTTTGTTAAATAAGTAGGTATGTAAGGTAGAAGAAACTATATATAGGTATACTTAGTGGTGCCTGCACTGATTGACTTTTAGCCTTAGACATTTTTAAAAATACTAGATTTTATGGTAAGTAAGTGATTGTGTATTTGGGGTAAAGAGAAGGGCAGCTATAATAGCTCTCCAGATAGCGAAGTCCCCTGAATTTGGGGGCTTCTTCACTAGGTTCTCCAGCTAGTCCTTCCTTTTCAAAGGTGGAGAAACAGCACATTAGGCAGGTGTTGTGTCCAAGGCTGCATAGGAGTCAGTGGCAGAGCCAGACTTCCAGACTCCTGACTCCAGTTATGGACTGTTAGTCTGCTGGGCCCGTCTGCCAGTATGTGGATCCCAGCATTCCCTCCCTGGGTGGGGAGAGAGATCTGTTTGGCACCTGGCAGCGGTCCTAATCAGTGGGCACCAAAGCCATGGGCTCCAAGGAGCTCCCGAGGCCCATCAGAATGTCTGAATAACCGATGGGCCGGCCATTTGTTTTGAACTAAAAGTATTTCATTCCCTCCCTCTCTTTCTCTCTGAAATACAGAAAAGAGTGATACTGAAAGCCTTTTGGACAATACGGCTCTGTTGTTTGCTGAGGAGTATTTGTGTGATCCTGCAGGAGTCTTGGGCTGGGGCAGATCTGGAGACCCATTAGACACTTAGACTATTCACTGAGATTCTCATTAACTTTTCAATGCACCCTTCACACTCCCTCCTCACCCCTGAAGTATTTGTAACTTTTCTTTTAAGGATCCAGGCTTATTAAATTGCACATAGAAAATGCTGCATTTGCGCTCAGCTATTCTTGGGAGGCCTAATTAATTCAGCTATTGCATCAAACTTTTTTTTGCCTTCTAAATCTGTGAATAGATTCTCCACCCCAGTTTCTCTGGGAGTTCCTTCACTTTGAGTGTCAGAACCATTGTAGGAGGGCTGCTGTAATGAGGCAAATTATCTCTTTTAGTTGGAGGTGGATGTGTTTTTAATGGTTTGTCTATCCCCGGCTAATCAGGCACTTACTGCAGTGGCAGGTTCCGGTTGACCTGTGTGTACGTGTCCCTGTATTTGGGGAGGAGATGGGGTGCCCAGCAGAAGCTTGGGGAGGGGGGAGAGCAGGGGTTGAGGTGGGAGATCTGTTTGTGTGGAAGATTATCTAGCTGAACTCAAGATTGATTGTCACTTTCAGAAGAGGGATAAGTTTCAGAAATGGAGTTGGCTGAGCCTTCTTATGGCTCCATGTAAACATTTCCTGCCTTGATGTAGGCTTGGGTGTTCTGGGGGTTGAAGTCAGCCCCCTTTTTAAGCTTCCTTTTCCCCTTCTTCCGAGAAGCCACCAGCAATCCCTAAGTCCAGGCTGTCTGTTTTTGCTGTTTGCAGATAATTGTGGATGTATTCAAATAGACTCTCGTGCTGGTAGACTACTGCCCCGAGGCAAATAACGCTGGAATAATTTTTAGGTCATCGAGCCCACGGCATCTAGAAAGGAGGCTCCTTTGTGAGAAGAGGGTGTGTGAGATTTTTGCATATGTGTCTGAATGTGGGTTTGTGTGTGTGTTTGTGGTGTTTCTTTTTTACTTGGGTTGGTTTGGTCTAGGACTGTGGTGGAGAGTTTGGGTCCCAAGCAGGACTCAGTTGGTAAAAGCCACACATTTCGGGAGTTTGGGGTTGATGTAGCTCATACTTGGGTTTTACCCTCCTGGGTGCTGGCTCTTTTTTGCTCGCTTCTAAGCTGGTAGTAAGCTATGGAATAGCATGCCCCTACCTGCTCTCAAGACACTGACAGTCACCTCAGACTTGAGAATAATAACAACTCTGAACAACCACATCAGGGAAATTTACTTTCCAATACAAGGCAACGTTGAGTAAGCAGAGTGGGCCCACGAGGAGATCTTTCAGGGGAGGACCTTTTCCCAAGTCTGATCTCATTTACTCCTTCCTCAGCCTTTGTATTTCTCCCCCCTCAAGCTCTTTTCTTGGCTCTCAGCTTGTCCCCAGGCTTCCTCTTCTTGCACAAGACAAGTTTGCTTTTTTCCCTGGGTTGGGATCCTTGAAGGTGGGGGAAGGGAGAACCTGGTATAGTGGGAAGAGGCCACGTTTTGTGGGAGGTGAGGACTGGCTTTAACAAGTTAGACTCTTACGTGGGTGTCCTGATCCTGGTCCAGTTACAGGACACTTTCATCCTCTGGAAAATAGGGATAATAATTAATGCCTGGAGTATTTAATTTCACAAAATTCTTGTGAATGAGATTGTATAGGTAAAGTCAGAAAGAGAAAAAAAAATCCCACTGTATAAATAAATGCCTGCTTTGATTATTTTCTCTCTCCTGGTTTCACATCCACCTCACTTCCATCCTTGCCCAGCTTTTCCTCCGTGTCCTCAGTTCTTGTAGGCCGAGGCCCCGCTCGGCTCTGGCCTGGTTTCCTCTGGATATTGATGTCTCTCTCTGCCCGCCCCTTTCCTCTCCCCCACCACAAGCTTTTCCTCTCGCTGCGTCTGGGCACCACAGTTTGAAGCTGGGGAGTAGCATCTGCAGGGTCCCACCCAGCCAGACTTTGGGCAGTTCGAGCCATTTTGGTGTGAGGCTGCACCCTGATGGAAGACAGATTTCGTGTGAGCCCCAGGGAACGCTAACCCTTGGACTCGGGTAGATGAGCTCCCTGGGCACTGGGTGACCCCAAGCTCCAGCTCCTTCCTGGGAGGGCACAGCAGCAAAACTCACTTGTTTTTTGTCAGCTTATTTTATTACAGTGGTCATACCTTTATTCCCTTCCCTCCCTTTGCTGTTTTATATATATTTTTTGAAAATAATTTTAAATCACTGAGAGGAAAAGAGAAGGAAACAATGTGTTGTAAATATATCGTTAGAACTTTCAGTGGGACTTTATCATTGACCTGTCAATCAACAGACATTTATTAACCACCTACTGGGTGCCAGATCATACTCATGTCTTGGAAATAGGAGTCAATCAAAAGTACATTGGAGACATGTATTTGCCCAGTGAGCACACTCAGGGGCCATCCCAGTGGAAAGCTACTATCTTCCCCTCTCCCGCCTCCAGCCCCCCAGGCAAATTGTGTTGCTGCCTGAGTCCTGGACAGAAACAGCTTTTGTTTGGGCCAGGTGTGTGTACTGAATCCCATAAGGGGAATTTGCGTGAAGGTGGTTACATTTATTGGTGAGGCCCTGAAACGATGAAGGAAGGGACAGGGGCCCCTCTTTTAGCCAGTGGTGGGAGCTGGGGCTCCTGTTGGTCAGCTAGCGCCACAGTTCACACCCCCCCAACCCAAGCTTTGCAGATATTGAAAGGAAGTTAAAATGCTTCCATATTTGTCCAGAAGCAAATAGCAGGTTTTGTTTTTTCAGGGCTGGAAATTGAGTCACTAATCTTAATGTGGGATGCCTTCTCTGGTGGTTGTTAAAATGAAAAATGTGTAGGAGGTCGGAAAACCTCAAACTTAGATGGCTCTTCTTTCCATCTTGGGAGCAGGTCCTTGGTTTACCAGCCCCTGCAGCTCGATTGACTTTCCAGGGCACAGGAGGCCCAGACTCCTACCTCTTTGCCTTTCTTCCCCTTGGAACGACTCCTGCAGCTGTAGGTTGGAAAGGGAAGAGAAGTAATTTTCTCCCCCTTCCTGTGTGTTCCTCTTCTGTAATTTCCCAAGTCCTAGGCAGGGTGAGGAGGTTAATACTTAAGGAGTGAAGAATGTTTGTGGGTGGATTATGGGGGAGGGGGAAGAGGCTCTTCTCAGACCCCATGATGCTCTTAGGGGTTTTACTTGTGGTCAAGAGGGAAGTCATTCTAGGACTCAGGTCAGTCCCCTTTGATTCCATTCACGAGTACCAAGCTGGTCCCTTTTCTCTTGCTGACTAGCAGAATTTAACTTTGGAGTTTTTAGCACACAAAGTACTGTCTTTTAAAAAGAGACAGGTTTGCCCAGAGAGTGGAAATTCATGCTGCTGCCTTGGCCGAGTGCCTTTGAATCTGTCTCAGAAGCCCACTGGGTCCCTGACAATGTCACAGGGTGCTACCACTTTTCCGATGGGGACAGGGGGAGTTGTGTGTGGCCTGTATCTCCAACTTTGAGGTTTGGGCTATTTTCTCTCTTCCTATGGCAGAAATATGTTGTCTGGTTATTCAAGAGACAGGAAATAGTTATTGTCTCTTATGACTTCAGCATTCTTTATAGCAGAAATATTTAGTAAAATTTGTGATGGTTTATTTTAACTATGCACATACCCTCCAGATGATTCCCCAAATTCTTAGAGAAAGTAGGTCAGAAAAAGGATCTCTTTTCAGGAGGCCCCCAAGGTAAAGTCCAGATACCTGAGTTCAAACTCAGTCTTTTACACTAATTTTGTGACTATGGGCAGATTTTACTTCGATTTCCTCATCTGTAAAATGGGTATGATAATGCCTTCCATTATCTGCTTCTCTGGGTGGCTGTGAGGAACGAACTTTGTAACTAACTCTTTCATGCTATATAAATGTGAATTAGGCCAGAGGTGGGGAACCTTTGGTCTCGAGGCTACATGTGGTCTCCAACAAATTGTCCTGTGAAGCTTGGAGCCGCTCAGAGGGCTGTGCTCGAGGACCTAGAGGGTACATGTGACCTTGAGGCCAAAGGTTCCCCACCCCTGCTTTAGACTGATTATAAAATATCAGCAGTTAATATAATGAATTGATTTGGGGTTAGTGGCTCTGAGTAAGGTTCACAAATACTCCTGTAAAGAGAACTTTGTCAAAAAAGAAAAAGTATGTCTGTGTGTGTGTGTGTTATCCTGCCTCTTTTTCATATTTTATCCAGATATTTACTTTAGGGAATGGAGGAGGAGCGGCAGGGGGATTGGAGGTCTTTTCATTTTAATATTTCCTTGGTAACCTCTCCTTCCTGGAGGAGGTAAACATAAATATGGGGGGGGGGTTTGGGAAGTGAGAGAGCTTGAAAAATGGAGACTTTTGAAATGTAGAAACTATGAAAGAGATTAGAAATTTAAGCTCCACCCCCCTCCACCTGTCCAATTCAATTCTGTTCAGATTTTTTTTTAACTGGAGCTCTTTATGGGAAGGCCCTGCTAACTTGAGTTGGGCAGAAACAGCCCTTTGTTCTCTGTTCTTGACAGTCAACAGTTCATACAAAGTCTAGCTCTTCGACTCAATTAGAAACCCACAGGACCTGGAGTCCAAAAATCAGGAGTTCAGCTACAGTTCTGCCCTTCCTAACTTGTTCTATGCAAGTAATTTGATCTTTCTGGACCGTGGAGCACTCATCTATGAAGTGGGCATAATTCTGGTCCTACCTACTTCTTATGCCTTATGGGTGCTTCAGAAATCTCAGATAGTGCTCATCCTGAGCGAAGCAAAAATTTTTAGAACAACAGTATTTGGTTAGGTTGTTCTTTTACAGATATATGCGAGCACACATCAATCTATCAATCTATCTATATCTATCTATCTATCATATATCTATCTATTATATATCTATCTGTATAGTAGATACTTAGGTCATTTCTTTTGTCCGCTCTGTTTCATATAAGTTTTAAAAATACGCTCAGTCGTTTATATAGCCCTTTCAATTTGACTAGGCCTCTTTGATCGTGCCCCCACTGGGTAGCTTTAAATAAAAAAGGACCTGGGGACTGGGGGGAGGTGGGGAGGTGGAGAAAAAAAAGGAGAAACTGACTGTCTCCAAGCTCTTGGTGGGTGAGTGATTTTCCTCTGCTGTGCTCTGGGCTTTCATTTGTTTTTTTGGATGCAAATTTTGGTTAACACTGAGCCCCCATGTAAATTGGCAGCCTTGAATTTTTATAGTAGTGATTGTTCTTTGGATTCTGATTTAAACTGGGCAGACCCAAAGGCTGTGGATGGATGCCTTCCATACCAAAGCCACCCTGTGAATTTGCTGTGAATTTGATTTGGCTGATGTTGTAATGGTAACTGATAGGAAAATCAATGCTAATGGGGCCTTCCCAAACTGCCGCTTTGGCCTTTCTGAAAAGGGTGGAGGGGTGGGACGGAGGGGCAGCCGCTTCTTAAAAGCTGTAATTGTATTTTCCGTGGAGCAACTTGGAGATAAGGAGGTTGAGAACCTGTGGTTGGCCCAGCCTCTGGCCTTGCTGCTCACGCCCTCAGCTTGGCTGCTGCAGTGGCCTGGGGAGGCAGGAAGCCCAGGGCAGCTTTGCTTTGCTGGCTTTCTGGACCGACAGATTCTCCATCTGTCGCCCCGTGTGAGGCCATTGCCCTTGCTGGGGAGTGGCCCTCTGGGCTTTCTGTCGCCTTGGCTTGTGGCCTCTGAGCTTTCTCTAGGTGGAAGCTGATGGCCCTGGGGCTTGCTTACACCTCTGTGCTTTGGTTCTTGTTAACTTTTCTCTGTCAATGGTATCGCTTTGAAGAATAAGGTCATTCACTTGGACTTCTACTTGGTTTCTCAACCTTTTCACCAGCCGGTTTGTGTAATGTCTGTCTGAAATGTTGAGTAAGGGCATTGAAATAGCAGACAGGATTTCCAGTGTGAGGAAGTCTGGGTTAAGTATAACTCAGGCAGGGGCTGCTGGCCCTTCATCTCCAGCCCAGACCACTGGCTTCAGAAGCAGGAGAGAGGGGCCTCTCGGAAGTGTTTTGGGGAGCTTCTTTCCTCCAGCCTGGCTTCCCCATACAGAGCATCCTTAGAATGGGGAAGGGAGGAAGAGGGGGAGGAGGGGCCGCCGGGCCGCTGCCATTGCTGCTGCTGCCGCCGCTGCTGTCTACTGGGGCTGTCTGTCTCTCCCTCCAGGAGGTGTCTGATCATCTGGCCCTGCCTGCAGATTACTGGCCTCTCTGTGGCACGGAGGAGATTTCACAAGCAGTAATAATGTCTCTTTCTAGGGATTGCGCAAGTTCAGAAAGGATTTCTCCACTGAAGGAATTATGCAAGTTTCAACTGAAATGCTTTTCAAAAGATTTTCCTTGTTTTGAGTGAGGATACTGAGGTTGGAATGATTGTCCTCTTTAATTTGACTAGAACCCAGAGCTGAGGGAAAACGGGGGAATCTTGACTCTTCTTTGCTTCCTGGATCAAATCTGACCAGGCCTTGTGGTCTCTGGCCTTGTGGGACAGCAGCATCCATGCACTGAGCTGAGAATGGCCATGCAGACAGAGAAATAGCTTGAGGGAGTTTGAAGGTGGCTTCTGAGGCCGCTCCAGATGACTGTGATTCTAGATTGGGAGACTGAGGCTGTTTGGACAGAAAGCTGCTAGCTCGAGGGTTTCTTTAACAAATCCCCTGCCCACTTCCAGGCTGGCCTAGAGAGCTGCCTCTTCACTTCTCCCTGATACTTAGAAGCATCTTGTTTATTGTTTGATTCCCTGACCTTATGTTTTTGTCTTCCGAAGTTGGGCCACCCAACCCACCTTGGTGAATCCTGTGGCAGTTTTAACTTGGGAAAAGAACCGTGTTGTGAACAATGCACACTTGGGGTTTTCCATAGGAGGATTGTGATGAGATGGATTTTTAAGGACAGTCCTTTTTGACTAATCTTTATTTGCTCTTTTAAAATGTTTCCAGCCCTAATTTATGGAGCTGGGTGTTACAGGAAAATGGCCAGTAGTTTTGAGGTAACTTTGCTTTTGTCCAGGTTCCAAACAATGAAAATGAATGAGTGTCTGAGGCATTAGTGAGAGATACTTCTTGACATTGTTTTTTTTCCCCCTGAGTGAAAGGCCGAGCTCAGCAATTGCTGGGACTGGTAAGGGGCGGGATCTGGAGTCTTTCTTCCCTCTTCTTAGATGTGAATTTTCAATGAAAACCTAAATTATTCTGGACATAGCCTGTTTTGCTGAACGTTTTTTAGTCCCATTCCTCACTTCCCCCCCACATACATATACACAGGCTAGTAGAGACTGGGAGCACATTCTCTGGGGAGGGGAGATTCCAGGGAAATACCAACATAAACTGAAAACGGAGCTAAAAAACTTTTTTTTATTAGAAGAAGATTGTAAAGCTGATTCTGTTGTGGTGATGGGGCAGTGGAAGTGAGAGTTTGCACTTGATATCAAGTTATGTGACTCAATCTGGAATTTTGCTGCAGTTTGTAAAAACCAACCATGATCAGGCATGAATAGATGGTAACTGAGCACCTGTTTAATATTAAAATCAATCAATCTGTGCTTCGTGGCTTAAGCTTGTAATTCAAGTTCCTTTGAGTCATTTCCCTGTTCTTTTTTTGGGGGGGGAGGGAGGGAGGGAGGAGTGTTAGAGAATTGCCTGTAGCCAAGAAATGGAGAGAGTAGAGTGAACTTTAAAAAGATTCTAGCTTAGAATTTTTGTCTTTCATGGTTCTTTGGAGTTCTTTATGATGTCAGCAATTTTTAAAAGATTGTTAAAAAAATACTCTGCAATGAGACCTTTGATATTTCATCATTTATGGAGAAGATAAAAGGGTTGAGAAAAATTCTGGAGGCAGGTTTTTATTAGTTTTCTAGTCTTTCTTTACTTGAGATGGGGGTGGAGGAGAAGGAATACAGGAGGAACTCTGGCTATTATTAAAGTTGATTGATCTTAATGGGTATAATTTTTAGAAATTAAAATGAAATATATATGTACACACACAGACACACACACACACACACAACACATGTATTAATCTTCAGCTTGAATCAGTGATGATGGTTTTACAGTTGGCGCCAATAATGGAGACTGGAATTTAGGGCTAGGTTGGATGCTTTGATGATTTTAGTATTCTTAGAAGATGTTTTTGGATGGCCAGAGTGCTAGTATTCATGACATTTAGCTATTAGGATTAGGAACTCAGGATGTGGAACTGGAAGGTACTTACCATAGGTTTTAGATTTCATCTGGGTTTTATTGGAAGCTTGCCTAATTATTTTGAAAAAAAATTTTTTTTGCTAAAAACCTGTGCTGTTAAAAAACCTGTTCCCCACTCCCCTTTATTTCAAAGAAAGAGCTCCCCTTTATTTCAAAGAAAGAGTGAAACTTGGTTGCTCAGGGTTCTGATATTAGGGGAGAACTAAGTGGCAGGTGTAGATGAGATCCTGCTGATGCTGGGAAGGTGGCTTTTTGTGGCCCATCATGTGTCTCTCCAACATCCTTGGAGGAACCATGTTTTATTTAGGCTCTAGTTGGTGTGAAAGGATCTTGAGTACCTGACCAGCCCATGTTTGTTTATCCTTCTTATTCCTGGTCAGTTTAGGCAGGTTGCCATTAGTTCAAGGTTACACAACAAAAGAATGTTTTCAAATATGACTGTGAGGCAAAGACAGAGCTGAAATCAGTGTCCAGTGTACAGATGTGGAAAGCAGTCCCAGGTGCTCAGGCAGCCCCAGCAATCTTCTGGACATTGCTGGGCTTTCTCATCTACTCACTAGGGTGTTGCTTGATGGTGAATGCTAGTGGGGGAAGGGCTAGGAACTACAAATGAAGATTTTTGATTACCCCTGGTTACTGACTGGGAGCTTGGACACTACTGGTCTTTTCTCTGGAACTCAGTTTTCCCATTTGTAGAATGAATGGGTTGATTGGATCCTATCTAAAGCCTCTTCCAGCTTTGACTCCTCTGACCTGTGGCCTAGTTGGGGTCATAGACCCTTTTGTATTGTGGCTGTTCCAGTCCAAGGATGTGCTGTAGAATAAGAGAGTAAATATTCTCTCTGAACACAAATACACACTCTCTCTCTCTCTCTCTTTCTCTGTCTCTATCTTTCTCTCTCACAGTAATTAGGGAAGGATTCCTCAGGTGGGACTTAAGTGAATGCCCAGAACAGTCTCTTAAGGTAGAAGTCATTGGTGGTCGGAGATAGAAATGAGCTGAAAAGTTTTGTGGAAGAGGTGAGCCTTGCAGGAAGAGTGGACTTGAGGTTGTGGAGAGGAGGACAGGACTGTACCTCACCCAGCTAGGCTCTGGGGGGAGGGGGCTTTATAATGTCCCAGTACTTTCATTTGACTTCCTAGCAAAAATGCCATTAAGTTTGAAGGAGAAGGGAAATGGCAACCTGCAGATATGTGAGACTGAACAGTATTTTTTCTTGAGTAAATATTTTCCAGGAAATGACAGCATTTTCTCTCCATTGGGCTCCCTCCTTTTGAAGGCCTGTTTTTTTTTTTTTAAACCCAGGGCTATAATGAATATTTTCGTATATTGCTTGGAGAAATAGGTTTGAGCCTGGGAGTTTGGGAAATGTGCTCCCAATTCTAGAAACCTGATGACTTGGTGGGAGGCGGCGCTGGCCCTAGCCCCTGGGGTGCTGCCTCTGCCACAGTGCATTCTGGGATTTCCCTTTTGGCTGAATGGACGCTTGTTGGAGGGGGAGGAAGTGAATTCCCTGTGGGATGGGGGGGGGGCTAAAGGGGCGGAGATTGGAGGCATGTTCTGTTTCATATGCAAAGTACAGTAACACCACCCTCCAGCCCTGAAAAACAAAATTTTCTTCAAAACCAATCATGTCAGAGCCCAGTGCAGCAGCTGTTGTCTGTGTTCGGAAGAATATTAATGTTCCAAAGAATGTACAGCAGCCTGTTTTTTTTGGGGGGTAACAAGAGGAGGTACATAATCCTTTGAATTAAGTACAGGTTTTTTCCTTTGACTGAAGACACTGGTCAGTGTGGCATCAGTGATTGGACAGTATTGGACAGGATCTCCAGGCTGCCAGCTTCTGTTAAGGGATGATCATTGATAAGTGAAGGTGTATTGAGTCAGGAATATAGGACCCTTCTTATTAAACATAAAATTTGACTAGTTCCATTAGTGGTTGATAAAGCCAGCTTGGGCCCTTTAGGGATGAAGGCTCTCAGTTAAGGAAAAAAATCAATCTATTGTAACAAATTTTGTTTACATATGTTACAATTCTTTGCCCTGTGAAAGCATTTCATTGACTTTGATTTGAATTGTTTTTCAATTACATTTTAATTGGCTTGTCTGACAGTAATAGTCTCTGTGCCTGGCACACAGTAAACACTTAAAATTTTTCATTCATTTCATCCATTCATTCATTCTCTTCCTCAGTATTTTTATTTGGCTTGTCTGTAGACTTCCTAGGCAGTGGGAAGTTTTCGCATGCAGTCGGGTTCCGGGACATTAGTTGATTGGTGGCCCTTGGGCTGCTAAATGCTAGGTCGCCTTTCAATCAGAGAAGTTATTTTCATGATTAGCTTTTTAAAGTAATGAGAATGCTCTCCAGCACATGACTGGCTCCTATTGCTGTCCAGTAAAACATGAAATTCTTCCTTATTTGTTTCTCAGTTCAGTTGGTAGAACAGATCTCTGGAGTTAAATATAAGATGATTCCTTGTTTACAGTCTTCTCATAATGGTTTGGTATACTGGAAGCAACTTATAAAAATAACTTTGTAATATTACTACCATACAATGTAGCATTGTCTCTAAAACAGTCCCCTCACTGGGACCAGAGGTATGGCTTATGTTTTTTAGATTAATCTTCACAATCACTAATATGCTTTGTAACCTAGTAACGATTATTAATCAGTTTCTTACTCCTCTTTCTACCTCCTTGGGGGTAAAAATTAGTATTAATTTAAAGCAAAAATCCATTGAAGTGTCCTGACAGTTGCATCCTTGAACCCATGCCTGGGCAAGTGAGTAGGTGGGATGATGGAAGGAGCACTGCTACTTTTGGAATCAAGAGAGACCTCCCTTCAAATCCTGGCTCAGACAAGGCTTTATGGCCTTAGGCAATTTCCCCCAAACTCCTTTTCCTTACTGGGTTGTTGCTTGAAGAGCACTTTGTAATCCTTAAAGTGTTGCCCAAATGTGAGTTGTGAGACAAGACTATAACAAGGTTCTTCCAAAACTGTTGTCTTGAACAGTGTCCAAGACGCTGTTGGGTTCTACTGAATTTTATGTTTCAGAGTTTATGATGTATTGAGGTCTGAGTTAAATAAAATAAGATTGGGGTAATAGCTTATTCTTTTATAAGGAAGTGCAAGAGGGCCTAAGTGGTTGTTTTATTTATTTGTTGCTCTGAAAAGTACAATTTAACTAAAATGGTCCCCAGGAATCCAGTTTTCCTAAAGAACAGGCCTAGAGACAAGTATCTAAAGGGCCAAGATGTAAGGGGATGTCATGTGTTGCTCCATTTGTCTCTTTTTGCTCGTGGTTGCAGGACTAGGCTGTCTGCCTGCACTTGGAAGCCTGTTTTGCATGAAGAATTGGGGCTTCCCTTGGGGCCCAAGTGTCTCTTACGTCATGAAGTTTATTTTGATTGAAGTTATATTTTAAATCTATTTATACAGGAATTCTTGCTTTCCCCAACACTCAAGTCTGACCTATATTTACTTCCCTGTACGGGTGAAGTCACCAAGAAGGTTTATTTGAAATCTTTCTTCTAATTCTGTAGTTTCTCCATTTGTAATGATTAGGTAATCTGGAAAACACTGGAAAAGATAGAAAAAAGACTGGCTTTTTAGTGAAAGATATTAATGTGGGGGGAAACCCTAGAGCCCTGCTATGAGATGACTGAGCTCAGTGGGAGGTGTGAGCGGATGGAAAGAATACTGGTTTGGAGTTCTGATTCTGGCTTGACTCCTTACCGTTGTATGACCTGGAATAAGTCATCCCCCTAGGCATTTCATTTTCCTTGTTTTTAAAATTACAGGATTGGACTAAATGACCCTTCAGATCCCTTTACCTATGATTCTGTTATAAGTATAGGAGGAAAAAAGATCTGGGGATCATGGTAAACCATTATTGTTGACTAGTATAATAGGAGTGGAAAGAAAGGGTCAGTATTTCCAAAACTGCCTTTTCTTTAATCTTTTCTTCTAACTGAATTGTTTTTAATGGTATTACCAATTAAAGTACAAGTCAGTGCAACAAGTCAGATTGTACATGAAGCCATTATAGTGACTTTTGGCCCACAAGTTGGGGTTGTGAGCATAGTCAGGGAGCCTGAGCCTACTTCCCAATTGCATTGAGGGTAGGGTACTGATTCTGGGAATTTGTTGGGTCATTAGGAAGTTTGCAGGTGTTTGTTAGAGTTGTGTGTGCCAAAGTCATGCAGGAGCTCATGACTGATTCTTTATCTGAGAATATGGGTGTATGCGTTTAACCCTTTTCCCCTAACCAAAATGGACCCCATGGGTCATTGTTTTAAAAAAGTAATGGATTCCTGCTACAGAGGAACAGAGCACCAGTCTTGTTTTTTGTATTAGCTGATGTTATTCAATAGAGGAGTATTTTAAAATGGTGGAACTATCTGTTTTGGACCATCAAATTGGCTTTCACTTATTTAACCAAGCTTCTACAGAAATAGGTTGTGAGATGTGTACAGGAGTGTTCTGTTCTACACAGTATTGGATTTGTTTGGGTTAATGCACTTGGAATGTGGTTCCCTTCCATAAAGATGCAGAGATGAGACCATTAACATCAGTGAAATGAATATCTGTAATGGCTGATCCTGAAGGACATGGAATCTTAAGGGGTTCCTTTGACTGTCTTTTTTATTCTTTGTTTTACCTGCACTCTTTCCTTAGCATCTGAGCTGTGTG
Organism: Pseudochirops cupreus; assembly: GCA_028627135.1. NCBI lineage: Eukaryota > Metazoa > Chordata > Mammalia > Diprotodontia > Pseudocheiridae > Pseudochirops > Pseudochirops cupreus. The sequence continues at coordinate 83,720,912 of CM053582.1, forward strand.
GAGCCCAAACCATTTATAAAAAAAAAAAATTATACTCTCAAGTTGAATGATATGCAAATGTAGTCAATTAAGCGAGGGGTTTTTAATTAGCAGTTTAAGTTCATGTGTGAAGTGCCTTGCCTTAATTACTTGACAGTTTTGTTGTAAATTTGCTAAGTTTTTTTCTGCAGAACTATCAAAACTGTGATTTTTTTTTTAAAAAAACATTCTTATATTCAGCAAGTATCACCCAGCTTGCCTGACCCCCGTGCTTTTTTGTCTCAATTCTTTACACTGTAAAGACAAGGTAGCTCCAGTAATTGAATCAGATGACATTGAAAAACTCCATTTAATGGCTCCTGCAAGCCTTGTGGTGCTTCCAGTTTAGTCAGCCTAACTAGAAACTACTCCTCTGCTTAGCTCTGCTTCCACCTTTGTAGTGTGTATAGAGAAAGTGTACAGAGCATAAAGAGTGTGTGTGCCTGTTTCCCTAACCAGGGGAAATGAAATCTCATTTGAGTTTAAAAAGGTTGTCTCAATGGAATCTCCCCTCCTGGTCTTCAGGGAAGGCACTTAGGCATTTTCAGTATTTCGCCCCCTTTTTGATATGGGTAGCTCTTATCTGCCTGGGGGTTCTGTGACAGCCAGATTTGGGCATAGTAAAAGGGATGAAATTGAGGAGGTAGCTTGTCACCTCTAAATTTGTATCTCAGAATAACAGAACTCAGAAATGCAGGATTTGTACAGAAGAGCATCCATGGAACTGGACAGTGAGTCATCTGTTACAGAAGGCGACCTGTTGTCATCTTTCTCCTGATTTAAGCTGGCATGATGGGCAGGCTTCTCCTTCTCCTGTCTCTTCCCTTGGCCAGTCTTATTTAGGCTAAGATCCTAATAAGCATCAGACATTGCTTGTGGCTGGTGCCTGTGGATTACTGAAACCAATACTTTGTAGTTAAGGAGTGAGCCTGATTCAGGGTATTTTTGAAACTTGAAGGAAAACAGTGATGTATATGGAATAGTTGGGATGGTTTTTAACAGATGTAAATGTTGGGAAAAGGTGATGGATGCCTGTGACTTTCTCCATTTTCTTCTGACTGAGAACTAAACCAGTGCCCACAGTCTGACTTGATGAATGGGCTGGGTTTAGGCTCAGCTGCTGCCCATCCAGGTTTGGCTGCCAGTTTAAGATGGTCCCTTTTCCTCCTTTGGTAATTGGGCATTTTATGACAACCTGGTATTTAGGTCACCATCCAGTTTCAAAGTCTTTAAGCTACATCAAGCTTGGTTCCCCTGTTTTTGAGAATAGGCACTTGCCTAGGTGCTGGGAAACACACACACCATGCCCATTGGGAGTCTGCCTCTGCCCTTGTTGGTATAGGGCATGGAGTTTCCCAACCAAGACAGCAGTGTCAGAAGACATCTGTCTATCCTTAGAGTCTTGAGGGTAGAAGTTGACTATTCTTAGTGCTTGCCATACCTGTGCAGACTGTCTTACCCTCCCTTTTTCTTTTGTTTGCCTAAAGAAATGTTTCCCCAAAAGCCCAAATTAGTGAACTTTAGTTTTAAGCCAGATTAATGGTCATCTTTGGTAAAGGACTCTGTCAGGTACTGAAGCATTCTTTATAAATGCCCTGCTGGTCCTTTCGTCAGCCGCCTCTTCTTCCGATATTCCAGGAACTTGTTTCCAGATGACCCAACTATCAAGTATTCTGCTGCCTGGCCCAGTGTTGTTGCAGCCAAGCTTGGGGGAAGTTCTTCCTTCAAAAAGCCCTTCCGTGGGGAAGAATGTACATGCCAAGGCTGGTGCTGGGGGAGATGAGGCCGTTTGCAAAGTATTTTAGTGTCTTATACTTATTCACTTGGAAAATAATCATTCACATTTCTTATAGCACAACAGCCTAGGAGAGAGGGGCAGTACAGGCATTTTCACAATGAGGGCATTGAGGTTTGGAAAAGAGGTTTGGGTTCCTGAATCCTCAAGTCTGGGGTTCTTTGTACCATGCTATAGCTGCCTCTCTAACCTGAAATACGTGGTGTGTGTGTGTGTGTGTGTGTGTGTGTGTATGTATGCTGGGGGAGATAAGATATGGACCCTTCCCTCACAGAACTCAGTTACAGAGACACAAAGCCCAAACACAGATGACTGTAATTCACAGTTGCACACAAGGCATGAGAGACTTAAAACATAAAGTATTCTGTGAGGTCTCAAGGGGAATGCCTGGAAGTCCTTAGTGTGCCAGGGATTGGGGGAAGCTTCCATCCAGGAAGGGATATTCAGGTTGAACTTTAAAGGCTGAGTAGGAATTAAACCCGGGTAAGTGGGAGGGAAGACTAGTAAAGCTTGGAGCCAGCACAAGCCAGGGTAACAGAAGCAGCTTCTGGCGTGGGGCATGAAGTGGCCTTGCTTGGCCGGAGCACAGTGTATTGGAATTAGGGGTAGAGAGGCATTAGAACTTGACTCTGGAGGCAAGAGGAAGCTAATGAAGATGTTTGAACAGAGGAGTGATTTCTACCAGGTGATTCTGGCATTGGAAGAATCATAGACTCAGAGTTGGAAGCAATCTCAGAGATTCTGTTATCCAGCATGAAGCTGAGTGAGAATGAGTTGGTATAACTCAAGTCAACAGACCTTCACTAAGCATTTACCACATGCCAGTGACATATATGGCACTGCTGAACTGTGCCGTCTTGGCATTTGGGGCTGTTTATTCCAGGGAGGGAGCCCCTTTGTTTGATAGGAGCTGGTAGCTGGTTCTTTGTATTTTCCCTTTTTTGGAAGAAGATGCTCCAGCTAGAGGGGATTGGAGCACCACGGCAGAGTCCAGAAGTCGGATGTGAAATGCTCTGGCCCTAGGAGTCCGGACAGTGTTCCGTCTCCACCATTTCTAATGCTAGCGACCTTGGCCAACTTCCCAGTCTGCTTCCCAATCTTGGGAAATGGGGATAGCATCATCTGCTCTGGCCATTGTTTAGGCCTGGGTTGAGGAGGGGACCAAAGAAATGAGTGGGTGTGAAAGGCACCTTCCAGGAGTGTATGGGTGGGGTCATTGTGTCCCTATACATTGTACTCCTATAAAATTAAGATAATAAATCATATGTAGATATGTGCTAGAAGGAATAGGAATCTCTTCCAGACCAGCCTGCTCTGAGACCTAGAGGTGAGGCGATTTCCCTGGGATGCACAGTGGCAGGGTGGAACAGGTTGAAGGCCTGGCCTTTTCTCTGACTCCCGGGTTCAGACTCTGAGAATTGCACCAAGGTCTTCCTGAAATTGGACCATGCAGAGTTTTCTTTTCTTTTGTCAGAGCTCCAAGGGGCTTTTGAGCTGTGCCCATAGTTTAGGGTGCCCTGTGCTTTGTGGGAAAAATCACCTAATTTAACTGAAATGGAGGAAATGATGTCTAAGACATAGAGAAAATTGGATGTTTTCTTCTGTAAATAAACAAAGTAGACGAAAGGAAATTCCACATACTGTGTAGCAGTGCTAAAAGCACAAGATGAGAAGGCCAGAGGATTTGACTATTCCTTCTTTCCCCAAAGCTCCTGTGGATGAAAGGAAGGGGTGTGTTGTCAGGGAAGGAGGCCGTCTGGGTTGGTTGTTCTGAGGGCTCTTAGGCCTGTTTATATTTTTATTAGTCATCTGGACACCCGTCTGATGCCTTTAGTAGGTGATGGCGTTGTTTGAGGTATGGCCTTTTGACCAAGTCTAACAGAACAAATCCTTTTCTTAAAGGGATTTATTCTGTGAAGTTTGGATTCAGTCAAAGGACTGCATTTCAGGACCTAGAGGGCCATGTGTGGCCCCAAGGCCCTAGGTTCTAGACTTCTGGTCTAGAAGATGATGATAAATGGCCAAAAACAATTGATATTTGACTAGTTATCTATGATAGCCATTCAGATGGCCCCAGTCTCTGTGACAGAAAGAGCTAGAATTTAGTCCATGTGAATGAAGTTTGTTCATGATTGGTTCTAGGACCCTTGGGGATAGAGAGTCAGGTTAGAGCGATCAAAGATACCAGACCAGTAAAGTGGACAACCAAGGCATTTTGCAGTTGAACACAAGGCCTAAGCTTTTAGGGTTCCTCCATAGGCCATTTTTCTAAGAATTGTGATGTCTTTACCTATTGTGAGCATTCAACATTTGACATGCCTTGTTAAGGTCACTGTGACATTATTGGTTTGTGGTTCACTTCTGGAAGGGATGTGAAGCATTTGGAAAGAGTTCTGAGTAAAAGAAATGGATTAGAAGCAGCATGGCCTGGTGGATGGTCAGGAGGGCCCTGGGTCTGGAGTCAGAAAGGCCTGGCTTCAGATGTTTTCTCAGATTCCCCACCCCTACTGCCATCGTTTACCCTGTATATGTATGTACGTATAGTTCTTTGCGTGTTTTCTTCCATTAGAATGAGCAACTTCTTTTAAAAAATCTATTTACTATTAGTTTACAACTTTCAGTTCCACAAGTTTTTGAGTTCCAAATTTTCTCTCTCCTCCCGCCCCCATGGCAGCATGCAATCCGATATAGGTTCTACGTGTATTTTCACATTAAACATTAGTCAAGTTGTAAAGAAGAATTATAACCAATGGAATGAATAACGAGGAAGAAGAAACAAAAACAAAACAAAAAAGAGACAGCAAGTAGTTTGCTTCACTCTGCCTTCTGATTCCATTATTCTTTCTCTGGCTGTGGAGAGTCTTTTCCATGGTGAGTCCTTTGGAGTTGTCTTATAGCCTTGTGTTGCCGAGAGGAGCCCAGTCTGTCAGTCAGTCATCACAGATACGATGTGTCTGTCATTGTGTACTGTGTTCTCCTGGTTCTGCTCCCCTCATTCAGCATCAGTTCATATAAGTCTCTCCAGGTTATTATGAAGTCCGTCTGCTCCAGAATGAGCAACTCCTTGAGGTCGGTAGGAACCATGGTTTTTTTTCCCCCATTTTTTTGTATTTTCATCTCTCTGCACCTTGACTGGAACTGAGTGCTTAATATCTTGTTGACTTATCCTGGCAAGACTCTTAGCCTCTCTGTGCTCCAGTTTCTTCATTGGTAAAATGAGATTGGTCTCACTATCTTATAAGGACCCTTTTAGCTCTAAATCTATGGCCCTATATTTAAACACAAAGGACACATAATATGGAGGGTCTGAAAGTTGCTTCTCTTCATGATGAAACAAGGAGAAACTTTTTTAGATTGAAGTAAGAGATTTTAAATTACAGAAGAAGGAACTTTGGAATATATCAATCTATTCATCCATCAGTCCATCCATACACACACGGAAGAATTGCATAGTCTTGTACTGAAGTCTTGTTATGGAAGTGACTTGGGGCTGTCCAAGCTTTTGCTAGCTGAAGGCATGCCTGAGTGGGTCCTAGCCAGGGGCAGGTGGAGACCTTGTGGCCTACAACAGTCCTGCCCGATTTCAGAGAGCTTCTTTACCAACTTGGTGTCAGTGGGATAGATTTCTGACCAGACCACCTCGAGAAGAACCTCTGGCACCAAGGAAAACATGCTCGTTGGGACAAGCAGGAAAGGCAGTTAGACACAGGTACAGGACTGTGGATGTTGGACCCTTCAGCCTTTAACTCCTCCCTAGTTTCCCCAAAGAGATTTGCCTAGAGGTGCTCTGGAAGGAGATTTATTCTCGAAAATGACCATATTTTGAGTTGTTTTTTTAAAGGACAATGTGCCCATTAGTATTGGAGGTGAACAGGGAGCGGTTGTGTGAGGATAATGGTGCCCTGTTCCAGGACCCTACTGCCAGCTGGAGGAACCACCCATGGTGGGCTGGCTGCTGGGCAGCCCTGGCAGTGCAGGGGCTGAGGGGCACAGATTTCCTTGCTCAGGTGGAAGGGGTGATTGGTTTTCTGCTTTCTTGCCTTCCCTTCCCCTTCCTTGAGCCTTGCCTCACTCCGACATTTTACATGAGGCTCTCTTCTCACTCTCTTTTTTTTAACCTTGTCCTTTAGTAGATTCTTTCATGGTATTAGGCTTAGTTGTTAATTATTAATCAAGTTGCATATTAATCGTAAAGTAATAATTGCAGTGTCTGGAGGCCAGACAAAGATGAGCAAAACTAGTTCCTGAAACTTCAACAAAGGGGATCTGTGAAGACCACCTGAATTTTCAGACCTTGGGATCCTATCCTGATTTATTTACTGTCAATTTGGAGAACACCCTCTGAGGTCGGGGTATGGTTTTCATCTCCAGGAAGTTCCATTTAGTGCAGTTTTCAGGTATTTGAAAAGCTTAAAACTGCCCTAAGACTTTTGGGACACACTGTATTAGGGGGAAAATGTGTAGAGGTAGGGGAAAATGGGAGTGTTGCTTTGTTTAAAATACTTGCAATGTCTCCAAATGGGCTCCTCATTTCATTGATTCATTGGGCCTTCTCTTTGGCTGGCCCAAGCCTGTGTCCTAAATTTTAGGGAGAACATACTTCATCTACAACTTTAAAATTCTTTATGATTCTATTTCTGTGAACAATATAGACTTCAAGTCCCCCTCCCCCTTCCCCGTCACCCACCCCCAACCCTTTTAGTCAGTGACAGAGTGGCCCTGGAAACAAAGAAGTGGCCAGAGAGGAGTTTCAGAACTTCATAGACCAAGGAGGGATACTAGGAGTGAGGCCCATTTTCAGGGGGGGATGGAGGTGAGAACAGCCATGAGCCCTGGCAACCATTTCAGAATTCAGTGGATGGAGAGTCAAGCTTGTTATCCTTGGGAGGAGGGTGGGGGTCAAGGACCTTGAGGGGCTCAAAGGCAGAGAGGACCAAAGGGGGCCAGAGTGGAGACAGTGGGCTGAGGAGTTTTTGGAAGAGTGTCAGACAGCAGATGACTTCAGCCTGGTACTAGGAGTTGGTGACATGGGGCCAGGTTCTTGTTGATTTCTGAGCTTCGAGCATGGCCGGGATGATGGCCGCATAATGGTCAAACTGTCAGGTTTGTTTGGTCCCAGGTGACTTCCCTGTGAAATGGGTTTTTGGAGGGGAGTTTAGGCAATGGTGTGTAGGACTTGGATGCTCAGACAATGCCTCTGCAATGGTGAGGAGCCCTGAGCGGGCCAGGGGCTCTCTCTGTTTCAAACCAGCTAGCCATCCACACTCACCCGTGGCAGTGAGGGGGCGTGTGCTTCTGGGGAAAGCTCCCTCAGCCCCACTGACCCAGTTTGTCTTCTCCTACTGCATTGGTTGGTGGTTGTGGCATGTAAAGTTTGTCTTTTGCTTTTTTCCCCCTTGTAATGTTACATCCACACAGGGATTATTTGTGAAACACCATTTTACTGTTTGTTCTTGAAAAACTCTGGGTTGCAAAATTGGATGTTCCCAAAACTTGAGAGTCTAAGATGTGGGTGAAAAATCGCTATGTTAGTTCTGCTAACTGGTTTCTAACTCTGTGCCTCCTCGATGGTGTGGACGTTAACTAATTGAGCCAGTGCACGTGCAAGACATCTCCGGCAGCCACATTTTAGTAACACAGCCCTCGTGATCCTGTATTTCATCACGCCATTTCACTAAAGGGTCTTGTGCAGATTTACAGCGGCATTAAACCCTACACAGAGTGTAGTTTGTCATGAATGTTCTTGAGGCTGAAGAGGTAGAGATGGGAGGGGGCCCTGGAAGCTTTTTGCCTTTAGAAATAGGCTTTAGCCAGCCGGTTGCTCTGCTCAGGGGGAATGAGAAGGTGCCATGTTTCATTTCGTTTTTAAAGCTGCTGCAGGGGGAGGGGAGAGCTGGAGAAAATCCCCTTTGGGCCAGCTTCTGACATGGGCTCAGGATCTCCTGGTCCTCCCCCCAAGGGCTTTGTGCTCCCTTGGCCTGCCAGCCTATTGTCAGGGCGATGACACATGACCTCCCCCTCACACACAAAACCTAAATATACTGCCCTTTCCAGGCCTGTCACTGCACACACATCAACCCCCTTGTCAGGATCCCAGATGGGAAATAACATCAGAGGTCAAAGGAGGAAAGTATTGTCTCTTTTTAGGCTCCTTTTTAAGTATTCCTTTTTCTCTCCCTCTTGCCATAAACGGGGGAGGGGAATTCCCCATCCCCTCTCCCCTCCCCCCCACATACATACTCAACTGCTTTCTGATGAAAAGAGAAAGTGAACCATGATTAGCATTGCACACCCGAGAAGAAAAAGCGCCGCTTCCTTGGGTGGGGGTGGGGAGTACTAGGCGTATTTTCATTGGAAATGAATCATATTTACATGTTTTGCCTTTTTGTAGAATGGTCCCGTCTTGCTCAGGGGTCCTCCCAAAGTGAAACCCTAACTCAGATTGTGTTATGACTCATCTGAACAGCCAGGCAAACTTGAGGGGAAACTAGTGTCCCCCGAAATGGGAGCCAGGCCTTATAGAAGTTCATGAGTAGGACTCAGCCCCCTCCAGTGAGTCTGTTCATCAGCAGGCCAGATAATTGAAAAAAACAAAACCCAACATATCTTGTCCCATTTCTTTCCCCCTCTTCCTTCAACCCAGTGGCTTACCCCAAATCCAAGTTAAACTCCTCCTCCTGAGAGGGTGTGAAATTAAGCCTGCCGTTGGTGACCCACCCTACTGCTCCAAGGGTAGTTGATTGGAGATGAGGAGAATTGAAATATTGAAGGATTAATGAATTCCCGGGGTGCTGAGGTTACTATTCTTTTGTCTGTCTTTGTTTTTAACTGTTGAATATTAATAGAGTGAGGAGAAGGGGGAACCAGGTCTCCTTCTCTGTATGCTTCTTGAAAGGGGTTATTCTCTCTCTCTTTTGGGGTTTTGTTTTGCAAATATTGTTGCCCGGCCCTGGCCGGATTGCTGGGATTTCTCCTGGTCTTCATGATGCCCTATAGTTGTTAGCCGGGAAGCCAGTAGATTTAAAGGGATAATACTTTGGATAAGTCAGACGGTTTTAACCTGAAAGCGAATCATCCTTTGACCATATTTTAGTGAGGACTTTTCCCTAAGCATGTAAATAAAAGAAGGGGGCAGTTGGTATCTCTTTGGAATTGGGCCACTTATGATTCAGATTGTGACTGTTATGGAAACATACATATTTGTCCAAATCCATGAAATTGAAACATCCTCCAATCTTGGCTTTCTTGATTCTGTTTCCGAGCAGGGCTCAGTAGGAAGGCCAGCCTTGCTGGGCTCTGGTTCTTGTGGCCAAGCTGGGAGGGCAGAGTTGGGCTGTGTTTGGACTTCTTTGTTTACCCAAGCTCAGGGGCTTTAGAGACATACACAGGACCTTGAACACAGTAGACACTCAATAAATGTTTGTGAAATGATTTATTTTGTTGGTCAAGATACATTTTTCCTTGGTAGGAACCTGAGACGCTTTCTATTGCTTCAGGCTTCCGGCCTCCTGCTTTTATTCACCTCATCTCTTTACCCTTTGTTACATATCCTGAATTTAATGGAGGGACAGTCAGATGGTCCAAAAGTTCCTGGAGGATAAAGGAAACTGAAGGCTTTCTCCTCTTGTTTGTCTTGAAAATTTATGTCTTAGCCTTAAAGTCTTATTTCTTACTTGTGTGAGCAAGTTGGTTATACTGAGCTGGGAAAAGTTTCCAGGGCTGCCCCTGGTTATGTTTCCATTATCGTAAGTCAACAGAATTTATTGATAATTTGAGACAGTGTGATATAGTGGAAAGACCTGAGTTTAAATCCTGACTCTGAGCACTACTAGTAGTTTGACCTTGGGCAAGCCCCTGAGTCGCCGTGTACTCACTTGTAAAATGGGGGCACCTGTTGTATGTTGTCAGGAATTCTAATGCACCATCAGAGCAGGAGACTTTGTGTGCTAGTGCTCCTAGCCTTGTGTTGGATTCCACAATGTCAAGTGCAGTGCCAGTGTATGTATGCTATGGAAAGAATTCATTTCCAGGTGATTGAATTTTGAAGTTAACCAGCAGAGCATGTATTAAGTGCTTATTGTATGCCAGACTCAGTGCTGAGCACTGAGGATCCAGAGGATCTATGGTCCTTGGGCTCAAGGAGCTCCTGGTCCAGAGGGAGAGACTGCATGGAAACCATGTGGCACAAATAGCCAGAGTTGATGGAAGGGACATCTCTCCAGCCGAGGGAATGGGGAAAAGTCTCCACAAGTTGGGATTTGAGTTGAGTCTTGAAGGGGGCCATGGAGGTGGTGATGAGGATGGAGAGGTCAGCCAGGGAAAAGGCCTGGAGGCAAGAGATTTGAGAGCAGGAAACAGCCTCAAGAGCAGTGGGTGGTGGGGTGGTTGAGTGTGTAGAGGGGAGTAGGGTGTAAGAACACTGGGAAGGTAGGAGGGGACAGGTTGGGGAGGGACTTATATATCCTCTTGAAAAAAAAATAGGTGATCATTGGAACTCATTGAACAGGAGTTAGGGAAATCACTTTGGCAGCTGAGTATAGAAGGGATAAAGAGAGGTTGGGCAGAGACTTGGCATGAGGCTTTGGGAGTGGAGGGAAGCCTGGGGGAAGGCAGAGGACATTTGGAAGAAGGGAAGGTCAACTCATCAACTATCTCCAACTTTCAAGACTGGTTTGACACAATTTGTGGGGGGTTTTTTACCCCAAGGAAGTAAACAGTCTTAAAAATGGGGGATGTTCTCTATGGAGTTAGCTCCATAGTTTTAGTTTTAGGGGAACATTGCTATGTGTTGAGAAAGCTCATTCTGTGTGTGTGTGTGTGTGTGTGTGTGTGTATATGTGTGTGTGTGTGTGTGTGTGTGTGTGTGTGTGTTCTCTGGTAATAGGTAAAAACAAAACAAAATATATTGCAATATTCAGTTAAACAGATTAAATTCCCCATGAAATAGACCTGGATTTAAGTTACACATTCCAGAGACGGACAAGATTTGGGCATGTTTTCCTTGATTCCTGCCAGGATTAAATCTCTGTCCTGCCTGGGCACATTAGTTTGAAGTTTTGCCTGTACTTCCTGGAGTGGCCCTCTCTATCCAGGTGAAACAAAGCATCCTTGATGTGTGTTGTGGCCCCTCTACAGATAAATCCCCAATTGAGGTCTGCTTGAACGATTCTCGTGCTTTGGTGGGTGCTGGGGAACCTCCTGGGTCACCAGCTCTTTATTTTGATAGCTGGTCCCTAATTAATAGAGCTTGACTGGAGATTTGACTTGACCAGTTTGCAGAGTTTCTTGTTTTTGTTTTTCAAGTTATTACTTCATTATTGTTATAATGGGTTTTCCTGGTAACATCTGTGTAAAATATATAACGTTGTACACAATTTGCTTTTGACCAAAATATCAATTTTGTGAAATGTCTGAAATAAGGCTAGTTTTGGGTAAACAAGTAGTAACAGAATTTTATTACCACCACAGAACTTTTAATTCTTTTATTATTGTCTGGTTGAAGCGATCCTCCCCAGACTCCAGACTCTTCTCTCTGTACTCCTGCACCTCCTCTTTCCAAATTTTACTCATTCCTTAGTGCTTAACTCAAAGGCTGCCAATCTACCACAGGCCCTCTCTGAGTCTCCCTAATCCAAATTGGCCAGTTTGGCCCTTAATCACTGACTGCCCTGTATTGTCTTCTCTGCATTGGTGTGCCTCTCTGGCTTTGGGGGATGCTTAATTAGGCCCAACTCCTGGAGAGCATTGAACATGTCTCTTGAGTGTCTTCCCATCTAGACTTGCTGATTGGTTGGTTGACCAAATGAAACCAGTAGCAGAACAGACCCCGAAACCATTTTCTCTCAAACATCAGTTTCCTCTGGAACCCTAACTTGAAAAGTAGACTCTGGGATGGGCATCTGCCCCCTCCATCTCCCTGCACATTAACATGTGTGTCAGCTTAATCGCTGTTTCCAGGATGGCAGCCTTTTGGTACCCAATATTGGTGCCACATAGAGGCATTGATTCTATTTTATTGTGTACAACCTGGATAAGGGGAAAGGGGAGATCTCAAATGTATGAATTTGTAGTCAGACTAGAAAGAAACAATTTCTTGACAAGAAAAAAGAAAGAAAATTTGAGTACCAAGGAGATGAGGGCCCTGTGACAGGTACAGGTGCCTGATTTTAAAATTTCCTTTAAGGAAAAGAACATTAAAGAAGGACGTGGAAACTCCAGAAATAGCTTGAAAGACCAATCTATCAGTTATCTAGGGTGAGCTTAATTTGTGGGCGTTATCACCTCTCTTTAGAGTTTCTGGGAAATTCTATTAGAAACGATCTGATAAGTCCTGCCATTAACATGAGTCCAACATGGGCTCCCTAGGATCCTGACAAGCCCCTCTGCCGCTGCCTCCTGAAAATGTAGCTCTTGGGATATTAGTGAAATGTGTCTTGGTGATAGATTGGGTCATCACTGATATCCATAGTTGTCTTATTGGCCATTGTCCTTTGACCTGCTTGTTTTCAGTCTGGCTTTGGATGGGAGTGATTGGGAGCTTTACTTGCTCTGGTGCCCCCCCCTTTTAAAAAAATAGCTTAAAACCTCTTGAAATCCTGAAAAGATTTCTGCCGGCGCTGGCACTGAAAGGGGAGAGACTTTATTTAGCGTTGAGTTGGGTTGGTTTTGTCACGCAGCTCTTTGTCTTCAGCATCACCCCTGACGTGACCACATTTGTCTGAGGGGCATCTGTTCTTGGTGGGGATGCTTGTGAGCAGATGTTCGATTGCATGTGACAGGCTCTGAGGCACAACAGTCTTCTGGGTCGAGGATGATGGATGGATCGTTGGAGGTGGATGAAGATTTGGAAATTTAAACTCCCAGAAATCAGGGACTTTACTTTTGGGGCTACTTATTGACAGTGACGGTGCAGAATCGTTACTAATATTTGTGAATGATGAGTTTTTTTAATGTGATAACAGTTTTGAAATCTGAGTTAAAAGTAGCTGAATTTGTTACCTATATGATCATGGGGGGGGAGTGCTATGTCGTGGTAGTTGTTTTTAAAAACCTCAGTGGAATGTGCTTGTATTGAAATCTGAAAATTCTTAATGGCCCCATTGTGGACCCCATGGTCCTTCCTAGTTATAGCCAGACACTAGAGACCCAGGAAGTTCAAGTAGTGTTCTTTCCTGGCACCACGGAACCCTGGCAGTTTATGTTTATGCTGCTAACATTTCACTTTCCCAGAGGGAAATGTTCCCTGGGGTATTGTGGAATTGTGCTGAGGCTCCTATTATTGACAGGTGATCCAGTGGACAGTGCACTGGGGCTGGAGTCAGGAAGGCCCGAATTTGAATCTGGCCTCAGGCACTTAGCCACCTGGGAGACCCTGGCCGGCATTTAACCTCTGCCTGCCTCAGCTTCCTCAGCTGTGAAATGGGGATGGGGATGTCACCTATTCCGCCTCCCCCCCAGCGTTGTGGTGAAGATCCAGTAGGATAATGTATGTAAAGGGCTTTGCAAAACCTTCAAGTGTGATAGAAGTCCTGCCTGTGGTTACTAGTAGGTTTACACATTTTCAGATGGAAAATTGAAAGACATGGATTATAAAATGGCTCATTTAAAGACAAAATGACATAGGCAGCCATAGAAATTCCTCTAGTGTACCACTCTGTGTACTTCCTTCCATTGCAAAGGCGTCTGTTCACTCTCCCTCTCATAGGCTTGGGCCCCCACATGACCCCAGGCTCCCAAAGGCTGTGCCAGCTTCTGGATTTCAGGCTCAGCAGGTCAAACCAGACTGCCCAGGGCTTTGCAGTCCGGTCATCCTTCTGACGTTTCAGTTCTGCCCTGGGCTGACCAGGGGGGTGCCCCCACCCTCAAGGCATGTATTGGGTAGATGCTCTTACAAATGCGAGGTGATTGGAGGAGGCAAAGATCCCCAGTGCGGGCAAGTGAAGGGTCAGGGAGGGGAGGTGTTGAGGTGGCTGAGCCTGGCAGCTGTTGCACACTTCTGGCTGTGTTTGTCCAAAACATCACAGCCAGAACGTTGACAATTAGGGGATGGATTTTGTGTGTGTGTGTGTGTGTGTGTGTGTGTGTGTGTGTGTGTGCTTTTTGAAAGGAGGAAGGCAGAGCAATTCGGGCTAAATGACTTGCTCAAGGTCACACGGCAAGTAAGTGTTAAGTGTCTGAGACCAGATTTGAACTCAGGTCCTCCTGACTCCAGGGCTGGTACTCTGTTCACTGTGTTACCTTGCCACCTGGGATGGATTTTTTTTTTTTGTCCCCTTGGCCCTTGCAGAGCATCTTCTAACATTATAATGGGCCACAACCTGCATCAAACTGATGAAATGAGAGTCTTGACATTTTGAAAATAGTACTTGGTCCACAGGATATCTGTGCTGGAAAAAGCTGTGCCTTAGACATTTCCAGCTGTTATTAGAGTCTTCTTGTTTTGTTCAGGGGATTGATTTTTCTCAGGACATCTGATGCCTTTAAAAAGAAAAAAAATTATTTGGGTTTGGGTGAGTTGTGTGAAATGATATTTAAGGGCTGATACCTAGTGACTAAAAGGAGATTTATTTTGCAGCATATGTTTTTCTATAGACTTGGATACAGTACAATTCCTTAAGTGACATCCTTCTCAAATATGCACACAGACTTGCAAGCACAGGATTAGCAATTAAACATATTCAAGTTCTTACTCTGAGCAGCCTTATTACTTCCACTTGGCATCGAGTCAGCACCTGACTACTGTGCTTTTTTTGTTTGTCTTCCCCTGAAATTTTTGTCTTTGAGATTTATAAGAAGACAGGTCAACAGTGATCATTTGACTACAGAGCAGCCAAGGAAAACTTATCAGTTCAATTCGCTGGAACCCAACTACATGGATTTCTCCAGTAACAAGGATTTTGTGTGTCTGCTTTTTGGGAGGGAAAAAAGAAAAAACAAGCAAAACAATTGGAAGTTATTTCGAGGATCTATGTGTGCATTTTCTTTTTAAAATGTTTTATTGCTATTTTCTCAACTTGCGATTCTCACTCACATCCTTCTCCCTACCCACTCACAGAACAAGAGAAGGTCCCTTCCTTGTTGTTAATGGAGATGATCAGATACAAATAGTTCCAAACATTGTCTGTGTCTGAAGATATAGTACTCATTCCACACCTTGTGGCCAGCTACTCTCTCTCAGGGCTAGGGGTCTAGCCAGCTTCATTCCCTGGCCTCTTGAAGTTTGCAGGGGTCAGAGTTCAAAAGTCCTATATGTTGTGGTCAACTTGGAAACGGTTTCCTACTTTCTTCTTCATATAAGTCCTCTCAAATGTCTGATTTTTTCTAATAATTTTATGGTTCAATAATATTCTATTACATTTATGAACCACAATTTAATCATTCTTTGATTGATGGACACCCACTCTTCACCCCCTCCTCTCCAGTTCTTTGCTATTTAAAAAAATGCTTCTATGATTATTTTTGTCTTTAACTATGTGAGGTGGGGGGGGGGGGGGAGGTATGCCTGTTAGTGGAACACTAGGTATGCACTTGGGGCAGTCCTTCCCTCCCCCTGCCTTTTTCAAAAAAGAATTCAGAATTGTTTCCCAGAATGACTGGAGCATTTCACAGCCCCACCAAGGGTGCTCTGGTATGGCTGTCTTCCCACAGCTCCTCCAAAATGGAGCGTTCCCATTTTTTGTCATTTCTTTGTCTTCTAACCTGTCAGGGTCTGTATTTCTGTACAGTGTTCATATTCGTAACTTTGATTAGGAAGCACTGAAGGAGCCATCTGAATCCTGACTCACCAAAGAAAAATTAAATTATGTCCAATATAATGAACTTATCGAGGCAGGAAAGTAGACCAAGACATTTTAGAGAGATTCTCAGCAAGGGTTTCGACCTTTCATTAAATGGAAAAGTAGGTTAAATAAATGACCATTTTAAGCTCATCTAGAAGTTTTTTTTAAAATACCTTCACGTGACCTGGGAGGGGCTTTTTTTGTTGGTTTCTTTTATTCTGAGGTTCCTCCTCCTTTTCCCCTCTTGTTTTCCTCTTCTGTGTTTTATTGTTAAAATCTGTCGTCTTTCTTGAAATGACTTCGATAGTCTTCAGTGTGACTTTGAAGGACCAGTGTTAGCTGTTACTCATTCATGCTTGTTAATTCTTAATAGCACCTCCTTTTTGTTTTGGGGAAAATCTGTTCATTTCACCTTGCTGGCTATTCCTGTCCTTCTGTGTCTCTCTCTCTGACTCAGTCCTGAACTTAGTCACTTAGTCACTGTGACCTACAGCTGTTCCTTCATGCTCTCAGCCCGTCTGCCTTGCTCTGGCCCCCCTTCGCTATGCCAGTCTTGGCCCTCTGGTCAGCCAGCCAAGCTACACACACACACATCTGCCTTATCCCATTCCTCCTCTGGCCCAATCTCTAATCCCAACTGGACCCTCACTCATACTCAGCCATCTTTTGTTCTTCCCTCAGTGACACTGTCCCATGTCTCCCCTTCTTTTGGGAACTGGCCTCCTACCTAACAGAGACCTCAGAAGCCACCCCTTGGGAGCTTTCTTTACTCTTACTCTGAAATGAAGCCCTTCATGCTAGTTATCTGCGTCCCCCATTTCTTTGCTCAAGGCTCAGGAAGGTCCTCTTTACCAAAGCCAAACCTTGTTGGGGCGTGCCCTTGACCCTGTCCCCTTCTCCCTCTCCTGGAGCTTGCACCTTCATTCAGCTCCTTCCTCTAATCTTTCATTTCTCCTAATCTACTGTACAGGGTCCTGCTGTTGCCCTAAAAGACTTCCCAGGTTTCCCCGTACAACTTAAACGACCCAGACATCCCTTCAACCTTTCTTTTTTTTGGGGGGTGGTGGTGATTATTAATAGGACTCATAATACAAGCTAATGTTTATGTCACACTTTAAAGTTTGCATAACACTTTAGGAATATTAATCTCGTTCAGATCTCAAAACAGGTTTGTGAGATAGGAGCTGTTTTTGTTTTTATTGTACAGAGAGGAAACTGAGGCTCAGAGAGTGTTGGTCCCTGTACCTGAGATGGGATTCCAGCCCAGCCTTTCCTGAGCCCAAGTGCAATACTCTGCCCACTGCACTTCACTGTCCATCCGTCCGTCTCTGTCTCTCCTCCCTACCAGAGCTGAGCTCCTAGACCCCTGGCCTCTACTTTCTCACTCCCACTCACTTTTCCACCCCTAGTGACCCAGCCGGCACATCTTGGCTCTCTGGACTGTGAAATCAGTCTTGATTTCTTGTGACCAGAGTAGCTTTTGATGCTGACCCCTCCTCCTCATAGATAGTCTCTCCTCCCTCAGAGCTTTTCTTTTGTAAAAATGTTACTGCTGTTTTTTACTTTTACACCCCCTCTCTTTCTAACAACTTCCCCCTTCTGCCACCTCCCAGTCCTCAGGAACCAGGCATTGCAGCTTTTCTGCCATCTCTTTCCTGGTTCCTCCTGGCTAAGTCCCCAGTTAACTTTCTTAGATGGCCATCCATGGTCCTGTCCCCAGGACTCTGTCCTGGCTCCTCTGTATCCTTTCTCAGTGACCTCATCACTTTTTGGGGAGTTAATTTATTTCTGGGCAGATGAATCTCAGATCTGTATCTCCATCTGTAATATTTCTTGTGAACCACAGGCTCTCATCATGGATTCCCTGCATGTGTCTAAGATGAATGAATACAAAATGAACATAATGTCATTAAATATAAAATTTGAGATAGTTGGGGGGTGTGGTTAGTGAGGAGAAACACAGGGCTCAGAAATGTCATCTCGGAGAAGGTGGTGCTTGAGGGAAGGATTTTCATGAGGTGAAAGGGAGGGAGGAGAATGTCCTAGGCATGGGGGTAGTCAGTTCCAAGACTTGGAGATAGGATATGGAGTTTCACAGTATGAAGAACAGTGAGAAGTCTGGTTTTTCTAGACTCTGAAATGTGGGAAGAGGGAGACTGGGAAGATAGGTGGTAACCAAGTGATAAGGGGCATTGATTGAAGAATTTTTATTTTACCCTAAGGACCCAGTGCCCTTTGCACTTCGGCCTAATAATTGAATGCCTCACTTCTAGCCTGTTCCTTTCTTCTCCATCCTTCATACAGTTACCAATATAATCTTATAGCCCAGGTCTGATTATGTTACCCTTCTCAGCAGCATTCTTCCTTGCCTCATTATTGCTTAATGCAAATTTCTCAGGTTGGCATTCAAAGCCTCTCACCTATCTTTTTAGGTTTATTTCCCTTCCCCCCTCCAAACAATGTTTCCTGAATGGGGCAGCCTAGCCCCTACTTCAGTGTCGTTGTCTCCCTATTCTGGAAACACCCCCCCCCCTTATCTGCCCCTTAGCAGCTCCCATGCTGCCTCCTAAAGGAAGCCTTTCTTTCTTTCTTTTTTTTTTTTGGAGTGGGGGAGGCTGGGCAGTTGGGGTTAAGTGACTTGCCCAAGGTCGTGTGGCTAGTAAGTGTTAAGTGTCTGAGGCTAGATTTGAACTCAAGTCCTCCTGACTTCAGGGCCAGTGATCTATTGCCTGCACGACCTAGCCAACCCTTATAATGTTAGTGTGTGTTTTTTTTAAGGGGAAGGCAGGGCAGTTGGGGTTAAGTGACTTGCCCAAGGTCACACAGCTAGTAAGTGTTAAGTGTCTGAGGCTAGATTTAAACTCATGTCCTCTTGACTTTAGGGCCAGTGCTCTATTCACTGCACCACCAAGCTGCCCCAGGAAGCCTTTCTTGAGGTAAGGATTGATTATGTACCTACTGAGTGCTTGGTGCCTGGGGATGCAGAGAAAAAAAACGATAATTCCTTCACTCTAGGAAGTATCACCTGAGTAATAATAAATATATGAAGTAAAAACAAAGGCATTTCAGGGCAGGGATGACACCAGAGGCTGAGAAGATCAGGGAGGCTTAATGTAAAAGGTGGCACTGAAGCATAATATTTTTTAATATAAATTTTTGTTAATGTGTTTTTATCTTTTACATTTTCCACTGTGACCCTCCTCCCAGAGAGCCTCCCCTTATAATAAAGATTAAAAAACAAAAAGGTCTGCAGAACAAATCAAAAGATCAAAAAAGTCTGAAGTTCTGTGTGATATCTCTCCCGGATGGGTCCTCTCCCTCTGCAGAGGGTGGGAGTGTCTTCTTAGGTCTCCTTTGTGGGGAGGCCCCTCTTGGTGGTTATGATGGGAAACATTCAGTCTTGATTTTTCTTTCTTTATCTTTTTTGTTTGGTTCTGCCCATTTACACTGTTGTAGTCATTGTCTAGATTGTTTTCCTGCTTCTGCTGATTTCAATTTGCATCTGTTCATTTAAGTCTTTCTGTCATGCTTCTTTGTAGTCATTGTGTCTTGTAGCACAGTCATATTCCATTACGTTCACATACCACAATTTGTGTAGCCATTCCTTGATTGGTGGGTATTTACTTTATTTCCACTTCTTTGATCTCTCTCTCTCTCTCTCTCTCTCTCTCTCTCTCTCTCTCTCTCTCTCTCTCACACACACACACACACACACACACACACACATACATGAAGCTTGTCCATGTGTCCTCTCTCCCCTGCCCCTCATTATTGGCTTCCTTGGGATATATTCCTAACACTGGAATCTCCTGATCAAAAGGTATGGGCATTTTATTCACTTTGTTTGCATAATTCCAAATTGCTTTCCATAATGTTTGGACGGATTCATACAAGCTGAGCTTTGAAGGGAGCTTTGACTATAAGAGCATTCCAGACGTGAGAGAAAGAAAGCTTCTGCAAGGATGTGGAGAGGGGAAGTGGAATGTCGCGTGGGAAACAGTTTGGCTAGGCCATCTAATGCGTGAAAGGGAGTTAGCTTTAATAAGTCTGAAAGGTGGGTGGAAGCCAGATTGTGAAGGAGTCTAAATGCCAAATAAAGGATTTATATTTGATCCTAGAGGCAGGAGGGACCCATTGGAGGCAGGGGAGCAATGGTGGGCTGGCCTGTGCTTTAGGGAGACCACTTGGGCAGGTGTATGGCAGGTATTAGAGAGGAGAGAAACTGAGGAAGGGTAATGGATGAGGAGGCTTCTGCAGGAGTGTCTAGAAAGGTGAGGAAGGTCAGAATGAGGGTGGTGGATTCCTCTGAGTGCCTAGCATGGAGTAGGTGCTAATCAGTGCTCGTGGATTGAGGTGAGAGATGGTGTCTAGGAGAACAGAATGATCAGACTTGACTGCTGACCCAGATGGTTGTAGAGAGAGAAAAGGAAGAGTAAAGAGTGGAGGCTGCAAGGAAGGTGCCCTTGACAGTAATGGTGGAGAAGGCAATGACTTAGCTTTTGCATGTTCTGCGGCTGAGATGCTGGCCGGACATCTCAGTGTAAATGTCCATGAGGCTCTTGGTGGAGGACTGGAGCCAGGGCTGATGGGCCTAGTTAGACTGTCTCTCTCCTGGAATTAGTTATCTTTTATTTACTTATCTATTTACTTGCTCCTGTACCCTATTAGAATGTAGGCAAGCACCTGGAGGGCAGGGACAATATATTTGTCATCCAGCTGCTGAGCACAGTTCCTGTTAAGGAGTAACAAATGCTCCTTGAATCAATTGAATACTTAAGCAATAAATAATTAGCATTGAGATGTTGAGAAGCACCTGGCTCCCATTCTCCTAAACCTTCACAAAGCCAGCTAAAAACAGCCTGTCCTTTTAAATCTAATGAAAGAGATTGGAATTCAGCCACACAGAGTGGACTTTGGCTCACCCATAGAAGGTGGGGCAGCCCCCTAGCAAGCTCTTCTTGCGAGGGTGGGAGAATCCACAACAACCATGGGGTGTTGTTTTTTAGTTACTCGTAATAGTCAGAGGCTAGTTTGCCCAGCATCCTCAGAACGTGTGTTAATTAAAATACTTAGAGCAGCATGTCATTGTGACATCTTTCAACTCCGGCTTTTGCAGACTCCCCCTTTTTGGGTGCTTGTGGTCTTGCCTTTGCTGTTTTGCTTTTGTTGTTGTTTCTCTTAAATATGGAGGCAAGTCGCTTTCCCCAGAAAGCTTTTTGCTGAAGTGCATACTGTAAAAGGTAAATGCAGTTTGGCATATTGTAATGAGAGATCCTGGGTGGTCCTCTTGCCTTGAGAAGGATTGCTTTGAGGGTGAACACCAAGCTTCACGGCAGCAGGCTTTTTTCCTGTTGTTAATTGTGCTGACTAGCTGGTCCATTGTGGAGGGGATATGTTTGCTTTTTGGAATAATTTTGGCTGCATTAAATTCATTTTGTTAACATCTTCATTACCGCCTTTTCATTTTCTTTGGTTGGAATTGATTAGGAACAAAGTGTAATGATTTTGACTATTCAGACGAACGAATGCTTTGAGCCCATGCTTCAACTGATTTCTGTAGAAAGCATGGTGTCCATGCAGTTCCTAATAACATCTGTGAAAAAAGGCTGTATTAATAGGCAGGGAGAGAAGGCAATAGGGGGTGCATTTAATGCCATACATTCATCCTGAGCAGAGACAAAAGATGAGCTTTTTGATTTTTGTAGCAAAAATTACATGCAAGTCTGACTTTTGAGAGTGAAAAAGACATTCCTAGTGTTTCTCATTTGAGGCAATGAATGGTGGTGCTTAGGGAATAACCTGTGTACTCTGTGTCCTGAAGGTTTGTTTTGTGGATAGTCTACTTACATTGGAATATGACATTCCTTTTAGAGTTCTCTTTCAGGTAGCTAAAAACAAAAACAACAACAACAAGGATAAATCAAATTGGGATGGAGCCAGGATATTGGGGTTAGCACTGTATTCTCCTGAGGAGTCATGGGATCTTTAATGACCACAAGTGGTCAGGACATTGATTTCGTGTCTCATCTGAAAGGAAGTTTCTTTGGGTAATTCTTAACATCATGCCAGAATGACCCAAGGAATAAGTGCCAGCCTTTGCCTGGCTGCCAACATACCTTGTGTATGAATAGAGGCAGTATAGTCTGGTGGGGAGAGTGCTAGATTGAAAATTTGGAAGACCCAGGTTCAGATCCCACTTGTGACACACCTGTGTGACCCTGGACAAGTCATTTAACCACAGCTCCCTCCTCTGTTTAAAATGAGGGAGTTGTACTAGATGGGTCTCTAGCATTCCATCCATCTCTAAATGAATTGTGAGGAAGACCCTGATCTTTATGATTTGTCAAGTTATGTAATTTCAGGTTATATAACTTGCAAAGCTGAGTAAAAGTTTGTGTTCTCTTCTGCAAGGTGGATGGGATTCTGGCAGTAGAATGTGAATTTATGAACACAGGGAAGTGTATTCTAGAGCACCCAACCATCTTGAAGAGACTTGATGGAAACAGCACCTACTGTTTAAGATAACTAGTATTAACTGGTAAGCATAAGAATAAAAGGAACTTTCCTTAATATGATGAGTAGCTCTCTAAAACCAAGAGCCAGCATTATCTGTAATGGGAATAAATTAGAGGCTTTTCCATTAAAATCAGGGGTAAAGCAAGGATATTCATTATAACTATTACTATTCAATATAATACTAGAAATGCTGACAATAGCACTAAGACAAGAAAAAGAAACTGAGGGACTGAGCATAGGCAAAGAGGAGATAAAGTGATCACTTTTCACAAATGATATGATCGTTTAGAGAACCCTAGGGAGTCAAACTAATTCAAACAATTAACAACTAAAGCAGAGTTATGTGATATAAAATAGATCACAGAAATCCTTACCATTTCAGGAGAAAATCCTGTGAGAAGAGATAGAGAAATCCCATTTAAAATAATTAAAGAAAATATAAAATACCTGGGCATCTACCTGCCAAGACACATACAGGAATCAAATTGATTCAGTTGTAAAACACTTTTTAGACAAAAATCTATGTAATTGAAAAAATATTAGTTATTCCTGAGAAGTAGGCTGAACTAATATAATAAAGATGGTAATACTACCTAAATTATTCAGTGCTATGCCAATCAAATAACCATAGGGATTGGTTACTTATAGAGCTAGAAAAAATAATAAAATTAATCTGGAGGAGCAAAAGGTTGAGGATCTCAAGGGAATTAATGAAAAAAGGCGGGAAGGAAGTGGGCCTAGTGGTATTAGATCTTAAAAGCAATCTGATGCTGGTTAAGAAACAGAGGTAGACCAAAGGTATGGATCAGGTTATACAAAATATAGAAACAAAGCACAGTGACTAAGTGTTTGATAAAACCAAAAATCCCAGTATTGGGGCAGAAATTTACAATTTGACAAAAACTTCCAGGAAAGCTGGGAGTAGTCTAGCGGAAACTAGTTCTAGACCAGTATCTCACACCATATACCAAGATAAGCTCCAAATGGGTACATTGACATAAAGGGTGACATCACAGACAGATTAACAAAGAAGAAATTACCTGTCATTTAGGAATGAGAGAGTGCATGACCAAATGAATGAGAGGGTATCACAGAAGGTAAAATGAACAATTTTGATTACATGAGATTTAAAAGTTTTTGCACAAACAACATAAATTAGGCTAAAATTAGAAGAGAAGCAGGTGAAAGGGGTGAAAATCTTATTAAAATGCAAGTCACTAATAATTAGAGAAATTAGAATTAAAGCAAATTTAAGGTTCGACTTCATTCTCGTCAGATTGACAAAGTCGATGAAAAAGGAGAATGACAGATGCTGGGATGTCTTTGGGCAAACAGGGAGACCAGTGCCCTGTGGGTGGAGCTGTGCACTGGTCTAGCTTCCTGGAAGGCATTCTGGAACTGTGCCCCCACAACCATTAAGCTATACAATTTAATATAACAAGACGAGGTCCATTCCCCCTAAAACATCAAAGAAAGAGGACCCATATGTACAATAACTTTAAAGCAATTCTTTTTGTGGTGGCAAAGAACTGGAAACTGAGAATGTGCCTATCAGATGGGGAATGGCAAAACAAGTTTTGATATTTGAATGTAATGGAACACTATTGTGCTGTAAGAAGTGATGAAAAAGACAGTTTCAGAGAACCTGAGAAAACTTGTATGAACTGACACAGACTGAAGGGAGCAGAACCAGAGGAAAAATTTATACAATAATAACAATATTGCAACAATAATCAACTTTGAGACACTGAGGACTTTGGATCAGCCCAAGGAAGGACCATGGTTCCTAAGTATTTAGGATGGGATGTGCTTCATGCTGCCATATAAAGATGGTGAGCTCAGGGAGCATTGGATTGATTAAAAAAAAAAAACTTGGCCACTATATAAATTTATTTTGTTTGACTATATCTGTCTGTAACAGGGATTTTACTTGTCTTGCTTTCTTAATGGGTGGGTGAGGTGGAGGTGGGAAGGACAGAAAGTAGATCTTGGTTTGAAAAAAAAAAAGATAAGACCAGAATCCCAGTAGAGCCTTAAGGTAGGCCTTTGTTCTCTCTGACATCAGAGATGTTCTGTGGATTCACACAGATTAGTTAAGATATACATAGATAAGTATACCTCAGTTGGTAGACTTTGGGGGAGGAGGCTGTTATTGGCAAGGGTTGTTCCTCAATCTTAATCTAATTTAGCTGTGATTTAATGCAACTGAAGCTAAAGATTGTGTGTATTTGTATATACATACATACATACATATATGTATGTATATATTATTATTATTATTTTTGCTTTTTGGAGGGGGGAGGGCAGGGCAGTTGGGGTTAAATGACTTGCCCAAGGTCATATGTCTAGTAAGTGCTAAGTGTCTGAGGCTGGATTTGAACTCAGGTCCTCCTGACTCCAGAGCTGGTGCTCTACTCACTGCACCACCTAGCCACATGTACATATTATTGAGCATGCATAGGATCCAGTTTGCTGTTGTGAAAGATACTTGGTGGGATGCAAAGATGTGCAGAATTTGGCTGGCAAGCATTTTTTAGACCTTTACTATATTCTAGACACTATGCTAAGTGCTGGGAGACGGGTAAAATCAGTGCTTGCTTCTAATGGGAGAGACAACATGGAAATAATGTTTCAAACATATGGAAAGATATATCGGTGTTTCTGTATTGCCAGGAAAGGCGTTGTTCTCACCCGGGATAGTAAGCCTGGCTGGCCCCTTTGGGGGATGGCTTAGGAGATCATCGTCATCTGGGGGATTGAGATGGGGGCTCTTGTTGAAGATTGGGATTAGACTAGGTCATCTCTGAGATTCCCTCCACATCTCAGGGTTCTGTAATTTTCTCCGCCATCCTATGCCCTCCAAGGCTGTTGAGGCTGGTTGCCTTGACAGAAAGTAGAACCCAGTTGCTCATCAGTTTGATTTAATCTTTGCTCATCAGAGGTTTTTTTGGTCCATTTTGTGGCTGCCCAAGTAAGTAAGCTTTCCTTCCATTCCCTCCCCTCCCCACCCTTCCTCAGTGACCAATTTGTAGCTTCTAAACTGAAGATTGGGAAAATAGCTAACCAGATGTTGTGTGTCTGCATCAAATCCCAGTGGAAGTCCCACAGCTCTCTCACAAAGCCCAAGGGGGAGTCTCTTGTATTACTGCTTTTCTTTGGGGGGAGGGGGTTGGGAAGGTGGGCTGGGGGTGGGGGTTGCTCTTATCTGTGTTTCAGCTAATACAAGTTGCCAGCTAAGTTACTTCTAGGTAAATGAAGAGTTTAAAGCATAGTTGGGGGGCGGGGGGGGGGGGGAAGCAAGATAAATACCATGAGAAAAGTCTTGAAGAGAAGAGAATATGATGACAAAATGCTGTATACCAGCATGCTGTAGACCTAAAACAGCCCAGTACTGAATGAGGTCCTGGCTAATTATGTGGATCAGGTAACAAGAGAAGTGGAAAGCTGAGGAGGATTGTCCTGTGCTGGGAAGCCTTGAAGACAGTTCCTAGAAGTGGAAGAGGGATGAATAGGATATGGATGAGGAGGCCAGGGGGGCTGTGAGGAAGGCTTCCCTTGGAAGGCCAGAGGCAGTAGTAAGTCCTTGTTCCAGGAGGACAGTATGAGCCACTGGACCTGGCTGGAGTGAACTTTTTGTCTATAGGACATTATGTTGTATGGATAAGGTTGGGTTTAGATTTCAGTGGGTCGTGAAAGTGTTTATATTTGTTTTAGAGGGCTGAAGGGCATTTTTGAGCAGGAGAGTAATTATGTGACATTGATGATATTTTGAGAAAATTGGGCCAAGTGGATTGGTGTAGCAAGATCAACATAGAAAGAATTGTAGTGGTTGGGTGTGAAGTGACCATCACGTGGACTGGGGCTACTGGCAAAATAGAGATGGGGATCTTTTCTACACTCAGATTTTGGGGTGTTAGTGTAGGATCATTTGGAAAGCCTTCCTTGCAGCAGTACAGTTCTGTTAGATTGATATAGCATACCTAGTGAATGTCAGTTAAGTGACTCTTGGAAGTACCATCTTAAAGAAAATTGACATTTTGAGCATGTTCTTGGCTGATGGTAATGGAGGATTGTATTCTGTCTGCTGATTTATCCTCCTTGTTACCAGTTTTTAAGTTAAATTCACACAACAGTAACTTCCTAAGATTTTTTTTTTGAAAATTTCCCTTGCTTGCAGTATTGAATATGTTGATTGGTTTTGGTCAGTTCTCAGGTCCACTTTATGTCAGAGTTAGTGAGACTGCACATCAACCTTTCTGACCAGCTGCTTGAGGAAAGGGAACAAGAAAAATACAGCAATGTCATTTAGGCTAAAGATTTATTTGAGTGCTTGGACCAGATTTATGACAAGCAGCCATGTAGGAGGAACTCATTACAGTGACAGCATGGAGGACGGATGTGGAAGGAATGCACAGGAAATAATGAAGCAGTAATAGTACCCAAAATGTATCAGTTCCCTGGAAATAACAGATGCGTTTGTGTCAAAGTGAAAACCTATCCCGATCATGGGCTGGAGCAACTTTGTAACTACAAGGAAAGACTAGCTTCTCCCTCCCTCCCACACTTCAAACACCTGATGTTTAGAAATTAAACTGAAAATTGAAAGAGGAGGGAGAAAAATGCCGAGATTAAAAAAAAAACCCTAGATAAAACATGACATGAAAGTGTTAATAGTAGAGGATGTACCTAGTGATTCATAGGAAAAAATAATGGAGAAGAGGCTTAAGATCAGTGTTGATGGCCTCATAGATCTATACTAATGCACAAAATTAATGATAAAATGAACTTTTGAATTTCTCATTCAAGGAATTAAGTCACATTCTGTAGATAGCACTGAGAGTTAGTGGGATGGGACTTCCAACTGGAACACTTCAATAGAAGGGTAAACTTAGAACAAAAGAAGCCTCTATATCTAGTAGATGCCTTGGGACTTTATGTCAAGAATATAGACCTGTAGAATGAGCATCAGTGAACCTGAGAATGGAACGTAAGGATTAGGACTGAGAGCTTTGGGTTGAGATTTAAAGGTTAAGAAGCCACAAGTGGTGTGTATGTAGGGAAGGTTTTGTTATCTTTCTTAGACTTAGTTTTTTTTCAGGATCCTTAGCTATGGGAATGTCTGTTTTTCAGGTATTTGATAATAACTCCTAGAATAGCCCCAAGGATTCTAGATAGTAGCTCCCAGAATTGTAGTGACAGACGGTGGTGCTGAGGCTGTGCCATGAGATAAGGGTTGACATAATCCATATTTACTACACTTGTGCTGAATGACAATATTGCTAAAGTTAACCTGTGACAATATTGCTAAACTTAACCTTAAGGTTGGCAAGATGGCTTCTTTGTCTGTTCCCCTATAGAACAAGTGGGCCTGGGTCAGTGAGTGGGGAAAGCCATGGGGAACCCATTAGGGAATCCGTATGTGTCTCAGTCAGCCCCTGTTGAGGCTTGAGAGGATTTAGGGGAGTATACAAGCTGTGCCTGTCTAGATTAACCCCATTGAGATGTAAGTGTAGTTGCCCTACTCCCCCTCTTTTCGCTGGCCCCCGGGAGAAGGGTGATTAGGGAATGCTGTAGGAGCTGGTTCTCCCAGCAACCATTTGAGAAGACTAGACTAGAATAAAGCTAATGTTTGACCTCTCTGAAGCTGTCTGCCTGTCTGACCAGATCAAGAGTGAACCTGTTAGAGGCTGGAATTGGAAACCTCCAGTGCCTCTTGTGTGTTATCTGTGAAATATGGTGTTATTTTGTAAATATGCTGTAGAGTGTGTGACTAGATGGAAGACCGGGCCAATATCTTCAAATGCAAATCACAAAATTCACACAGTAATTGAGGAAGTTGACTTAGGATACAAGTAAGACATTTGTTAAATTCTTGCAGTTCTTTACTGGCTTTCATTTCTCAGCAGACAGACAAGAACTACAACTCTAGATTGACTTCTTCCCAACATGGAGAAAAAAACTCAAGTAGAATTCAATTAAACAAATATATATGAAGATCTTCACCATAAAAGGTCCAGGAGGGAATGCATATGTTTGATTCCACATTGTAAAATGGACACTTCTTGTGGTCAGGGTCTCTTCATTCTGTCCTTGTAACCCTGTGACATAGCAGAGTAGATGCTGAATAAATGCTTTTTGGTTGGGAAGTATGGTCTTTGTCCTCCTGGAATGTATACTGGAATAAAGGAGTTGTGATGCACAGTCTCTTGAATAATGCAGGAGAGGTTCCAGTGAATTGAGAGGAAATGGAATTTATGGAAATCTTAGAAGAAAGTGACCCCCAGATTGTCTTAGAGCTGGAAAGAGCTGGGGCGGCTAGGTGGCTCAGTGAATAGAGCACCGGCCCTGGAGTCAGGAGGACCTGTGTTCAAATCCAGCCTCAGACACGTGACACACTTACTAGCTGTGTGACTTTGGGCAAGTCACTTAACCCCAATTGCCCTCCAAAAAAAAAAAAAGAAAAAAAAAGCTGTAAAGAGCTAAAATGGCCATAATGGGCATAGCCAGATGTGTAGCCTGGAGTTAAGAAAGCCAATTTTAGAATTTTGTGAAATGATAGGGCCTCTAATTCATCAAACATCTATTGAACACCTCCTAAGTGGGCCAGGCTAGGGATTGAGTATTTGTTGCCCTAGGCAGCATGGGATACAAAGAGAAAAACAAAACAATCTCTACCTTTAAGTTGCTTACAGTATGCTGGATGGAAAGGTGTTTTGCAGATATACGCAAAATATATACAGAGTAAACAAAGATGGATCAGAAAAAATGAGGAGCCCCTGCAAAAATAAAATTTTGATGATCTAATTCTCTGAGTCTGAGAAATAGAAATGAGAAGAGGCATCTTGAGTATGGCCATATGGAGGAATCTCTCCTAAGGACAGGTACCCAGAGCACTGTGATACAGGGGACAGAGTCCTGGACTTAGAGTTGGGAAAATTTGGGTTGAAAGCTGACTGCTGATGCTAGCTTCATGATTATTGCTAAGTCATTTAACCTCTTAGCCCCTGTGTCACCATTTTTAAAATGGCGATCATAGATCATTAATTTAGGGCTTGTGGGAACGTTAAGAATCATTTAGTTCAATCCCTCATTTTTTACAGGAAACTGAAGCCCCCAAAGATGCCATCCCTTGCCCAGAGGACTGTACAGCCAGGGTCAGTGGGGAGATTTGAACCTGGGTCTCCCAGCTTGGAATCCAGGCCTCATTCCCTGAGCCACCTGTAGCACCTCCCTCCCTGACCCTGGTATATGGCTCCTGAGGGAGACTGTGTAGGGGAGAGTGCTTTACAAATAGAGAAGTGATGCTATTACTGCCGCCGCTGTTACATTAGATGGAAGGAGAGGCTCATCAGCAAGGATGCACGTGAAAAGTTGGCTCAGGTTGGTGAGAGTAGTGTGTGGCTGAAGTCCAGAGTAATCTTAAGGAAGTAAAAACCCATTTTTTAAGCTCACCAGGGTGATCTTAAAAGTATGTTCCATGAGAAGGAGGAGCATCCAGAGTACTTTGGGAGCACAAAGAACAAGGGAGAGGCAGGCCCCTGATTGGGGAAGGGGAGAAGTGGATAGTTAATAGAGGACAGAGTTACTGAACTTCATTTTTACTCTCTTCTCCACAGCCGCACCATTCAAATTGTGAAGGCAGGCTAGAATAGGTGGAGCTTAGAAAGAATTGAAGACCCCCAATATGACTACAGATCACTGGGCCTTTAAGAATTCCATCCAGAGAACAGAGGAGCTGGTCGATATGATCACTGATGCCCCTGAGTGTCTTTGAGGAGTTGTGAGGAGGAGAAAGGACCATAGGCCTGGGGGGGGGGGTGTGCCAACACGCCACTTTTTAAAAGAGTAATAACAGGTGGTTTTCAGAAGCCATTGATGGATAAACTTAGACATTGGACCCTGGCAAGACTTGCAAAGAGGGCCATTAAACAAATGGCTGGTGATTGCTAGGAGACAGATCAGGGTCACTGACCAGAAGTCGTGGCAGATGAACCTTAGATTTTGAATCTGCTGTTAGATGGGACTGTCAGTGAGCTTGGAACATAGGGGACAAAACTGAGACCAGTGGGTTAGGGCTGATTTTGGTCAAGGATGATGAGGAAGAGGTTTGAGCAGTGAGAGCTGTCTGAAAATGGAGTGTTCTAAATTATAGCTCAGTGTGTTCTTGTACCCCTAGAAGTGTTTAAGCAGCGTCAGGCTGTCAGGTTTGTTGTGGGGGATAGTCTTTTACTAAGTGGAAAGGGGTATGAAATCAGGAGCCTTTCACATTTTTTGATCATGTGTCCCAACAGTAAAAAAAAAACAAATAGCATATGCCAATATGTCTATATTCACTTATTTATAATTATGTACACACATAGAGTACTGTTCTAATAATTATATGCATTATAAAACTTTTAAAAAATTGACAGTGAGCTAAAGATGAAATCATACTTGCTCCTCCAGTTGATAGGGAGCCACGGGAGTTGATTGAGCAGGGGCTGTGATGTGGTTTAGCAAGATCTCTTTGGCAGCTGAGGCAAGGATGGGCTAGAGTGGGGAGGGAGAGACATGAGGCAGGGATTCCATGCAGGAGGTGGTAGAGGAGAGTAGGGGGCCAGGGGAATATAAAGAAGGGAACAGATGTGAAAAATGTGGTGGAGGTAGAATTCATAAGAGTTATAAACCGGCTGCTGGCTGGGGTGATGGGAAGTGAGGAGTCCCAGACAACAGGCAGAACCTGCACGACCAGAAGAATGGTAGTGCCTCTGGCAATAATAAGAGAGTTTGGAAAGAGGGGTGGGGTGGGGAAAAGAATGGGATTGGAGAGGTAGATAACCCATCCTTCCCTACTCATTGTGGAGGCCATCCTGCGGCCCATCCACGAAGAATGGGACTGAGGCGGGGCTGGTCAGTGCTTCTGAAAGCAGAGTCTGAGGAGGGTCTACTGTCCCAGATATGCGGTCATGGGGAGGAGCAAGAGGGCAGAAATGTCATTTTCCCAGTGGCACCTGTGCAGCTGTTGTATGCGGTGGACTTCTAGTTCTGAAGAGGGAGAGGGCAGAATGGAGTGGAGAGTATTGGGAGATAAGGGAAGGCGTGTTTCTGTTGGAGATAACCCATCCTCCCTTGGCTACCACAGCAATAGTGGAATACAATTTGTGTGTCCACCCTTTAATTGGTTGAGCACATAGCCCTTGGGTCAGGCCTTGGTTTCTGCTTTGGAGACCACAGCTCTGATTTAATTTGGTTTTGCAGATCAGGTGATTATTTGTATATTTGTTTGGGAATGAGGGGGGAAAAAGTGGTCATTTATCGCATAGTCCTCATGCCAATTCATAGAAGGCTAGGTATGTCCCTTGCATCCAACAGACCCAGTGTTCACTATGCACATTCCAGAATGCCTCACCGCTGTCTTGGAGGCAGCTTTGTGCAGAATGGTTTTGGTTGTGAGTTTTCTAGGAAGCCCCAATCATCAGTAGTTATTGATACCAATATCTTTCTTAGGAAAGCTCACTTGTTTTTAATTATGTTAAGGATTCAGCTGTAACTTTATATTTGTTTCCTCATTAATCCTTAGGTTTTACTGTTTAGATAGATGCTAGGCCAGGCCTTGGACAGTGGTAACTTGGCCAGATATAAAGAGACAGGCAGTTTTCAGAACATCCATTTGTAAAGAAATCTGTGGGATGTGGGATGCTAAAGTTTGGTGTGCTGGGAACTAGGCTGTGGCGGCTGCATTCTAGGCTGCTTGAATTTGCCCTAGAAGAAGGAGATGCCTTGCCTGCCTGCTTGTGTCCTCCTGGGCCCTGCTAAGTCTATAGGATACCAGGCAGGTCCATGTGGGAAAACGAGATGGCCGGCTTAGGATTTCTTTTTTATATTTCATGTGGAGGAAGAAGCCAGTCAAGTCTGGGTTATACAGTTTTATTTGGCCTCTTAAAGAGGCGGGGCCTGGTCGTTAGACAGTGCTGAGGGTAATTAGGTCTGACCATTCTTCTGGATTGCTTCTCTGAACAGGAGCTGAGGGCGGCATGGTGAACCGTAACTGGAAAGCATCGCTCTGAACTTTACAGCTCCATGGTGGGCTAGAGTGGGGGATGAAAGAGAAGTTTTCTTGAATTATCCCCCAGCGCTCACTAATTTTGTGATGGTTCTGAGGAGTGGACTTTCCATTTCTGTTAATTGTGGCATTAGGGGAAAGTTCAGGAGCTAACAGTGAATCACTGTCTTCATCAAGTTTGTGTCTTTATTTTTCATCAACAGGTTTGGGTTGTGTTTTTTTTTTTAAGTCTAGGAAAATTTTTGGGATAGATCTGTTCTACCATGGAATTCTTGAGTCAGATTTAGAATGACTTTAAAATACACACCCACTTGTTCCTAAAAATAGACCTTTCAGATCAAGGGTTGGATTACTTGGTTCTTAGACCACTCCAAGTCAGCCCTTTCCTCACAGGTTATTGCACCCTTAGAAGGGGGGTAGTGGGGAGGTGAGCACAGGGTGCGTCCCCTTGAATGGTTCCAGTGTCCATCGGAGGTGCTGCCATTGCCCATGGAAGCTCAGGAGTGCCTGGCTGAGGACTGCTGTAGGTTTTGTGTTTTGCTCTTGCACACCCCAGCACAGTCTGATTGCATTCACTGATCCCACATTGTTTATTTGTGGGTACACTGCCCTTCCTCTCTGGGACCTTGAACTACCTCTAGATTGCCAGGGTAGAAAAAAGTGCTCATTCATCTCCCACATAAGCCTTAAGCCTGTATTGCATCAGTAAGTGTGTGTTGAGTTGAATAATCTCTCTGAGAGGTCACTGAGAGGTGAAAAGTGTTTTACTCATAAGAGTACTTAAAAAAAAAACAACTTTATTTTTGAAATAGCAGGATTTCTAGAAAAAGGTGTGTGCACCAAAGGGATTGTGGAAAAAGCAGAAATAATTACCCGGCAACCAGGCCGAGGCCTCATTTGAAAGGCAGAGGTGGGTCGCTTGGCCTGAATCTGGCCAAGCTTCCTTGATGTGCTACTTACATTGAACTGATCTGGGAATGGACACTGGGAATGGACAGTTTCTTTTCATTACATTGCCCATTTGGGTCTTTTTTGCTAGCTCAGCAATACTGAGTTGTGGTCCAGTAAATGTGTTTGCCTTTGCATGATATGGTTTGGTGTTTTTCAAACGAGAAACAATCCAGATGGAGTTTCTGGATGACGAGGTAAACTGAGTCTGGCTGATGGCTCTGGTGACTTCTCTGGGATTTGCCCTCCTGTGTCACCTCTGGAGGAGAGAGGGGGGAGGTGGGCGGCCTAGGTCTTTTTGCTTCATTTACAATTTTATGAGGGGTCAGCCGGTCACAGTGGATGATAGAAGGGCTGCAGTTAGTAGGGCTGCCATCTGGCCATCGTAAAATGGGCAATCCACATTTTTGGAGGGGGGATGGTAGAGAAACAAACTGCAGACAGTTGTCATGAGGCCCCCCCTTCTCCCCCCATGCCCTCAGGCAGACACCTTTATAGCTCTTTTCTCCTGGGTGTCTGTTCGGGGGGTTAAAAGTTCAGACTGTCCAGCTTTTCCAAAGATAGGTAGAGGCAGGGGGGCTGGAATGTGGAGCCCATAAAACGACTTGTTCTGGGCAGCCCCTCCCACCCCTTTTCCTTCCTCCTCCTTCCTTAGCTGCCCCTTCCTGGAGGCAGGATAGGGCTGGGCCTGATTGTTGGGAATGCTTGAAGAGCAGACAAATTAGACCCAGCTTGAACTTTGGGACGATGCTCTGGCCCGATTAAACAGCAGGATGGGCTTCTGAACAACAAACTGGCAAGGTCAGGCCTCTCACCTTCTCTGTTACACCCAGCACGGCTTATTAAAAATGAGCCATCAAGCCCTCTGCTGACCACTGTGGATCCAGGCCTGGAGGTGGGCTGGTCAGCCTCACTACCACTGTGGTGTTAGTGTTGAGAGGCAGGATGGTCAGGAAAGAGGAGCCAGAGACTGGCTGTCCAAAGGCCTGTTCCTGCAGCTCTGGGACCCTGGCTGGCACTTCTTAAGCCTCTTGGGAGCCCTGATTTTCCCATCTGTAAAATGGGGATAATAACACGAAATACAGTCCTGGGAGAATGGTTTTGAGCGCAAGGCTTTGCAAACATGAACATGTTATATATGCACGTATAAAATGGAAGTTGTATCTCTTGGATCCCCGAGCTACCTTTCCAATGAACTTGATAGCTCTTTGATTACAGACGACCTCTCATTAGGTATGTGAGGGGAGACATGTATATCTGTGTTTTCCTCTCAGGCTTCTTATCCACTCTTTACCACCCACCACCCCCATCCCCCGCCGCTGATTTTAAGTGGCCTGTGCTATAAAGGTTCTGGGTTTATTTTTTTGTTCAGAATTAGCAAAGTGTCTGAGGAAATGTATAGAATTGTGGATATATTAAAAACTCTCTCTCTCTCTCTCTCTCTCTCTCTCTCTCTCTGTCTGTCTCTCTCCTCTGTCTCTGTCTCTCTGTGTCTCTCTCTCTCTGGAATGCTGGGTCTTTGTTGTTAGCAGCTTTTAAGGCCCAAATACCATTTCATTGTTCAGACTAGTTCTGTTCATGGTGCTGTATTTCCAGATTAACACAACTTTCTGGAATGTGGAGCATACACAGCTGTCCCGCTGGATTACAGCAAGATTGCTGGAGTCACAGCACTAACTTGGGTTTTATATAAAAATGCTTGTGTTTTACCAAACTTTAGTTGCCAAGCAATTAAAACCCCCCAAACAAAAAACACTGCTATTTTATACTCAGTTGTGCTGGCCTGCTGGGGAACTTTGCAGACTCATTGGCAGTCCTCAGAGACATCAGACAGTATGACCAATGCAAAGAGACAAGGTTGGGCAGCTTCACAGGTAGAGATGTTCTAGCCAGGAGTTGAATTCCTGTCCTAGAAAGGGAACCAGAGAACACCTCACTTAAAAGTCCACTGAGACAAAGCGATGGAAACTTGATTTTGGGTTCTATTGGAACCCTTTCTTGCCTCGGATCTTGAGAATATGGTCATCTTCAGGTAGTGACGGTTGTGGGTAGACCCCACCACTTAGTGGAGAAGATGCTGTGGCATTTGGGGGGGGCCAGACTAGAGAAAGGTGCCTTGTTTTGGGGCCCCTGAGGCTTTAACTTCTGGGGGGGCCCTTACTCCCCACTGGCAGCATCTTGGGCTGTGATCAGCAATGGCATCGAAGTCTTTTCATCTCAATCTTCTCCCGGTGCTTACCCTGGGACCCACCCAAACTGGAATATTGGCTCAATTCTGGGATTTCTTTTTAAATGCATCAGAGAGAAGATCTTATTTCCCCAGGGGCAAAATAAAATCCGGGTTCAATAATAACCTTTAATAGGTTAGAGCACTTTCATGCATTAGCCTATTAGAGCTGCATAAAGCCCTGTGAGAGGTGCTATTATCCCCATTTCACAGATGAAGAACCTGAGGCCCAAAGGGATTAGGTAACTTACCCAGAGCCACCCAGTTAGTAAGTAGCTGCCCCAGGCCCATGCTCTGCCTCTGAGGACCTGTCTGGCCAGAAAGAACATAGGCGGAATCCACAGCTTGTGCTCTGCCACGGGCTCTCTGTTTGGTCGGGGCAAGTCACCTGCCCTCCCTCAGCCTCAGGTTCCCTATGTCTAAAGTCAGGAAGGTGGACTTCTTTAACTCCAAGGTCCCTTCCCATTCTCATATTCCCTAATAGAGTCACAATAGAGTAAAGCACATTATAGTTAGAGTGAATGGTTTTTCCAAACTCCGCAAAGGGACACAAAGCACTGGCAAAGGATACTTTTCTCCCAGCCACAATAAATGTCCGCTTTCTTGTCTGGAAATTTGGGACTGTCCCAGAAATTTCTGCTGCTCGGACCATTGTGCAGGCAGCCTGTGTATTGAGGAAATGAACACAGTAAGAACACCACTGGCACCAGGTGCTCAGTTCAGTTTGTGAAATGCTGTACTTCTACACAGCTTTCCATCTGAGTGAGTGGTAGGCAGTATAAGATTGTCCTGATTTTACAGGCTAGGGTCATGAATTGGTGACCTGTGTTGGAGGCAAAATTTGAACCTGGGTCTTCATAATGCATGTTGTCAGTGCCTACTAGCTACACTGTGTCGTTCCTTAGAGTTCAGATTTTGCCAGACACTTCCTAGTTGTGGGACCCTCCATGTCAGTGTCCTCATTTGTGAAATGGGGATCACTGTGGCCCCTGCTTCCCAGGGTTGTTATGAGGATCAAAGGAGATAAAATCTGTAAAGCTTTTCATAAACCTTGAAACACCATGTACATGTTGTTGTTGCTGTTACCATGAACATCCTCATCCCAGACCTGGCTAGTTAACCTGGATGTGGCAGGAAAGGGCCAGAGGGTAGATTTGCTCATTCTTGGGACTGCTGGCTCTCAGGGCAGCCCATACTCCCCTTCACTTTAGCTTGGCTGGCCCATCCCACTGTGGACTCACTCCTAGTGAGCCTCCCTGCCCTCCCCCCATCCAGTCCTTGTCCTCTACTTGAGGGATTCACCCCCTCACCCCCTGACCTTTCCCATCTTCTTAGACCTTCCTCCTGCTCTTCTCTCCAGTGACCCCAGTGCCTGGCACATCGTGGGTGTCTAATAAATGTTTATTGACCGACCAGTTGCGAAGTTGATTCTTTGAACCCAAATGTAAGACTTGACATTTATCTCTACTCTCTTTTCAATATTATCTGAGTGAGATGGAGGAATCTGAGTAATGAATACCAAAGATAAAAGGGTGTGATGGTTGAGTTCAGAATACATGTGCCAAGGATAGAATGGGCTGTGGCATTTGGTAGTCATCTTTAACTGTGTGGAGCATTGTTATTGTATGACACTGTGCCGGGTGAACTAAGTTCCCTTTTAAAAACACTTTTAGACACAGGACAATTCTGGCCCTTTGGATCTCTAAAAGATTTTAATGACAACACCTGTTTTGCTGAAAATGTGCATTTAAAAATGTGACCCAGCCGCCGAAATGGAGTTTCCTGGAGTTTTCCCATACATAAATTCTGATTTTAAAGCTTTATTGTTTTTGTGGGTAGAATTTTGTAATGCTAAATATCTCATTCCCATTCATTTGTTTCCATTTTCATGCATTGGCCTAGGAAGGGGGGTGGTGGTGGGAATTAGTCCCTGGGGGAGCAGCATATTAAGAGGAAAACTGTAATCGGAATGCCCGCTAGTTAACAGAATAACTAATGTTGAGAATTTACATGAGCCTTTAAAACTGTCAATAAAAGAGTGACGATGGAGGCCTTCTGATTACTGTTTAAGTATATTTTCTTCTCTTCCATAGAAGACATTTCAGTCTCCTACTGGGTGTTTTTTAGATTCCTGAGTGCATGACAATTGAGGGTGTCTGTTCTTACTGGCTTTTAACAAGCCTTCTGGCACATGGCAGCCTGATGGCTGCACTAACCTGAGGAAGGCATTCCTCAGCCAGTTTTTTCAGGTGTCCCTCCTTCTCCCTCCGCCTTTAAAACCTTCCCAGCCTCCCGGAGGGTCTGCTTCAGGGGTGGGGGTGGTGGTGAGCGGAGTTGCAGTATTTTATATTAACAGTGGCCAAGGTCTCATGCTCAAGAGGGATTTTTGTCTTTTCTCTGTTTTATTATGTAAATGTACTAGAGAAATGCTGCTTTTACTGAAGATAGATTTAATATATTTAATATATATGTGTTTGTAGAGAGAATAAGCCAGTTCAGGTCATAAACCCCACGGGATCGTAGAGGACCGGTCTCACAGCCAGGAAGATTTGGGTTCGCCCCGCCTCGGACACTGGTCCTTTTCAGCGCGGACCTGGGGTTTCTGGTCATGTTGGTGGAGAAAGCTAACGTACCGGGCCTTCCCTCTGCTGACAAAAGCCTCGATACTGATATTTAGGAACTTTTCTTGGGAAGACAAGGAGAACTTTTTAGGATTACAGATTTAGAGTGAGAAAGGGCCTGAGTGGTTTAATGCGAATCGCCTCCCTCCTGGATTTACAGCGGAGGAAACCGATTCCCCACGTCAGATGACTTTACTGTGAGTACAGAGGACACAGTAGTAAGGCACAGAACTCAGCTTTATGGGCAGGACCTTGGCCTGCCCATTGAAATGGACAATTGACTCAGCTCCAGCTTCGCTGAAGGACTTGGCTAGAATGTTTCCGTTGTCGTTGTAGGGCCTGAGCTGACAGTGTTGGGTCTTGGGTTCGAGGCTGGTCCTGGCTCCCAGACAGCTGGCTCTGGGCTTTGTTGAAGAGCCCAGAAGGAGCCTGGGCCCAAGGATCTGGGCAGAGCCCACCACCGTGTTCCTGCCGCACTATGGCAGCTCATGGAAACACTGGGGGCAGGGTTGGGGGAAATAGTGGTCGTGGGCCAGGAGAGATAGGGTATGGATCAAGAAGATTGCTTTTGTCAGAGCCGAGCTGCCCTTTCAAGGCAAGCTATTGATTCCTTAGAGCCAGCCCCATGAGCCTTCCTATCCCTGCTGGGCCCTGCCAGCACTGACCAGACTGCTCAGCCCACTGGAGTGGTGAATGACCGAGGTGAGCCTTCACCTGGGCCCTGCCAGCCGTCTCGCTACCACCCCAGGCTGCCTTGGGAAGAAGCTGCCTCCTTCCCATCTTTTAAGTTCCGTTTTCTGAATTAGAGGAAAGATAGACAGATTTTGCTTCTTTCTTTGGGCTGAAGTAGCAAGGCAAAGCTTTTAGCCAGTACTTTGCATTAAAAAAAAACTGTCAAAATTATAAAACTCAAAGGAGAAAACTGGTTCTGCCCTCCCTGAGAGTAAGGGGCCCTAGATGGGCTATCCCTGAGTAGGTACAGTCAGGCCATGGAAGGAGAGGGAGGACCAGACCCAGCCTTGTTTCTCCCACCTTCCTCTTAGGTTTGTCCCCTGTGAGATCATGGGATTACAAAAGGCAAAGTTCAGGAGGTCATAGCACTCATGGGCTACCTCTATCTCTCTCATTCTTTCTCTCTCTTCCTCCCCTCCCCTCCTCTTCCTTTCCCTTCCTTCTCTCCTCTCCCCTCTCTCTCCTCTCTTCTTCCCTCTCTCTCCTCTCTCTCCTGTCTTCCTCCCCTCTTCTCTGCCCCCCTCATTCTCTCTCTTCTTCTCTCCTCCCTCCCTCACCAGCTCTTTCTTGCTCTTCTTTTATTACCTTCCATTGAGCTCGCCTGACCTTAATTTGACCACCATCCTTAGGTGCCCAAGAGTGTTGGATGGTCAGGGAGCCGGCTGCTTTTACAATAGCTGGGGCCTTTTAGGAGCTGTTGTTGTTTTAGAGCTTGTTTAAAGATCTGTGACTCTCACCATCAAATTGCAATATTTAAACAACAACAACAAGAAGAATTGTATACAGACCAACTTTTAGGAAAAATTCTGCACAGTGCTATTTGAGTATTTATTACTCACTAAAGAAAACTCATTGGAAGAACCCCTCCCTCCTCAGCCAAGACTGGCTTATTTCAGGTGCTTACTTTACTGTTTTGGGGGCACACTCAGCATTGGTTTACTTTTTCCCCAGTTGCCTTTTTCCTCTTCTGTAGCATGAAAAACTAGGGGGTTTTAATGAGCTCTGAGGAAACAAAATGAGGTTTGAGAAGTCATTTTATTTACTTAGTAGCCGTAACTAGCTAGCTGGTATGGAGTGAGCTAGAGTCTGTCGAAAAGAGCCCCTTTTAAGGGGGCTCTTTGTCCTCATTGGATAAGAGGTCCAGGACTTGGAACCCCTCGGCCTTTGGAGAGAGTGGATTTGTCATTCCCACTTAGGCCTGGCCTTTACACTTAATAGAACTCTGAGTGAGCCACCATGTATACACACTTCATCCTTTTTTTTTTTTAGCCATACTAGAATGCGCTGCTGTGACATTGGTTATATTGATTAATAATGTGTTGGGCTGTGTTAGAGATTGGGCCCTTAGATGCTTATTGCTCTGGATTTTGAGATAGACTTAGTCCCCCAAATCTAAATTGTTTGCTCTTTAAGACGTTCTAGTTTTCTAACAGCAATGTACTTCTGTTCTAATGGTTTCTATCTTTTTTTTGTTTTGTTTTGTTTCATGTTCCCCCTCATTTCTTCTCTGGACCGTGGAACAGGTAAGACTTGCATTTTTACTCTTCTTATCTAGAGTAGCCGTAGAGTAGAGTAGCCATTTGCTTGGCTGCCTGTTCTTGGACAGATGTATTGTGGTCCAAGTGGAAAACATATTTCAGGCCTTGGTATGCCCTTATGAGGGTTTGCTTCTCTTTAGATGTTCATGGTGTTATTCTTCACAGGGGGCTGCCATGTGGTGGGAGGCCCCTGGGTCTTAAATCAGGGAAATCTTCGTGGCAGTAGTAAAAATAATCAGATGTTCAGGAAAAGCACCTGAATACACAGGCCGACTTCAGTTTCTGCTCTAAAGGCATTTGTTAATGTTGCTGTGGGAGCAGTCAAAGCCCAGAGGTGGAAAGAGTTTTTCCCTAGAGATTTTGGGGTACCAATGGGAACATCATTGACTCCTAGGGGGACGTGGTCCCGAAGAGGAGAAGAACCTTTGTAAGAAGAGCTCATGACTCCCCGTCCATCACCCTGTTACATGATTACCTCACTGGCCTTTGGGGAAATGAGCCACTTTTACTGACTTTCAGAGTAGACTTGTCAATTGTCCTTTTACCCCTACTTTTCTGATACTGGCTTTTGAGGACTTCCTCCTACTCTCTTTGAATCCATTTTCTATGCAAATTCAGGACAGGAAGTAAGTGTTGGTTATTAGGAGTACCTTGGTCATCCCAGGGCCTGGAAAATCAGTTCTTTAATGACAAATATAACATACAATGAGTGTGTTTCGGGAAGCATTAGTTTTTGTTTGTAAAAAGTTGAAGTACTTAATTTTAATTTTCGAAGCTAAAATTAAATCATTAAATACAGTGAATGTAGAGTGCAAATATGGATAAAATTCTCAATTGTTAGCCACCAGTTGACAGAACAGTTTAAAAATTATTAATGAAACCAGTGTATTTTATCTGAGCTTTTTAGATTAGTGTCACTCCTGTTATCTTACTCACTGAGAGCCCGTCCCTCTCCCTTTGACCTTTCCAGTGGCTCCACAGTAGGTGTGACTGGAAATGTCAATTTCCTGATGATGCTGAGAGCCCTGGGGTGGACCTCGATCTCTACCTGGGTGCTTGATTTTGGGGAGTGGAGGGGGGGTGACCTACCCGAGCAAAGGTTTTGAGTCGAACTGATTAAAGGTCCGTCTTCTCCCTGAATGACTGGAAAAATGAAGTGTTAGCAAGTTTGTGTCCTTTAACCAGAGGCTCAGACTTTTATTGTTTCCCAAGCCAAGGCACATAATGTTGAATGAGGTCAAACATATCATTTTTCTTTTCCTAGTGACTAGAGGTTTGAGAATTTTTATGCCTGTTGTTCATTTTTCTGGTCAAGTTTTAAACTTCGAGAGTGGGAGGGGGAAATGGGAATAATGAGCACTAATACTCAGTAGCTTTACCCAAGAAGATGACACTCATCTTGTGGGAATCTGTACATGGAAATGAGCACTTTGGAGACTAAAACACGCATAAATAAATGAGGCGATTGACATCTTTGCTAAACGTCGCAGGATCCAAGCATAGGACCTAAAGAATTGAGCGAAGGAAAGTTTATGGTCCCTTTGAATACAGGTTCGACCCAAAGTGCGGGACCCTGGATGTCCTGCTAGGCCGCCACTGCCCCCTTCTGCTTTCTCTGTTGGCCGAGTCACTGTTCATTTGGTCTTGTGGAGATTGGGGTGGGTGGGGGGGTCCCTTCATTTCACTCTTTTAGCCCTGTTTCTCAGAGATAGGCCAAGGAATGCTTGTTGCTGGAGGGGGCCTTCTTGGCTATTTTCTTGATTGGTATTAGCAGAGGCAAATAAGAAGGGAACTTTCTCTTTTGCCTCTCCCTTCATTTTATTTCATCTAGTATTACTGTGTAGAAGTAAGATTTGAGGGCTGGGGTCATTTCTGCTTAGGCAATCCAGAGAAGTACATGAAGACTCCCATGTGTCTGAAGGGGAATGTTCCTGGTTACACTGTTACAAAGCACAGTTAGTTAATAAAAGTGATATTTGGAGGCCCTAATTTAGGCAAATTTGCCTTTTAACTGCAAACCAGTTTTTTGGAGGGATTCTCTTATCATACATTCACTTAAAAAGAATGCCATTCAGCTTCTTCTGGTAGAATTGTTTCTTTACAATGAAAAATAGTCAGGAGTATAGGCCTGGATCATTGCTTCAAAGAGTGTGAGCCCGAGTCCTGCCTGATCTGATGCCCTTGAGACTGCAGACTCTTGGCTGCTTTTGTGTGGCTGGGACAGCAGTGGGTAGCACAGGAGAAAGGACATTTGATTTGCGGAGATTGTTTGGAGTCAAATTGGGGTAGTCCTTATTTAGGAAGAGGTACAGTTTGACGGCCAATATTCCCATGAAACAATGTGGAATGCCGCAAGTTCTCCACTTCTTAGAAATTGTATGGCTTTCCTTCCTTCCATGTCTGCACCAACATTTTTAGAGAAAAATAAGCTCCCTTCCTTTTCCAAAAGGAAATGCAAGAGGGAAAATCAGGCTGTTTAGAAAATGGTTCATAGGCAAGTCTCCAGGGGCAGCTAGGTGATGCAGTATGTAGAGTACCAGACCTGGAGGGAAGAAGATGAGTCTTCCTGAGTTCAAATCCTGT
The DNA here is from genome assembly GCA_028627135.1 of Pseudochirops cupreus. Classification (NCBI taxonomy): domain Eukaryota; kingdom Metazoa; phylum Chordata; class Mammalia; order Diprotodontia; family Pseudocheiridae; genus Pseudochirops; species Pseudochirops cupreus. The sequence goes on from CM053582.1 coordinate 83,763,710, forward strand.
GTCAGACACTGTGACACATGGCAAGTCACTTCACCCTGTTTGCCTCAGTTTCTTCACCTGTAAAGTGAGCTGGAGAAGGAAATGGCAGACTACTCTAACATCTTTGCCAAGAAAGCCCCAAATAGGGTCATGAAGAGACAGACATGACTGAAATGACTGAACAGCAACAACAAGGCTGGTCTCCAGTCTGGAAAACATTATGACAAAACTGAGGGGCCTTATGTGTGAGAGGCAGAAGACAGGAAGAAAGAAGTTCCCTGAACTGGGCTTGGTAATAAGGTCTTCTGGAGGTGATCTTTGTCTTCTGAAAGGGAGAAGAGTAGGGGCAAAGTGGTAGAATCTCAGCGGAGCCCACCACAGAGCCCTCTGGAGGAATTGGGTCAGAAGAATGACTTCACACCCCCAGGGGGAACTTGCAGGCTACCAAGACTGTGGATTTGGTCCCCCCTCAGCACAAGAGTGAGGTGGACATCTTGCAGGTCCCCCCATTTTACAGATGAGGAAACTGAGGCTTAGAGGGGCCTGGTGACTTGGGTGTCCATTATCACTCAGCTGTTAATAATGAGAGGTAAGGGATGAGGCAGGACTTTAGTGTCAAGCACAGGATTTTACATTGTCATGCCACGGAAATTAACGGCCACCAAAGGTGGCTTAAATCAAAATTCCATCCAGTTTGTCTGTATGTGTGTGTGTATGTGAGAGTGAGACAGAGACAGAGAGAAAGAGAGAAAGGGAGAGAGGGAGAGTGTGTGCGTGTGTGTGTGCGCGCGTGTGTGTGTGTGTGTGTGTGTGTGTGTGTGTGTATGTGTGTGTGTGTGTGTGTTGTGGT
>CM053582.1:83764638-83840407 GCA_028627135.1 Pseudochirops cupreus
ACACACACACACACACACACACACACACACACACACACACTCTCACACTCACACTCATGTTTTCCCCTCTTTCCTTCCCTTCTCTGTATATATATTTGTATGTACACATGCATACTCCTGCATGGGCATGCCTAAACTCAGTGATGTGAGGGCACTGTCCTGAGAATGGCTTTTTTTTTGTCCCTGGTTTTGGCTGGGGGGCATTCTCTTTGTAAGGAGGCAAGGTTCAGTCCTCTTGGCTTTGACGTGGGCAGTGTCCTCAAGGGGCCTGGTGAGCCCCCCTACCTTCACCCCTCCCCAGGGGATGGGATGAGCAGAGAACACTGAAGAAGCCGCATCTGCTGCTATGGCAACCAGAGGGTTTCCTTTTTTAAAAAGTGTTTCAAAATGGAGTAACCACAGATTGGACGTCAGAAATAATGAAGAAAAGTGTTAGTATAGAGCATGCCCCCCAAGCCCTGGGCAAGGTGGGGGAAAGGCTGCTTGTCAGAACATATCCAGGGGTGCAGGGTTCTCCTTCCCTTCAGGTTTGACCTTAATCTGGGAACTTGCCACTCCTTTGTTGCCAAGATGGGATTAAGGAGCAGTCAGGGGCAGAGTTGGGGAGGGGGCCCTGAGATGGCGCGCTAAAGCGGGGGGACTTCAAAATGGCAAAGATCAGGGATCTTCACTTTTCACAGGACTGGACTCCTTAGCAAAAGTCTGGCAGAGGATTTGTGGAGAATGAGAAGCAAAAACCTTGTCAGAGAATTTTCACCTAGATTTCAGTCGATTCCGGGTGTCCTGGGTGTCCCAGAAGTCTCAGTGCCGTGCTGAGCACTTGATCCTGGCTGAACGTGCTCCACACAGACTTTGGGGACGGCTCACATCATAATTTACAGGCCCCAGGAGTGCGTTCTGAAACTGGCCTCGACTTGACTTTTAGACTTGGAAGGCGGCACCACAGGGATCCCCTAGTTAAGTTTCTACAAATGAATGTTTAATTCATGTTTTTTAAAAAATTGCTCTCTCTTCTCCATAGGACCCCTGTTTTGTTACAAAGATGCACGTGGGATTGGGTGAAACAGTCATACTGTGTCTGTGGCCTTGTCTGGTTCGGCATCCTCCTTCCCCCTGGAGGCCTTGTCCAGCACCTAGGCCCGGCCTCAGCAATGACCAGAGTCCCGAGGTCCCTGCATGTTTGCCTTGGAGTGCACTATGCTTCCTTTTTCCTGCCTCACTTCCTCTGAGCCTTCCCAACTTTTCTCAGTTTCTCATCCATCGTTTTACAATAACATTCCCTTATGTGTAAAGACCACCATTTGATCAGCCACCCCCTCCCCACCAGCTGCCAGGCACCCCACCGTTTCCGGTTTTGAGCCACAACAAAAAAGGTTGCTCCAAATAAATCTTCTTTTCCTTCTGTCCTTGACCTCCTTAGGGTATGTTTATCACTGGGTCAAAGGGTCTGTAGAGTTTGGTGATTTTTCTAGTTTAGTTTCAAATTTTTTTTTTCCAGAACAGTTGAACCAGTTTATACCACTCGCTCCTCCATCCCTGACTCTTACAGATGAGCAGATAAAAGCTCAGCCAAAGGAGGGAGAATAGCGTGGGGAACGGAGGCCTAGACGAGGAGATCTGGGCGTTGGAGCCTCGACTCAAACCCCTCCGAGCTAGAGGGGCACATGCAATGATCCTGCTTCTTCCCAAAACTTAGCTTAGTCTTCTCACCTGTAAAATGAGAAGAATAGTTCTGGGACCAGCCTCCTCGGGCTGGGAGGGTGGGAACAGACCTCAGGTCATCATGGTCATCAGGACCAGGCATGAAGTGACCAGGTACACACAGGTGTTAGTAGCTGGACTAGGCTTTGAACCTGTCATGTAGATGAAGTCAGTGCTTTGTGAGTGTGAGGCACTAGACATACATCTGCTACATTAAAGAGTGGCAGCGCAGGTCCCAGCTGGCACCCCTTTCCTCACCCATAGGCAGAGCTCCATCCAGTGTGTCCCTTGAAGGCACAGCCTAAGGTTCAAGAGACAGGCAGGCATCACTGCCCATTGCTAGACTTGCAGAAAGAGTTGGCAAGGGGCCTGTGGGCCTCTCATCTCATCTCTTGGAAGTATGTTCCCTTTGGAGAAGAAGTGGTGGGACCTGAAGGAAAATCTGAGCAGAGAGCTCAACTGTGCTTTTTTCCCTTGCCTTGTCTACCCTGTCTACCTTTCTCACCCTGGAGGCTCTAGAGCAAGGCTTGGCCTGGGCACAGACTTATGGCTTCACTTGTCTGGGCAGTGGCTTACAGACCCACCAGCTTGGAATCAGGGTCTGCATTGGGCACAGGCTCATAGGCACACCAGTCTGGGCACTGGCTGACAGGCTTATGGGCTTACACCCGGCATAGACTGATGGGCTCACTTGCCTGTGAACAGACACACACAGACACAGACAGACACAGACACACACACACACACACACACACACACACACACAGACACACACACACACAGACACACACACACACACACACACACACACACACCCTAGAGAAGACTTTGAGGTGCAGAGCTGGGTGGCTGCCTTCTTCCCCAGCAGTTTTGTAGGGGCACATTCCCAAGGATGCAGTCCTGGAAGGTGGTGATGTGGAGTTCTGGGCTCCCCTCTGCCCACGCACACATCCTGGAAGGGAAGAGACTTCTTGGTAAGGAGAAGTTTCCTGTTAGCTGCTCAGAGGTGCTCCGTTCTCAGTGAGAGCTGAGTTCATGCCCTAACCACTTCCCATGAGCCTGGTATTCTGAAGCATCAGAAAATGCTGACGTAGGGGGCTGAGAAGTGCTGCACAGACGCGCCCTTGCAGGTTTCTGTATCTCTCAGCCTGCATGAATTTTTAATCACTTCCTTTGGTTGGCCTGTAACAGTGCCTTTAGGACTTGTGTCTATCTGAAGTTAGCAAGCCAACAGCGTATGCCTTATTCCTCTTAAAGGACCAGGCTCGGCCACTCTTCTCCAAGGGAGGCAACGGAAATAAGCCAAATAGGCAGGTGGGTGGGTGGGTTTGGGGTATTTTTACCACTAAAACCACCTCAGCTTTGTTAGAGGGCATCTGGTTTCCCTGGGCAAGCAGCCCTGGTGCATAAGGACTGTTGGTGAGGCCAAATGCCTGACTCTGCCCTGCCCTGCCTTGGGGTGTTCTGCTGGGGTCATTTTGCTGGTCCTCTGTGACAGCATGTCAGGAGTGGGGGTGATGGGTCTTCCCCTCTCTCCGATCATTGTGGCTGAGGGGTAAAGTGTGCAAAGGAAGATATTGTCTCAGGCCCTGTGACCTATTGGCTGATGAGAGCACCCTCCCAATGAGCGGTAGGATTTAAGGGGAGCCCAGCTGGAGGATCTGGGCAGGTTGGTGGAAGGTCCAGCAGGCTCTGTGTTTTTGTCCTTAACATGAGGTCATGAGCGTGCCCTGGGCGTTTGCTAGTAGCAGGAGGGGAGGTGAGAATGGCCAAGATTCTTGGTGTTTGTTGTTTCTGATGCTGATGACTTCTCCATTCATGTGCTCTGAAGCTTTATTTGAGGAAATTTCTTTGCTCATCACTCCTTCACTCTCCCAGCAACCAAGAATCAGAGTTATTTCCCACTGGTGAAGAGGGCTTTTAGCAGCCTCAAATTAGAAGTGAGCAGAAAAGGGGTGGCCAGTTGGAAGGCCTCAGGCAGAGTGGAACCCGAGCCCCCTGGAGGCTCCAGGCCTTGAAGACTGGAATTTCACCTCCAGAACCGTGTGGGGTTGAGACTTCCCAGCAATATGGGTTGATGGGCCAGCTTTGCCTGGATTGTCAGGTTTTCAAAAAGAATATTATTTGGCAGTTTGCTTATGATGGATAATCCATTTTCATTGATCAATAATTGGTGAGCTGCTGAGGATGGAACCATCAGACTGAGCTTAGATGTATCGGGTCCAGTCCAACCATGGAGCCTGACCAATCACATGAGTAATTAGGTAGGATTGCCAGTAGATTCTTGTGCTAGGCCACAGCCTGGCACCGTGTAAGAGCAGATCTGGATCTCTGGGGTCAGTGGGGCAGGCAGGAAGGGAGGGAAAGCCTCTCTTCCCCCCATCAACATATTGCTGTGACTTTAAGAATGTTTGCAGCATGACCGAAGTGGAGCGAAGGAGCCAGGCCTCCTGAGAAGGATGGAGGATGCTTGGTGGATGGAACAGCCGCAGTCTGGGCTTGCAGCCTCCTGGCTAGACTGGAGAAACTTCTAAATGAGTTCCAATGCGGCTGGAAAACTCTCTGGCTTGCAGCCATGCCCTTTTGGAGTGACCTTCCCTGGTGCAGATTGGGCAAGGAATTTTTACAGGCCCAGTGTGCCTAGGAGGGGGACACTGGACACCAGAGGCTAACCAGAAACAGCGGCTTGCTGGATGTTTTGGAAAGGGAGGTTTAGAGAAAATCCACATTGGGAGTTTTCATCTCTTGTTTCAAAGCTGTTGGTCGTCTTTTCCCCCCAGCCCCTTCTTTGAAAGAATTAATGTGGGAGATGTCTACACTGTCTGTCCTGTGTAGTTCTGGGCTTGCCTGGTTTCAGGAAGTTGTTTTGACCCTGCTGCTTCCCCATGGGGGTGGGGCTATGGGAAGAGGCTTTGAAGGCCAGCCCTGCCCCAGATTTTCCTTTGCTGCCCTGTTCCTTTCAGCCATCTCTGCTCTCTGGGCTCCTGCCTCCCAGGATACTCCCTCCCTGTCCTCACTGGTGCTTCCTACATCTGGGGAGAACGTAGGTGTCAAAGATTTAAGGCATATATTGGGAGTTGGGTACAAAAGAGAAAATTGGTTCTGTAGAAGTGGCTTTAATTAAACTTGTTTATCTCGTCTGCTCTCTTGTGTTTGTGTCTGTAGCAACCCTCTCCCAGTAGTCGCTGGGGCTGCTTTTCAGTCCTTTCAGAAGTTCAGCTGCTGCAATCAGAGGTAATTTTGTTTGTGCAAGATATTTATCTCAAAAGGAAGGGCCCGATGAGGGGTGAAGGAAAGGACAGGAGGGAGAAAGTGGCCTGTTTGTAGGCCTTCCCTTTCGAACAACTCTTCTTGGCACTTTTAAAAAATAGCTGCCGCCTCCCTTTCTTCCCCTGTTCTGCGGGCCCTGGTAGTGTGGATACAGGGACAGTGCCCATTCCTCCAATCACGGGGGCTTGCTTGTCATAGGGCAGTGCAGACCCATGTGCAGCTCTTCTTGAAAAGTCACCCCGCCACTCATGGGCCTGGAGGTACAGCCATGGAAAGGGGGGTTTGTGTGTGTGTTTTCTCATAGACCAGAGAGGCACTTGGTGCAGCTTTACTGAAACATATGGCGGAGCCCCACCTGCTGTATAACTACAGGCTCACTCTGAAGAGGGGCGAGCTTCAGAGAGAGGAAATTTCAAATCTTCCTTGCAGGAGCCCACCTGGCAGCCACCTGCTCCTGCCTTTCATTGGCCGAGTTCCCTTCCCTTCACACACAGACCTTGGGCTAGGAGAGGAAGCAAGGGCAAAATGAATCAGCAGGTACAGTGTTCAGTCGAGGTCGGCCTACAGTCAGGCCCAAGTTGACAGGAACAGGAGCAAAAATGACATGGCTCCCTAGTGCAGAGAATGGGGAGAGAGAAAAGGGGCAGGGGTGGGGAGGGAGAGGGAGAGAGAGAGAGAGAGAGAGAGAGGGAGAGGGAGTGCTGCTCCTCCAAAAAGGGCTCTGGAGTGGAGAAGAGCCAGCTGTAGGACTGTAGGAGATGGGAGACCTCCTGCTCAGCCCCAAGCCAGTCTGTGAACCCTGAAGTGTGCTCTTTTGAGAGGGAAGTGGGGAGAGAGGGAGAGGGAGAGAGAAGGGAAAAAGAGGAGGAGGGAGGGAAATAGGTAAAGAAAGAGAAAAGGACAAGAAGAGAAGGAGGAGAAGAAGAGAACAAGAAAGAGAAGGGAGAGAGACAGAAGGGACAGAAAGACAGAATATGAAGAAGGTACGGAGAGAGAAGGAGAGTGCTATTGTCATAATTACTGACAGTTTGAAAGTTTGTGGCATTTAGTTTAGTAACACAAAATAATGGTGATAACAGCTGGGAGTATCAGAGGAGTTGGCAGTAATACCCACACACCAGGGATAAACACTTGAGCTTTGTCTGGGTATTTATCTGCATGTGGATATTACTGCCTGGTAAACTCAAACCCATCTGGCTACTACCACTGAGATTTGCCAATAAAACGGAGGGCGTGTGCCTCGTTTTTCACAGAACAAACTAACCATAACCACTCATGTTAGGGAAACATAAGAATATGACCGCCTTAAGTTAGCGGCCCATTATGTCTGTGTGTGTACATGTAAGTATATACACACACACACATACATAAATGTCTCTTTGGAAAAAAAGTCTGATGGACACAGCAGTCTTGATGACTGTCAGCTGAATGATTTCTGCTTCCCAAGGATGAACAACAGCAGCCTTGGCAAGCAAAGCTGGCTTCTGTGGACGTAGTGCAGCACACTGGCCCATCTCCATTCCTCGTCCAGAGGAATAGCTTTCTTCTGTAGAGTTGACCCATTTAGTGAGTCAGAAAACAAGCATTTATTAAGCACCAACTGTACATGAGGCACTGTGCTCAGTAAATACTGGGGATAGACAGAAAAGGAAACTATAGTCCCTGCTCTCAAGGGCTCCCATTTTCAGGGAAGAAGCAATATGAAAATAAGTCTGTGCTTGCACAGCATGTGGGGTGTATAGATTGGGGAAAGGGAAGAAGGAGAGCAGGGAGAACGGGGAAGGGTTTCAGTGCAAAAGGTTGGATTTGGACAGTCTTGAAGCCAGGGAGGTGCAGGTGAGAGGAGGGAGAACATTCCAGGCCTGGGGCGGGGAGTCAGGACATAGAGTCCTGGAACTGTGAGAAGGGCAAGTATAGACACATCAGCCAAGGATATGGAGGGGATAACTGGAAGAAGACTGGAAAGGGAGGAGGTGGCAGAGGCATTGAAGACTCTAAATGCAGAAGCCATTTGATTTGATCGTGGAAACCACTGGAGTTTGAGGAGGGGGTGACGTGACCAGATCACCTTGGTGGCTGGGTGGAGGGTGGGTCAGAGTGGGGAGAGACCCAAGGCAGACCAGGCAGACAGAAGACTCCTTCAGTAGTCCAGGTATGTGGTGATGAGAGCCTGCACGTGGACATGAGATGTATGGTAGATGTCGTGAGGGAAGAAACAAGATGGCACCAGTATGGATATGTGGAATGGGTTCAGGGCAATAGTCTGGGATGCATAACGTTGGGCATTGGGAAGGATGATGCTTCCCCGGACAAATAAGATACAACTTGGAAAGAGGTGAGGGTTATCAGGGATGCCCATGGGGCTTGCTTCCAGTAGTCTGTATCCATTAACCATGGATACCATTCTCTCCTTGAATCTGGACCACATGGTTGGGTGTGTGTGTGTGTGTGTGTGTGTGTGTGTGTGTGTGTGTGTGTGTGTGTGTGTGTGTGTGTGTGTTGTAGTTCCTTCCAGCTTTGGCTCACACTTCCTACACTAGACCTTTTGGGAGCCTCTTAAATTGCTGGTAGCTCCCCACCACCCCCAGTTTTTTTTGTATTGACTTAATCTGTCTCCATTGTTATCCCATCCTTCAATAGGAGGCCAGGTTTTGGAGGACAGTGACTCTTTTCAGGTTGGTGTTTGTTCTTGGCACATAGTTGGGACTTAACAAGAGCTTGTCTCAAGTAGCACGTTTGGTAGGAGTTTTGGCAAATATTAGAATAATAGCAGCACACATACAATCCTGTCATTGCCATAAGAAAGAATGTACGAATGCAGTTAGCTTTAATTGGGCAATTTTTCTCATGGTGATTCCTGGTTTTTTAAAAAATTAAACATTTTGCAATTAAAAATAATTTTCTCTTCTTTCCACCCCTACACCATTGAGGAAAAAAAGAAAAATAAAACTCTTATAACAAAAATGCATAGTCAAGAAAAACAAATTCTCTCATTGGGCATGTCTAGAAATAAATGTCTCATTCTGCATCCTGGGCCTGTATCAGGAGGTGGGCAGTACGCTTTCACTTCAAGCCTCTGAAGTCATGATTGGTCAGAGTTCTGAAGTCTTCCAAAATGGGTTGTCTTAATTGTTATTGTTCAATTCCCCCTCCTGGTCCTGCTTACTTCACTTGGCATCAGTTCACAAAATTCTTACCAGGTTCCTCTGAAACTTGGCCCTTCATCATTTCGATAGCATGGTAGTATCATGTTACGTTCCTATACCGTTCAGCCATTTACCAATGACCCTTGTTATTAAAGGATGTAATGCAGCATTTGGGTGGGGGGGAGAAGGCGAGGGTCCTAGGAAAGACTTAGCAGTGACCTTTGGAGCCTAGCTCAGGGGGGGTCTGTGTTCTCTGCAACACTTCTGGAGCTGAGCAGTCCCCAGAAGCAGCAGGCTGCCCGAGAACTTGATCTTCTCCATTAGGAAGGTGTCACTTGAAGAAGGAAGAAGGGTGCCGAGAGTATTGCACAGATGTCGTGCAAGGCCTTCATTTCTTTTTATACACAGAGCTTGTCCTGTTAGTTGCCCCCATTTGCTGTGAAAATGAGGCATTTTGAAAGGAAAAGGCCAGTTTATACCTTAAGCTGGAAGCCAGTTGGAGCTGCGTGTTATTTATTTTTCGGTCTGGTTGGCTTTTCTCTGTGTGGCATATTAGTGTGAGAACTCTGTTGTGAGTTTGAATAATTCTTTCAGTCTTTCTTAAGGATTTTTTCCCCCAAATTGGCTTCTTAAACCTGATTTGGAAATGACTCAAGCTTGCAGAACTCATTTAACGGATAAGGTCTCACCAAGCATGCAAATGTACCCTCTGCAAAGCCACACTTTCTATCCAGCCTTGTAAAAAGTGTAGAAACTGTTAACAGTCCTCATGTAAATGAAAAATAAAGCCAGCTTCTCTGCTTCTCTCCCCATATTTTGTCCACCTCCCCAAAACAGTGACTCACCTCTGAGGTAATGAGATCACTGAACATTGACCTTCTTTGAGACTTCCATCCCCAAGGCCACGCTCCCCCTTTGTCATGAGGGTGGCAGCCCTGTATGTAGTACTACAAAAAGCCGTGTTTCCTTTGGAATTCCAGGTCTCCTTAGACTGATGCAGTTTTAAAATTACGTGGGTGAGAGTGACAGATGTTGAGATTCAGGAGATTCAGCCAGCAACCAGCCTTTTTTCAAATGAGAGAGAAATAGAGGAAGAGGTGTTGTGCCCTTTCCTAGATCACTGTGTGAGCTTTCATGTGCAAACATAACAAAAGCAGTAGGAGGTGGCCTGAACATCAGAAAACTTGAAGCCAGTTCTTAATTCTATTTGACAATCCATCCTCTGCCCAGCTGTTGGTCGATACATCTTAAGCAGACCTGACCTGCTCATTCCCCCGTTCTCTAATCTTCATTGGCTCTCTGTTACATCGCCCAAGCCTCGAAAGCCCTACACCTTTTGTCTCCCACCTTGTTTTCCAGTTTTCATCTTGTTATTGTTGAGTCATTCAGTCATTTCCAACTCTCTGCGACCCCATTTGGGGTTTTCTGGGCAGAGATACTGGAGTGGTTTGCCATTTCTTTCTCCAGCTCATTTTACAGATGAGGAAACTGAGGCAAACAGGGTGAAGTGACTTGCTCAGGGTCACACAGCTAGTAAGTGTCTGAGGGCAGATTTGAACTTAGGTCTTCCTCATTCTATCTGCTGTGCCACCCATCTACCTCCAGTCTTCTTATTACTTTCTTTCATATATTTTCTTTTCTAGTCAAACTGTCCTTCCACTCAAGTCATCAAGCATTTATTGCAGCACCACTATTTGCAGGGCCCTGTGCTAAGTGCTGCCAGCTGTTTCTCTCTCCTCCACGCCTTTGCATGAGTGACCCCAGCCTGTTGTCACATACCCTCACCCCTGCCCCTGTGAATCCCTGTCTTCTATATTCCTGTGCACTCCTGGAGCCGCCTTCTACACAGGGACTTTGCTCATCCCCTCCGATAATGAGTGCTCTTCTAAACCCATGTGCTGTCTCCATGGTACTTCCTTCCTCCCCTCTGTGCCTTTGCTGGCTCCCCCCAGCCCCACGGAAGCTTCTTATGAGCAGACCCTGGCCCATTTCCTCTTTATGCCCCTGGCACGGGGTCCTCACCCAGTCTACCAGCACTTAGTAAGTGTTCGCTGTGTGCCAAGGACTGTTCCTACAAAGAAAGGCCAAAAATGGACCCTGCCTTTGAGGAGCTCCCATTCCTGTTCTGAACTCAACGCTCGCTTCATTGAATCTGTTTCTATTTCTGGGACTGCTCCTATGTGCCGAGCCAGCCCTGTGGAGCAGAGCCAGCTCTCTCAGGAAGGAACGGCTCAGTGATGGGTTGCTATATGGTCCTTTGGGTGGAATCTGATGGGCAGGGGGTGCTGGGTAGGATTCTCCCGAGCCAGCAGATCGTCAGGGCTCTTCTGCCCTTGGTCAGAATTCACAGTCACAGTGGGTCTGTCTGGGCCACCATCTTCCTGCGCTAGAATGGGTGAGCCACAGTGGTTTTTACCTTGGGCCCTGACTCCAGCAGCATCCCAGCTGCTCATTAACTTGGTGAAACGGGGAGAAGTATTGCTGCTGTTTCTTTGGAAGGATCATCTTTTTCCTTAGCAGATGCTGGAATCGATTCATTCCAAAGTGGTACAACCTTAGGCCACATGTGAGTGACACTGGCCGGAGCACTCTGCTCTGGAGAGAGTAAGATGACTGCGTCCCTTTGAGTTTAGGGTGGTGTAAAACTTCAGTAAAGCCTTTTTTTGGGGGGGGGGGAGGGCAATTGGGGTTAAGTGACTTGCCCACAGTCACACGGCTAGTTTTTGTGTTAAGTGTCTGAGGCCAAATTTGAACTCAAGTCCTTCTGACTCCAGGGCCCGTGCTCTATTCACCTCCCACCTAGCTGCCCCGAAGGCCTCTTTTTTCAACGAGGATTTGTATTTTAGTGATGCTTGCTGTCAGGGGCCAATGTTTGAGCCAGATGTGGATGAAAGACAACTTCTAGGGGAGTAAATTTGGGGTCAGATTTCGAAAAAGGTTCCCTTTCTCATTGTTAATGTCAAAATAGGTGATAGTTTTTAGTCTCTGCCCTGCGGCAGGGCCTTTTGGGCCTCACTTGCTTTAGCTTTCTCTTCTCTGGAAGGTTCTAATTCAGCTGAATTTGATGACCTCCTTCTACGCACCTCCCTTTTTGGGCCCTTGAACCCTCCCCCAGAAGAGGAGCAGCTACAGGGGGCAGCCAAGCTCTGGGAGCTTTCTGAAATGTCTGTGAAGATAAAGTATTTTCTCGAACCTAGGTCTGAACGACATGCAAATAGATCTGTTTGAAAAGCAGAAACTGTAGGCTCTGCCCCCTGGGACCTGGAGAATGGGTTCTCAGAGGCCACCTCTGGAGCCCCAAGGAAGACAGTTGTTTCTCAGGCATTATCTACACCCCAAATGAATCCCTTTCATGTTGAACACTTGTCAACTGAGGAAAATGCCATTTTCAAGACTCCTAGGAAATCCGACCCAACCCACAAACACTTATTCAGTGAATTCTGTATGTAGGGCCTTAGGTGCTAGACTCTGGGGAGACAGAGCCCAAACCTCAAACAGTTCCGGCCCTCGAGGAGTGAGAATTCTCCTGGAGAGAGAGAGCTCACAAACAAGTCCATTTATCCCAGCATGATCATTTGAGGAAGGGGAAGAGGATTGTGGAGGGGCTTTCTGGAGAAGATTGCATCTGAATTGAATTTTGCAGGAAGATCAGGATTCTAAAGGAGGTGAGAAGGGAAACCTTCTAGGTTCACTTTTCTAGGCAAAGGCCATGAGGTGGGAGATGATAATCTGAGTTAAGCTGTTCCTCTACTCCCACCCCTCCACCCCTAAGTAATCCAGTTTGCTTGGCACAGTGAGCCTGGCACCTTCTAAATCTTTAGCACCTGCATGGGCTTAAAGTCACCAGCAACAATCCATCCTCCAACCCAGCACAAAGATTGTGGCCCCGCTGGTTCCATGGCTCACTGAGTGCATGTGCAATCAGGCTGGTTGCTGGAGGTGGGCACAGAATGGTTGGCACTTCAGAATACCCCATTTCTTTGCTGCCACGTTCATCTCAGGTTTTGTGGATCCTTGGTGCCTTTCAGTTTTAAAGTAGGCTAAATTTAGACAGTGAATCCCCTGTAGTCCTCCCCACACCAAGGTGTGTGTTTGAGTCAGCCTGGGCCAAGGCCTCAGTCCATTCTGGTAACTAAGTGAAGTTGGGCGGTCAGGTGACTGCTGTCAAGGTTTTCGGCTCTTGGTCATCTTGCTGAAGAGATCTCCTAATGCTTAGATCAGGTTTCCAGTGAGAGGTGATGCCTTTCCAGAAGACCTGTTCGTTTGGTTCGACAGGGACGTGAGCAAAGTGGCATTCCTCCTTCCTGCCCCTCCCTGGCCTGATTGACACTGAGCCTGGCCCATCTGGAACAAGCTGGGCTTCTTCTCATGTGGGCTCCCTCAAAAAGCAGATGCGCTCTCTCAGAGAAAGGTTGCCCCCAGTTTATACTGAAAAGCAGAAGTTGGGCTTTCTTTTTAAGTCTAGGGAAAGCTTTTTGAAGGCAGAAAGAAAAGTCAATTTTATGTTTAAATTCTTTTGTGAAGCCCAGCATGGTGGAGGCAGCTTCCATTGTGATCTTACATCTCTTTGTAGGGGTAGTGTGCATACATATTTTTAGTGAATGTCACTGCCTTCACTTTGTTCATTCTGACTGGCTTTTACCTGGCATTTCCACCTGACCGGATTATGAAATTGGATGCCACAGAATCTCCAGGTGCCTTCTGAAGCATCAGAGCACAAATGATCCTGAAGGCCAGTCCCTTGAGTGTGGAGGGATGGCCTGCAGTCAGTCCAGAAGAGCACCTCGAGTGGTACATGGATGCAGTACCCTGAACACTGTCCCTAGGTCTCTTTATCCAGAACTCTTCATTTCCAGACCACTTAGGGGAGCAGAATTCACTGTGTCTCTTCACTGTGGGCCTAAGACAGCCTTTTGCATAAAACAAAATAAGGCTTATTTCTGCTTTGTGTTTCTTTAAAGGCTCAGTTAAGCCCATGAATTTTGTTGGAGTTCTCAATTTTTCCTCCTCTTTAACCACATCTTCCAACCGAGAGCTTGGCAGCCGAGGGAATGCCATTCTAAATTCCCAGCACAGAGTGGGCTGTGTCTTCCAGAGAGGGAGGGAGGGAAGGATGGATGGCTAACAAGATGCCGAGCAGCAGCAGCAGGATGTTTGGATGCTGCCTTTTCTTAAGAAGAGAAGTGTCCGGATTTGATAGAAATCCTGTGTTATTTGACAGATCCAGTCTTCCCAAGATGGCTAGTGAGCCCAGCCACCTCTGTACGCCTTTCATGGAGTTGCTGGCGCTGGCGGCTGGGCTGCCTGCACTCAGATGATCGCTCCTCCTCCCGGTCCTCCTCCTCTTCTTCCTCCTCCCTCCCTGCTCAGGACTGCACAGTTCACTTGGTGGAATGCCAGGCCTCTTCCCTACCCCCTCTTCATCCCTTGCTCTCTCCTTTCCCCTGCTTGCCAAGAATGTAGGAAAAATTTGTTTAAGGGAAAAAAAACCCACAGGAAATGCCTCCTTCTTTCTTTAACAGCATCTACAGCTGCATTTGGATGGGAGAAGAGGGGGAGGGGAGAGCAGCAAGCCAGTGGAGAGTTGTTTGTCTGCCAAGTCAGACTGGTACATCTGAGCTCTGCAGGGAGACAGAAGGGCTCTTTCTCCCTCATTTTGGCCTGTTTCAAACGCTCTGTTAAGAGGAAGACTTGACGGACTCGTGACATCGGGGTTCTTTAAATTGAAAAAGAAAGTGATGCACAGCCTTGTTTTTGAAGCCACTTTGGAGTTTTGCTTTCAGGAATCTTCAGTGGGTTCTCTTTAGAAGCAGATGAGCAGTGATCTTTGGCTTTTGTTCTTTGGCCGTTTAAGAAAGATGATTAGTAACAAGGTCATTATATCTGGCAGTGGATTTGGCCTGAGCCTTCTGAATCAACCTTTCAGTGTAAACTCATTTGCTGAACTGTTTTATGGGTGAGACCTTTAATCGAAGCCATGGTGCAATTGGGGAAGGAGGAACCGTGTGTGTGTGTGTGTGTGTGCTGAGAGCTTTACAGATAATCTTATTTCACCCTCACAACAACCTTGGGAGGCAGGTCTTGTTTTTATATTCATTTTGCAGTTGGGGAAACTGAGGCAGGCAGAGGGGAGATGACTTACCCAGGGTCACACAACTGTGAGTATCTGAGGCCACTTAAGAAAGATATTAATGGCAAGTTCATTCTCTCTGGCAGTGGACTTGGCATTAGCCGTGTGAACAAACTTTTCAGCATAAACTCATTTACTACTCAATGGGTGGGGCCCTTCAGAAACTAAAGAATTACATTTACTGTACTGGTAGAAAGTTGGTTTTCACTGAAAGAGAAATACTTTAAAATAAGCAGCAGCCAAGTCCGTCCTGCATTTCTTGAACCACCGACCCACTCTCTCCAGGCTTTAGATACCACCATCTAAATGGAAATACAGGGTTCACGCTTAATTGGATCTCCCTGAATTGTACACTTGAGGAAACTGAGGACAGAACTGGGATTTAAACCCAGCTTGTGGTCTCTAAATCTAGTTATCTTTCCACTTTACCTCAGCCAAACGCAGGATAAACGTTTTCTTTATTTTAATAAAAGATGTTGAATTAATTCCCAGGACCACCTGGCCCCCACCCTGCCCTCAGAGTCCCCTTGCAATTCAGGACACGCGTAGATAGTGCCGCACGGTGTGGCCCCCGTTGCGCACCTGGAGCCCAGTCTGTCTCCCCAGGGGGCAGTCCTGCTTGGTGCTCCTGATGCTGCTCTGCTCTGAGCAGGCTGTTGTCTTGGTTCTGCTTCTTTGTTGTGCACCTGAGCTTCCGAGTTCAGCTGAAGTCCATTTTTTCAGGAGTAGTAAGTGAACATGCCTCATTTCACTCTTTCATTCCGTGACTGACCCGCCTTGTTTCCAGCCTCTTGTTCCCCCCCCCCCCCCCCCGTTATTCCAAATATTTTAGTGCGTATAGGACCTTAGTTCCATCTTTGTTCTTCTCGGAGGGACCAGTGCCGGTGTCATTGGGTTAGAAAGTAACAAACAACTTAATTACTTTATTAACATGGTCCTAAATTGTTTTGAGAATAGTTGGTGCCATGCACGGTTCCACCAGAAATGTATCGGTCCTCCTGCCTCCCCATAGGCCTTTTGTGTTATTTCCATCTTTTCTCATCTTGCCAGTCAGATGTGTGTGAGGTGGAACCTTTCTTATTGAAGTGTTCTTTAATATAGTTTCTGATCCTTTTTATGCCATCTCCTGAAAACACTTCCTATCTTATAACCGCTTAGTTAACCAATAGGGAATAAATGGCTCTTAGTCTTTCTCTGTCTCTGTGCCTCTCTTTCTTCTGTGTCTGCCACCCATCTCTGACTTTCTCTGGTGGTGTCCTCCCCCCTCTCTTAACCCCCCTCCTCGTCTCTTCCCTTCTCCCTCCTCCCTCCTTCCTCATCCCTCTTTTCCCCCCTCCCCCCTACTTCCTCCCTCTGGCCCCCACCCCCTTGCACAAAACCCAGAAGATGTCCCATGATAACAGTCTGGAGTGTTTACAGCACAACTTCAGACAGACTCTGGCAGAAGGGGATGAGTTATACCTGTGATGTAAAGGAAACCTGTACTGAAAAGGGGGGTTGGTTCTTTGTCAGTGATTGTTGAGGGACTTCATCCAGAATGAGTTTTCAGGCACTATGAGTTGGATGGTAGATGACCAGGGGATTTGGGACAGTCACTGCTGATGCCCCTTTGGCCCTCAGATGTTCACGTTCTCAAAGTTTTATCAGAGTCCCTTTTTAAACTCGGTTGACTTTGCCTCGGACAGGACAAACGACGCTGCTGTCTCCTCTGCCACCTGGGCAGATGGTCAGTTAGAGGTGGCACAGGAAGGATCCTAGGAGGCTGGCAGAGTCCTTCCTCTTCATCCTCCTCAGAAATGCTTCATAACTCAAATGCTGAAGCGCCTTCTTGAAGCACCTCAGTGTCTGTTCCACCCCCCCGCACCTGCCTTCTCAAAACCTCCACACCTCTTGGTTTCTCTACCCAACCCTTTCCTAACCTGGTTAGACAAATCCAGGGAGAGTCACAGTCTGAATCCATCCTTCCCCTGGCTTTAGCTTTGAAGGGCCACCGGTGATGTGGACTGACTGCTGCTCTGTGCATGGCAGGGAAGCGAGCACTGTGCTTGAGTTTTAGGGCAAGACCCTTTTAAAAACTGTACAGGCCTCAAAGTACAGTATGGAAAGTGCTGGTCTAGGTGACTCTTTCACCATGGGTAGGCATGTGTGCACTCAGGTTTCTTGGTTAAGCATTACCTTTATAAACTTGTGAATCCTCATTTTTAACTTGGTGTTGGGTGCCAGAAAATAAACTGTCCATACGTTGGCTCTGAGCAGCAGGTCTTGAAAAGAGGGTACTAGTTCCTTCTGATGAGATTCAGTGTAGGGAACATGAGGGACTGGGAGGAATCATTTGTCCTGATCGGCCTTAATCCAACCTGACTCCTTCCTCTTCTGCTGGAGCAGAGAAGTGGTCCTGAGCTGAGCCCTGGAGGGCTGGAGGCTGGTTATCTGTGGACTCCATGGGGGGGGCAGAATCTGTGGCCTCTCTTGGCACTCAGGGATTGCCCTTTTGGGGTTCCCATGGAAATTGTCCACATTAGGGTTAATGGCTATATTTAAACAGCTTGGTTTGGATGGCCGGTGGGGATTGGCGGATCCCTGCTTTGTGTTGTTTTTTAAGCCTTCATTAATCTTTAGGAAGTTTGCCTGTTCAGGAGAAAGTAAATATAACATCCTTATAGTGCACAAGACTAGCCTTCTCCTGACTCCATTCCGTGAGCATTCAGCAGGCAGCCTGCTCCGTGCAGACCTCCGAACACACAGGTGAGAGGAAGAGGACACTTCTCCAGGGGGAGCATGTGTGATGGAAGGTGAAGGTGGCAAAGGAGAGAACCAGTGAGAATGCTCTGGAGAAGGCCTTAGAGACCTCTCACTTCAGTGCCCAATCTGTGCTGGATACAGGGCCTGCAAAGACAAAAACACAGGCAGCTGGGGGGTGTGGGGCTTGAGTTTAAATCCAGCGTCAGACTCTTTACTAGCTACGTGACCCTGAACAAGTCACTGATCTTTGGTCTGCCTCAGTTTCCTCATATATAAAATGAGCCTCTACCTTTCAGAGTTGTTGTGATGACCACATGATATCAGAGCTGGAAAGCACTTAGCACAGCGCCTGGCACATGGGAGCTACTCAATCCAAGCTTGTGTCCTTCCTTCCTCATCTTAGGCAGTACTCGTTACTCCTCCAGGCCTGTAGAACAAGGAGGGCTGAGTAGATGATCCCCAGTGTCTCGTAGCTCCAGGTGCTGTGACGCGGAGCCGTGCCACCCTCCTGCTCTGGAGTGGCTGCCCGCCATGTTGCTTAAGTCTGAGCTCCTTGTTGGTCTTGTCTTCAGAAGCTCGCGTGGCCCTTGGCGCAGAGGCCCGCATGTGAGTGCTTGGTTCCATAGTCTGTTCTGACGGGGGAGCTGGATTCCCTTGGAATGTTTCCTTCTCCTGTCCACTTGGGCTGGGCTCTGTTTGTTGAGCTGGAGTTTGGCTGGAGCTTTGTGTTATGTCGGTTTCTATGGAGGAGAAACAACAACTGCCTGCCAGGACAAGGGGGGACGGGGCAGGGGAGGGAAGGAGAGCTCTCCTTGCCCTTGTGGCGTTGGCCTGCGCATGGCAGGCTTCACCGTTTCATGACCAGAACTTCCAGTGTGAGCGTCTCTGTCTTTGCAGAGAGGCTCAGAAAAAGCAGATCTTTTCCTTAGAGATGGGCTGGGACATCCTGCCTGGACTGGGATCAAGACAATGTCTTGGCCTCTTTTTCCACAACGGCTCTTAAGGTCTTTTCATATAGTCTCCTTCACCCTGGCTTTTGTTGGTTATTTTTTACAGTCTAGGGTGGGGAACTGATGTGCCCCCCTCGCCCCCCAGGAGTCTGGAAGCTAACCTCTCGAAGTACCTTGGGAAGTGGGCTATATAAGATCAGACTGTTTGTAAAATAAGGCAAGTTTTAGGTTTGGTTTTGTTCTACTGCTTTAAAAAAAAAAGGCCTAGATAAATTGGTCTTAATCCAAATTCCTCACTTCAAAAAAACTTCCCGGAAAATTCTTCTTTAATATTTGATTGTTTTTCTTCTTATATGTATCAGTAGTTTTCACCATGTGCTCCTAAAGTAGATTCCTACAGTCTGTTCTCAGAAACAGGAGGGGCTAAGCCATCTCCTTGAATATATCCTTAAGAGAGGTCTCTTATGCCCATGAATCCTGACCTTCAGTCCCCAAGGCCAGTGTTTCCTAGCCCTTTTCAGGATGTCTAAGACTGAGGGAAGAGAAGGTTTCTTCCTCCCCAACCATCCATGGTGTGTGTGTGTGTGTGTGTGTGTGTGTGTGTGTGTGTGTGTGTGTGTGTGTGTGTGTGTGTGTGTGTGTGTGTGTGTGTGTGTGTGTGTGTGTGTGTGTCTGAGTGTGTGTGTGTGTGTGTGTGTCTGTGTGTCTGTGTCTCTGTGTGTGTCTCTATCCATCCATCCATCCATCCATTCACCCACCCATCCATGCATCCATCCAAATGATCTGAGTTTCGTGTGTGGCCACATTGATTTCCTCGCCTTTCCCTGTTCATCTCCACAAAGAGGAAGGACTGCACCATCAGCATTTGTTTTTCAGAGGCATTCCTTCCTCCTTCTTTATCTGTACTTCATTCGTGATACATGTGGAGATGTAACAGTTATCAGAAAAAGTAAAACCTTTCCTGTGGGATCATTTTCCTGCCTTCTCCCCCTTCCCTTTTTGTTTTTCCTTCATCTTTTGGGAGGGGTGCCTGCTGAATAGAGTTTTTTGACGTTAAACAACATGCCCAGCCAGTCTCTGGATGTGCGTTTTATGGACTCTGTGCACACCTTGGCCAATTGAAGAATTGCAGGGGTTTTGATGCTGATTTGTTTAGAACTGTCTATTTTATCTGCTTCTATTTTTTCTTTTTCTCTCCTGAGTTGGGCAAAGGGGAACAGAGGAAAAGAACACTAACAATTTAGGTTGAGGACTAAAAAGTGGTGTTTAGTATTTTCTATTTTAACACTAGTTTTGAATGTAAAGTTGGATAAATCATTTAACCACCCCTAAACCTACTTGCTTCTTTACCTACGTTGATTAGTCAGAAAGTCCAGCTGAGGCTTTAGTGGCGTTTAAGGGAAGACCTGCTCATCTGATCTTTGATAAGCCTATGCCTTTTTCCTCCTTGAAGCTGTAGTAACTCTTTTCTAAAGATGTTGTGTCTCTGGGCTGGATGTAGACATTTTCACTCAGAGGCCACAGAAGTGAACGTGGAAAGCTGTCTTCTCCGTTATTCCTTATTTCAAAACAAACCTTAGATTTTTGTTAGTTGTGGGCCCAACTTCTATCTGTCAAGTTTTCTTTATTGTGATGAGGATGTAGTAAGTCTTTACAAGTTGTGATGGTGCTAAGAACATCTCTTTGATACAGATTGTTGCCATCAAAGGGAGAAGAGGAAAGGCATTCTCAGAAAGTCGATTCATCCCTGTCCCCTCAGAATATAAAATAATGGATTTATTCATATATTCATTCATTTGTTCACTTTACTGCCTTCTCCCACAGTGATGGTCTTTCCTAAACTAAATGTCTAACAAGTGTTAGTATGCTAGAGATATGAACAGGTGTCTTAAGCTTTCTGGCTCACGTCAGAAATAGAGATATTATTTTTTAAGATCCCTTTAAAAGCCCTTTCCCCACTTCCCCTTTATGATTCAGAACTGAAGGAGGAAAGAAAAGTGGATGGATGACAAAAATCAGAATTCTGACTCTAGTTTCTCAGATCCACCCCACTCTTGATCTCAGGGTTCTATGTTCACATATGGTTCAGATCTTTATACCCCTTAAGACTGAGGTGACTCAGATGGCTCCATATGTCCTGGGTGGGACAGAAAATCCTACAGCAACAGTACTATTAGTCTGAGGGGTATTCAGAAAGATTTCAACTGTCCGTGGTAATTATAGACAGAAAATGACAGGTATGCAAATCTTTGTTGGTGAACTGTTTTTAAAAACTACCCCTAGCGGTTTGTAACTGAAAATTTTAAACAGAATTTAATAAGGAAAATTTGTTACCCACATTTGTAATTCATCTTTTTCATATGGGTTTTCAGATACATCTTTTTCTTCTTCTTTTCACCCACATCTGATTCAATTAGACAAACATTTATTACTTGCCTGCAAGACACAAAACATTCTTTAAAAGATTCATCACACGCGCGGCAGAGGCGTGAGATGACCAGTGCACAGACCCCTCGGGGCCGGCGTATCCTTGTGAGAGTCGTGTGGGCTGGGTCATGGATGGGTGGGTTTGGATCAGCAGCCTTGGGTGGAATCTGTAGTGATGAAGTCACACATCCATTGAGTATTAGCGGGTTTGCACAAAGCCTTTTTGATAGGCCCTGATGGTACAAAGACAGAAATGGAGAACAGTCCTTGCTCTCCAGAACTGTACCTAATGCTTGGGGATTCCTGGAGATAATTGAGTAATTACTAAGATAATGTTAGATGGGAGAGAGCGTAAGATAAATGGGAAAGGGGGGAAGGTCAGGAAAAACTAGCCTACTGTAGGTGAAGGCGTCTGAGTTGAACCTTTAAGGAAGTTAAGAGATGCTAGGAGGTGAATGCACACTCCAGAGGTGAGGGGATGCCTTGTTTGAGGACAACTTGGCGACTTGGCCGGGGCCACAGGACATGACAGAGAGGAGCTGTGACAGGGCAGACTGGAGCTACTAAGGGTGGCTTTGAATGTGAGGGTGAGTAGGGATCTAGCGAAGGCTTTTGAAGACTTTTTATTATGTGTTGTGTTATAATAACAGCTCCTCCCCTTTCCCTCTCTTCTGGCGTCGTCACCATGTATATTGTTTTCTGATTCTACTTAGTTCATTTGATCAGTTCATATTAAGTCTTCCCGTGATTCTCATCTTTATATTTATTATTTCTTATGACACAGTAACCTTCCATTATATCCATGTCTTCACTTTCGTTTAGCCTTTCCCCCTCAGTCTGGGGAGTTTCAGTTCATTGTGAACACACAGAAGTGAAGCTGTGGATGTTTCTGTGTAGACTCTTCTTGGAACATCTTTGACCTCTGTGGGGTGCCCGGGGTAGCAGATCCATCTCCAGACTGCTTTTCTTGCTGGTTGGATCAGTTCACAGCTCCACCCACAGGGTAGTAGCTTGCCTGTCTCCCCCAGCCCCTCCAACATGGACTGTGCCCGTTTTCTGCCATCTTTGCCTGTTTCCTGGGCGCGAGATGAAACTCCGCCGTTGTTTTCATTTGCATTTCTCTTATCATTAGGGATCTGCAGCAGTCTTTCACATGGTTGTGGATGCTTTTCTTTTGAGAACGGTTTGTTCTAATCCTTTGACCACCTCTGTTGGGTTGAACTCTTTGTCCTCTGAGATGATTTTACTTTGTGTTTACTCCGTTCCACTTCAACAAATGTTTATTAAGTGCCTGCTGTGTGTAGGACACTGGGAATACAAGGATAAAACAGATGTATTCCCTGCCCTCAAAGAGCTTACAGTCTATTGGGGGGGAGGGGAAGTAGATAGCATGTAGCCACGTAAATACTATCTATCTGTCATCCATCCATCCATCCATCCATCCATCCATCCATCCATCCATCTATCCATCCATCCATCTGGAATAGTGACAAAGTAATTTTAAGAGAGTGCTAACAGCTGGGGTGTGTGTGTGTGTGTGTGTGTGTGTGTGTGTGTGTGTGTGTGTGTGTGTGTGTGTGCGCGCGCGCGCGTGCTGAGCAGGAATGGGGAGGGAGTGTAAGAAATGGAAAGGCTTCAGGTAGAAGGTAGCATCTGAGCTATTCTTTGAAAGAGAGGGGTGTGCCAAGGCAGAGGGAAGGAAAGAGTATATTCCAGATAAAGGTGAGCTCATATGCAAAGGCAAGGAGACGAGACCATGTGGGTGATAACTGACCAGAAGACATTAAGTGGGGAGTGATAGGAAATTAGACTGGAAGGGTCAATGGAGGAAATGTGGAGGACCTTCACCAGGCTAAAGAGTTTGTACTTCATCTTAGAGGTACCATGGGGCCATGGAGGTTTGTGAGTGGGGAAGTGACGTGGTCACATCTGTGCCCTGGAAAGATTGATTGTGCTGGAGAGGAGAGACCTTGGAATGTAGGGATAGGGAGAGCAGTTCAGAGGCCAGGCCAGACCTGGCTAGAGCTAGAGGGTCAGAAGGGGGAGGGACAGAGAAAGGAGGGAGGAGGAGAGCGTCATGGAAGCTGGGAGCCTGAAACACCAAAAAGGTGCTGATGCTCCTGACAGAGTCAGAGCTGTTGGGAGGTGAGGGGTGAGGGGATGGGAGGTGGAGGTGGGATTGAGGAAGAAGAACCGCTTGAAAATATCCTGGTAATTGGTTTGTTACTTTATTAGGGAGAGTAGGTGCAGGCTGTATGAGAATCAGCTTGATTCCCAAGTTTGCAGACCTGGATGACTGGAAGAACAGTCATGCCTATGACAGAAATGAGCAGAAATTATTTCATGAGGGTATTTCCAGATTTCTTTATATCCCTCCTATTTGTTAGTCTTCATTATGTTTTATTATTTCATAACATTAATGTGCCACATCATTAATATGTCGGATGTTCAGGTTGCTTACTGATTTTTGCAAGTACAAATGATTTTGCTATGAAAAATCTTTGAGCAAATCTTTTTTGTTTTATTAAGAGCATTTTAGGTTACATTTACAATTATGTAATTGTTGAGTCAAAAGACAATTATTTTTAAAAATTGATTTGTTTATTTACTTTTAGTTTACAAGATTCAGTTCCACAATCCCTTGAGTTTCAAATTTTCTCCCCCCCTCTCTCTCCTCCCCGCCAGGGCGGCATGCAGTCAAGTCTAGGATCTGCAAATACTTTCACATTGGACAATAGTCTGGTTGTATAGAAGGGTTGTAACCAATGAGTGAACACTGGGAAAAAAGAAAGAAAACCAAACATGGAAAAGAACGATAGCATGTAGATTGCTTCAGTCTCCATTTAAACTCTGTTCTTTCTAGATCTTTCTCTGAATGTAGACATCTCCTTCCATCCTGAGACTTGTAGAGTTGAAAAGACAATTATTTTGGAAACTTTTCCTGTGTACAGTCAGATTGCTCTTCAGTTTTTTTATACCAGTATTCAGTTTGGAGGCAGCTATGTAGCACGTTGTATAGAAAGGTCTGAGTTCAAATGGTGCATTAAGACAGCCAACTAAATGTGTGACTCCAGGCAGGTCACTTCATCTCTCCCCACCTTAAACTGCTTACAAAAGGGTGCTAAAAACAGCACATGCTTCCTAGGGCTATCTGAGGGTCAGGCAGTCTATAAGCATTCATTAGGCACCCATGATGTACCAGGCACAGTTGAGCAAAACAATAATATATGTAAGGTGCACTTTGTAAAGTAAATGCAGGTCGTCGTTCTCCCACAGGTCCAATGGCAATGCTGGGCTCTGCTTGGTTTTCCCTGACCCTGTCAGGATTGAGTTTAATTTATTTTAATGATTTTTTTTCTTTTACCAATTTATTGGGCAAAATGTACCTCATAGCTGTTTCAGTTTATACTGCTGTGATTGTTGGTGAGGTCAAGCCTTCTTCAAGAGATCACTTGTGTTTCTCTTTTGGAAAATTATCCATTCGTATCCTATTACTATTTGCCCATTGGGTATCCAAAATAAATTCTTAACAGTCCCATATGTGTTTATGAACTATATTTTTATCTCATGTTTACCATAATTATTTTGCCCAATTATCTCTTTTGGCATATTGCTTTTTGCTAGATATAATGTTTTATTTCAGTATAATCGAACACATTTATCTTGTCTCTAATAGAAGGATTTATGTTTGATGGAGTTACATCCCTTCCACAACAGAAAAATATATTAGTCCATTTTCTTCTATCTTTTTAATAGTTAATTTGTTTAATGTATAATATTTTATTTTTCCACAATTACATGAATAGTTAATTTTTAAAAAATTATCTGTTATCCAACTGGAATTCACTGAAGTATATGGTGTTGGACATGAATCTAAATCCATATAATCCAGTTTGTACTACTTCTTATCTTTGAGAAGTGAAATGACATCATTAGACCTGTGTTCTTGGACAGCTTTTTTTAACAGTTGTGTGGCAAATGATTTGGAGAGGGGAGAAATTGGGAGGAAGAAGAGAACAAGGGAAGAACAAGAAAGAAAGAAAGAAAGGAAGGAGGTGCAGCAAGAGAGAGACCGGAGACAGAAACAGATAAGAGGAGAGACAGAGAGGGAGGAGGAGAGGGGGAGAGGGAGAGAGAGAGAGAGAGAGAGAGAGAGAGAGAGAGAGAGAGAGAGAGAGAGAGAGAGAGAGAGAGAGGAGGAGAGAGGGAGGGGGAGAGAGAAAGAGGAGGAGGAGGAGGGGGGGGAGAGAGGGACAAACAGAGAGACATAGGTACAAAGAGAGAGACAGAGATTTGGGGAACAGGAGAGGGAGAGAGAGGTGGCTCTACCACGTGAGGAGTGAGTGTGGAATGTCTGACAGAGGTGTTGGGGCCACTAGTTGGATGTAGGCAGAGAAGGAGCAGGAAGTATTGAGGATATCACTGTTGGCTAGCCTGCTTAACAAGGAATGGCAACATCTTCCACAGGAGTAAGGATGTTTCAGGAGGGTTGTGGAGGTGGGGGAAGATCACTAGCTGTACTTTGGCCATACAGACCTTAGTAGTGGGCAGCTGGCAGTAGACATTGAAATTCTAAGAGAACTCTCTACCTTTTCTTTTGTTTCATTTCCCTTTCAACATCCCTCTTTCTATCCACAGCACTGTCCTCCTTCCACTCACCCAGGTTCTCAGCCCAGGAGGTATCCTGGGTGCTCTTGCACTCCCTCATCCCCCACATTTGATCAGTTGCCAGGCGTGGTGGATTCTCTCTGCTTCACATCTCTCACTTCCATCTTCTTCCATCACTACCCTAGGCTGGGCCCTCACCTCCTCAGGCCTGAATTAGTCATTTCAGCAGCTTCCTGATTGGTCTTTCTAAGTCTAGTGTCTCCTTATCCTACACACAGCTACCAAACTGATATTCCTAAAGCATACGTTTGACCATGTCAGGCCTTTGTTCAGGTAGCTTCAGTGGTGCCTCATTGTCTTCTGGGTAAAGTACAAACCTATGCTATCTTTCCAGTCCAATTACAAATTCCTGCCCCTCGTGGTCCCTACTTTCCAGCTAAAATGGCCTCACCTTTTCTAGGAGTTGGACTGTGAAAAGAATGTAAAGTTGCTTGAGAAAGAAAATGGGCTGGCCATATGCCAAGAGCTAGAGATAACAAATAGGCCCAAGTGATGTTAGGGGAGAATAAAGGAGGCTCTTCACTTGTTGGAGGGCATGGACTAGAGTGACCCAAGGTGGTTGCAATGGGGGAGACCATCGGAGAAGACTTACAAAGAAATGAGACCACCGGTCCATGAGAGGTCTTGGCTGAATTGTTCAAAATAGCGCTCACTAAACTGTCCTAAAGAAAACAGTACGGCTCCAGAAATGAGCTTGCCAATGAAGAAGGGAAGGAACGAGCATTTATAAAGTGCCTCCTGGGGCGGCTAGGTGGTGCAGTGAATAGAGCACTGGCCCTGGAGTCAGGAGGACCTGAGTTCAAATGTGGCCTCAGACGCCTAACACTTACTAGCTGTGTGACCTTGGGCAAGTCACTTAACCCCAATTGCCCTCCAAAAAAAAATTAATAAAGTGTCACCTGTGTGCTGGGCACTGTGTACAAAGTGCTTTACAAATGTTATCTCATCAGTCTCACTACAGTCCTGAGAGGGAGGTGCTATTATTACTCTCATTTTATAGACGAGGCAAAGTGCCTTGCCCAGGGTCACGTAGCTAGTCTGTGTCTGAGGCAGGATTTGAACTCAGGTCCTCCAGACTCCAGGCCTAGCTCTCTATCCACTGCATCTCCTAGCTACGTATAGACAACTTTGTCTGGGGTTTTTTCTTTCTTTCTTTCTTTCTTTTTGCGCTTTTTTGGAGGAGGAAGGCAGGGCAATTGGAGTTAAGTGACTTGCCCAAGGTCACACAGCTAGTTTTTTGTGTTTAGTGTCTGAGGCAGGATTTGAATTCAGGTCCTCCTGACTCTAGGGCTGGTTCTCTATTCACTGCACCACCTAGCCGCCCCTGTAGACAGCTTTGTCAATGATAAATTGACATACTGATTTCTTGAGGTCTGAAATAATGTAAATGTTTTCAGATTTGAGCTTGTGATTTTTTCCTTGGGACATTAGAAGACTTTTTCCCTCTCCTTTTGTGAGCCTTGACTTTTCAGAAAGATTAACAATAGATGTACTTTTGATGCCTTTGCTACTAATGGTTTTATCCAAGCATAAATCTTTAACTTCTGAGATTCATACTTTTGAGACCTGTGTTCCTCCTACTCTGTGAGTTAAGGTTAAAAGTACTTATCTGATCAATGACCATCTTCTGTTGGTGGATATCTGTTGTAATGGACTGAACTATTGTTTTTTGGTTTGAATTTTTGGCAAATTTTTAAAAAGATGACAAAAGTGAATCTTGATGATAAGAATGTACATGAAATCTAGAGACCAGTGGTGTCTTCCAATATCAGACGATACTTGTTAAGCAAAAACTTCTTTGATTCTCAAAAAAAAGTTGTGAAAGCAGTAACCGATATGATAATAACTTAACATAATAAAATACGGTTATAATGAATGCTAAAAAGGCCATCTGTCTCATTGGATTATTTCTGAATTTTTGCGTGGCTTTTTTGACCTGAATATTCCCCTTTAGTGGTTTTTTTTTTGGGTTGTTTTTTTTTTTTAAACAACTCCATTAGCTATTTCCTCTTGATAAAATGATCAACAGTTTAGTCTAGCCATGCTGGATGTTTGGGTTGTGGGTTTTCAGTATTTGGTCTATAGGTCTGGACTCCTCATCTCCTTCATGGACTAGATCCATCTCTACAATACCAGATTGTTTAGGAAGACTAGCACCGGCCCATCATGTTATAAAAAGTCCTTCCCATGAGCCCCTCTCCCCCCCTCCCCATCATATATCTCCTTAGAACTTCCTAAAAAAGAACTGTACTCCCTACTGTCTTTGTATAACTGATCATATAAGTTCTCTTTTTCTAGCAGAGTTTCAATGCATTAGGCCAATAACTTGAAAAGGAATCTTCAAGTTATACTTTCTTTTGTTCATAAGCAATAAGTCATAGATGCCTAATTGTTCTTTGGTGATTTTATATTCTTGTGTGCTGTCTTAACCCTGGATGCAGGGCACTGGGCTTTAGACAGTTATTAAGTCTCCCTTAAGCTCTGGGATTCCAGAGTAAATAGCTGAGGGTGGGCTCTTGGCTAGGCCCCCACACATGGTAGTGTCAGGGGCAGTCTGAGTCAGAAGGGGCAGCCCACAGCACTTCATCTCCAAGTCCATTCCCCCCTTTGAATATGAGTAATCATCCTTGCCTTGTCTACTTTATAGAGTTGTTAGGGAAGAAATTCTTTGTAAAGCTTGAAGCCCTCTATAAATGTGAGTCATTACTTGGACATCCTGAGGGCTAGAGCTTTTTTCAAAGCTGGCGCAAAAAACCCAGCATGGGTTTAAAATGTGTTTGTGAGGAAACCCAGATTTAGTTCTCCCAATTAACTCTCTATTGCCAGTCAACCTTCAGAGTTGCAGCAGTAGTAGGGGACCTCAGAGGTTCTCTAGGTCATCGAGTCGGATCCGGTCCAAGAATCCTCTTATTGTCCTAAGCAATCATTGGTCATTGTCTAGCCCTTGCTGGAAGAAGACCCTAGCAAAGGGGAATCTCCTCCTTCTCAATACAGCCAACCCCGGTTTTGGACCACCATGATTGTTTGAAAGGGTCCCTCAGACCAAGGTGATATAGTCCTCTGTCCTGTTCTCCTGTCCATTGCACCTCTCACTGACATGGTAGCCTTTATGTTCTTGAAGAACCCCAAGCCTTCTCTTCTTCTATCCTGGTTACTCTGTCTTAGAGCCTTCCCCAGCTTCCGTTCTAAAAGTCTGGCTTGTAGCACTGCACTCCACAGTCTCTCCAGTCCTGTCCTCACTAGGGTCAAAAACAGTGTTGCTATATTGCCTTATTCTCCACAATCTGAACCGGCCTAAGATTACATTAATTTTTGGGAGTTGATGGCTTATGTCGTTGGTTCACAGAGTTGAGTTGGTAGTATATTACTACCCCCAAATCTTTATCAAATGAACTGTGGTTACATATGCCTACCCTTACTTCCCCCAAGCTTTCCTCACCCAAACCCTTTGAACTTCATGCAACATTTCAGGAAACAACCATCTGTTGCTTCAGGGAGATTCCTAGCAATTCCCCTCTTCTCTCACTTACTATGGGCATAAAGGAAACGAGAGCCTAACTTTTCTCCTCCAGCCTCAGAGGGCACTAAAGAAGAAAGGAAAGGGAATCAAACATAAAAATGGAAACACCTTTGCACCACTAATTCTGGCAGCAGTAAGTCTGGCTCACACTTGGCCACTCTGGCCCCCAACAGAGGGCTTGGGAGCGTTGCTTCTGTTACAATTCCCTTGGAAAACATCACCTTCTCCATTCCAGCATTCTGTTGTCCACAGCAGCCCTGAGGGATCCCTGGCATTCTTATCAGTCAGCCTAAATGCTTTCTGAATCCATTGCTGTTTTCTTCCTGTTTCTTCTTGGTGTCATTAGTAGTCAGTTCCAAAGTTTGATAATCTACATTAGAAACCATGTGATGAAGAAAGACCCCTGAGGGCGTGGGCTCTGTTGTGGGCTCTGCTATTACTGTGAGCAAGTCATCTGTCCTTTCGAGTCCTTGGTCCTCATCTGTAAAATAAAGGAGAAGCTTGAAGGTGATGACCTCTGTGGTTCTTCCAGCTCACGATCTGGGATTCCCAGTGGCATTTATGTCCCTCTCCCCACCATTTCAGGCCTGGCCCCAGGGGTGACATCTGGCAGATATGGGGGAGGACCCTTAACAAGTGTGTCTTGGTCATAAAAGGTGGTTAATATTCATTGAATTAATTATCTAGCCACCTATCTCCTCACATCCCTCCAGTTCCCAGGCAGTGGTTTGATCAAGGTTGCACAACTCATTAATGGTGGAACAAAGCACAAGAGACGAGGCTCTTTCCCTCCTGTGGCCCTCCCGTCCAGCAAACACTGCCTAGAGTTGGATTAGGTGGCCTCTGTATTCCAGCCTAAGGCTAAGGAATTTGAAACACACACCAGCATTTATTTTGAAGTCAGAAAGCTGGATTGTAAAAAATGTTTTTATGAATTGAAAGATCATCTATCTTGTCTTTGAGGAACAAATTGCATTAGTGCCTATCCCAGACTTGAACAGCCAAGAACTCTTATTTAGTATTGTGACACTGGGATGAGGTGGTTTCCTGCCAGCCCCCTGACTGGTGGGTAGTTATGACGCTGGGAAGGTACAGGAAGTGAATGAATCCTTAAGCCTGTGTCCCTAAGCAGTTATGTTGAGGGGTGGGGTGAGTGAGCAAAGGTAGGAGACATTCTCAGAATCACTGGAGCAAATAATTGGCCAAATGCCCCTTTCTTCTGATAGCAGCATCCTTGGGTCCTTTCCTCAGAATCTTCGAAGTCTTCACAAGAAGAGAGACTACTCATTTAAGCAAGTCTACTGACAGCATCACCCCCCTTCTCTTCTCTCCCCCTGCTCCCCAACACCTGTCTTTTCTCATAAAGCAAAATGCCCACGTTCCTGACTGGTGAGTATGGGACCAGGTGCTTGGCATTTTTCAGTATTTGTATCAATGTGACACTATTATTATGCTCCAGCAAAGTTAGCCTGGCTTTGGGGGCAATCTCATTAGGAACTGAACTTTTGAAACCGTTAAATTCAATTTTATTATCATATTAAAAACCCACAACATTCTTGGCAGTAGTTCTTTTCAGGGAGAACAGTTCTTTTCTAGGTCTGATAATAACTTGAATTATTTTATTCATTGTATTTTTGAGCTAAGGTTCATTTAAAGGGCTCTACAGGATCATTCCAAAGAACAAGAGCATGACCTTTCCTAGTGCTGATATTGGGCCTTTGGCATCAGGCTCTGAATTGCTCCAGGTTTTCATTTTTCAGTGAAAATGTACTTTGAGAGCTACTTTTAGGCCAGATTTTTAAAACCCCCAATTCTATTTGCTGTGTTTTCGGGTATATGGCTAAAGACTGGATTCAGTATGGTAATGACGAAGAAATGCCCCAACACTGTTGCTAGGTAAAATCCTAGAGGTGTAACTCGAGTGTGGTGTTGGAGGAGGGGAGGTTGTTACAGGGGGAAGAGGAAGGCTGCCTTTTTCATAAGTGTAGTTCTACTAAGGCTGTCTAACTGGTCGATTAGCATCTTCACCCAGTAGTACTGTGAGCCACATCACTCTGAGACTTCCATGTTCCTCTACTCTGCAGACCACCCCCTACTCTCCATCCCTCCATTCCAAAATAAGAAAAATACAGCTGGTTTGAATTTCCCAGTTCCAGAGACTGTGGGTTATAAAGGCTGCAGAGTATGAGCGCAAGGGGGAAGGCCCCAGAGGTGAAAAAAGCTGGTGTATCTTCTTCGTAAGTCTGTAGATCACTGGCGTTAGCACTGTTCAACATCTCTGGTCTTCCCTGCCTCCCTCCACCCACGCCCCCATCTTAGACTGAACAGAGTCATTTTCTGGACTGGACAGATTTGGCTTCTGTCTCTCTGTCAAATAAATAACTTATTTTCTTAAATGTTTCAGTCGACACTAGTCGTCCTCTACCCTGTTCTAACCTTGGGCCTATTTCTTCCCATTTCTCTTTAATTTGACCAAGCCATTCCTGCCACCTTTTCTCTTAGCCTAATCAGAACTTCTCAAGTTTATTCATCTCTCTTTCTCTTCTCCCGAGTTCTAATCCCTCTTCAGCATATTTCATCATAATTGAGCTATAATGCATAATTCATCACATGGCGTTGTAAACCATGAAGCTTTTGTATGGAGAGAGAGAAAGTTGAACAAATAAAAGGTTTTATTTTGCATGGAAACTTGGCAGGCATGAGATTGCCAGCCTTCCAGACACAACTCATTCTTATATATGGTAGGGAATTTAAAGAAATAGAGTTTTCACTCTCTGAACCCCTCAGCCTTTTGTTTCGCCCCCATCTGAATGTGTTCAGTAATCCCAGTTGGTCCCTCCCCATCCTCCTCCCCTTTCTGTAGTATTCAGGGATCTGCTTCTTCCTGCATGTGCCCAGGGCTCAAGCCCCTGGGCCTGATGCTGAGGATGACCTTGTAGGGGCCCTTTTCCTACTGACCATCAGAAGCCTCGATGCTTGTTGAGTGAGAAGTTATCCCACTTGGGTACAGCAGCTTGCCTTGGTTTGCTACCTATATCTGAGAAGGTAGCACAGGTAGAGCAGGAAGGGGTCTTTGATTTGATTCGGCTCTCATTTTACCCAGGAGAGCTGGAGCTCCAGAGTAAGTAGGTGACTTGATAAGAGGCAGAATTTGAATCCAGGTCCCTCAGATTCAAATTCATTGCCATTGATGACAGTGGCTGTTGCTTTTCTCTGAGTTAGAGGAAAACTCACACTTTACATTTCATTCTTTTTTGCTCACTTAGAAATCACGGTTCTGGGAAGAAATGGCCAGGATTTGAATTCTTCATATTCAAATGAATGGAAAATATGAGTAGAGTTTTTGTGTTATGGATTCTTTGAGAATTCTAATGAAGAAAACAGTTGGGGCTGTGGACATTAAGGCAGTTGGCCTTGAGCCGGGAATCATTTTCCCAGGCATCCATAGAAAGGTGTGTCTTTATATGGTGGGAGAGTTTTAATGGTGGATTTTCTCTGCCACAAATTTGGCCATTACTTGAAGTGCCAACTTCAAGAAAGAGAGGATTTCTCCTTACTTAATGATATTCCTGAGGTCTCAACCATCTAAAATACCACAAAAAAATTAGGAGGCAGTATACATTAGAATGCAAATTTCTTTCTTCTCATTTGACTGGAAAGAAAGAAGAAGGTGCTAAGGATTATTCAGAAAACACAGTAGAGACCCAAGAAGCTCAGATTAGACTGAGCCACAGTGCACTGAATCCATCACCAGACTTAGCTGCTTTGGGGTTTTGAGATGAAATTGTTCAGCCTTGTTAGTAGGCAGGGGCTAGTGTGGTGCCCTGCAGGGGAGGACATTCAGCAAACACATTAAGCAAGGGTTTGGTGAAGTCGAAAGTATTTATCATTCCACAAAATATTTAAACTGTCCCCTTCAGGCAGCATCTAGGTAGAGAAATAAATGGAACCAACATTCCTTCCCCTGACCCATTATAAATCTTTGTGGGTTACAAGCTAGTCATTCTCTATAGCCTGGCATGGTTGACAGAAAATTGCTTGGATTCTTTTGCCCCACCATATGCCTTTCCTCAAGTAGGGACTAGAATTTTATTAGATGAAGTGCCAGATTTAAAATTACCTAAGGTGGCCATGAGGAAGACATGGAAAATTGGGGGAGTGCTCTTCTCTGAACTCCCATTAATAGAGGAGCAGGAGAAGAAAAAGGTTCCTTAGCTATTTCCAACAGGAATAGAAGGAAATTCCATCCCTGTCCTTGCATTCTGGGGCTATCATCAGCTTGGAACAAGTCTAGCAGTACTAGGTGTGTTCATATCAATCAGAAAACATTGTTTTTCCAGATAGTTTAGCAAGATGTGTACTTTAAGACATGGGAGTGTGGGGTTTGGGGCAGGGGAGAGAGAGAGGGGGGGGGAAGAGGGAAGGGAGAGAGAGAGGGAGAAAGAGAGGAGAGAGAGGAAGAGGGAGGGAGAGGAGAGAGACAGAGAGAGCACAAGTAGAGCATCCCAACCCCTGGACGGCTGTGCAGTGTTGGTGATGTCATTCTCTGGCCATCTGGTTGAAAATTCCGTTGTTAAAAATCAATTACCTAGTTCTTTTTCCTGTTGGCAGGGGGTGGGGGGTGGGGGGGTAGCCTTATGTAATAGGCCAGTTTGGGTTCCCAGCCTGTTCACCTAACACCAGGTTATTTGGGCAGTGAAGAGAAATACATCAAATCTGTTTTCACAGATTAGCAGATATTTGACTTTAAAAAAAAATATCTAACTTCATTTTTGTTCTGATTCTGTCCAAAGGGTGGCTTGCAGTGTTCTGTCGTCTTTGTCTTTCTTGTCCCTCCCCCATCTGGTTCCCCTTCCTTCCACTTTACAGCTCTTCCCTGAAGTCTACCTTCTGTTTCTAAGGACTGTCTTATGGAAGAGATATACCTCCTCATCTTGAAATATTGATCTCGCTGAAGAGATGAAGTAGATATAAAAGGACTAGCCCCAGATACATATTATCATATACAAACTAAGGGAGGGTAAAACTGCAACCATTTTGTCCAGCCTTTAATAGCAAAAATGTAACAAGCCAAGGAACCAGTTATGAGCCAAGAAGCAATAAACATAGCCACACTTTCCTGATGTTCTTATAAAACATTCTCTTTTAATTAACTCAGATTCTTAGTAAATAAACCTTCCAACGACAGTAACCACAACATATCCTGTGTGGCGTTCTGAGTTTTTCTCTTTTCTGCAACATTTCCTTTAATTCTGGATGGGAAAGTTTGTCGTCTTCTATTGATCCTTTGTGAGGTGTGGCCCGGTGCCAGAAGGCCATTAAGTGAAGCCTCCTCTGCAGCCCCGCCCCCACTGCTGGCACTGGGTCCCAGCCTTGGAATGTCTGATGGGGAGCGGGAGCCTCCAGGAGCAGCTCTGGAAAAAGATCATTCATTTTTTCTCAAGTTACCAAGTGGGGAAGGGAGAAGTATGTAGAGATACATTTTAAAAACAAAACAGAACTATGGGCGTAAAAAAGAAATCGGCAACAACGAAGCCATTTTTCAGTGTTCTTGAGAAGTGTGAAGCTTACCTATGAGTAACTTCAGAGGGAAAGAATTGTTCCATCTCTCTCAAAATTGTACATTGGGGAACTTTGAGCATTTTTCATCATTTCAGGCTCTGTAGTAACCAAGGCCCTCCCTTCCTCTTAGCTGCCCTGCTAGAGAGACTTTTGTGATTCAACTGGAGCGATCCCTCCCTTTGGTAAGACTGCTAGGTGTTGGCAGTCAGACGGGGGAGTTGATTTACTGAAGGCCTTTAGGTGGTGGAGATAAGGAGAAAATTGTTGGGACCTGACAGAAAATTGTCTTTCTTTCACTGTCAGATAATACATTGGAGCAAATTCAGATAAACTAAGGGCCATTTCAACAAGTCTTGGATTAAAGAGTTTAAGGTTTGGAAAGATCATTGTTTTATTACTCTAGAATTCATCCTTTTATAATATCTGCACCATTAAAAAATGAGAAGAGAATCAGCAGAGCACACAGTAAGTGATGAGTAAATGCTTCTTGACTTGACCAAATGGGGTAGCTTTCATAGCTGTGACTGGGAGTGAATTCTTAACCAAACAGGAGATAGACATGACAAAAGCAAAGATTTCGATTGCATGAAATTAAAAAGGCTTTGCAGAAACAGTGTTGAAGCAAGGAGGGAAGCTGTAATTTGGGGTGAAAGTCTTTGCTTCCTATATCTCTGATCTGGTACTGATATGCAAGAACACAAGTATATAAGATTAAAAGCCATTCTGCGGAGGGTGAGTGGTCAAAGAGTATAAACAGACATTCTCTGAAGAAGTCAGTAGCAAAGAAAGATGCAAATCAAGAGAACCCTTAAGGTTTCACTGTCACATCCCAGAAGACTGGCAAAGAGGACCAGAGATGGGCACAGGAGTGGTCATGGGATTGTAGAATGACTAGCACACTAATACACTACTGGTGGAGCTAGAAACAGGCACTGCCATTCTAGATAGCAGTTTAAAATTCTGTGAAATCTGTCCCCATTGGTAGGCACATAGGAAGTCCGTGATAGAGAAGAAAGGTCCCAATGCACCAAAATCTTTATCACAACTCTTCTGTGGTACCAAAGAAATGGAAACAAGCTTGATGCCAGTGGAATGAGGAAGGGTTAAACAAACATGAGGCAGGAGTGTGGTAGAATATTACTGCATTGTAAAAATGATGGCTGGAAGGAAACATGGTGGGAAGACCCTCTTTGAACTGATGCAGAATGAAGCAGAACCAGGAAAACAACATATGTGATGCCTGCAACAATGGAAATGGACAAGAAAACAGTAAAACTAACAATGACTGCTCTTGTCTGTCCCCCCCCCCCATCAGATGTGGTTGATTCGTTGGTTAGTTTTGCTAAACTGTTTTTTCTTTTTATTCTGTTATAAGGGATGACTCTTTGGGAATCATTTCTTTATTAAGAAATGAAGATGATATAAAAATAAAAGATAAAGATTTAAATTTTGAAAGTCTCTTAAACGTTGAATTTGGTTGTTCCAATATATGTGTTCAGGTATCTTGCTGCTTGAATTCCTAGGGAAATTGGGAAATTCCACTGGGAGGTAATTTGAGTAATAAAAGATAGATGGGCCAGCTAAGATTAATAGCCTCTTCTCTTATTAAAACCCGACTTGATCACGTGATGGACATTAAATGCCTACTGTGTGCCAGGTGCTGCAGGTGCTGCAGCTGCCAGTACAGAAGAGGGGCAGTCTCTTCCCTTGAGGAGCTCAGCAAACAAATAAATAGAGACTCTATAACTAACGGATATGAGGTAATTTCAGGATGTACCAACAATGGGGGGAAAATGAGGAAAGGTCTTTGGAGTGAAGTGGCACATAGCGAAAGGAGCTGGAGCGCTGTGGATAGGGAATAAATAGCAAGTAGGTTGGCTTGGCTGGATTCTAGGATGTATGAAGGAGAGTGTTGTGTAAATCATCCTGCAGAGTGAGATGGGAATGAGATCTTGAGGAGCTTTAGATACTAAAGAGATATTGTGTTCTGCCTCAGAAACCATAGGGAGCCATAGAAGCTGTGTGAGTAGGGGAGTGATGGTGGACTAATTCGTGCTCTGGGACACAGTCCCATTGGCAGCTGTGGGAAGGAGAGAGACATGAAGTAGATGAAGTGCTTCTCGTGATATTCTGGGTAAGAAGCCTTGAGGACCTAAATATGGGTCTTTCTAGTGTGAAGGGAGAGAAAGAGACAGATGTCAGAGAGGTAGCTGAGGGAAAATCCACAGGACTCAGCAGCTGCTTGGCTGAGGAACAGGGAAAAGAAGGGGGGACATAGAAGGTTGAGAATTTTATCATCTGGCTTCCTGTTTAGGAACCCACAGTGGCTATGGAAGCCTGGGACTTGAGCATCCTGCCTTGGGCTTAGACAAGGACTTTCTTGGAGATGTCACAATTGTTGCCTTTGATGTGTCACTGTAAGGGAAGGGACACATTTCAGGAAAAACAAAAGAATTTGCCCACCCTCTACTCAGTGCCATCTTTAAGGTCCTCTACCTTCTCTTGGGTGGGAGTGGCAGCTCCCTGTGCCCTTGACTGTCCTCTCTTCCTTTCTTCTGGAAGGTCATTCATGAATAGCACTGGCCTTTTCACCCCAGTGTATTTGTCTGTTTGCTTAAAACTTGGCAATGTTTTGTAAACCACACTCTTCTTTCCTTGGGATCCTTTTAATGGGAACTGGTGCATACACTGTCTCTTCCCCTCTTTTCTGGCAATTCTTTGAGTTCAGAGCAGAAAAGGAAGCTCAGGGGTCTAAGCGTATGGCTCCTTTCCCAAGTTTTCTGATAGGCCTGCTTCCTTTCAGGCCCTGGCTTCCCTAGGATATAGGAAAAGGTCCCAGATTGCGGCAGTGGGTCAGAACTGGGCACTGCAGGTTAGCCCGCCTTCACATGGAAACCTGGTTCTAATATCAGGAGCCTGATCTTGGTGAGGGAATTGACCACTGGGCATAGCTCGCTGGAGACAGACGGACAGACAGACAGACACACACACACAGTCTTGCCTGTAGTTTGACTCAGAGTGAAAGTCTTATCCCAAATGAGGGTAAAGTAGGAGAGGTCTGCAATCAGGGAAAGCTGGCATTGGCCCTGTGTATTTTTGTCCCCAGAGGACAGCCAGCAATCCCTGCTTCCTGTTTTAGCCATCATCTTTGAGTAAGGCCAGTCAGCTCTGCTCCTTCTCTCCAGGGGAGGAGCATCACGGAAACTCGGCCTCCTGAAGATGCCCTCAAGAAAGGGTGAGAAGATGGGCCATGCTGCCAAGGCTGGTATTGGTTGTTCTTGGGAAAAATGAGATGGCAATAATTAGATGATTCAGTTTCCTTAAGGAAACGTTGGGCTGTTTTCATCAGCACAGTAGAAGTAGCGGTTATTCTGACCCAGGAAAATAGCACTAAAAACGAATCTTTAAAATTGTTATATTTTATTCATTGAACTTCTCAGGTTTTTTTTTTTTCCTCCTTTAACCTCCCTTCTGTACCACAGTTATCTGGAATGGGCTATTTTAAGTACAATAGAATTATAATATGAATAAATATTGATAGGAGCGACAAAAAAGAACACGAGTTTCTCTAGTTCTAACACCTGTCAGAAATGGTCCTTAGTGCTAGTAAGAGCAGACAGGGCTGTCTGGGCATTCATGGAGAGAAGGGCTGTAGAAACGCTCAGTGCTTAGAGTCTGAGAGCTGGATTCATTGCTGGGCCTGAGCTCCTTACCTTTGGGACCTCCCCAAGCTCCTTTTACCTTTCCAAGCCTTGGTTTCTTTATCTACAAAAGGAGAATAATTATTATCGGCATGATCCTACGTCACAGGACTGAAATGCTTATCATCAGTGTGAGCTACCTTCAGTGTAGACAGCTTGAAGGAAAATGTGTGACTCATAAGGCCAGACCAACATTGCAGAAACTCCAGGCCTCCCTTTGTGGTGAGAGAAGCTCATCTGTCCCAGACCCAGGCAGAAGGGCAGAGCTCTCTGTACTTAACATGGCAAATGCAGAGAGGCCAGCAGCCTGGCATTGGTGGGGCTTTGCTACACACTTGAGTAAGACATCTGAATGCTGAAATTAGGCTTCCTCACTTAGAGGATGGAGATCAGAATGAGTGGGTCAGCCCTGCCCTGCTCCGATCATAGATGCAAAGAAAGGAAGAAGGAGGAGGTCCCTGGGCAAATGTAAGGGGTGCTGGTACTGGTGATGTGTCCTTATCCCTCCACTCCCCAGGACAGGAGGAGAGCTCCAGAATGCACACATGGGCTTGGTGCGTTATTCAGATCCTCGAAATGATGACCAGATCTCCGGGTGTTGTGGGGAAAGTGTAGGGGACTATTGGGAGCAGCAGAGCAGATTCCAGGAGACTGTCCGAGGGTTTGGAAAATCTTTTCCCATCCACAATTTGCATGAAAGGCAATTCTCTCCACGTGACCAGTATTCTTTGATTTCACCATGGTTTGTTGGGAAGGGCAGGGTTAATTTGTCCAAGTGCAGATGAAGTTCAGATTTGGCCAGAAGAACAGCTAAGTCTTTGCCCAATACTCTGCTATTTTTATTTCGCACCCATGCAAATTTTAATCTTCCTTGTAATCATGCTGGGCAGGTGTGAAGCTTGACTCTAAGCCAACAAAAGAAGAAAGAGGGCACATTGTTGCCCAGTTACTCCACCAGACAGGGATGGTGCCTGCCTATTGATGAATCCCTGGCCAGAAGCCAACTTCCTCTGTACTCTCTGCGTTTTGGAAAGGGAAAGAAATGGTCAGACAGAAAAATTGATTGTTGGTTTAATGTGATCTGACATATGAGAAAATGGAAGTGGCAGATTGGGAGGAGCCCCTGCCCCAGCAGTACATTAGCGCACTTTGGCTCAAGTGAATTTACGAGTGCCTCACTTTGCTTCAGGAGACAACTTTATAGAATTCCTTTTAGGGGAAGAAGCCTTGCCTGCCAAGTGGGTGTGAGTCTGAGAGCTGCCCACTGGGCACACCTCTCTGCAAGCTGAGCCTGGAGAGAGATCACCTATTCATTGAGGCAGGGCTGCTCTGCAGCTCCTCCACATTCACACCCTGACTCACCTTGTCAGCTGGAGGAAGGTCATCACACTGGTGATTGTTAAGGGGCTGGCAGTTTCTACAAATGTGTATGATTTTGGTTTTAAATGTTGTCATCTCCAGATCAGCCCTTCTTCCTTAGACATTCTTCTCCCTGGGTTTTCAGGACATTGCTATCCCAGGATTCCCTTCCCCCCAGTCTGGCCACTCTTCTTGGGTTCCTTTCCAGCCTGGTTCTGTGTCCTGTCCTCTGCCCTGGCCGTCTTCTTTCTACACCCTCTTGGTGATGTCATCAGCTCCAGAGTTGTCTGTTTAGGGCCAGTTGTCTGAATAGATTATTGCTGTCCTTGAGGTACCTTCCTTTAGTTTATCTCTGTGTCCCAGTTTCTAGCACACAGACAAGCATACAGTAGACACTTAATAAATGCTTACTTGGATTTGCTGTGGCTCCTAGTTTTGTTTGAAGATTGTGTCCATCCAGCTCTGAGTGTTTTTAACATTTGTCAGATTCTGCTGCCCCATCAGCTGTCAGGGAGGGGAAAGGGTAGGAGGACAGGGGACTGCCAGGCCTGAGAGGTGGTCTTGGGAGAGGAGCAACATTACACTGAACAGCTTATGTTTATGGGGAACTGATTGGGTTAATTTAGTTGAAGAAACAATGATTAGGAGTTGAAGGGCTGCCTAAAGTTGTCTGTTACCACATAAGCTTTTATAAGATGGGTGCAAAGGAGCAAGCATTATACTGGGAGGCACTGAGCACCGTGAAGGCTCTCATGACAAAGCCCTGGGCAGCAGTTGGGGCAGAAGGTCTGTGTCTCCGTGTTCTGAGTAATGTGACTCTGGGCAGATAGCTTACCTTCTCTGGGCTTCAGTGTCTTCCTTTGTCAAATGCAGATGTGAGTTATTACTAAGAGACTGACTTAAGAAAACTCTGCTTTCTTATTTGGAAGTATCTTGAAACCATCCAGTGTCTCTGTGGACAACCTATGAGGTTACCAACAGAAAACAAATGACAAGCTTCCCCGAGGAGGAGGATGCTGGGTAGTTGGCTGAGGCCTTTCTCCCCCCAGCCCTGGAGGAGCCAGGTGGGGTAGTGTGTCGTCATTTGCATTTGACAAAAGGAAGATGTCTGATGATCTTGAAGCCAGGAGAGACCTGGATTTGAATCCTTGCCCTGACGCTTGGCAGCTGTGTGACCTTAAGTAATGGTCAACAACTGAGGATGGGAAAGATGAAAAGACCAAGTCCCTTAATCTTTCCTGGTCCTAGTTGTTATTGTTAATCTGTAAAATGGGGACAATGGTCTTTGAAGTGTGTACATCTTAGGGTTCTCTTTTGCCTTTTTTTTTTTGAGAGGGGAAAGTAGGGCAATTGGGGTTAAGTGACTTGCCCCAGGTCACAGGGCTAGTTTTGTGTTAAGTGTCTGAGGGTCGATTTGAACTCAGGTCTGTCCTCCTGAATCCAGGGCTGGTGCTCTATTCACTGTACCACCTAGCCACCCCCTTCTTAGGGTTCTTCTGAGAAGAGTAGATGGCAAACCTTACAGTGCTGTATACACAGATGTGAGGAGGTGATGGAACAGGAAGGGTCCTGTGTGGGCAAAAAGCCTTAGCATTCATTCGGCTTTTAACCTTGCTCTTGCTTGTCATCCCTCATACCTTTGACAAGCTGCTTGACAGTCACATACCATCTTTTTCTCCATTGGGGTATTTGTGACTAACTCAATGTTTGTTTCCGTGTCATTTGGGTTAATGGAAGTGTGACTTTAATAAACCTAGGAACATGGAATAATTTTCCCCATTAAATTAATGAAAATAGAGGTTTTGTTTTCTGGATTTTTCACTGTATAGAATTAGTGGAATGGATTTAGTTGATATGAAGAGGGATGTAGGTAAACTCAAAATACTTTAAGAGCCCAGGATTGCTAAACATGCTGGCTGGCACGCACACCTGTAATCCTTGCTGCAAAGGAGGCTGGGTTCTGAGCTGTGCTAGAGCTAACGCTGATCAGGGGCCCAGAGAAACGGAGCAGGTCAAATCTCCCACGCCTGTCTGTGTTTGTGTTGGGTTCACCAGTGGCCATTGTTCTCCCAACCTGGGCAAGACAGAGAGGCCCCCAAACAAGCAAACTACCTCTAAGGTTAATGCTGTTCCTTGAAATGGAACTTTCTGAAGGGACTTTGCTTAACCAAGGAAGGGTGTTTTACTTTAAAGTTTGTCCCTGTAAACACAGCTTCCCCTTGGCTCGCTGCTGGTGGGGGTCACTCTGTTTCGAGTTTACACGTTGAAATCTAGGGATGTTTTTCTTGCTCTTTGGTCCATCTTTGTTCTTGTCACACCCAGTCTCCCAGTAAGTTGGCGTTCTCCATGCAGGCTCTTTTTATGGAGATGAAGTACTGGCATGTTTGCCTCTCTAACCTGGGACATTGTGGTAATTACTGATTTTCAGATCTGAAATGCCTTTAGACAAAGGACCCTTTAGTCTGTTTTGTTCTTGAGGCGAGGACTGTGTTTTATTTGATAGTCATGACTATTTATTATGTGAGTAGTTTTAAAAAAGGAGTTTCTCTCTCCCCTCACTTACGATGCATTAGGCTGGTGAGGAATGTCTGCTTTAATATTAGCTTTGCTATGTCTGTCTTTCTGCATATCTGAATTTTGTGTAAGGTTTACAAAATGCTTTACAAAGTTTGCAAAATGCTTTCTCCTCTTTATCTCTTTCCTCTCAATCACCCTGGGAAGTAGGCGCAATTATTTTTACAGATGAAGAAACTGAGACAAACAGGTCAAATGACTTGCTC
The DNA here is from genome assembly GCA_028627135.1 of Pseudochirops cupreus. Lineage (NCBI taxonomy): Eukaryota > Metazoa > Chordata > Mammalia > Diprotodontia > Pseudocheiridae > Pseudochirops > Pseudochirops cupreus. Next base: position 83,806,595 of record CM053582.1, read on the forward strand.
AGGGTTACAGTATCTGAGGCTGGATTTGAACTCATATCTTCCTGTCTCCAGACCCAGCACTCTGTGCACTGTAGCAACCCCTGCTTCGAAAGCCTCACACCCAGATCCTCAGTACTCATCTTTAATTCATCAGACCTTACTAACCTGTGACCTTTTGCTGTGTTTGTCCAATGAGGATTTCTGATCAGCCACCCCACAAGCAACTGAACCAAATGTCTGTTTCCTAGACTGCCATCATCAAGTGTTGGTTAAAATGAGTCAAGTCTCCTTTATTCTGTTTGTTTCTCTTAGTGCTATGAACCCTTCCTTACACTAGGTAGGTGCTTAATCAATGTTTCCTGAATTGAATTTGTTGCTAAGGCAGTGATCCCTAAGGGTGAGGATGGGGCAGGAGTGTCCTAGACTCCCCCAGGTCCTGGGAGAAGGGAGGATGTCCTGCTACTTTAGTTCTGTTCTTTGTTTCCCCACAATGGCACCAGGGCCTCACTGGCCACTCCAGGACAGACCTCATTGCAGGCTGCTGCTCCAAATTGTCTAACTGGGGCTGGGGGTATGTTCATCAGCTAGAGCCAGTGTTCTCTGGTATAAGCACAGATCTCATTGGGGATCTGGGTTTTCTTTTTTTTTTTTTTAAGTTGGTCAACAGGGGTGGGGTAGAAGATCATTGAGTTTCCTTTGGCAGTTTTGTCTGTCTGGGTGCTGGGAGGAATTTTACTGTCTAGTGATAGGCAAATAAACCAAGTCCTGCAGACAGTTTATTTTTACAGATTAAAAGTTGGTTCCTTTATGTGCTCTGTTCTGCTGGTAAAAATGGTACTGAGGCCATCTGAAAAACCAAATACCTAGAGCTGCCAGGGGTTTGCATGGCAGAGCCTTTTGGAGGAACAGGATGGTAGCTTTCCTAGCAAATCCAAATGTGAGCATCTGAGGACAGCAAAGTCACTTGACACAGAATGTCTTTTCCTTTTATTCGATTGAAAGAAGGCATCAACTCAGTGACTCCTAATAGGATAGCAGTCCTCTTTCTGTTTTGTGTCTATGGAAATCTCTGTGGCCTTGAATGGGATGCCTGGAGTGTATTGGCCCAAGGTAGAGGCAGACCCTCTGTCTCCTGACTCTTCACTTCAGCTAGTATCAGTATTTAGGGAGTACTCTGGAAGGGGGGAGGGATCAGGAAAAGCTGCCTGGAAGAAAGTTTTGATGAATGGAGCAACTTCAGAGCTTTCAAGTCAGTGTATCTTGGCATAGTCAAACTGAGTAGTAATAAAGCCCTGGAAACTGAATTTTCTGAGGAGTTAAAGGTTTATCTTTTTTACGCATTTTTATACATTAAGACCTTTTCTTTAACTATTTTGGATGAAAATCTTCCTTTAAAATTTATTCTATGTACCCTGGCCCTTTAGAAAAATTTCTCGATGCCCATTGTGGTTTACATAGTATTTTCCAAATATTAACTCCAATGCTCAAGTTCTCTTCTCTTCTCTTCTCTTCTCTTCTCTTCTCTTCTCTTCTCTTCTCTTCTCTTCTCTTCCTCTTCCTCTTCCTCTTCCCTTCCCTTCACTTCCCTCCTCTTCCTCTTCCTCTTCCTTTCTCTTTCTCTTTCTCTTTCTCCTCCTCTTCTCTTCTCTTCTCTTCTCTTCTCTCTGACCTTTGTGGGTGACCCGACCTGTACTTTCCCCTCCTCCATTTCACCTGGATGGAGCTTCCTTTGCTGCTATTTTTATTTCTGTATTTCTACATTCTTTGTGTGTGTTGTTCTCTTCATTCTGCACTGGTTCCTTTAAGCCTTCCTGTGTTCCTCTGAATTCTTCACACATCATTTCCTATAGTACAGAAATATTCCACTACATTTCTTTAGTACAATTTGGCTGTTCCCTAACCAATGGACACCCATTCTATTTCCAGTTTTCTGTCCCCACAAAAAGCGCTGCGATGAGTGTTTTGGTTCCTGTCTTCCTGAATGCTTCGACTTCCCCACAGAATGCCATCGTTTCTTGCTGACTCAGCAGTTCTTGCCTTGTTGCTGTCGCCTTCTGGATTGGGCAGAACTGTCTGGGCTGGCCCCTTGCTCCCCACTACTACTTGGACATCACCTGCTCAGATGGAGGAAGAGCGTTGGAGTTTTTACAGCTCCTTTTTAGAGTCTTGGCCAGCCCTCATTATCCCCACCTGCCACCGGCACTTTCCTCTCACTTTTAGGATCATGGGATTTAGAGGGAGAAGGAACCATTGAGGTCATTGAGCTTATTAATAGTCCCTTTATTTTACAGATGAGGAAACTGAGGCCTACCTTCTCTCACCTAACCTACAAAAAACATGAAAACCAAAGAACTGTGCTGGTTAGACTTGTAAGTGAAACACAAATAGGAAAATCTCCAAGGACAGAGAGAGAGAGAGAGAGAGAGAGAGAGAGAGAGAGAGAGAGTGTGTGTGTGTGTGTGTGTGTGTGTGTGTATTTTTGCTGTTTCCTGATTTTAGATGGATTGTAGAGGGTGATTATATGATCATGTTACCCCTCCACCTCCCAGCTAATAATAGCATGTAGAGAAGCTAGCTATGAGTGGTTCAGGCGCAGAGCTCAGGGTCTGGAGTCAGAAAGACCTGAGTTCAAATCCATACTCAGCCATTTGCTCTGTGTGTGACTCTGAGCAAGCAGCCTCTGTCTCTGCTTATTCAACATCCGTAGACTAGTAATAATCTCATGTCCCTCCCAAGGTTGTTGTGAGGGACTGAAGAGATGGTGTTTGTAAAGAGCATGAGCATGTGGTGGTTGCTGTGTAAGTGCTAGTCGTGATGATGGTGGATGAGGGTGGTGGTGATGATGGTGGTGGTGGTGGTGATGGTGGTGGTGGTGGTGAGGGTGGTGGTGATGGTGGTGATGATGCACTCTCTGTTCTACTGACTGTGTAATGGTAATAGAATTTGGAGATGCCCCTGTATTGGCTTGGTTTTTGGATTGAATATTAAAACCCAGAGCTTGTGAGTTCCACTTGTGGGATGGACTTGTTGACATGAAGAGAGAGGGCTGAACTGGGAGAGAGGCCCAAGCCTAGGGAAGGCCAGAAGGACTTTTGGGAGAGCAGTATCCAGTATCGTGGAGCCTGAGAGAAAGACTGCTGAGAGCCTATTGGAGTTGCCCAGGACTTTTGGGAACTGCTACCCAGAGCTGCCAAGAACTGAGGAGGCATGGCTGTGATGCTGGTATTTTGTCTGTCTGTTTTGATGCTGTTTTGCCAGATTCACCTGATGGTAAAGGACAGTGCTGCTGTTGTAGAGGTCCTGGAACCTGGCTGTTGGTTCAGAAGCCCTGAAGGAGGATTATTTTGTATGTTTACAGAAATCCTGGAAGAGGGCCTTGATGATGTTTTCAGGGGTTCTGGGACTGTTCTGCAGGCAGAGAGTGACTTGATGAGGACACTGGCAGTGGTTTTGTTGAGCCTTGTCTCCCCAGGAACTGAGATTGCCGAGGGCTTGCCTCCAGCAAAGATGAAAGAGGGGCTTTTTCCTTAGGTATTCAGTGCTGAGATGATATCTTAACCTTGTTGTAACTTAAGGGTGGATGGCCTTTTGTGCTCTCCTGCCCCTTTTGAGATTCAGGGGTGGGAAGCCTTTGAGTTTTTTGTGCTCTGTGATTGATCAGATGAATGTACTTTGTATATGATTGGAGACTAATCTCCATTTGAGAGGAGAGACTTTGTTGACTGACTAAATGTACTGCCCAGGAGTGGGCTACTTTGACTAATGTACTGGCCGGGGGTGGGATACTTGCACCTTGATACTTTGCATTTGAATTGAGAACTTACTTCCTAAATACAAGTTACACTGTATTTTGACTTTCTCTGTTCTGTGAATGTTTGCTGAATAAATGGGGTTTGCTATGCAAGTAATCTGAAACTTGGAAGTTGCCTTTGCTTGGCATTACACTGTGACCTAAATGAGGTAAAATAGGTGGAGAGTCCCATGTTTTGAAACCACATATCACCCCATAGGATGGATACTGTTTTCCACAAGTTGCTTTTATGGAGATGTTCATGTACAAACATGTTAAACTATGATGCTGACGGGTTGCCCTGATGGAATGTATCACCCTCATGCCCATTCTTAAGTCTTCAGAAGAAGCTGCTTTTGTGTGTGTCCAGAAGACATTGGTCGGCACTCTGTTCTGAAGGAGATGCTGGGAAGCCTCTTTTGAGGAGCGACCTTGCTAAGGGTCCCCTTAGCCACTCGCAGCCTTGGTTGCGTCAGAAGCATAGCACCCACAGATGTTGTAGAGGCTTTAAAGGCTAACTGGAATGGAAAATATTAAACTGGGGTCTTTGAGACTGCTCCTAGAAATCAAGGCTGGATTGCAGTTGTGTGTGGACATGTCTTTTAAGTTCATGTTGGAATGAATGGCTAAAATGTCCAGCGTTTTAAAATGGTCCTCAGATATTGATGGGAAAACTAGTTAGCAAGGACAACTAAAAGCATTGAACCTCAGCATGCAAGGAGTAGGTGGACACCTTGGTTGCTAGTGGATTTGCAGGTGTGTATAGAAGAGAGCTTCCTCCCTGGGAGCACACGTTAAAAATCACACTCAAATGATCAGACTCTCGGCCCTGTAATTTTCTTAAGAAACTAGCGTGAAAGAAAGCAGTCAATCGATAAGAATTTATTAATCACCTACCATGTGCTATGTTAAGCACTGGGTATACAAATAAGAAGAAAGACAGTCTCTGCCCTCAAGGGGCTTACAATCTGATGGGAGCGACAACATGCAAACAGATGTATCCAAAGCAAGCCGTATACATGTGGGATAAATAGGAAACAAGTAAAAGAGGGGAAATTGATCAAACTGGAATTAAGAAGGGATCGGAAAGGCTTCGTGTAGAAGGTGGGATTTTCGTGGTTATGATCTGAGAGGTTTGGGGAGGAATGAGCCAACCAGAGGAAGAGGCTGGGGGCAGAGAGTACTTGTGGTGTGACATGTTCAGGGGCCAAGTGAACTTGGAGGGTAAAGAGGATTGAGAAAGTCTGCCTAGTCAGGAGAGCAGCCTGGAGAGGAGAGCGATGCTACTCTAATGCAAGAAGACCAACAAGTATGACAAACACAAAGACAGCTAGAAAGACCTTTGTGGAGTGGTGCAGCCCCACCCCCCAAAAGTCAGGACCAGCTGAGTGGCGGTGTACACACTGTGACCACGGACAAGGAAAAGGGTGTGAGCTCAGATGCACAAAGACCTAGAGGAAGTGACTGAAACCTTGTCATGTACTGTTTATGTTGCTAATAACTAGAATGTAACTGTTACTTCTCAAGTTGATTGTTTTCAGTTCTAAACAAAACAGTTAAATTTTTGAAAAAAGGAGTTGACTAGGGACAGGGACTTCCTCCTCCGTCATAACAGTTTGTTGACCTTTTACAAGGAGCAGTTGGAGTCCTCTCTTCTGAAAGAACTTTGAATAGACACTCGGGAACCTGATAGTGAATAGATGATTATAGAGACTGATTCTTTGTTGACCATGTTTGAGTAATTTGAGAGACTTTAGAGATTCCAAATCTCCCTGGCTGCTTCAAATTCAGGCTATTTCATAGTAAGGGGGTTGGGTTTTTTGTTTTGTTCTGTTTTATTTTACTGGGCATTTGAAAAGAATCATAAGTTATTTTTAAGCTGCCCTAACACACTGAGATCCCTACCTTGGGGGACACTTTCAGGAGATGGTACCTGATGTTGGAGCATCTAGGAACAGTCTTGGTACTGCCTGCCTTCCATGCAACTTCCTGCATTGGAAAAATATGGTAGACAAGGGGTCCAAAGTTCAGGATTTAGACAAAGGGCTTGGTCGTTCTTAGAGTGTGTAAAATAACATTCACTTCAAAAGGAAAAAAAGAATGGTTTGTATTTATTTGAAATAGAATATTCTCTCTCTCTCTCTCTCTCTCTCTCTCTCTCTCTCTCTCTCACACACACACACACACACACACACACACACACACACACACACACACATCAACAACAACAAATCCCCAAGCCCTTCTATCCCTTCGGAGTCCCCTCCTTCTGTTGGTGTCACTTATCCCTCCCTTAGTCACTCAGACGTCACACTGGAGTCACCAGTGACTACTTCCTGGCCTCCATTCCTCCCTCTGAATTCTGGCTCCTTTTTCTTCCCACTGCTGCTGACTCCCCTTAGTTGCCTAGCTTCCAGCCATCCTGCCTGTGCTGCCCGTCCAGTCCCTCTCCTGTTAGGATGCCCTCTCTGACTTCCCCATTCTTCAGAAGAGAAAGTTGTGCTGGTGCGGCCGGCCACAATCTGGCTCTGACATCCTGTCTGACCTCCCGTGGGAACCCTTTATCCTTGGCCATGTTTTTGCCATTTCCTCTATTCCCCTGAATGCTCTCTACTCCAGCCCCTGTCATGTTTACAGACCTGGGGAAGCTCCCATCTGATCTTCCTCTGCCCCTTCTTTAAGGCTCAGCTCACAGGAGCCCTCCGGGATTTCAGCCCAGGCAGAAGGGATTCCCTTCCCCCCTTTACAAGCCTTTTCTACCACCTGTGAAAGCCTTCATTTGCAGTCCCTTCCAGTCAGGCCACCCCGCTGTGTTTTTGGTTGGATCTCTGTCTATCCCAAGCCTAGTCATTAGCTCGGGTGCCACAGGGCTCCCTCCCACCCACCCCTGGGGCTTTCTCCTGATGATCTCATCACTTCCCACGGATTCATTGATCATCCCACTAGAAATGGTGATCCACACTCTAGATCCTGCCCTGGTCTCTCTCCTAAACTGCAGCCCTGCATTACCAGCTGCCTTCTGGACATTTGGAACTGGGTGCCCTGCGGACATTTCAAGTCCGACATGTTCAAAACAGAACTTGGCAGCTTTTGTCCCAAAGCCTCCCCCTTCTGAACGTGTAACACTCTCCTTTTAGTCACTTAGGGCCGCGGCCCCTGGATCCTGCTGGACTCCTTGTTTCATTCACCCCAGAAATGCATCCAGGTACCCACTCTTATTGGTTCTGTCTCTATGCCACTCTTCCTCTATGCCCCCTTCTCCCCGCTCACTGACACCACCCTCCTTCAGGCTCTGATCACCTCTCACCTGGATGATTCCGTGCTCTCCTCACTGGTCCCTCCTGTCTTCCTCAGAGCTGCCCAAGTGATTTTCCTGAAGTCTAGGGCTGACCATGTCACCTTCTCACCCTTATTCCAGTGGCTCCCTCTTCCCACTAGGACCAAATATCAGCTTTCACATTTGGCATTTAAAGGTCTTCCCAACGTGGTCCTTCTCTGTCTTCCTCGTCTTACTTAGTTTTTTTTTTTAAAGGTTTTTATTGATATCTTTTGTTTTTTTGCACCAACTATTTTTCCAACCATATCCCTTCCCGTACTCCTCCCAGAGATCCATCCCTTAAAACAAAATTAAAGGAGGAACAAAAGAAAAGTTCAGCAGAACTGACTAGCACATCAGAGAAGTCTGGTGCTGTGTGGGCATTGCTTCCCTCCAGGGCGTCCCCACCTTGGCGTTCTAATGCAGTGCTCCGCTCCATCCAGCTCCCTTCCTGCTGTACTTCCCCACACCCCACGCCAGCTCCCACATCTGGAGCCTCTCCCTCCTCTCACCCAGGGGCTCCTCTCTGCTGCCACCTTTGGCCAGGACTTTCCCCCTCCAAGACGCTCATACCCTATAAGCACTCTTCAGCATCCCTCGTTGGAGCTTACACCCCCTGAAGGCAAACACTGTTTGCCCTTTCTCTTTGTGTTCCTCCCATACAGGGGGTAAAAACCTTAACAGATGCCAGTTCCTCCCTGAGCCCACTTGGCACAGGCCCTTCCACTGTGGACACGTGTGCTAAGTCTTACTGAAAGGATGCTCCTCATGGCATGTGTCAGAGCTGGGTTTTGGCCTGACACCTCCCAGCTGGGTCAGCCTCCGTGCCTTCATCTTGAATAAGGCTAAAAACACCCACCTCATTTAACAAAATAAATACAAAAACATGAAAAACGACAACAAAACCCGAACCTTCCTGCCTCCTGGCATTCTTGTGAATATTATAATAATATTATAAAATGAGATACCGTTTAGAGAAGCATTTTGCAAACCTTCAAACCTCACAGCATCATGTGAACATTAGGTGTTCTTATTAAACAGCAAAGTTTCTGGAGCTGTGTATTTCTCAACTGAACTGTTAAGAATTTGTACATCAGCTTGTTTTACTTTTACATTCTTGTGAATATTATAATAATATTATAAAATGAGATACCGTTTAGAGAAGCATTTTGCAAACCTTCAAACCTCACAGCATCATGTGAACATTAGGTGTTCTTATTAAACAGCAAAGTTTCTGGAGCTGTGTATTTCTCAACTGAACTGTTAAGAATTTGTACATCAGCTTGTTTTACTTTTATTCTACAAATACCGTTGTAACCGACCCAGTCCATGTGGTGCTTCTGTCCTGCCGCACTGGCATAGCGCTAATGCAGCTCTTTCTCTGTAGGCTTGAAGTTGCCATGCTATTTCAGGGTGGCCTCAAGGCCTGGGTCCCAGTTTCTCCGTTATTTCTTGTCTGTCTTCTCCTGCCCACTTACGTCTCTTTGGTTTTTATTCATCTTGACGCTATGCACACTTCACCTGATGTTACAAACCTCGATTTGAAGTTTATTTAGTGAGGACCAGCAATCGTATTGCTCATTATAATTGGCAAATGTTTGTTAAAGAAGCATACACACACACATGTAAATGGGAGAAATGAAGTGCACTTCCATTCTCTTCCACTCTCCATTGCACTGGTGGTATGGAATTACAATCCTGGGGCTGCCAATATTTCTAGTCAGAATAACTCTGAAAGAACGGGGAGAACAACTGAAGCAAAAAGTTGGCCCCTTGTTAGAGAGATTCCCAGGCTTGGCCAGAGCAGACGGGACACAGCCACCCAGGGCTAGGAAACTGTGTGGAAACGGCGAGAGGGCTGGCTTTTAAATCACTGCCATCTCCCTGTATGAGACACTGTCAAGGGCAGAGGGAAGAAAAGTGGCAGGAGTGAATAAAGCAGGTTGGGAATGAGTAGGGTTCCCAAGTCCTGAGTCCTGGCCCTTATTGGGCCATCCTTTCACTGTGTGACTGTGAGCTCCCGTCTCTCCTTTCTGGGTCTCACTACAATGAAGGGGCTAATCTCCAAGGTCTTTCCTGGCTGTGACAGTCTGTGATTCTTCCTCTTTGGGGAGGTGTGTGTGTGTGTGTGTGTGTGTGTGTGTGTGTGTGTGTGTGTGTGTGTGTGTGTGTGTGTGTGCTCGAGCCATCTTGTCAATAAAAAATGGACATTTATATACCAGATTAAAGTTTACAAAAGCTTTTACATATGTTAGAATGTAAACTTATTTGGGGAGAAGAATGTTTTCTCCAGTTGAGAAGAATATACATATTTCTTTCTCTTGTATAATTTTATGGCATTTAAGTCACTTTTCAAGTCCCTGCTCCCCCAAATGAAACCAAAACAAGGCCAAACTGTAACTGCCCTGCCATCTTTAGGGATTGGGCTGTTACTTATTTTTAGAGCCCTTCTTAGGACGTGCACAATACGGGTCATGCCAGCTCTGTTCAGGAGGTCATTCACTGGTGCATAAAAGTTTTTCAGACCCGTGGTAGAAGGAGAGGCAGGAACAATTGTGTGGAGCTGACTGGAGATATTGAACCCAAGTGTGCTACGCCACTGAGTGCAGTGTCTGCTGCAAGGGCCATGTGATGCTGATTTCTAAAGGCTGCAGAAGAGACTTTGAAAGTCTGTAATTGGTTGTCTGGCTTTATCTTCCCAGCTCTGGGGAGGTTTCAGAAGTAATAATGGTTCCTTAAAGTGGATGAGCTTTTTGCGGCTTTCTTAGACCTGTTAGCCCTCTCTGCTACTTAGAGAAGCATCTGCCCCTCTTTTCAGCAGCATTAAGAACATTTTATAAGCAAAGATTTTCCTTTCCTCCCTCTTGGTGCATGTGGCTTGTGAGCTGGTCACTTCAGTGAATGGGGATGACGTGGGCCTTTCAGGAATTGTACTATTGAGTGCTGAGAAGAGATGCATGCAGTGTTTCTCTTAATGGCTGAACACCCCATCTCTTCCCCCACCTTAACTACACCCAGATCATCCTAGCCTTTTTCACTGGAGAGTTTATTCAGCTTCTTCTACTTGTTTGGGGTGGAAGATGTTAAAATGGTCTTAGCTTCTCACAGGTGCTGGGCCCTCTTTTCATTGACATAAAGAACATTTTATCCGGAAAGCTCTTTTTGTTCAGAGGTGGGGGTGGAAGGTCTATACGCAGAGAATGTGTTTCACCATTATGGGTTGTGGATGGTTGGTTCCAGCATCGCCAGAGATTTTCCTCTGTGGCCATGTGATGTTTCTTGAATTTTGTTTCTCACTGTCCCATGTTGTTTTATTGAAGAATGATTCATTTCTCTAATATTCTGTCATCACATGGGCCCTATATTGTCAATTTTGTAACATTAAACAATTTCTTCTTTTCAGTTTTTATTTATCTTTGGCTTTTAAATCACTTCATTTCCAGATATCCCCCTGCTTCCTTACTCCAGGAAGTATCTTTTTTAACCAAGTGTAAAAAAGAAAAGAGTAGGAAATAGCCAGCTGATGGCAGTGACCATGTTTCACCCTCAGAGACCCCCTCTTCCTCCCTGCCTCCAAAGATGGGAAAGGAGGACGCTGTCCATCTCTTCTCCAAGGCCAGGTTTGATTGTTCCTAGTTATGGTTCACTTCTTTCTTCTTGTTGTCCTTGCCTTTTACACGGTGGTTCTTGTGTGTGCATAGTGTCAGTTCACATCCATCTTCCATTGCTTCTCTGAATTCTTCCTATTCCCTGTTTCTTATAGGGTTACATTCATGTACCAGAGCTTCCTCAGTTGATGAGCAGCATTGTTATTTCTAGTTCTTTGCTTCCACAAAAAAATGTGATGCTCTGACTGTTGTGATGTATAGGGCACCTTCCTTCCCTTTGCATGAATTGCTAGCACTGGGACCTCTGGCTCAAAGGACGTGGCCATTTGAGTCACTTTGGGAGCACGGTTCCAAATTGCTTTCCAGAATGGCTAACGCAGTTCACAACTCTGCTCTGTATGTGCCATGTGGTAGCCTTGTTCCTTGAGTATCGTATATGGGTGCTTGCAGAGTTCGTGGATATAAGAAATATATCTGAAGAGATGAATTCAAAATAACTTTCCCCAGGAAAAAATCAAAGCAAGAACCATATGTGCTATTTCTGGGCTAACAAGAAAAACATCAATCTCCTCCCTATTTTTTCTTTTCATTAATGATGAACTTTTAAAAATAGTGATCTTGGAGTGCTTGTCTGAAAGTTCGAAGCCCACCCTTTGGGGAACAAATAATTCTTTGGGCAGTGCCCATATGGGCATTCTAGGCCTCAGTGCCTTCTGGCAAATGCACTTCCCCCTTGCTGTGGGGACCACCCATAGGGGTAATCCAATGCTCTTTATTACAATTTTAAAACCGCCAAAAAGGATCCAAGCAGCAAAATGCATTTTAATTTTTTTTTTTTTTACATAATCGAAGTTGACTAAGCAGAGACTATTACATGGACAAGCAGGGCACTGTGGGATAGGGTCTTTCTTCTCCTTAAACTTGGAAGCTGTTCACTGTCAGGGATTCAGATCTCTTCTTTTGGCAGCTGAGTTGGATGAAACCATCTCCCTCCCTACTTCCCCCCCTCCCTTAGTGGCCTTCTCCTCCTCCTCTCCTCCTCGGTGGAAGGCCTGCCTTCTGTCCTGCTCGACACAGATTGCTAAGAGCCAATCAGACAGCCCCAGCTGGGGGGCGGACAGCAGGGGCTCAGGAACTGGAGACATCTTAAGAGGAGGGAGGATTGAGCTGCCCAGCCCAGCTTTAGGTTCATTTGCATAATTTCACATTTCTCTGTTTTGAGTTCACATGTTGGTGTTTGCATGTTGTATGTGTTGCTTTTTAGTGAAACCTTAGCTTGGGGTGAATGTCTTTAAAGCAGTGCCTGCCTTTGGAGAGGAAGTTTGTGAATGCTTCTGCTAAGAGCAGGATTCTGTAAAAGTTAATATTCCTGTCAATGCTCTTCCCCTTCCTTCATACAGCCCTTGAATAGAGGGACTGATGGCTCTGCTTTGCAGTTTCTTTGGATTGGTTTATTTGAAAAGCATTTGCCAATGGGAGCGGTGGTGGTCTGCTGGGAGGGAGAACATTACCCCCTGCTGGTGGCATATCTTGTTCTGGCATTTCCTTGGGGGGGAAGGGGGAGGCAGGAATGGTGCCAGAAACAAATGGAATGAGTTTGTGAAGAAATTCAGTGTCAGCGGACGAGCCCAGGGCAAGAGGGAACAAGTGTGGGACCGGCTGCAGAGTCTGAGGGATTTGGGAGGCCATCTGGGTACTGCCTTTAATAGAGGGCTGGTGTGGGTCAGCCAGCCTCCTCTCTGAGATCTCCAGTGATGAAGGCTGGGGTATTAACTACCCTTACCCCATTCTGGATCTGGACAGTTCTCATTCTTAGGAAGGTTTTCCTTCTGTGGAGCCGGAATAGGCCTCCCTTGGAGCTTCCTGCCATTGGGGTGGTCCCTGGGTCCAGGCCAAATGAGCTGCCCTTCTTGATGACACTTCTTCACATAATCAGAAATCACTTATGTCCCATTTCCCAGCCTCACCATCTTCCCAGTCTTTTCTTCTTTGTGCTAAAATATCCACAGTTCCTTAAACCAAAAGATTGTACCATTGGAGAGCAAGATGGGTCCTTAAAGACAGTTAGTAAAAAGTAAGAACATTGAGGTGCAAAGGTTACAGACAGTTACAGAGCAGAGCCAGCATTTGAAACCAGGCCTTCTGGCTCACTCCAGACTCAGTACATTTCCCACTCTACTTCTCACCACCCCAGTCTCCTTCCTCTTGTTAATGTCCCTCCTGAAGTGTGGCATCCAGATGTGGTCTGCTCAGGGCAGAAGGCAGGGGCCTGTCACTCCCCTTTCTCTGAATGCTCTCCTATTAATGTATGAAGAGAGAAGGAGCTTTGTGGGCAGTTCGTAGTCCACTAAACTCCCCCCTTCCCCAAATGCTCTGTCAGAATGGTTTTCTGACCAGGCTTCTTCTTCAGAACTGTGCCATGGGGTTATTTCAGCACAGGACAGAGCAGTCACCTGTCCATACCCCATAGTCATCTCTAGTTTTTTTTCCTTCTCATTCTGAGGGTTTGTCTTGCTTTTTCCAGCTATAGGATACTGACACCTGCCACATACTCCCATCATTTCCCATCGCCTTTTTTCAAAGTGGAGCAATGGATAGAGAGCCAGACCTGGAGCAGTGGAATACTCCTCAGCTCTATCCTCAGACACTTACTAGCTGTGTGATTCTGGGCAAGTCACTTAAGCCCCTGTTGGCCTCAGTTTCCTCACCTGTAAAATGAGCTGAAGGAGGAAATGGCAAACCAGGCCAGTATCTCTGTCAAGAAAACCCCAAAGGGGGACCCAAAGAGTCAGGCACAATTGAACAGCCAAACAACCAAACAGCAAAGCCGCTGAAAGTGCCGTGAAACCCACGGCTCCCCTGCTTTGGGAGAAGCTTCGGAAACTTCTGTCTGGTGCCTCCTTCACCCTTTTTACAGCTAAGATTCCAAATGCTGTACTGCACATTGAAATCACATTTTGTATTGTGTGCTTTGGGCCAGAGCCGGGCCTCTGTTTCATTGGCATAGGGGAGTAGCCTCGAGTGACATCTCTCCGTGTTGTTTCCCATTGGCTGGCAGTCCAGCCAGGCGTTCAGAAGTGGGTCTGGGCTGAGGGGTGGGGTGGCAGGAGGTTGGCTTTTTAAGCCCTTGCAGTCTGGACTTTCTCCCCTCCCTCTTTTGATCACATCACCCCTTTCTTTTTTTTCTGGAGTTGGTAGGAGATTTCTGAATTGGTCTTCTTGTTTTTGTTTGGTGCCTAAATTTTTCCTTTAATGGAAGCTTTGAAATTGAGTTAAAGCATTGTCACATACCTCCTGCATAGGAGCTAGCACCTCTGAGAATTTCCAGGTAGACACAGTAAAGGGTGTGGGGGTGTGATCCTATCACTTTGATTACAGAAGGGAACAGAGACTGCCAGCAAAACAAACAGCTTTTCCTGCTCTAGGTCCTCTGACTCAGAGCTGTCGGAGCTCCTGGCCTGGTTCACTGCCCTGCAAAGTCTGTCGGAAGCCTGATGCTGTCTTCTCTCTCCCCATTTCATTTTTTATTCCCCCTTTGCCACCATAGATTAGGAAACTGGACTAGTCTTGCTTTTCTGAGTTCTTGAAAGACAGTGCTAGCTAGCAGCATTCTTTTCATTTTCCCTGAAAGACAGTGAGCGATGCCACAGTATGATTGTTCTTGCTTCATTCATCAGCTTGTGCCAATTCCATTCTACTGTGGTTTAGGAGGTAGATTTAAGATCCAGTGTGTGAGCTTTGTTTTTATGGAATTTTAATTTCTCCGACTCCTGCAGTTCTTGGGCCAGTTTACTCTGGGATGACGGCCTGCCTCTTCCTGCCCCCTACACTTGGCAGAAGAGCAGAAGACTCACAGTTAGGGTTAGATTACCGCAGCTTTACCCATTGACCAGGGTGGAGAAGGGCCAGCTGGCAGACTGACCAAGTCCTTGCCCTTCCTTGATGCTGCTGCCTCTCAGTGTCTGGACTCCTGGTGCTGCTGCTAGGCACTCCTTGAGTCTGGTCTTGTGGCACCTGTGTTCTCAATGAGCCCACCAAGAATCACATTAATGGCTCCTGTGTAGCCTTCAAAGGCTATAAAGCGCTTAAAAAGGTTATTACCACTTTTGCTCTTCAGAGCAATCTTTTTCTTTCAGGCTACAAGGCCAACATGCTATCCCTCAGACCACCTCATTCTTACAGTAATTTTTACACAACAAGGTTCCAATTTTATCCTAGAAGTTAGTGAAGAGCTACAATTTAGCATGCAGAATTTTGACTTTCTCCTTCATAAAGTGAGGGCTACCTCCGCTTATGATTGGAATGAACTTATTGTCTGAGGGGCTCCATGGTGTCCACATGGCCCCGTGGCCCTAATAATGCTTCAGGTGAGGCCCAAGGGCTGTTGAAATCTTAAGATTAATTTAGCAACAAAAATCAAGGATTTCACATGACTGGAGACAGTATTTCTTATTTGCTGTGAATGAAAAGTTTCCTTTGGGGCAAGTGTGCTGTTGGTCTGTGTCCTCTCCTCTCTGGGTCCTGTCTTGTGTGTACGGAGCCCATTATTATGAGTATACACACACACACACACACACACACACACACACACACGAGAGAGAGAGAGAGAGAGAGAGAGAGAGAGAGAGAGAGAGAGAGAGAGAGAGAGAGAGAGAGAGAGAGAGAGAGAGAGAGAGGGAGATAGAGAGAGAGAGGGAGGGAGAGAGAGAGAGAGAGGGAGAGAGAGAGAGAGAGAGAGAGAGAGAGAGGGAGAGAGAGAGAGAGCGAGAAGCCTTTATAAGGGAAAGAAAAACGGCACGCCTTACAGCTGCGTTCCAACTGCACTCACATATTCTTTATTTAACTTGGATTTCTCAAAAGCCCCGTCCCAGCTGCGGGCCCTCGCTGGTTTTTTTGATGTGGTGATGAGCAAGGCTGCTGTCAGGGTCTGCATGTCTGAAATCAGCCCCAGATTTCGTCAGCCGCGTCAGTTCTGCGGGTGTCTGGGAGCAGCTTCGAGGATGAGGGCTCAGCATGTCTTAGAGCAGCAGGCTTCAACTGGCAGTTGCTTATTATAAAAGAAAAATAGTGTGGTTTTCCTTTGTGAAGATGCATCTGAAACCTAATCTAGACCAAAGTTAAAATGGTACCTCTTGTTCAAGAGAGCAGTCTTTGATTTGAATGAAATGGAGTAAGTGTTGTAACCTAAGGGTTTCCCTCCAAGCCTCCTTTTCTAACAGGTGGAGAATTACCCAGCTCCAAGTATTCAAATGAATATCATTAACCAAGAGGAAAAAAATGGAATATCTTTCTTTATTCTGGCCAGATACAGTTATTGTTACTACCTCTAGCATAGACTACTTTTCTCACCTTGTCTAAAGGCCTCAGTATCTTCATAAATAAAACTTTATAATTAAAAAAACAATTTAAAATTTTAATTCATAAATACAGTTTCCATAAATAATGGAAAATCTTCAGTGTTCACGAATTCTGGAGGGGCAAGAAGCTGATTTCCTAAAAAGAATTGGCTCTAGTGATATATAAATCAGGGAACTAATTCAGAGTTTTTTGTTTATGTTTTAAATACCCATGGAAGATTGCCTTTCTTGTACACATTTCTCTCATCAGTTTAGATCAACAATTATTAGGCACCTACTACATGCCAAGCATTGTACTAGGGTAATGATGAGAAGCATATTTGAAAGGAAGCAGCACTAGATTTGGAATGCAGGCTGCTTGGGTTCACATCAGATTCTGCCCCTTTATTACCTCTGTGTGACCTAGCATCTGCCTCCTAACCTTTCTAGGTCCCTCCATGCCAGTCTGTACTATGAGAGATTTAGATCAGCAGATGCATCTCTTAAGTTTCTTCTAGTTATAAACCCTGAGTGGGGGGGGGGAGGGGGGAAGGGAGGTTTAGAATTGTGATTTTTAAGTCACATGATCATATACAAAACAGTTCCTGCCTTTCCACTCCACCTTTAACCTTCCACCCATCTCAACAAAAACCCATTTAGAGGCATACACTGGCTTCCTTGACTGAGAGATGCCTTTTGAGCACAGCATATTCTAGCAGCTAGGTTTCTAAGGCATCTCTCAAAAGTCAAGTTTTGAGCTATGGTAAAGCCCTGGGACACCGGGGGAGATGCCCAGAGCTGTTCAGAACCACTCTTCCTCTTCAGGAATATGCTTCTCTGTATTGGGAATTTGAGGAGCCCCATTTCCTTAGAGTCAGGCCCTTGTCGGGGCTTCCAGTTACATCGAGCACTTTAAAAACCAAATTGTTTACATTTTTTTCTTATAGCAAAATTAAAACTAAGCAACAGGGTCAGTTTCTGATGATAGCAACTGGAACAAACTGTTAGGAAATTAGGCTGAAAGTTTTTTGATCTTGTTCCACTGTTGGCGAGGATGAGCTGGTGTAAGCCTGGCCGAGGGATGGCAACCAGCCAGTTTCCTTGAACATTTGTTCTCTTCCCCACCCCCCCCTTTTTTTTATTAAGACAGCAGAGCATAAAGACGTATTTCCTCGAAGAGCGATAGGAAATCAAAGTAGAAGAGAGGCGGTGGCAATGTGATTGTTTTCTCTTTTCTAGACAGTGCTACATGTGTGAGGGCTCTGGTGTGCCACTCCTGGATGCGGTGCAAGCATCGGTGGAAAGTGTGCTTGCACGTGAGGAAGGCTGGCAGGAGCAATCGCAGGACGATTGAAGACTTTTTAACAGAAGGAACATTTTGTTCCCAGTTGAGCAGACTTTCGGCAGTGGCCCCAGTGTGAAGGGGCGTATTATGTAACATCCCTAACTGACCCTGATGGGGAGAGTGGCACTGCCCTGGATCTGCCCAAGTTAGCATAAGGAGAGCCTTTGGGGGAGAGGGCGTTGGGTCATGGAGTCTAGCCCATGGGTAGATGGCACCCAGGGTTCTCATGATTCCTCTCCCTCCCCCTCTTCTTCTCCCTTTCCCTCTCCTTTTCCCTCTCTCCCTCTCCTTCTCCCTCTCCTTGCCTTTCTTCTCCTTCCTCTCCTCTCATTTTAAAGATAAGATTTGGAAACATCAGCAGATTTTACACCAAGCTTCCAACTTCAGAGTTGGGAATTGGTGGGGGAAATGATTGTGGATAGTTATTCTCAGCAGCAGTGTACATAGGCCCTGCGTAGGGAAGAGAAGGCATTCGAGTCTGCCTTGGGCCTGACACCACTCCACAAGCCTTGTGAGTGAGCATAAAGTGCATCCTGAAATCAGTGTGTATTAGGTATTGGTGGATTTTTCTCCTTTTCCAAGTTCTGTGGAGGGAGGCAATATGCTTAGTTCTACATTATAATTCTCCAAATAACTTTTCTTTATCAAGACAAGTCATTTATTCCTGTCAAGGCAACTCAGACTAAATATTTTTCTTCAGGCCCCATAAAAACTTGGTTCTCTATAAACTCACTGTTTTATTGGTCACCACTGGGCCTTGACACGAGGTCTGGAGTGAGCGCGCCCAACTGCCTGGTCCTGCCAGGGGTCTGGAAGGGGAGCAGCACCTGCTGGGATCTTGGTTATTGATTTCTGATTGAGGTTTCTCAACTTCTCAGATTTCCTTTGACATAATTTGATTTGTTTTCATCAGACAAGCCTCAGGAGTTAGACATCCCTCAGCACTTGGGACCCAATTTGAGTATGTGATATGGTTTGTATGCTAGCCTTCTGATCAGTGACCATCCCTTTGGTGGGGTTCTGCCAGTGCCATCGCAGGACCAGATGCCTTTGTGGTGTTGTTGGGCATCAGCTGAGTTTGTTAGCGTTGTGAAAGGTAGTGAATGACCTGCTTTTAATCAGTAGCATGGGTAGTCATTAGTTTCCATTGAGTTCATTGTCTTTCTGGGACAGTGTTAGCCAGGCCTATAAGTCATTTGGAGGACCTTGGACCCTTAGGATCTGATGTTCATTAGCATCAGCAAATTCCCTGAATAGAATTCTCCCACCCCACAATGATAGAGGAGCCAATCAGTGCAGGTTGTTGGGCCTGACTTTCAGCTTCTTTCCCTACTTTGCCCCACCCTGATTTCTCAGAATTTAATTTTGTTAGTTATGAGAAGGAAGAGGTGAACTGACCTCATGGCCTTATGAGCATTTTTCACTGGGACTCTTGAATAGTTAGACCTTACCAGTGACCCTGGAGGTCAGAAACCTGAACACTCTTGGTTATTCCTAGGAACGTCTTGGGCACATCAGCTCAGGAGGACTGATGCGTAGATGTCTGAGACATGAGTTTGCCAATGCTTGGGGCTGGGCATCTTACTTCAAGGTTCTTGGTACAGGTGTGTTATGCTGATTGGACAGGCATGGATTAGAGCCACATTGGTGAAGGGACCAGCCACAGCTGATGAGTCCAGCTCCATGGGAGTGTTTGAAGACTGATGGAAATGTGATTTTGGCATGGGTATTGAGGCATCCCACAAACCACCAGCAAGGTCTGTCTTCCTATCAGCGAGAGGTGTGCTGAGACTCCCAGAGACACTTGGCTTCTGTGGGAGGGTGAGGTTGCTCAGCTTTATGTCAGTGGTGGGCCCTAACCTTTTCATGTCACTCCAGCATTCAGTGACCCCATGCTCCTCACATAACTAATACTCAAACCATGAAAAAGAAGGGGACCCAGTTACTCATTGGCCTGATCTTTTGTCGAAGTATCTGGCTCCAGGATGGCCTCCCCTGCTGCTGCTGTGGCCTCCGCCATCCCGGAGCAGGTGTTTGGGCTTCAGGTGTGCTGTTTGGGGGAAGGGGGGGTGTCCGTAAACTTGTTTACTGCTCCTACTTCCCCCCTGCATTGGAGTCTTTAATTTGTCTGACACTTTTTACCCCCTAAGAAGTCTATCTGAGGTTTTTTTAAATCGATATCAGACAGGCGCCTGGGCTTGTGGTTTTTCTCTTGGTGAGAACTTGGCTTAATTTTCACGCCCCATTTCAGTATCTGTACAGACAGGAAGCTCCACCCTTTTCATGGTGTAACCGACCCTAAACTGTTTGTATTTACCAGCTATAAAGGAAACTGTTTAAATAATAAATGGTGAGTTTAAAAATCCATGTGGGAGAGATGGAAAGGCTCCCCATCTCCCTGCCGAGGTCAGAGGAAGGGTGTACAAGATTGATTTCTTTGGGGATCCCTCTTACACAGCTCTCATCTGAATTAGATGTGTCTCTGTTCTCTTTAAAATGCACATAATGAACTTTTAAATAAACGCCTTTTATTTATCGCACAGCTGATCTCCCATTTAAAAACTGACCTGGGGGGAGTTGCACTCCCCTCTGGGCCTCAGTTTCCTCTGTGAAGTAGGGGCTTTGGCCACATGATTTCCAAAGTCTGTTACAGTTCTGAATCCTAAGATCCTGTGAATTTCTAAGTTTACCCATTCTTTCCCCCAAAAGCCTTCAAGGTGCATCCAGATCCAGAGCTAGCAGCCCAGATAAATCCTCTGTGCCTTCTTTTGATAGAGGCATAAACTGAGGCCCAGAAAGGGGAAGGAACTTGCTTAGTGTCCCAGAGCAGCCGAACCAGCACTGGAACCAGCCAAGTCTGCTGGGTCTGAATCACAATGGCTGGCATTTGCTTCTGCTTCTCTCAGGCTTTGCAAAGGGCTTCATAGCCATTAGCATGTTTCTAGTCTCCTTCCCGTCCACCTGCTGCTCCCATTATCATTGGCCTTTGCCAAATGTTCATACATTTTCTGCTGTGCTTCCCACCCCCCCACCCCCAGTCTGGCTTTGGGGACCTAGCAGCAATTGTCTCTTGAACACATCTGATTTCTCTGCGAAGATAAAATCTCTAGATCACAGCACTTGCTCCAAACCTGCCTGACCCCATAAGTACCTGGGCCAGCGTGACTGCTTCCTTCAACTTCGAGGTCAACCTGGCTGTTCCCTCGAACCAGGTGATAACCGTTTTCCTTCTTGGGAGCTTCATTGGAAACACTGTGTACAGCATTTTCATCTTTTAACAGTATCATCCTATAAGTTCACTAAATAAACAGTGACCGGACAGCCTCCATTTAGTGTTTGGCTTAGAGTCTAGACATAGCTTCTTGACTGTTGGATTTGTTAGGAGGATGAAACATTCATGTTTCCTGGCTACACACTATATTGAGGCCAACATTAAACTTTTCTCTTTCCTTCTGTGGTGTTAGCTCCCTCCCCTCCCCCCCCCCCCCAAAAGAGTGGTCCTGGTTTGCATGCCACCCCAAGAGGGCACAGAGGACACCCCCTTTTGACTTGGCAGTCAGAGCAAAGAGGAGCAGGGCCTCTAGGGATTTAAATGAGAAGAACAAGCAAATGGATCCCCTGGGATCAAGTTCTAAAATCTGAGGAAGTTGCCCAGCAGGATAAATCGAGGTGTTAAAGGAGAAACATAAATCCAATTCCATCCTGGCCTTTAGAGCCCAGATAAACTTCCCTGGGAAGATAGAATCTCGAATAGCTTGGAACATCCTTTCTGCTTGTCTCTACCTGCTTTATTGATGGTACAACCTCTTCTGGGCATGTTTGGGGAAGCCAACCTCCTGGATAGGCTGCTCTCCGCATCCAGACCTGGCTTCCTCTCCTTAACTCTGCATTAGTCTTTTTTGGGGTTGCCAGTCCCAGAATTAGACATGATCCCCTGCCTTCCTGACAGCCCAGCCCTCATGCTGAAACAGGAGCAGTTAGTGTCCATGCAGAGTAGATAACGGGGACTGGGGAAAATCATGTTATGCCCACAAACACCTGCCCTTCAGGGGCTCACGTCCCTAACCAGGAAGCTCAGAGATGGATGGCCAGTGGGCTTTGTTCTGAGTGTTTCATGCCCCCCTAGACTTCCCCTTCAGGGCAGGCTTCTTAGAGAAAACATAGTTGGGCTTGAGGGAGAGGCTTCCAAAATCCCACTGCCATTTCCTACCACCCCTATCCAGTCCACCTGCATTTCTCCTCTGCATGTGTCTGTGAGAGGGAGAGGAGATTCTGGCTCCCTTGGCCTCTTCAGTGGAAGGTCTTGGAGAGCTGTGGGAAGCAGGAGAGATGTGGTAGGCTGGCCTGCCCACTCTGTGGCTCCCAGTATTGAAACCCTGCAGTCATTTAAATGTACTCTCCCTTCCCTGGTCCAGTTCTAGCTCCAGGATGTCAACCTGGTTCTCTTTTAAAAAAAAGTGGTGAGGGAATGAACAAGGGCCTTGCCCCCTTTAAAAATGCAAATGACATCCCCCTCTCCTGGACCCTTTCCTCCTCTCTTCCCGAGGTGTTTGTTTCCAGATTCACCCTGTAGTGCAGACCCTGTCGAGGCTTTGTGTGTCTTCTCAGCCCCACAGCCTCGCTGCCTGGGTCTGAACAGAATGTCCCTCCTGCAGCTGAGTGCGGGGCGACTCCAGTTCTCAGGCCGGAGGCTCACCACCTGTTGTTGCCTTGTTCATTCCAGCCTCTCCTCCTCCCTTCCTGGCCCTTCCCTCCTTTCCCTCCCTAATGGTCAGCCTGGGATCATCATAGACTTTACAAATACCTTCTGGATGCTGTCACTGCTTCTGCACAGGCTGTATCTCTGCAGAAGAAACCATTGTTTGGTTGTGGGAGACAATCAGAGTTTTTGTCATTTTGATGTTAGAATTGAAAGGCACGTCCCTTCGTTTATATGGAATGGATATTGTCCACACGTTTGGAGTTGGAAAAACGCAGGCTGCCTGTATCCATTGGAGACTGATGTTTGGCTTTGGAGCAGGATTACTCGATGCTCAGCCACACTTACTCAGGGTGGTGGTCTTCCCCACCCTATTTTCACAGAACCTCCAGGGTTGTATTTAGAACTCACTCATAAATAAGTAAGGAGAACGCACCCAGTTCGATGACTCCACAGGGTAGCTGGAGCCAGTAACAGGTTCCTGTCATTGGCTAGAGACCAGTTTGATGAAACTGGACCTTCTCTACCTGAACTGCTACAAGTCTGGTAGTGACTGAGATGTCTCTTCGCCTCAGATAGGTCAGCACTCATAGCAAAGTGAGCTGCGCCATCACTGTGGATCTGGACTGTTCTTTCTCTGTCTGCCTGTATGGCAGGAGATAGAAGTACTAACAATGGTAGAAGAATTAGAAAGAGGAATTTTTTTTCCCCCACCTGGACCCTCCCGTCATCTCAACTGAGGAAAAGGCAGGCTCTAGACCCTCTGGCTTGTTGCAATAGTATCATCTCGCGTGAGGAGGAGGGGAGCTGCAACTCTGCATTCCCCAGAATAAAGATATCTGCAGGGCCCAGGATTTCTTCAGATGCCCCTTGTAGGCTTGCTCAGTTTGTGAAGATCTTCCTTGTAAGTGACGTTAAAAAAAAGCCATTTCCTCTGCCAGAGGACTTTCTCGTGCTGAAGGGTGGGTGATGTACAGGTCTGAGCTGAGGCCCTGGTGGAAAAGGCGAAGCAGGATTCTGGCACTTTCCCCCCAATCCAGTGCAGCTGGGATGTAGTGAAGTCATCCCTTAACCATCACAAAGAAAATAACAAAGTCGGCTGTGTTCTCGTTGAACCAATTTTTCCAGCTCAGAGATGGCGTTACATTTACCTTTTTACACACCACACAAGCAGAGTAATTTTTGCAACTCAGCACAAAATGAAGCCAGAACACTAGCTTCCTTTTCAGACATTTTTCTGAATCTTTCTTCTCAGCAGCTCTGTCTGTAAGGGATGAATGCAGCCAGTATCGCCATTAGCTGGCTGTGTTCTCTGCATTTCACTTGTGACATGAAGTTTGGGGTTCTTTTTGCCGTGGCATGCTTGACTCACCGGACTTCTTTTCTCTAACTGTACCTCTTTCCTCTTATCTTCAGGTCCCTTCTGAACCCCCAACAGCCATCAAGCCCAAAACAGATGATTCCTCTACACAATCCCCTCCTTCTGAGAAGGACAAGCAGTCCAGCTGGTTACGGCTGGCGAGCTCGTCCAATAAGGTGATTTTTAAAAATCATCCTCTTTATGCTTTCTGGATTAAAACTGGGTCCATAGAAGTTGTATTTGTTTTTAAAGTAAAAAAAAAAGTATGCTTCAATCTATAGTCACACAACCATCAGTTCTTTCTTTGGGCATAGAGAGCATTTTTCATCATAAGTCCTTCAGAGCTATCTTGGATGTTGTATTGCTGAGAATAGCTAAGTCATTCACAGCTGATCATCTTACAGTGTTGCTGTTACTTTGTACACAGTACTTTTCACTTTGCATCAGCTCATGTAAGTCTTTCCAGATTTTTCTGAGACATCCTGCTCATCATTTCTTGTAGCACAATAGTGTTCCATCATAATCACATAGCACAATTCCCCAATTGATGGGCATCCCTTCAATTTCTAGTTCTTTGCCACCAGAAAAGAGCTGCTGTGAATATTTTTGTACACATGGGTCATTTTAAAAAAGTATCTTTTGGGATACAGACCTAGTATTGGTATTGCTAGGTCAAAGGTTATGGTTTTATAGCCCTTTGGGCATAGTTCCAAATTGTTCTGTAGAATGGTTGAATTAGTTCACAACTCTGCCAACAGGGCATTAATGTCTCATTTTCCCCACATCCCCTCCAACATTGGTCATTTTCCTTTTCTGTCCTATTAGCTGATCTAATAGGTATGAGGTAGTACCTCAAAATTGTTTTAATTTGCATTTCTCCAGTCAATAGTGAGTTAGAACATTTTTTCATATAACTATAGATGGTTTTGATTACTTCATCTGAAAACTGTATTCATATCCTTTGATCGTTTACCAATTGGGAAATAGCTCTTATGTTTTTTTAAAAATTGATTTAGTTCTCTCTATGTTTGAGAAATGAGGCCTTTATCAGAGAAACTTTCTTTAAAATTTTTTTCACTGTTGCTACTGGTAACTGTCTTTCCTTCCATCCTAGACCCCCTCCCCACCTCTGTTTATTCAATTCTCTCTCTTGGAGGAGAGAATTTGACTCTGCCATTCTCTTGAAAGAATTCTGCTCATGCTCAGGGTACAAGAGACACGATTCTTTATACTTTTATGTATGAAATATGAAAGGGCCTCTGATGCCTGCCCATGTGTTTGCTCCAAAGTCCACATTCTTTTTGTTAAAAAAAAAAAAAGGCTACTGGGACTTAGATTTAACTGTATTCCATGGTTCCTGATGGAATTTGATATGGAATCAAAACCAACAATTCTAGACAATATCATTTGGGGCTCGTAGGCCAAATGACAAGTTGTGAGGCCACAGTCCCCTGCACCCTTCTTGACACGTACACGAGGAAAGTATATTTGTGAAAGAGAACTCTTCACTGCCTCCTCTCGTTAACGACTTGCATTTTTAAACAGAGCCTTGGCTGCATGCATCCCCGTCAGCGCTTGTCCGCTTTCCGACCTTGGTCCCCCGCCGTTCCTTCAAATGAGAAAGACCTCTCCACACACCTTCCTGCGCTGATTCGAGACAGGTAAGGGTCCCCTAAGCTCAATGTGGGGGCCACTGGAGCTGGAGGATCACAGGAGAATCTTAGAGGGGTTGCCTGGCTGGGCCTGGGGTTTTGTGGGAATTGTCCGTGGTGCTGCACCTCTGCAGGGCGGGGAGTCAGAGGGCTCTGGCCAGTCCCTCGCTCTAAGGGAGCGTGTCTTTGTATGGTGATTTTTTTTTTTGCCTTTCTTAATGATATTCCAATGATATTAATGATCATTTTTTTCTTTATTGAAGGCAGAAAAACTGATCTTTTCCAATTTGGGGGGCTTGAATCTGTTTTTCTAAATGACCTGAGTCATCAGAAAGTTTGGGCAGCTGTCCAAGGTTAACTGATATGGCGGTGTTAAGAAATTGGGTATAGTTCTCAACATCAGCCCTGCCACCCAGGAAAATGAGGCTTAAAAGCCTGTACACAGATACCTGCAGAGCATAGCTTGTCATGGTGTTTGTTGGGTGGACCTTTCAGAGAGATTTGGCTCTTCCATTTGGTTCAAACTCACTTGACTGTGGAATCTAAGCCTGTGGTCTCTTCATCAGTATGGAAGTTTCCTTCATAGATGTTGATGCCACAATCTCCATGTAACATAAGGTCTTGGGGTGGGGTGGGGTCTCCTGATGTACTGAGAGGTCACATAGCTGGTCTGTCCTATGTCAGAGGTCAGATCTGAACCCACATCTTTCTGACTCCCCAAGGCCAGACCAGCTCACCTCTCTGCTTGTTTGAGATATTGGTGTTACTGAGTTGTGCTGTTTTCCCAAGACTACGTGTTTTAATCAGATGTTCTGTTTGCTGTGCTGGGCGGTTCTCTGCAGTAGCCCCCGGCTCATGCTTTCTCCACCTTTCTGCAGTTTTTATTCATATAAGAGTTTCGAGAGTGCTGTGGCACCCAATGTGGCATTAGCTCCTCCCACACAGCAGAAGATTGTGAGTCCCCCTCCCTGTACCACCATCGTGGCCCGGGCCCCCGAGCCCATCCCCACTTCCATACAGCCCCGGAAAAGAAAGCTGCCTATGGAGAACCCTGGTGTGCCAGAGACCTTGGTCCCTGTCACTGCCCCAGAAGATGAGAAGGATTCCGAGGCGGATGTGGAAGTGGAGAGCAGAGAGGAATGTAAGTGTGAGTCGACTTTTCTCTTTTCCTCCTAAAAAAAACAAAACTGGTTTACTGTTCAAGAAGAGGTTCCTATTTCTGAAAGGAGTGTGAATGTGAGTGTGCATGTGTGTATGGGTGTGTGCGTGCCTGTGTGCACAAGTGTGGGAATGAGTGTGAGCAAGTATGAATGTGTGAATGTGAATGTGTCTGTGAGTGTATGTATGAGTGCCGGTGAGTGTGCAAGTATATGAGTGTCTGAGGCTGAATGCATCTGTGTGGATATTCTGAGTGCTTGTGTGCACAAGTGTGTGAATGTGTGTGAGTGCAAATGTAACTGTATGTGGATATGAATGCCACGTGCACAAGTGTGTGTGACCGAGTGTGCAGGAGTGAATGTGTGTGTGCGCACGCGTGCGTGTGTGTGTGTGTGTATGTGTGAGTGTGAGTGCCTTCTGCCAGAGGTGGTTCCGTCGAGGGTACCGTGGCAGGCTGCGCCACACCAGGACTCGGCGTCTCTGGGCCCATGAGGACATTGTGACAATGTGCCATGCTGCATGAGCCCTTCATAGGAAGGTGCTTGGCATAGTTGAACTTAATTTGCTGTGAGACTTGAGGCTGTTATTTTAACGCTGTTTTTTTTTTTGCTTTATCTTTCTTCGTAGTCACTTCCTCCTTGTCCTCGCTCTCTTCTCCATCCTTTACCTCATCCAGCTCAGCCAAGGACATGAGCTCTCCAGGAATGCAGGCCCTTGGTGGCGGTGGCGGTGGCAGCGGTGGTTGTGCAGTCAGCGCTTCTTTCGAGGCCGTGGCCCACGCTGAGTCCCACAGCAACGGGCTGGAGGCTGAACTGGAGCATCTGAGGCAGGCCCTGGAAAGTGGTCTGGACACTAAGGAAGCCAAAGAAAAATTCCTTCATGAAGTTGTGAAAATGCGAGTGAAGCAGGAGGAAAAGCTGAATGCGGCCTTGCAGGCCAAGCGCAGCCTGCACCAGGTAAGAGGGGAGCTGGGCCAAGATATTGTGCAAGGCAGCCCCTCTGAGCTTGCACAGAGCTCTCCCTGCAGGAGACTCAGGATGGAGACCCGGGCCCTGCTGGTGGGCCCGGGTCCCCATTCCCTGTGTAGGCCTAGAGCTCTGCACCCCCATGACCTCTGAGGGGAGGCACAGAGAGACTGTCTTCAAGATGTCTCCACGTGCCCACAATGATCCCCAGCGAGTGAGTCGCCCCCTCGGCCGGCTGCCTTGGACTGGCTTCTCTCTCTAATGAAGCCGGAATGTTTTTCTGTTATAATGAGGCCTGGGCTATTTTTAGTACAGGGAGTGAGGAGCAGCTGCACCAGAGACAATTTCACACTTTAACTGTGTGCGTTTGCCAAAAGTGGGTACACTCACATACCCGCCGACAAAGCCTAGCTCCCAGGGCCTGTTGCATGCGCATCAAATGATTGATTTTTCTGAAGCTTTGAAAAAGACCAGTAATGACCAGTTCCTTGGTTGTGACCATTCCCTATGGAAGAAGAAACATTCATGAAAAAAAGAACCACAGAATAATTGGGGACTGTGCTGCCACAGGCCAAGTAGCGCCCCGTGTTCAAAAACGCGTTTTCTTCCGCTCACAAATATTTTCATTTTGTCGGCCACTCTCTTCCCTGCCCCCACCCACCAAACCAGCGGCCCCAGCTGGCGGCCCCCAGGATGCTCCTTCTAAGTCTGTTACCAGTGGCTGGCCCCTGGGTCTCTTCCTTCCAGACAAGCTCCCAGTCACTCTGCCTCTGAACTCGCGCCCCATTCCCCAACTCGCCCCTCCCCATAAGTAAAGCTAACGTCTTCGTAGTAATTAGGCAGTTAAAGTTAGGGTTTCCTATCTGTCGTCTTGTGGGGATTTTTGTGCTTGATTGCACACGTCCATCATTTTGAATGCATTTGGGCTTTTGCTTTTTGTGGCTGTTTGGTTTTCTTTTTTTTCTTTTTTTCTTATTTGGACACAAACAAGGTGTGGTCTGGAGGGGAGGACGCCCTAGAAACTCTCTAGGCTGCAAGGTTGCATGACAAGATGAGCAGCCTTGGTGATACTGAGAGCTGGAGTGCATGTGGGTGTGGGTGTACCCAAAAAAATTGTAAATAAAGTCAGAGCTCATTTAGCACTTAGGAGTTTGGGTTTTTTTAATTTCCTAGGGTGTTTAGAGCTCTGTGGCCCACCCAAAGGCTGCGAAATTAACACCTCTGTCTAGCGCAGTGTGGCAGCGAGAGATTGTCTGACAACTCAGTGGAAAGTTTAACAAGTAGAGTGGTTTTAGCCCAATACAATGCTGTCAGCATTTCATGTTCCAGAATTTTAAAAATTAACATCAATATGTAGTTTAGTTTATGTCCAACGGGCCCTGGCAAATATTTTCATTTTAATCTGGTTTAAGGAGTGACTTCAGATAGGAATATTAACTAAATGTTTTTTGCAGAGTAGATGGCATGGGGATTAGATTACCTAGGCTTGGGTTTAGGGGACCTCATTTGACAAGGGGTCAGTATTCAGAGATGTTCTCCGTTCACCACCCCACACACAACAAGCTGGTGAATTCTGGTGACCACACAAGAAGCCTTTTGGTTCCAAGGACCTCAGACAGAGGTCGTTGGTTCCAAGGACAGCCATTGCCTCTCGTTTGGCCTGACCTTGCACAGAGGTCGTTAATTTTTCACATGTAGCAGAAACGTAAAGGAGGGGCATCTTTCTGCAGGTAGCTTTTTCTGGCTTGGCTTTCTGGTCCCCCCAATGTCACCTTCCTCTGGTGGATATGAAGGTGTTATGTCCTTCCCCTCATTTCTCTCAATCTCTCCTTTCTTCCTCCCCTACCCCCACCCCACCCAAGAGCTGGTGGGCCTGGCTGGAAAGTGAGAGTGGTCAGAAAGCTCTCCTTGCCCGTTGTGAGTGTCGCCAATTCAGCTTGATCACGTCTTAGTAAAGCTGTCGTTTTTGACACAGAAAATGTGCTTCTTAAAGGGAATTGGGACCAGGCTTTAAAAATATATGGTCCCTAGAAAGAAATGGAATGTCAGTGCAGAAAGGCTTGTGTTAGATCCTATAAAATGTGCCCTGCTTTTTAGAGTTTGAGGTGCTTAATTTTGTGATAAGTATTTTGTTTCCACCTCGTCCATACCAGCTCCCTTCAGGGGAGGTTGTGTATAGAGAGGAGTGTACCCTGGCCCATGTTGACCAGCTTGGGTTGTAGGATAGCCAGGAGCCTGAGGAGGGGTCCTGTGGCCTGCTGGCCAGCTGTCCCCTCCCAGAAGGAGGCAGCCTGAGGACAGGGTCACCTGGGGCTTTGGAAGCAAGCTCACCTTCCTCTCCTTTGTGCCCTGAAGGAGCTGGAGTTCCTGCGAGTAGCCAAGAAGGAGAAGCTTCGAGAGGCCACAGAGGCAAAGCGAAACCTGCGGAAAGAGATTGAGCGCCTGCGGGCCGAGAATGAGAAGAAGATGAAAGAGGCCAATGAGTCCCGGCAGCGGCTCAAGCGGGAGCTGGAGCAGGCCCGGCAGATCCGCGTGTGCGACAAGGGCTGCGAGGCCGGCCGGCTGCGGGCCAAGTACTCTGCACAGGTGAGCCAGCCCGGCAGACCGAGGCTCTGGCCCAGGCCTGGGAGGACTCGCACCTGGGCCCTGGGCAGCCATAGCCACAAGTAGCTAGGGCTCGGCTAGGTTGTGTGAAGGAGACCCCTCTGCCTGCTGCTGGGCTCTTTAAGGGAGATGGTGTGAACTTCTGGAACAGGAAGGGGCAGGGGGGTGAATTGTGTTGCTGCCCCACAGGAAGGGATGTGCTCTCAGGCCTCCGGCGTCTCCTCTCCCTGATAAGGGGGGGTCCAGACTAAACAGAGGGAGGGTGGGAGGGCGCCTGAGAGTAGAGGCCTGCATCTAGGGGCCACTGAACAGGTGGGGCTGGCCAGCCCCCGCCATCTCGCCCCGCTTCAGGCCTTATCTTTGTAGACACCTTTTCTCTTCCCTCTGGGATGTTTATGTCAGCAATACTGATTCTCTGGCCAGTGCCCACAGCTTGTGAAGGATTGGGCCTGGCTCTATCCTGGTGCCTTGTGCCTGTGCCCGGGGGGTGCCAGGTGTGAAGCCTTCCTTGGTGCTCAGTGGGTTCCTCCCACCCACTCCTTTCTCCTTAGTTTCTCCAGGAGAAATCTAACAGGCACGGGTCAAGTTGGGGGTCAGCACACAGAACGTGGGAAGGGTCTTTTAGGCTTCATGAGCACAAGGCTGTGTTGTGTGTGAGCCTACCAAGGGTGCAGCTGCCTCGTGCCGCGGTCCCCGGCTGCCGGAGCTGCTTCCCAACTGTAACAGACTTGGTACATCTCAGTTCTCCCATTAACTCCTTCCATATCCTGGAGAGGTTCTGCCTCCTCCATGGATATTCCTTTCCACCAAGGAGCCAGAGAGAGAGCTGTGACTAAGCTCCCACAGCCCCTTCTCTGGAGTGGGCTGGATCAGAAGCTCCACCCTTGAACTTGACCCCCTAGAGCACACAGTGCGGTTTCCCAGGCTATTCAACCATAAACCTACCATCCTCCTCCAGTACAATGGCCAGTCAGCGAAATTCCCCTCCCCACCTATGCAGCCCACCATGGTGGCAGCCCTCCAATGGTTGGCATAGTTGGTCATCAGAAGAGTAACAAGACCCTGTTGGGAGTCAGCCCTCTTGCCTTGTAAGGTAGGGGTGGGTCCTAGATGGGCTTCTAGGCATCTGTGGAGGTGCACAGGTGTCTGTGGGGGCATGTACCTCTCTCCTAGGCCTGGGTAACACCTGTCTCCTTTTGCTTTCAGATTGAGGACCTGCAGGTAAAGCTTCAGCATGCGGAGGCTGACCGGGAGCAGCTCCGGGCTGATCTCCTGCGGGAGCGGGAGGCCCGGGAACATTTAGAGAAGGTTGTGAAGGAGCTTCAGGAGCAGCTGTGGCCTAAGCCAAGCCCTCAGGCTGGTGGTGGCCACAGGAACGAGATGGACGAGCTACCGCCAGAGCCTCGAGCCTGACGCCGCTCCCTCCACCGGTGATGGGCACACGCATGTGCGCCCGCACGTGTCTGACAGGGGGAGGGCTTCCACACCCAGGAGACAGACTGGGGGCGCGCTGGAGGGCGCCTTGTCCCCTGAGAGCTGAAGCACTGAGTTCTGCGCCTCTCCCCGTCCGTATAGCACAACATCTTCCTGTGCCTCGAACACGACTGAGTGTTTATGAACTGCCCTTTTGGACGCCACCCCGCGACGTTTTCTACTGGCTGGCGAGCCAAGGGGGCTCCCCCCTTGTGTCCTGCTTGCTGGAACACTTTGAAACGCAAACTTTTGTTATAAGCTATTTAAGACAGTGACAGAGACTTGATAATCCAAGAAATGAACAAGTTTTTTATAAGTAACTTTTCAAAACCCACAAACACTTGGTGATGCACAGTTTGGGCGAGTGTCTGCGCTGCGGGGAGGAGGCCCCCTCGCTCCCGCCGCCCGCCTGCCGGTTTGGGGAGCCTTCTCGGCTTGGCCCTCTCACGTGGTTGGGTCGGGAGAGCTGAGTGAGTTTGTTTTTGTCTTCGATTTTTTTAAGTCTTTATTTTTAAGTGATAAGTAAACCCGTTTTCCAGCGTGGATGCTAGAAGAAGAAGCGTGTGTGGGAGAGAGAGATGAACTGCAGAGCTGCCCAGCCTTATTGAAGATGGACGTTCCGGCTCCTAGTTGTCACCCCAAGTCTGCAGAGGGCCGTGGCCGCTGTGCTGAGAGACCATCCCCCATGGCGCCCCTACATCCAGGAGGAGGAGGAAGGGGGGGGAGGCTGGCTGAGGCCCTCTGGGGACAGGCGCTTCGTTTGTTTTTACTGGATTGCGTCCTTTTGTTACATCCCCTTCCTCATAAAGGACAGTATTTATCTCCCCGTTGTTCAGGTTGTCCCTGCCCAGCATTCCCATCGCTGCTGTGAATGATTGGTGGCCAAGCCTTTCAGTGTGACCAGTGCTTTAATTCTGGGATCCACTGAGACCCCCACCCCTGCACCGGAACAAATTGCAGCCTTACATCATTGCTTGGTCTTGGGGCTGTTTTCTGTCTGTTTGTTTGAACTCATCTTTAGACTGCACTTTGTTGAAAACTCTCTGTGTCTTTTTCTTCCCGCTTATCAATCAGCTTCAGTTAAAAGGTTTTCGCTTTTAAAATATATTGTACCAATGTTCTCAAACAGACCCTATCCTAGCACTCAAGTGCTTAGAAATTTCCCTTTGGTGCTTGGTTGAACAAGGGACACATAAGAAAACAGTAATGATGCAGAACCTGAATCCTGGGGGGTCGTTGTGTGCCTTCCTGCGTCTTGTACGTTCAGCGCTGACTTGTGACTCCCCCCCTCTCCGAACCCCAAAATACCGATCAACAGTATAGAGAAATCGAATTGACCAGGATCAAAACAATTTTGTGCTTGCTCAAAAGCATTTATTCCAGATAATCTCATTTGCTTTCAACTGTTTGTGCAAATTTATAGAAAGTTTATTATGTCCAAGCTTGAAAGTGATTTTCCATAGACAGGAGGCGGCTTCCCATCCTAAAACTTTAGTATTTATTTACATAAAAAATAAGACTTTACAGGAATTCTGTGCTAACCGCCATAGTGACTGTGAGCCTTAAGAGGAAGTTAGTGTGTTGGGTGCAAAATAAATAATAATTACCAATGTAGCTCGGGGAAGCAATGGCTAGAGACGGCTGAACCCGCGGAAATTAGGCGGAAAAGAGCGTTGGCAGGTTTTCCCCCCGATTCTCTGATGTTGGGGATCCTGGTTCTGTTGACGTGGCCCCTTCTCACGTGCAATGCAAAAGGAACATTGTTGATACAGCATTTTATGTGGGATTTTTTTGTTGTTGGTTTTTTTGTTTTGTTTTGTTTTTTTGCTTTTTTGCTTCTTTGTATGTTTTTCTTTTACAGTTATTAAAAATTCATATGCATGGAATTTAAAAATCTCTGCCATATGTATATTCATTAATGGGCATTATTACTGATTTGTGTAAAGGGTTTATTTTGTTATGTGATATGCAGAATACTGTTTCAGGCTTAGGTATTTGCAGATTTGTACTTTTCAGCTATTTCTTCAAGGGGAACTAGCGACTGAGTTTTGAGCAGCGCTTTTAGATGTGTTAGCGTGTCTGTGTTGCTGTGCTAGGTTGCCAAGTCAAGGAATTACACAGAGAACAAAAGGCTTTCCCGTGGGCCTGGGTTTGCTTGAAGCCACCATGCTCAGGGAGGGTGGCTGGGGCTTGGGTTCTGCATTCTAGACTCAGGTTTTGAGAAGGTGGTCCTCCTTATCCAGCAGTGGACAAAACCCTTTTCACTTCCAGGTGAATGAGCCTTGGGGAACTGCTCCTCCCCCAACCCCTGGTGGACATCTCCCCAACATTTCCCCTCCCCCATTTTCTGCCAGAAAGTGCACGTTCACAGCCCCACCCTGAGCCTTGTTTTTTGAAAAATCAGTGAGATCTGAACACTTGCAGTAACCTGTCCCAAAGAGTGTGGGGTTAGATCACATACCCCCCGTGGTGATCCTGACAGTATTGAATTACTTTGGCCTCAGATTTTTTTGAAGGCCAAATTTTCC
>CM053582.1:83840507-83859333 GCA_028627135.1 Pseudochirops cupreus
AGTTGGCGTATGCAGCCCCATGCAAAACCTTTTTAAATTAAAGTTGTTGATGAATGGAATTCAGTCTTATTTCACAGATGATGCAGAGTGATGTGAACAGACTATGGGAACAAATTCTCCTCACCAGCAGATCATTGTTAGGTTGTTTTTCGGTCAATTAACGTTCATTTTTTTTTCCAGTGTGCACAACCCCAAATTGGGTGGCTTGTGATTGGACCCTTCCCCCACCTGGGTTATTTTGTTTGATAATGGTAGAATCACTTGGAACTGACTCGTGTGCGTCTGGGCGAGAGCCCCTCGCCACACAAATGAGAGCTGCTCTGCCAGATTTTTGTAACTGCTTAAAGTGCATGTTTCTAATCCTAGGCCTTGTAGGAGCAGCTAACTCCTGGTGCACCGCAGCCTTGGAGGGGGAGAAGGAGGAGGAAGAGGAGGGGAGGAGGAAAAGGAGGAGGAAAAGGAAGAGCAGGGGGAAGAGGAGGGAACTGGTTCCCTGTGTGATTTCTGTGTATGAAGCATTTTTCTCCTGCAGCCGAACGAGGTCCCTTAGAGACAGAACTGCTCATAGGTTTTTCCTCCCTTATCACAGCTGCAGCTTAGTTTTCTTTAAGAAGAAGGGAGAAGAGGTGTCTTGTAGGCTGTTGACTCTCCCTGTACTTAAATATATTACCTAGATAATTGTATATTCAGTTTAATTACTCGTTGTTTCTAGACTGAAAGACGGCTTAACGAAGGGAAAACCAACAGCAATAACACTCATGTCTGTGGAGCAGCTAACTAGCACTCATGACATTCTGCTTTTCACACAAAACTAGCCAGCGTGGTAAAAAACAAACAAAGCCCAACATGTAAATACGTTCTTTCCTGCATTTTACCCGGTTGTATTGCAAGTGTACATGGTGGTTACTTCCCCAGAGTTCTTTCTTGCCCGGTAGCTGTCTTGTTTTCTGACTTGTGTTTTTAACAAAGAAAAAAATTCTTTGCTTGTCTGTTGGGGGGGGTGGAAAACACTTTTGACAAGTTTTCAGTGTGGGTTCACATTTTCCATCTTTTGTTTTGGGTCCTTACTTTCATGGTAAAGTATTTTGTTATTAAAGGTTAAATTCTCTTCTTCCCCCCGCCCCTCCCAAAAAATCCGCGTTTTTGAGGGAGGTGTTTTTGTTTGTCAGAAGTCATAAATGACATTTTTTTTCAATCGAGGAAAAAAAAAATCTACATTTATAATAGCCAAGAGCATTTCAGCACATTTCTGTTCTCCTGTTTTCTCCTATGCTGCTGCTAATGACAATATCATGACTTACCCTACTATTCAAGAACTATTTTTATGTAATTAATGTATGCTTTCTTGTTTATAAATGCCTGATTTTAAAAAAAGAAAAAAAAAAGAAAGAAAAAAGCTTGGCATATTTATCTATCTTGCTGTGTACCTTGTTGGTCCTTTTCCCCTTCCCCCTTGAAACAGATAATATTGTAAAATAAAGGCCTCTATGAGAATATGTATGAAAATAGCTCTGCTTATATACCAGTGACTGAATGTACAGTGTATAGACGCATTACCTAAAATAAACAAAAGTGTTTGGTTCAACTATTTCCACATTACAGAATCTTCTGTTTCCTTCCTTTCGGGCATTCGGGACCAGCCCAGGGTTAGAAGGGGGGTGGCTTCTTTCTGTCTGCTCTCTCTCCCCAGCTGATGCAGATGGTGCCCCTCTGAGCAAGGTTCTAACTGAACCTAAAATTCCTTTTGTTTCCTTGGCTCATATTCCCATTAAATGGTCGGTCTCTTTCGAGGTCAACAGGTGACCTGGGAAGTTTTCCTTCCAGCCCTTGTGTTCATGACTGTGTCACCCCTGTTGTTAGGCCACATGGGCTGATGGGGCTCCAATTTAGAATGGAGCAGAGAAAGGATCTGTCTTCCCTTACACCCCAAGTCCCTTTTCTCGTTGGGTACGCTCTTCCGTGTGGCCCAAAGTGAATGAGATCTGTAACACTACCAAAATCCTGACCTGCCTGGGAGCAGGGACTGTTTTCAGAGAAAGGCAGGAGAGAAGAATGGCCACTTACCGGAGTGATTCTCCCAAAGCCGTCCGGAAGTGCCCTCTTCCCACAGGCCATTGAAGGAGAGGATGAGGAAGTGGCATGGGGTCAGCACTGAGGCTGAATTCATGCTGGGCCCCACTAAGGGATCATAAGACTGCTAGCTCTTCCACTGGGGGGCATGAGGGCTCAGGTGGGTGGAGGAAACAGGCACTTTGTAGAGTATCTCATCTCCTCAGCCCCACCTCCTGAAAAGATTCATGCCTTTTAATATTTTAATCACTAGGGTTGCTTTTCTATTAAAGTACAAATTATCCTCTAGGCTTCCAGGGACCCAGCAGCAAGAAGGCTCTGGTCCTTCTACCAAGAGGGAGAGTAATTAGCGATCAAGAAAGAACTGAGCTGAGGGGGAGTAAAAGTTCATTTGGGTTAAGGGGGAAATCTGCAAAGTATAGCTCACTGATTAGTTAACTGCACATTCCCTGCATATATGTGCTTTCTCATTTGCTCCTCATGTACTCTGACATTTATTCATTTTCTAGAAGCTTCAAATCTTGGGCTTCTTTGGAAGAGTGAGCTGGAAAACACCTTCTCTTTTGAGGAAGCCCTAAATGGCAAAGAGAATGAACCGAAAGCTTCCGTTTTAGCGTAGGTGCATTAAGAGGGTTGCCCTATTAGGGACTGAGATTTTAAATGTCCAGGACTTCATTGCAGAATCAGGCCAGTTGGCAGAGTTTATCGCTTTAGGGTTACCAAAGCCAGCTCCATCTAAGATTAGCCCAAGGAAGAATCCCATCCCCTCTTTTAAAGCCAAATGGAAGTTATTTAGGGTTAAATTGACCTGCTATTCACTTACATGTTAATCCAACTACTATTTTATCCAGTTCCAAGAATGTGCGAAGCACCAAGTGCTAGGCTTGGTACAAGGAAAGGTACAAAGAGTAAATATGGTCCCCGACCTCACACAGTCCATGATCTAGTAGAGAAATTGGGGAACCAGAGGAAAAACAACACGGACACAGAGAGGAATTGAATATGAAAATATAATTAGAGCAGATGAGTCCACAAGGAGAGTATCTTAGTATCCTGGATCTGGAACGGGAAGTCAGAGGATCTCTAGATTAAAGCCCTTTATTTTGTAGATGAGGAAAACCAGGTATAAGGATACGGTCACCCAAGTGATGCGTCAAGTCATAGGATCTGAACCCAGATCCTTTGATTAGTCCTCTTTCTACGACTCTGCTGTTAGAGAGGGAAGAAGGCTTTCTGGGGCAGGTGGCATTTGAGCCAGGGTTGGGGGAGAAAAGGCTTCTTAATTATAAAGAACAACACAAGTAAGAAAACAGTGAATGTATTCAAGCCCATTCCTGAATACTCTGACTGGAGGGGAAGACACTGAAGGCAGGAAGGCT
This sequence comes from Pseudochirops cupreus, assembly GCA_028627135.1. Lineage (NCBI taxonomy): Eukaryota > Metazoa > Chordata > Mammalia > Diprotodontia > Pseudocheiridae > Pseudochirops > Pseudochirops cupreus. Next base: position 83,843,957 of record CM053582.1, read on the forward strand.
CCTTAGGAGGCCATTTAAAGGGTTTTTTAGATAAGAGTTAAATCTGGGGGCCTGGTGACAGTGAGAATTGAGAAGGGAGAGAGATGGATGAGAGACCCTGGAGGGATTAATGGCCCTTTGCTGGTGATTTCATTGTGAGCTCCTGAGGTCCACATCCTAAGAGTAGCTCCTGCTGACAGGTCCACATGTACCAGGGTAGCAGGCAGCCTGATATCCGTAGGACACAGGGAAGGAACAATGGGGGAGCAAGGCTGGGTAGGGAGATGAGGGAAGTATGGTCACTTCAAATCCCCAGGTCATGTCAAACCTGAGCCCCAATCTCCCTCCCTTTTCAGAAGTGACCTTGCAGACCCTCAACTGGTACCTCTAGAGGCCCCGGGCTGCCTCGGCCAGTGTGATGGTGAAATTGCCATGGGCTGTGTTTGTCTCCACCATCCTCCCAGGGTAGCCTGGTAGATTTTGGGAAGGAGACCATTCCATTGGCTAACCAGCCTCTTGCAATGGGCTTCTCCCCTTTCTTTTCCCTTGTTTTTTAATTAAAACCAGTCCCTTCCAACATGGATGGAGGGCTGGTATCTGCTTTCTTCCCCACAGCCCATTGGGCCCAGGAGGGGACTCAGGAAATAGCTCAGGCAGGGATATGTAGCTGCCTAGCTCCTGCAGCCTCAGCCCTGTGCTAGGCTTGAGGAGGAAAACATAGAGAATCTGAGACAGGTAGGATTTAGACTAGAGCAAAAAGGAACTCCAAACTCATTCTGCAGATGCCAGGGAAGGAGGGAGTCCTTCATGGCAGAGCCAAGCCAGACCTTGGGGCTCCTGACTACTTATCCTTCACTCTTCATACTTTGAGCTGGAAGGAAACCTTGGAGATCATCAACTCGGACTCCTCCATTGTACAGTTGGGGAAACTGAGGACCAAGAAAGTTAGGTAATTTTCTCAAGGTCCCTACAGTAATAAATTGCTGAGACAGGATTGTCTTGGGGACCCAGGTCCTCTGAATGCTGATCCAATTCTTATCTTCCCGTTAGATCACATTGCCTCTCCCTAGGTGGAAGGGAAGGAGGGAGCGAGGGGGAAAGGAAGGAAGGAAAGAAGGAAGGAAGGGAGGAAGGAAGGATGGGAGGGAGGAAGGAAGGAAGGAAGGAAAGAGGGAAGGAAGGAAGGGAGGGAGGGAGGAAGGAAGGAAGGAAGGAAGGAAAGAAGGAAGGAAGGAAGGAAGGAAAGAAGGAAGGAAGGAAGGAAGAGAGGGAAGGAAGGGAAGAAGGGAGGTAGGAAAGTAGGGAATGAAGGAAAGAAGGGAGGGAGGAAAGGAAAAGGGGGAGGGAGGGAAGGAAAGAAATGAGAGAAGAAGGCAAGCAAGAAGGAGGGAAGAAAGGGAGGGAGGAAAAGGCATGTAATAAGTGCTTACTCTATGTCAGGAAATGTACTAAGTCCTGGGGATACAAACATAAGCAATCCAGACAGCCCCTGCCCTCAGGGAGCCTATATTCTAAAAGAGGAACAAAACATTTAGAGGAACTTCTCAGAAAACAGTGTTAGGAAAAGGAAGTCAGAATGATGATGGGGCCACAGGCCCAGGGATCGCCCAGCCTTACCTGGCATGGCAATGTTGATCCGATTGCTGTTCTCAGAGCTAGACTTGGGAAAGTTGTGGGGAGGAAAGGGGAAAGTACACAAGGAGTGGCCAGGAAGTGACATGGAGAGCCTGAGACTGGAGAGCTAAAGAGACAAGACTGGATTGAGCCGGGAAGATCCGGGTTCAAATTCTGCCTCAGATAATCCCTAGGTTCTCTATCCCTGGGCAAGTTTTTTCAACTCACTGGACTTTGGTTTCCTTGTCTGTAAAATGAGGAGGTTCTCTAAGGTCCTCTCCTCCAACCCCCACATCTGGGCACGAAGTTCCTTATTGATTCAACCTCCCAAGTATCTTTCTTGTCCGTCCCCTCCTCTCTATCCCCATTGCGTGGCGCCCTCGTCCTGACTGCTCTCCTGCCTTGGGTCTCTTCTCTCTCTCTGATCCTTCTGCACAGGCTGCCAGAGTAATCTTGGTCATGTCACGCCATCAGTCATCCTTCCATCTGTTTGTTCAGTCATTTCAGTCACGTCCAACTATTCCTGACCCCATGTGGGGTTTTCTTGGCAGAGACCCTAGAGCGGTTTGCCATTTTCTTCTCCAGCCCATTTTACAGATGAGAAAATGGAGGCAATCATGGTGAAATGACTTGCCCAGGGTCACACAGTCAGGAAGTGTCTGAGGTCAGATTTGAACTCAGGAAGATGAGTCTTCCTGACTCCGGACCCAGTGCTCTATCCACTATGGTGCCACCTAGCTGCCAATCAAAATTGTTGGTAATTAGAAAACAATGAAAAGACACATGGTGTCACTGAGGCAGCATCAGGTAGTTGAGAGAGTACTAGAGTTGGAAAGAGACCCGTGTTCAGATCTTGCCTTGGACACTTAGTAGCTAATCTCTTAATTGCTGTGAGCCTTGATTTGTCTCCCCTAGGACAATGATGACCTCGAGGGCAGGAGACTTCTAGCCTCTCCCATTGCAGCACGCTCCATTCCCACCTCCTCCCCCCCAGGTGCCTAGTGCTGGGCCCAATACACAGTAGGTGATCAGAAAATCCTTGTAGACTGGCTGATTAGTCATTAAATTTCAGGATTTGATGCCAGTCCAGATGTGCCAAGCCACAGACCCTTATGTTTATGGGTCTACCCCTAGCCTGGTATCTGCCCCTCCCTGCCTAGCTTCCAGCTCCTTGTCTGAGCTAACCCTAGATCCCCAAAAGGCTGACCCAGGCTTCGCCTGCTGTTGCCCTGCCTCACCCTCCCCATTCAGTCCAGTCCCCAAATACAGCATAAGCTCCCAGGTACACACTAGGGTGGGCCACAGGATGTTACACTCCGGAGGAATTCCTATTATTCGGAAGCCAGCTCAGGGTCCCACACCCACTGAGAGCAGAGGCCTGAGAGACATTCTGTCCCCAGTCCAAGACCCAGCCAGTTCCCCTGGCTCCAGGCAAGCTAATCAGCTCCGGAGAATGAGGCCCTCTCCTCCTGTGTTCATGGGAGAGGAGTGTTCCCACTGCAAACACATCTGTCTAGGCAGTGAGCTTTCTGCACACCTCAGCCCATTTCCCACCTCAGGAATTTTGCCCCTGCTGGGTCCCTCCTCCTCTCCCTCCATCTAAGGCTTCGCCACTTCAAAACCTGGTTCAGATTCTACCTTCCCTTGGAAATGTGCTCTAACAACCCCATCGCACAATGACCAATAAGCTCCAATAGCCAGTCTGGGGATCAGGGTGCACGAAAGTCTGCCTCTCTCATCTCCCTTCCAGACTCAGCTTGGGCACCACCTTCCCCTCACAGCAGGGTCTTTGACCTTTGGTGTATTACTGACCCCTTTGGGCTCTCCCTCTCTGGAGGGTGAAGCTAGGGACTTTTTTTTCTCAGAATAATGCTTTTAAAGGCATCAAGTAAAATCCATCAAAGTAAAAAAAATTCCATCACAAAGGAAAACAATTATAGAGAAATACAGTAACAATAACAGTAGCTAGCATCTAAATACTGTCTGCCAGACACTGTTCTAAGCACTTTACAGTTATTATCTCTCTGGATCCTCACAAAAACCCCAGGAGGGAGGTGCTATCATTATACCCATTTTACAGATGAGGAAACTTGAGGCAAACAGAAATCAAATAACCTTGCCCAGGTCACACAGCTAAGAAGTATGTGAGGCTGGATTTGAACTCAGGTCCTCCTGACTCTGGGCCAAGCATTCTATTCACTGAGTCTCCTAGTTAGGTTCAAATCCTGACTCATACTCTTTCCAGATTCAACTCAAGCACTGGCTTCTATAAGTTGGCCTCCCCCCAACTCCTAGTGCCTTCCCTTCCCCTGAATGGGCATTACCTCACTCTAAATACCTGAAAACACCTTAGGCTACAAGGGCCAGGGTCTCCCAGTGCATCCTGGGTCATCTCCAGTCATCCTGAGAATATCAGGCCATTGGACCCAGATGACTCTGGAGGAGAAAGTGAGGCTGGTGACCTTGCACAGACAGTCTCACTTAAATCCAAGCCAACTGCAAGTCATGTCATCATTTCCCTGATGCCATGGTCCTCTCTGAAAATGAAGAACAAACACAGTGCCCTCCCTTCCTCCCCTGAATTACTGGGTATTCTACCTACATTATATGTGTATTTATGCCTAATATGTATCTGCATTTATCTACCTGTTGTCTCCTACTTGGAATGTAAGCTCATGAGGGCAGGCATTGTTTCACTCTCCTCTCTGTATCCCCACTACCTAGCACAGGGCTTGGCAAATGGTAGGTGCTTGTTGTAAGTTGAATCACTGTTGAATTCTGGCTCTTTTTTCTCAGGAGCAGGAGTTGTAAATGGGGACTTCAAGGTGATGAAGATAGACCCTCCCAGAATCACAGAATGCAGAGTTGGAAAGGATCTCAGCAACCATTTGTTCCAATCATACACTAAAAATGATTCTTTCCCCCACCATCCCCCAACAAGTCAGGGCAGGAGGGAGAGAATGATCGTTTATTAAATGCCTACTATGTGCTAGAATGGGCAGTTGAGAGCAATTTGTTCCAACAGCTATGATGGCATCTGAAGCAGGTGATGTGGAGGGCTTAGAACTTGGTCAATCATCAAAGACACCAAGGTCATCCACTGCATTCCTGGCCATCGCCAGAAACTTGACTTTGTCCTGCCACTGGACTTCACTGACTCTGCAAGAGAGAGTGAGGCTGACTATGTGCAATTCTGCCTCACTTAAAGCCAATCTGATCAAGTTGAGCCATCCATCCTGATGTCATTGGTCCTCTTTGAAAATGGAAACAAAGGACAAACCAGAACCATGCAGCAGACGCTGCCCTAAGGGCTTTACAAATGAGCTCTGCAGGCACCCCTTTCCCCACTTCCACCCCAGTGAGGGAGAGCCCTCTACTCCATGAGGCTGCCCATTCCACTTTAAGACTCTTTTTAATCATTCGAAATATACAACCTTTGCAGCCTTGTTCTGCCTTCTAGAGATAAATCCAAAAAAGCTAACCCCTCTTCAGCATAAGAGTCCTTCATATATTAGAGACAACCCAAGTCTTCCTCTGTCTGGCCTAAATATCCCTAGTTCTGTAACTGCTTCTTCTATGACATGGCCTCAAGATCCATTCACCATCTTGGTTATGGACATCTCTGGATGCTCTGCAACTGTCCTTTCTAAACAGGGATGCCCAGAACCAAACGCAGCACTCAGACAGAGCCTGATCAGGACCGAGGCTAGAGCTCCACTGCCTCCTTATTCCTGGGTGTCCTGCCTGCCAATGATGCCCAAAGATGTGTCACCGCTTCTAGAGGGTCCATCACCCTGCTGACCCATGTGGAGCTTGCAAAGTCACTAAACTCTCCAGATTTCTTTTTCAAAAACTCTACTGTCTAATCATGCCTCACTCAGCCCCAGTCTTGTGCTTTCAAAGTTGATTTTTTAGGGGTACCTAAATGTACGACTTTACATTTATCCCCAATAAATTTGACTTTATTAAGTTTCAGGTCAGGGCTCCAGTCTATTAAGACCTTCTAGCTATCTCTTTCTGCTGGCACTGTAAACTGGATGAGCTTACCATCTGTGCCTTTATCCAAGGCACTACTGCTTGCCTCAGTTTCCTCATCTATAATATGGGAATAAAAAACAGCACCTACCTCCCAGTGTTGTTAGGATCAAATGAGGCAATAATTGTAAAGTGCTTGGCATATGTTAAGTGCCGTATAAAAATTAGCTAGTATTATTATTATTATTAAATGCTCTGATGAATCTAGGTAAGCTGTATCTTTAGCACTCTCTAGGGGTATGGCCTAGCCAGTGAGGGAGGGTGGTCCCTCCATCTCAGTTCCTCTTAAAAATAGTTTCTTGTTCAGCTAGGGAGTGCAATGGATAGTCAGGAGGACCTGAGTTCAAACCCAGTCTCAGACACTTAGTAATTAAGTGACTCTGCGAAAGTCACTTAACCCCAATTGCCTCTTTAAGAATTTTTTTTTGTTTGTGCTATTTTTCCCTCTTCTCCTCCTGGTCCTATCCCTCACCCCTTTTCTAGGGTCCCCTTTTCTCCCCTCCTCCCTGAAGGCTAGATCAGCTATGACAACCCTTGTGCTCAACCCTAGGAAATAACCCATGAGAGAGATCCTGACACTGCCCACATCCATCAGGGAGCTTGATCCTGGAGTTCATGTGGGCAGGGGAGGGGACTAGGGACTATCAAAGGAGTCCTCCTCAACCTACCAGCTCATCAGTGGATGGCTTCCCTCAATTAGCAACAGCAGCCAGAAGGATTTGTTAAATGCTTACTAAGTGGTAGGCACTGTGCTAATCAATACAGATACAGATATTAGCAAAAAGAAAGACAGTTGTTGCCCTCAAGGAGCTTACATTCGAATGGGCAAAGACAACATAGTAAAAGGGAAAAGAAGTGGGGGCAGGGTTTGTACTCAGACAGGAGCATGGTGGCGAAGTCCAGAGGGTCAGAATCAGAGCAGGAAGGTGAAAGGAGGATGGCTATCCTGGACCCTTCCTCAGAATAAAGACTGTAGGAGGAAGTCACCAATGGAAGAAGGGAGCTGCAGGGGTGGAGGGACCTTCTGGAGTGAATGCTGAGGGAAGTTCCTGGGTGAGAAGACGGCTGAAGGGTGAGAAGGCAGGTGACGCATGATGGCGTGCATGCAGAGTCAGAATCAGGACTCAGAGATGAATGAAGGATGGCAATCCATGGTAGGTTGAACCCTGAAGGACCTCTTCCTCGGTCCCTCAGGAATTGGCCATTCCCATGAAGAAACCACTTGCCATGGAACTGTGGGAGTGGGAGAATGGCCATCCATGACAACTTCCCCCACCACAGACCACTCCATTCTCTTGAGTTCATCTCCTTCTCTCTACTTGCACCCAAACTATGAAGGGTCGCCTCTCATCACCCCTCATCAACCTCTCAACCAGAAAATTGTTAGAGACTCCTATATGATCTCCCTGTCTCAAGCCTCTCCCTTCTCTGAGGCATCCAGCATCTTGCTGCCCAAATGATATTTCCAAGTTAATCTATTTATTTTTAGTTTTCAACATTCACTTCCATAAGTTTTAAATTTTCTCCCTTTCCTTCTCCTCCTCCCTCCCAAAGACGGCATGCAATCTGATATAGGCTCTGCATATACATTCCTATTAAATATTCCTATTTTCACATTAGTCATGTTATATAGAAGAATTATAACGAATGTGATAAATCATGAGAAAGAAAAACAAAACAAACAAACAAAAAAAAGACAATAGTCTGCTATGCTCTGCATTCAGACTCCAGAGTTCTTTCTCTGGATGTCAATGACATTTTCCATCATGAGTGATGGGCATCCTCTCAATTTCCAGTTCTTGGCTACCACAAAAAGAGCTGTTGTAAATATTTTCATACATGTAGGTCCTTTTCCCATTTTTATGATCTCTTTGGGACACAGCCCTAGAAGTGGTATTGCTGGGTCAAAGGGTATGTATATTTCTATAGCCCTTTGGGCATCGTTCGAAATTGCTCTCCAGAGTGAGTGGATCAGCTCACAGCTCCACCAACAATGAATTAGTGTTCTGACTTTCCCACATCTTCTCCAACATTTATCACCAAATGATATTTCTAAAGTGCAAGTCTGACCGAGATACTCCCCTTCTCAGGAAACTCCAGGGGTTCCCATCCCCTCTATGATAAAAGTTTCAACTCTTCTGTGCGTCATTTAAAACCCTTCATAATTTGGTTCCCATCTACCTTTGTGGATAGACTGCATACTGAACTTATTCTTTTTCCAGCCAGACTGGCCTCCCCATTTCTGTTTCTTGACCATAACCTTCAGGATCATAGATTATACCTGGAAAGAATATCGGAGGTCTAGAATCTAGTTCAACCCCCCATTATGTGACAAAAGCAGAAGCAGAAGCAGATCCAGACCCATTCAGTAAGTGGGTAAATTGGAGGCTCAAATAAAGGCTGGAATTTGAACTCAGATCTCCAGTCCTTTCTCCTGGTTGCATGACCCTGGGAGAAGTTAACCTCTGAACTTTAATTTCTTCTTTAGTAAAATGTGGAAATGAACATCTGTAAGTACCAAAATGTCTAAGTGGATCTCATCTATGACCTATGAGAGGACAAGTTACAGTCAGAAGGTTTCTCAGGGCCCTTCCAGGGCTAAATGATCACCTCCAGTTCTCATCCAAGGGGACGTTGTCACATGGGATCAGAAGGAGGCGAGGGGGGCAAGGATTCCATATCTATACCTTCAGGTCTTCCCAAATCACCACGAATTTCTGTGTCCCCTCTCCCTCCATACCCTGGCTCCCAGATACTCTTTAGTGTTCCTAAGACTTGACAACACCTGAGTTCAAATTCTACCTTTAATACTATCTCTGGCATTGGGCAGGTCTCTCAAACTGTCTGGCCCTCATTTACTTTCTCTGTAAATAAGATGGTTGGATTAGATGGTTTGTGGGGTCCTCCTTCCCCAAAATTCTAGATCTGGGATCTTGCCATAAGGCAGTGGAGGGGCAAACTCACCCTGGGTTACTCCATGGAATAGACCTGTATATCTTACATGTACAAATATGGGAGGTAGTAATATGAAGAATTTATGAAGCACCTTCTATGTTCCGAGCATTGTGCTAAATGGTGGAGCTTACAGTCTAATGATACCACAATATAGCTAATGGATGAGAGCTGACCTTAAAGAAACTACTACTACTACTACTACTACTACTACTACTACTACTACTACTACCACCACTACCACTACTACTACTACTACTACTACCACCACTACCACTACTAGTATCACTACTAGTACTACCACCACCACCACCACCACCATTACTACTACTACTACTACTACTACTACTACTACTACTACCACCACTACCACTACTAGTATTACCACCACCACCACCACCACCACTACTACTACTACTACTACTACTATTACCTAGCTAACCTTTAGAGCAATGACATGCTATACATATGTTAATCTCATTTAATACTCAAAACAACCTTATAAGATAGGTACTATTGTTACCCTCATTTTAAAGAGTAGAAAATTGAGCCTAGTTAAATGACTTGCCCAGGGTCACACAGCTAATAAGTGTCTGAGGCAGGATTTGAACTCAGGTCTTCATGACTCCAAGTCCAGCTAGTGCTATCCACCTAGCTGCTTTGGCTTTAACTCATATTGGCTGTGTGGCCATGGGAAAATCACTTACCTCTCAGGGCTATAAGTTGCAAACAAGATGCTTGGGGGTAGGAGGGAATTTTCTCACCTATACCAGTGAAAACAGTCCAATCCCTATCTCCTAGGTATGTGCGTATGTATGGTATGCATGCATAGAACTCAAAGCAACCTTTGGGCATATAAATTGCCTATTGACTTGGGATTGTTCACTCATTCCACGAAGATGTGTAGACTAGCACCTAGTGTCTGCTAGAAAGGTAACATGGCTGAGTAAATAGAGAGGTGGCCTTTAAACCAGGAAGACCTGGGTTTGAATACTGCCTCTGACATATGTTGACTGTGTGACCCTGGGCAAGTCCATTAATATCTCAGGACTCTAGCAACTCTCCAAGATTATGAGTTGCAAAGAATGGGTCCAACTGGATTAGTAGAAGCCTCCTTATCTGGGACTTCCCAGCTGGGCTCCGTGTTTGGTGCCACCTGGTTAAAGAGATCAGTGAGCCTCAGGTCCTACCCTCAGGGCACTCATAGGCACTGACAAATAGGGGGGAAAATGATTTTCAATTCCAAATTCTCTCCCTCCCTCCTTGCCCCTTCCCCGTCCATTGAGAAAGCATGCAATATGATATCCTTTATACATAAGAAGTCAGAAAAAAAAAACAAAACACATTTTTACATGAACCATATTGTGAAAGAAAAAAACACAAGAAAAATTAAGTAGAAAAATATCCACTTCAATCTTCACTCAGAATCTGTTGCTTCTCTTTCCAGAGGTAAATTGCATTTTTCTATCATGGGTCCTTTGGAATTGTCATGGATCATTGGGTAGATTGGAAAAGCAAAGTCTTTCACAGTTGATCATTCTTACAGTCTTGCTGTTATTGCTGTTTTCCTGGTTCTTCTCACTTCACTTTGTTTTAGTTCATATAAGTTTTCCCAGGTTTCAAAAAAAAAACCATCTTCTTCATCATTTCTTACAGCACAGTAGTATGCTGTCAAAATCATGTAACACAACTTGTTTAGCCATTCCCTAACTGATGGACATCCCTTCAATTTCCAGTCCTTGGCCACCACAAAAAGAGCTGCTATAAATATTTTTGTACAAATAGGACCTTTCCCCTTTTATCTCTCTGGGGTTATAGACCTAGCAGTGATATTGCTAAGTCAAAGGCATACGGAGTTTTGTAACTTTTCAGGTATAGTTCCAGATTGTTCTTCAAAATGTTTGAACTATTTCACAATTCCACCAGCAATTAATTTTTTTTGTGCTCCCCTAATTTGCTTATGATCTCACGTTTTATGTCTAAACCATGTGCCTATTTTGAACTTACCTTGGTATATGGTGTGGGATGTTGGTCTTTGTCTAATTTCTGCCAGATTGCTTTCCAGTTTTCCAAGCAGTTTTTGTCAAATTGTGAGTCCCCCTCAACACTGTGTATCTTTGGGTTTATCAAATACTAGGTCACTGTGTTGATTTACTTCTGTATAGCGTGTGTCTGACCTATTCCACTGATTAACCACTCTACTTCTTGTCCTGTACCAGATTGTTTGGATTATTATTGCTCTGTAGTATAGCTTGAGATCTGATACTGGTAGGTCCCTTTCTTTCACTTTTTTAATTGATTCCCTTGATGTTCTTGATCTTTTGTTCCTTTGGAGAATTTTGTTATTATTTCTCTAGTTCTATTAAATAATTCTTTGGTAGTTTGATTGAATAAGCAAGTTAATTTAGGTAGTATTTTCATTTTTATTATATTGGCTCAGCCTACCCATGAACAATTAATATTTCTTCAAGTGTTTAAACCTGTCTTTATTTGTATGAAAGGTCTTTTGTATGGTTCCTCTGTGTGTGTTGGCAGGTAGAGCCCCAAGTGTTTTATACTGTCTGTAGTTATTTAAATCAAATTTCTTTTTCTACCTCTTCATGTTGGATTTTGTTGGTCATATATAGAAAAGCTTATGATTTATGTGGATTTATTTTATATCCTGCAACCTTCCTAAAGTTGTTAGTTGTTTCAACTAATTTTTTGGTTGACTCTCTAGGGTTTTCTAAGTATACCATGATATCATCTGTGAAAAGTGATAGTTTTGGGGCTTCTAGGTGACACAGTGAATAGAGAGCACCAGCCCCGGAGTCAGGAGGATCTGAGTTAAAATCCAGCCTCAGACACTTAACACTTACTAGCCATGTGACCTTGGGCAAGTCACTTAACCCCAATTGTCCCTCCAAAAAAAAAAAGAAAAGTGATAGTTTTGTTTCTTTTGTTGCTTATTCTAATTCCTTCTATTTCTTTTTCTTGTCTTATTGTTATAGCTAGCATTTATAGTGCAATATTGAATAATAGTGGTGATAATGGATATCTTTCCTTTACCACTCATCTTATTAGAAAGGTTTTTTGTTTATCCACATTACAAATAATGTTTGCTCTTGTTTTAGATAGATATTACTTATTGCTTTAAGTAAAACTCTGTTTATCCTGATGTTTTCTAGTATTTTTAATAGGAATTAACATTGTATTTTATCAAAAGCTTTTTCTGAATCAATTGATATAATCTATGATTTTTGGTGGTTTTGTTATTGACATGGTCAGTCGTGCTTATTGTTTTCTTAATATTGAACCACTCTTGCATTCCTGGTTTAAATCCAATCTGGTTATAGCATGTGTTCTTTGTGATATATTGCTGTAATTTTCTTGCTAATATTTTGTTTAAAACTTTTGCATCAATATTCATTAAGAAAATTGGTCTATAGTTCTCTTTGTCTGATTTTGCTTTCCCTGGTTTTTAAGTATCAAAATCATATTTGTGTCCTAGAAAGAATTTGGCAGGACGCTTTATTTCCAAGCAGTTGATGTACTATTGGAATTAATTATTCTCTAAATGTTTTATAGAATTTACTTGTAAATCCTTTTGTTCCTGGGGACATTTTTTCTTAGGGAGCTTATTTATGACTTGTTCAATTTCTTTTTCTAGAAGAGGGTTATTTAAGTATTCTGCTTCCTCTCCTGATAATATGGGCAATGTACATTTGTGCAGATATTAATCCATTTCACTTATACAGTTAGTTTTATTGGCATATAGTTGATCAAAATTACTCCTAATAATTGCTTTAATTTCTTCTTCCTTGGTTGTGTCTTCACTCTTTTAATTTTTGAGATGGGTAATTTGGTTTTCTTTCTGTTTTTAGTGTGTCTCTTATAAACATTGGATTCTAGTTTCTAATCCATTCTACTATCCACTTCCATTTTATGGGTGGATTCATCCCCTTCACATCCATAGTTATAATTGCTTACTATGTATTTCTCTCCATCTTATTCTCTTCTATTTGTCCTTCTCTCTCTCTCTCTTTTTTAAACCTTGTCCCATCCTTAAAAATCATGTTGTTTTTTTTTATCACTGCATCCCTTAATCCATCTTCTCTCTTACCACCATCATTCCTTTCAGTTAGCCCCTTACCATCCTACTTCAATGTTGGGGAAGATGAATATCTATACCAAACTGTGTGTATGTATAATTAGTTTCTTCTTTGAAACAGTTTGGATGAGAATGAAGTTCAAATATTGCCTACTTCCCCTGCTAATTTTTTCCTCCTTTATGTGAGATAACTTTCCCCATTCTTCCTTTCCATTCTTCTAGTGCATCCCTCTTTCTCACCCTTCCATCTTATTTTTGAGATTATCTCAGTATAATAGACTCACAGTTTTGTACTCTTTCTTTGTAGACTCCTTCTAAGTGCCCTAATAATGATCAACTTCTTAGGAGTTATATGTATCATATTCCGATATGGGAATGTAAACAGTTTCAGTTCCTTGCATTTCATATGATTACTCTTTCATGTTTACCTTTTTGTGCTTCTCTTGAGGCTTGTATTTGAATGTCAGATTTTCTATTCAGCTCTGGCCTTTTTATCAGGAATTCCTGAAAACCCTCTATTTCATTAAGTACCCATTTTTTCTCTGTAGAATTATACTCAGTTTTTCTAGATGGGTTATTTTTGGTTGTAATCCTAAATTCCTTTGCCTTCCAGAATCTCATATGCCAAACTCTCCATTCCTTTATAGTGGTAGATGCTAAATCTTATGTGATCTTGAGTGTGACTCCATGGTATTTGAATTGTTTCTTTTTGGCTGCTTGAAATATTTTCTTTTTGACCTGAGTGCTTTGGAATTTGGTTATAACATTCAGGGAAGTTTTCACTTTGGGATCTTTTCATGAAGTGAACAGTGAATTCTTTGAATGTTTACTTTGAATATTTACTCTGGTCTATCATATTTGGGCAATTTTTCCTTTATAATTTCTTGCAATAATGATGGTTCTTTGATCAGGAGTTTCAGGAAGTCTGGTAATTCTTAAATTGTCTCTCCTTAATTTATTTTCCAGGTCAGTTGTTTTTTCCAACAATATATTTCATTTTCCCCCATTTTTGCACAGTCTTTTGACTTTATTTTGTTATTTCATGAAGCCTCATGAAATCATTAGCTTCCATTTGACCAATTCTAATTTTTAAGGAATTCTTTTCAATGAGATTTTATACCTATTTTTCCAAGTCATTAATTTTTCTGTTCACAATTTCTGTGCATTGTTATCATTTCTTTTCCCATTTCTTTCTTCTACTGCTCTTATTTGATTAAAAAAAATTCATGGGGTGGAGTCAAGATGGTGGCTTAGAAGCAGGAGAACTCTGTGGCTCCCCCCCATAACCACCTCAAATAGCTATAAAATATGACTCTAAACAAATTTTAGAGCTCCAGAACCCACAAAATTACAGAGTAACTGTTATGAGAATCTGAAGATTTTCCCTGCCCCTAGGCCCTTTGCTAAAGTGGCTACGTGACTCTGAGAACCTTCACCTATTTGAAAGTATACTCTGCCCCTTAATAGGCTGAATGTGATCACATGGAGCCTGTGGCGGGAGGCTTGTTCTTCGGGAATGCCCGGGCCTTGTAGCTTTGTGATTAGGCAGTAGGTCAAGAGAGCTGTGACATTCTCCAAGCAGGAGAAGGCTCTATATACACACCCTGATGTAGGTTTTGCTTTGGGGCTCACTTTGAGAAGAGTTGTGTGATTTGGCCATACGAGACTCTGGGAAGCCATTGAACCCCCCGGCTTTGAAAAACCCAGATGTTGGTGCTTCCCTCTCTGGTAACTGAGTAGGTAACTGATGTAATGGTCAGATGGTTTGGAAGCCCATTTGCTGATCTGTTTCTCTGTCTGCTTGTAACTTGTGCTTATAACTTCTGCTTGTATTCTGTTTGCATTCTCTGAAGTTCAGGGTGCTGACTTTCCCCCCTGAACTAGGTAAATGATATACATTTGATTGATTAAAGTGAGATTGTTAACCCATTTTGAGTTGCTTTCCTTTAGAAAAGCAGATCTAAGAACCTGTGCTAGCAGCCACCTTCGGTATGCTAAGGTGCTTGTTGATACAGTAACAAAGCTCCTGCTGAAGGCAGCCTGGCAGACTGATGGCAAGGGGTTCATTGCAGCATGCTGGGAGCCCAGATCAGCACCACATGAATCCATGGCTGGAGCCCTAGGGTGGCCAGAAGAAGCCGTAGCTGGAGCTTTCAGGAGAGTGGATCATCAGCAGCTGTGGTGGTTTCCAGAATTATCAACCCATAAAAAACAAGGACTAAATGAAAGGTCAGTGGAACTTGACTAAATTTGGGGGAGAGAGTCTGGCCGTTTGCCTCTAGGGCGAGAAGCAGCAGCAGTGGCCCTGCAGCCACCACCATGTGGCTGCTTCAGAGCTCCTGGCTTGCAGATTGCAAGGGGGCCAAGTGATCATTCAGAGGCTAAGTGCTCTTGCCTTGAGCTGCCTGGAGCAGAATCGTGGTCTTGGGTGGTGGTCCTGAGGTGTATGACCAGTGAGCCAAAGCTGGTGGGGGCTGCAGAGACGTTGGCCTCCTAATAGCTCCGGCAGCTGTGAAAACCTTAGTGATTTGGGACCAAGTTCTCCCCTCTGGAAGCAGAGTTCTACTGAGCCCAAAAGTCAAGTAATTGACTGGCAACATGAGCAGGCAAAGGAAGCAAAGCAAGCACAGCAATTCAACTTTAGATTCCTTTTTTGGGGACAAAAAAATTAAAGCATGGAACGGGAGGAAGATAACACAGTCAGAAC
>CM053582.1:83859433-83898191 GCA_028627135.1 Pseudochirops cupreus
AGTCAAATTTGCCAGATGGAAAAAGAATCTCAAAAGCTCACTGAAGAGAATAATTCCTTTGGAATTAGAGTGGAGCAAATGGAAGCAAATGACTTTATGAGAAATCAGGATACTATCAAACAGATCTGAACAAATGTAAAAATAGAGGTCAATGTGAAATACCTTATTGAAAAACCACTGACCTGGAAAATTTTTTTTACACTTTAAAAAATCTCTTTCTTTACCTCTTCTAGAATTCTTGTTGGCCTCATGTCCAATCCACCTTTTTCTGTGAGGCTTTGTTTGTAGATGTTTTCAAGTCTTTGTCTTCTTCTGACTGCCTTGAGCTTTCCTGTCTCCATAGAAACCTTTTATTGTCAGGGTCTTTTTTTGTTGTTGTTTGCTTATTTTTTGGCTTATTTCTTGACTTTAGACTTTATGTCACAGTTGGACTCTGCTCCCATCTGGGTGTGAGAGTTAGCCTATGGCTACATCTGTAGTCTTTTAGTGTTTCCAAGCTGGCGTGACCCCAGGAGAGCTCTAGACATTGCCCTCCTGCTCCATGCAGTCATCCTGACACAGGTTGGGCTCCTCCTCCTTCACAACTGCAGGCTGTAATGTCTTCCTTCCACCTTCAAATCGTAACCCAGAACTAGATCCTGGGCAAGGGAACTGCCTTTGGCACTGAATCTGCACCCAGTATAGCTCAGGTGTCCTCAACACTATCTGACCAGAAGTTTGGTCTCGTTACCATCCTTAGGCATTGAGAGCTTTTGGTGCTGCCATTGCTTCTGCCTCTGCCTTCCCGATACCATAGCTGCAGCTGTTTACTCCACATCTGCTCCAGGCCTCCATGCTTGTGTCCAGAAGCAGACCTCTCTCTTTTGGTCCTCCAAAGATGTCCTGGGCTGGAAATATGAGATACTGTGACCTTTTTTTTTTTTAGTTGTCTTGTGCAAATTTTAATTGGAGGCATTTTTTCCCTGCTTTTTGGAGGGGGGAAGGCAAGGCAATTGTGGTTAAGCAACTTGACCAAGGTCACACAGCTAGTAAATGTTAAGTGTCTGAGACCGGATTTGAACTCTAGTTCTCCTGACTCCAGGGCCAGTGCTCTATTCACTGCACCACTGACCTGTCCTGGAGGCATTCTTTAAGATGCTGTTTACAGGGTTGGTTTGGGAGAGCTCAGCAGAAATGATTGATTCCCTTCACTATCTTTCAGGTACACTCATAATGCTTATGTGAATCACGATGTGGTAGAGGTGACTTGCCTGTGGTCACAGAGGCATTAGAAGTGTCAGAACTAAGATTGAAAGCCAGGTCCTCTGACGCCAGAGGCTCTTTCTATTGTGACCTCCCCTCCCCCAACTCTTGCCTCATCTCTTCCCTTCCCTTCTGTGGTAGGGGGAGGCTCAGGAGAGGAATGGAGGAATTTTTCCAGGGTGTGACTGGCAGCCCAGCTGTGCTCAGCTCAGCAGTCTTTCCCAGCTCACGAGCCTCTTACTATGCAGTAGCCCAGGGCACTGGAACCCCCATCCGTACTCCCATCCCCACAAGAGTCACAAGTCCTAGTTTATAAATAAAAAAAGCAACCCAGAAGTGAGACCCTGGGGTCCAGGCGAGGCTGTTCTAAGGGAGAAGTGAGCATGGCCACAGTCACAATTCAATGCTGGGGTTAGAGTGAGCTCTGTGTGTTTATGTGTCTGTACAGGGGAACGGGGTTGTTCACAATGCATTTAAGCCTGCTGCTCCTGACTCAGGAAAATGAAGACCTGATCCTGCCTTGCCCCAAAAGGGAAGGTAGGGAAGAGGTGTGAGGGCAGGGGAGATTAACATACTGTATTGGCAACCTCATCAAAGCCTTCAGCAAACTGTTATTAAGGAGGCTACTTCACAGGAGAAGAAACTGAGTCCTTTCCTGCCTCAAACACTGGAACAGAGCTCTAGAACTCAGTGTCCTCTGCCTCTGAGTCCCATGAATTTCCAATACTCCCCAAACATGGCAGAAGTCAGCCCCAAACCCTGTCTCTGTGGCCTTCTAGACCCTGGCCAAGAATGTGCTGGTAAATGTTTAACAATTGGCCTTCCTAGTTGTGCTCACAGCACACTTTAAAGTTTAATCCGCTTTATTAAAATTTTCTCCATCACTTTATAAAATCTAGAGAATCAATGAAACAATAAACCAATCCCTAATTTGTAGCATTGACTATTTTCTGAGTGTTATTTGTTTACATTCTTTTGTAAGTCTGTTAGATCTGACTCCCACACACTCAGGGGGTTAGCTGGAAACCAAAGTCCTTTTACACCCCTAAGGAGTAGGAGTGGGACAAAGCTGGGTGGATATGGGAGCCCATCCTTGATTCTCTGGAAAGGTCTGAGATCTCTACTCACCAAGAGTTGCCCAGGGGTTTGGGCTGGATTTAGTGTCCTCAAGAATCAGGTCCCAGATCAACCCCTCTTTACCTTGCAAGTGACTATTACTCTTCCTTTAAAGTATAGAATGAGCACTAGCTCTTGTGTCAAAGGACCTGGGTTCAAATCCCACCTGATGTTTCCTAGCTATGTGACCTTGAGCAAAGAATTTTTTTTTTATCTCCCAGGCCTCAGTTTCTTAATTTGTAGAAGCAGGGATTTAGACAGACTAATAGCCTCTGAGTTTCCACAGATGGAGAACAATGATTCTCAGCCCCTGATGAGACTGACTTCCTGGAAGTCAGAAACATCCCGTCTCTTGACACATTGTGTAGCACTTTTTTTTCTTTAAAAAAAAATTCTGAGTTGACATTTGCAGAACTGAAAAAGGAGATTTTACACAGGGGTGTCCTGGAGTGAGTTAAAATGGGCACAAGAGAGTCAACTGTTAAATTTTCAGTGTGAGAATTTGCACCATGGAAATTGGCAAATGCTATAGATAAAATATTAATTTATAATAATTTAATATTATTGTTGATTTATGATTTTGTTAGATTATAATCTTGTTGTGCACTTAGTATAATATAATTGTTGATTTATTGTTTTGTCGACTGTCTACACTTTAGGAAAATGTTGGAGAAAATTTTAATAGCGCAGATTTACCAGGAATCTCCTGATTACACATGAAACAGCAAGTGTGTATTTTTACAGTATACTTTTCTTTTTAAATATGTAATAAGTTCAACTTTTAGCTTTCAGAGCTCTCCTGCTTGTCTCCGCCTCTTTCTGGCCTTTCTCTTGTTCTCTTTTATGTAATTAAAAAAAAGTTGCTCCAATAATCCTCTTATCTTTTCCATTCGTTCTATCTTTTTTTTCTATCCTGTTCCTATCCTTCCTCCCATTCTTAGGCCAATTGGAAAAAAGTTGGGAAGGGGGAGAAAAATCAACCCTTATAAGCAATATACGTAATCACACAAAGGGAATTCCCACGTCGACCATTTCTAAAAATGATTCTTATTCGGCATCTTGATCCCATCACTTCTCTACCCCCAAATGCGTCTCACATAAGGACTTTATAACTCTCCAACATACTTATTATGCATTTTAAAGTTGTTTCTGTTGTGTCTGAGTCTTTGTGACACTATTTGGCTTTTTCTTGGCAAAGATACTGGAGTGGTTCCCCATTTCCTTCTCTAGCTCATTTTATAGATGAGGAAACTGAGGCAGACAGGGTTAAGTGACTTGCCCAGGGCCACACAGGTAGGAAGTGTCTGAGACCAGATTTGAACTCAAGAAGATAAACATTCCAGACTCCCAGCACTCTATCTATGATACTACCTAGCTCCCTATTATGTATTAGGGAGTATCATAGTTACCTATTTTGAGTCTAGACTATAAACTTCATGAAGATAGAGACCAGTGTCTAGGCTGAACTCTGTGTGCTCAGAGCACAGTGCATATGGCAGATGTTTGAAACCTCCTTGATTTGCATTGGATTCTGAGATAGAGTGGAAAGATCATTGATGACGACATTAGACAATCGGAATTTATATGCTGCTTCTGAATATTACCAGTCATGTGACCATGAGCATGTCTTCTATTCCTGCCTTTTGAATATCTTGAAATGGTTGTCTCACAGGCATCTCAAACTCAACATGTCAAAACAGAACTCATTATCTTTTCTCCAAAACTCAACGTTCTTCTGAAATTCCCTGTTATTTTCAAGGGCATTACCATCTTCCCAGACACCCAGGTTCAAAACCTTAAAATGAACACTCCCAGAAATGTCATAGCCAAAATCTAGGGCTTCCAGGTCAAAATAAGAGGTCCAGGCTTAAAAAGATAATGAAAGTTTTGTACTACTTGAATGGTTATAGGAGAGGATAGGAATTGGAAAGACAAGGGACTATAATGGCAAAGAAAGGAGGAAGAAGGAAAAGTTCTTTGTATCCTCATTCCCTCCATCCCTTGCTTCATGAATATATATTCTCCATCCTATGTAACTGTTATGCAAAAGTGATTTCCCTTCTCTTTTTCCTCCTTTCTTCCCACTTTTAAGCTAGATGGCATAGGTATCCACAGATGACAATGGATAGAATTCCAAACATGGAGGCAGGAAGATCTGAGTTCAAATCCATCCATAGACACTTCCCAGCTGTGCTATTCTGGGTAAGTCATTTAACCTCTGTCTGCCTTGGTTTCCTCAACTTTGTAATGGGGATAATAATAGCAATAGCACCTACTTCTCAGGGTTTTGGTGAGGATAAATGAAATAATATTTATAAAGTTCTGAACATAGCATGTGGGACTTAGTAGGTAGTTAATAAATACTTGCTCTCTTTCCACCAGCCCTTTTCTCTCTGACTCTTAAAGATATTAGTGACCTGAGAAGACATTTGGTTTTTATCTTATAAGATAAGGTTATAATTATAATGTGTTATAATCAATATATTGATTTTTATATATTCCCTTCCAATTAAATACATATGTGTACCTTCCTATAAGTTTCTATTAATGCCTCAATTTCCATATCAGAATATTTAGTCGGCTCTGGCCTTTTCATCAGAAATGCTTGGAAATTTTTTATTCCATCAAAAATCTATTTTTCCTCTGTGAGATTAATCTCTTGTCTTTTAGAATATTATATTCCAAACTCTCTTCTCCCTTTAGTGGCAACTGCTAAGTCTTGTGTGATTCTTATTGTGGCTCCTTAGTACTTGAACTCCTTTGCAGAGGAATATTTTTTCTCTGATTTGGAAGCTTTGGGTCTTGGCTCTGATATTCCTGTAAGTTTTCATTTTAAGGTTTCCAGCCTGGATCAGTCAGCCAATAAACGCCTACTATGTACTAGATGCTGTTCAAAATGCTGGGGATACAAAGAAAGGCCAAAAATCACTGCACTCAAGGAGCTCAAAATCTCCCTTAAAGAGGAGACAACATATAAACAATTGTGTGTAAGCAAATATATATACATATATGCATGTATATATGTTTATATATGTATGTGTATACAAAGAGACACAAAGAGAGAGGGACAAACAGAGAAAGAGAGACACGCAGAGAGAAGATAAATTTTGGAGATAATGAGTAGAGGAAAGATAATGAAGAGGCATTGGAAAACCAGGGGAGCCAGGAGACAGAGATGAGGAGGAAATGTATTCTAAGCATGAGACACAGTCAGGAAAAATGCCTAGAGGTGAGAGGTGAAGTGTCTTGCTCAAAGAAGAGAAAAGAGTCCAAAGTCACTGGTCACAAAGTACATGGGAGGTGTATGTGGGGGGGGGGGAGGAGGGGGATTATAAGGTGTAAGAAGATTGAATTGGTAAGAGGGGACTAGACTTTGAAGGACTTTGAAAACCAAGCCAAGACTTCCATATTTGATCCTGGAAGTGATAGGGAGCCACAGAAATTTATTGAGTAACTGGGTGACATGGTTAGATCTGTACTTTAGGAAAATCTTTTTTTTTTTTTTGCTTGAATGGAGGATGGATTGGAGTGGGAAGAGAGTTGAGGCAGGCAGACCCACCAACAGGCTGTTGCTTGTCCAGAGGTGACATGATGAGAGTCTGCTCTAGGGTGGTGACAAGGTCAAAAGAGAGAGGGGGTCATATTTGAGAGAGACCATAGAGATGACATTGTCAGGACTTGTTAAGAGCTTGGATATGGAAGGTGAGAGAGCTCAGAGTCCAGGATATCTCTGAACTTCAAGCCTGTGGTACTGGGAGGATGGTGTTGTCCTCTATAGCAATAGTAAAATTAGGGAGGGGTGGTTTCAGGGGAAGAACAAAGAGTTCAATTTTGGACATGTTATATTTAAGATGTCTACTAGTCATCCAGTTTGAGATGCCTAACAGGAGTTGGCAATGTGAGTCTAAAAGTTAGGAAAGATGTTAGAGCCAGATAAGCAGATATGAGAATCATCAGCATAGAGATGATCATTGAAACCATGGAAGCTGATGAGATTACCAAGTGAAGTAGCACAAATGGGGAAGAAAAGGGCATCCAAGACAAAGCTCTGGGGGACACTCATCTTTAGTGGGCATACTGAATGAAGATTCAACAAAGAGGACCAAAAAGGAACAGTCACACAGGCAGGAGGAGAACCAGGAGAGAGTGATGTCAGGGAAACCTACAGAGGAAAAGAGAGTGATCAAAGGCTACTGAGAGGTCAGGAAGGATGAGGATTGAGAAAAGGTCACTGAATTTTACAATCAAGAGATCATGGGTAACTAGAGAGAGCAGTTTTGGTTGAATGACGTGGTCAGAAACTAGATTGTGGAGGGTCAAGAAGAGAGGAAATGGAGGGCCCTGGTGTAGATGGATTTCTCAAGGAGTTTAACCACAAAAGGAAGAAGAGACATGGAATGATAGCAAGTGGGGATGTATTGATCAATGAAGGGTGAGGTGTTTTTTGTTTGTTTTTGAGGATGGAGGAAATATGGGAGTGTTTGTCAGCACTGGGGAAGAAGTCATTAAATAGAGAGACTGAATATAAGTGAGAGAGTGGGGATGATAGAGGGACGGTCTACTGGAGAAAATGGAATGGTATGGGATCATTTTTGTAGGTAGAAGAGTTAACCTTGGCATGAAGAGGGGCCACCTCTTAATGGGTGAAGGATATATTGGGGAAAAGCATCTAGGTAATATAAGATGAGAGAAAAGGAAGCTCCTGGTGAATGCCCTCAAATTTTTCCAGTGAAACATGAGACAACGTTCTCAGCTGAGAAGGTGGGGGGAGAGGGAGCCATGTAAGGTTAGAAGAGGCTTGGGAAGGTTCAGAAGAGCTTCTATGGACAGTAGGAGGGTGAGTTAATTAGGGAGGTACAAAAGTATTTCCTTGCTGTGGTAAGGGTCCAGTTGAGTTGGTGTAACATAAATTTGTAATGGACCCATTCAGTTTAGTTTTATAATATTTTTCAGGTTCATTGAGCAGCATGTGTCTAGGAGTGATGGCAGGAGGGATCCAAGGCTGAGGCTTGGTAGGGCAAGACTGATGTTAGGATAAGGGGGTTGGGGATTCAAGAGAAGAAGATGGCATAGAGCTGAACTGCTCACCAAAGGGACAAGAGTACAGCCAGGACAGGGGCGATGTCCTGGTAGAGAACTGAGGGCTTGGAGGTCATAGTAAGGATGAAGAACAGGGTTTGGGGGTTCAAGGCTGAGAAATAATAATAGGCTATGGTTAGATAAGGGAATTTAAGAGTTCTTGAAGATGGAAGTGGTGTGTATAACTATCTCTGTGAATAGCCAAGGTAGGGTAGAGGAGTAGGTCATGGGAGGTGAGTAAGAGAGGGAATTGAGAGGGAATTGTGAGGGAATTGTTTCAGTTGAGCAGAGGAGAGAGCTGAGGGATTCAAGGCCCCAGAAGGTGGAGGGGCTGAGCAATCTGAGGGCAGCAACAGGAACCAAGGGGCCAGGCTGCATCTAGGACACTTATCCCTCTTCCATGGCTCTCTGGCCTGAATTAATTGAGGATCCTAAAAAGAGAATTCAGGGTTAGGGTTAGGGTTTGGCTTTTGAGGTTTTTTTTTCTGGTGGGGGGAGAAGATATAGAATTTTCTTGCTCAACCTCAAATAGAACCTTAGACCAGGGGCTGCTGCAGGGCTAAGGATGCTTTGGAGGGGGAGTGGAGGGTCCCAGACTTTGGCCAGGTAGGGCTGGGAGGTATGGCCAGCTCAGTTTGCCTCCCCTGTCCCATTCCCTCCCTGTGCTGCCCCAACCTTGTGCCAAGAGGAAATGATGGGGATCTGAAATTTTGGATGGGGGTGGGAGGCTGGGAAGACCTGAGGGCCCTCATTTAGAAGAGGGACCAGAAAGTAATGACTCAAAGTGGAAGATCTGGGTTCAGACTGGCTGTGTGACCTTGCTTAGATCCCATATTCTCTAGAAGCCTCAGCTCTAGCCCTACAGCTATGATCCTATGAACTGAACATCCCTAGCCCTCAGTATTACCATCTGTGAAATGAAGGATTGGGTGCCCTCTAAGGTCCCTCTGGTTCTCTAATGCTATAACTTCCAAGTGCCTGCTTCACTCCATTGCTAAGGGTCAGATAAGACAAAACAGGTTAATGGCTTAATACATGTCAGCTCTTATTACCCCGGGGACATCCTCAGACCCACTGGGTTGGCAGCAGGGGTGGGGCAGTGTTACCAAAAGGCTTCTTACACAGAAAGGGGAAATGCTTCAAGCCCATGCTCCTTTGCCCCCTCCACCCCCACACCCCTTTCCTCTTTTCTGTTCCAAGACTGGCCCAGGCCTCCCCAGGGGCATCAGGGAGGGGAACAGCCTAGAGCGCCTTCCCAAAGAGAAGTACAAGTCTGGAGCTGTGAGGGGCCTCAGGCCAGCTAGTGCATCTCCTCTTATTTTCCAGATGAAGATGAAATTCAAGTTGCTAAAATGACTTGTCCCAAGGTCATAAAGCTGATCAGTCAGTCTGTCAGTCAGTCAAGTATTTATTAAATATTATGGGCCAGGTGCTATGCTAAGTGGTGAGAGCCAATCCCCCCCTTCAAAGAGCTCACAGAAAACATGCAAATAACTGGGCACATACAGAATATAGGAGGAGGTGATCTCAGAGGGGAAGATGCGAGGTAGGGGGAAGGGTGGTCAGAGGGGACCCAGAAAGGTCTCTTGCCCAAAGTGGGATTTGAATAGAGTCTTTAAGGGCAGCAGAGAGACAGAGAGTGTTTCAGGCATGGGGAACAACCAGGGGAAAAGTATGGAGATGAGATGGGAGTGTTGAGTTTAAGGAACTGAGAGTAGTGTAGGCAGATTCTAGAGCAGACTATGTCAAGTGTAAGAAGACTGGGTAGGTAGGAGGGGGCCAGATTGTAAGAACTTTGAATGCCAAACAGCTTATATTTGATACCAGAGATAACAGGGAGTTGATGGAGTTTTTTGAGCTGGGGTGATGTGGTGTGGTGTGGTGCGGTGTGTGTGTGTGTGTGTGTGTGTGTGTGTGGTCAAATCCACCCTTTAGGAAAATCATTTTGGTGGCTGAATGGAGGATGGACTAGAGAGAGGAGAGAGCTGAGGCAGGCAGATCCCTCCCCTCCCCCCCCCCCAGCTGCTATTGTAATAATCCAGGCAGGAAGTGATGAGGGTCTGCAGGGGGTGGTGGTGTGTCAAAGGAGAAAAGGAGATGTATTGATTG
Organism: Pseudochirops cupreus; assembly: GCA_028627135.1. Classification (NCBI taxonomy): domain Eukaryota; kingdom Metazoa; phylum Chordata; class Mammalia; order Diprotodontia; family Pseudocheiridae; genus Pseudochirops; species Pseudochirops cupreus. The sequence goes on from CM053582.1 coordinate 83,868,980, forward strand.
GATGGAGGAGTGGGATTGGGTTGAGTCCATGTTTTACAAAGGTAGTACATCTGAAAGAGGGCCTTTATAGGACAATCTGTGCCCTCAGAACTGAAACAGACTGTTCCTTTGCTACAGGCTTTCTCTTGCCCTGCGTCCCCTCTCTGCACCTACCACAAAAAACAAAAACAAAAACAAAAAAAACCGTTGGATAAGATCAAGAGGATTTTCCCACTCCTTTTGTGGTGGTAAAGAAGTGGAAATCAAAGGAATACTCAAAAAATGATTGAACAAGTTGTTGTATATGACTGTGATGGAATACTATTGTACTATAAGAAATGATGAGGGGGATGGTTTCAGAAAAGATCTGGGAAGAGCTATATGAACTGTTGCAAAGTGAAGTGATCAGAACCAAGAAAACTATGTATACAATAACAGCAATACAGTTGCAGTGATCAGCTGGGAAAGACTTAGCTACTCTGATTAATACAAGATAATACAATCAATCCAAGATAACTCCAAAGGACTTATGATGAAAAATGCTACCTACCTGCAGAGAAAAAGCTAATGGAATCTGAGTAGAGATTGAAGTAAAATTTTTTCACTTTCTTTATTTTCCTTGTGTTTTTTTTTTTTTTGCAACATGACTAATAAGGAAATATATTTTGCTTGATTTCACATGTATAATTGATATCACATTTCTTGCCATCTCAGTGGGTGGGGGAGGGGTGGGAGGCATGGAGAGAATTTGGAAACTCAACTTAAAAAAAAAGAAGAATGTTTGAATCTTAAAAAAAGAAAAGAGGATTTCCCCTCAAGGTCCCTCCATCCCCTCAGCTGCTTAATTAGTTCTTTGGATCCAAATTCCCCCAGTGGCTCAAATCCTTCATTCCACTCATCAGTCAATTAACCAGTCAATTAACAAGTCTTCATTAAGCACCTACTCAGTGCTAGGCACTAGAGATATGAAGACAAAAATAAACAGTTCCTATGTTCAAGGACCTTACAAGGGGAAGACTGGGGGGACACCATGCATATATTTCTTAAAACTATACACATTAAATACAAGTTAATTTGGAGGAGGCAGGTACTAGCTTGGGAAGGAGGGGTTGCCAAGAAAGTTCTCATGTAGTAGGTGGAGCTGGAGCTGAGCCCTGAAAGAAGATAGGAATTTGAAGTGGTGGCAGAAGGAGCTCATTTCAAGCGTGGGGCACAGCCTGGGCAAAGTGCGAACGGTGGGAGATGAAGTGTTGTATCTCTGGAACAGTTTGACTGGATTGTAGTCTGTGTAATCACCTCAACGCATCAATCCCTGACCCTTTCAAATCTCTCTGTTCGTCAGCTCCCAATTCCTCAACCTCTCAACCTCCTAAGCCCTCAAGTCTCAGTGTCCTTGTCTCCCATCCTTGTCTACGACACGATGGAGCCCAGGGATGGGCGTACAGAGAACTGTCACATTCTGGAGCCTCAGACTAGATCCTTGAGGATCCAAGGTCCAATCCTCCTCTGCGCCCCACCCCCCATATCCCCCTCCCCACCCCCCGCTCCTCTTTGGGTCCCAAGAAGAATATTTCCCTGGGAACAGAAATACTTTTGGAAAATCACTGACATAACATTTTCGAAACACGCTGTGATGAGACAATTAAAGGTTTATTGTCTTGTAGCATTTAAAGTGTAAATGAGCCTCTAACTCACCAGCTGGAGGGGCTGGTAGGGGAGGGGGCTGCTGCTGGGGGAGGCAGGGAGGGAGTTGCCAGAACCCAGTAAAAGAGGCCTTAGGGCCAGATGTCCCCAGGTCCCCAGGCTGTGTGTCTGCAAGGAACTCGAAGGCCTCAAGAAAGGACCCAGGATGTGTGGAGCACCCACTCATAGCCTGTCCACGTTCCAGTTCCTACTTCTCCAGGGAAGAAGGCAGGAGGAGTGCATGTGCCCCTTTGTGGCTGGTTGTATGGGTTGTACTGCTGTGTGTGGGGAGAGTTGGGTTGGGTGACATCTCCTGGCCAAGTGACCCTGGGGAGTTGGCTTCCCGCCACTGAGACTTAGTTTCCTCATCAGTAAAATGGGGATGAGAAAGCTCTAGTGACCTGCCAGAGTCATAGTGAGGAAAACAGAGCTTGCCAAACCTGGTGGCTCCATTGAAGGGGTCGATATCAGCTTGTGAAGAGCAGAGGGACTGCTTTGTGTTGACTTTGCATCCTTTGTATCTGACAACAGTAGTAATAAGTTTTAATAAGAGCTTAGTGAATAAATGAATGGATGGATGGATGGTTGGATGGATAGATGGATGGATGAACAAATGGGTAGATGAATAAATCACATTGCATCAGGGTATGGTAAAAGGAGTGCTGCATCTGGAATAAGAAAGGTATGGGTTCCAATCTTACCAAAGACATTTACTAGTTATATCACCTTGGGCAAATCACTTCACCTATCTCTCCAAGCCTCAGTTTCCTCATCTGTAAAATCACAGGTTAGGGTGACCCGGGAGAGATGGCTAACCAATGTCTGGAAAAGAAAGCATGGATCACCAAGGGCCAGAAAGGTTTCATCAAGAGCTGGACAGTCCAAATGTGCCCATTTCCTATTTAGACAGGATAATTAGGCTGGTAGGTGAGTGGAAAGTCTGTAGATGAAGCTTTTCTAGATTTTAATATTTTTAAAATAGTATTTGTAGAAAATATAGAGAAATATGGTCTAGGTTACAGCACATTTAGACAGAGTAAAAACCGGTCAAGTGGAAAAACCCAAAGAATGGCTATTAATGATTTAATGTAAACTTGGGAAAAGGTCTCTAATGGCAAGTCCAAGAGATCTCTGATCAGACCTGGGGTATTTTAAATTTTTATCAGTGACTTGGCTAAAGGAATAAGTGGCAAGTTTATCAGATTTTCAGATGACACAATGCTGGGAGTGATGACTATCATGTCAGATGACAGAGCCAAAATCTAAAAAGACTTGGATGGCTTAGAACAGAATATTAGCCAAATAAATATGAAATTCAAGTGATATAAATGATGAAGTCTTACATTTTTTAAAATCAATAACACAATTAAAAAATGGGGAAAGTGTGACTCTACAGCATGCTGTTCATCTTATCTGAAGGTATTGCTGGCCAGCAAGCTTGGTCTGAGTCAATAATGTCATCTGGCTTCTCATTAGATCTTAAAATGTGCTAAGTGAGTCATGGTGTCTAGGGATGAAAAGATCTGCCTTGGTCAGACCATATCTGCTCTGATCGTAGTCAGTTCTGCACAACATATTTTAGAAAGGATGTTAATTATTGAGAGAGCATCCCGAGATAGTAAATGATGATGTGTAAAAGGCTTTGAGCTCCTGCCATATGAGAAATCATAGAAGGAATTGGGCGTTTGGGGTAGAGAAGAGCTGGGTATGCAATGGCTATTTTCAAATATCTGAAAAGAAGAACAGGAAAGGGTTAAATGTCTAGATTTTCTTTCCTTTATTCTTGAGGGCAGAACAAGGGGCAACAGTGGAAGCTACAAAGGCAAAAACAATAATCCATTATTTGATTAGATTTGTGAGACACGACTGAAGGTCAATGCCTCCCTTGTGGCCTTCATTCGGCACACTCCATCCCTGACCAGAGCCTTGGGGACGCCTTTCATGGCAGGCAACCGCGTCCCATAGCCTTCGGTTTCTTGTTCAAGACTTCGGACAAGGGCTTTCTCGGTCCCATCTGGCCATACCCTTTGGGCCCACATGAATCGACAGGAGTAGGTAATCACTAGTCATTGTAATATACCTTGGGAGGTTCTCCGTTATAGCTTGGATCGGCGCCCCAGGAAGACAACTTTGTGTTAAAGCAAGTCACTACACAGCTACCTTGGCACCATTGGCTGGGAACCACCAGCCAGTGCTCCTCTTTTCAATCCTCACTGGATAATTTCACTAGTCGACAGTATAAGAAGGTCTCCTTTGCCATTTCTTGGAGGACAAGAGTTGGCTTCCCCCTCAGAGTGTGCACTTCCCTTATTTTTAGGAAGATCTTTATTTATTTATTTATTTATACTCTGGTTGGGCTTTTCTTTGGGTACCTTAAATTCCTTAACACTCCTAGAAAGGAGACATCATTTGGCTACAGCTGAAATATGTTGTACATTGCATACATATCATTGCAAAATGGACCCTACTCTCCACATTCATGGAGATTTTTAGCCTTAGTTTGCTACTTGTGGGTGTTAGACCTCAAACACCTTACTAACCCGCTTACCACTTTTGTCATCACATTCAACGTCCTTTTCTTTCTCTCAGTAACTTCTAGCTCTGCATCCCTAATTTAGTCCACTTACCCTTTCTTATTAATTTTGTCTTACCCAAAAGCCCTCCTCCTTGTCCTTGGGTCTTTCTCTTCAGACTCATTCCCTTGAATACTTTTCCTCCATAATGAGCTCTTTTCCTTCAGTTGGAGTTACTCAGTTTTTCCTCAAGTTCTCCCAAATTTCTTTCCCCCAAATTCTGTCTCTAGTTTTCTTCACAAGTTCAAAGTCCTTCAAATCACTTGCATAATTCCCTTTTTACTCAGTTCAAGTCCCTCTCCTTCCCTAGCCCCTCTTTTGCATATGACCTTTTCTTGATCAGAAGAAGCCCCATGGCTCCAACAGCTCTTGAAAGATTTTTTCCTTCCTTCCTTCCTTCCTTCCTTCCTTCCTTCCTTCCTTCCTTCCTTCCTTCCTTCCTTCCTTCCTTCCTTCCTTCCTTCCTCTCTCTTTCTCCTGCACATGGAAGCTGGACCAGTATCTCTTGTCTCTGTGTACTGTCATCCCCTTCCTCAAAAAAAGTTTCAGCTCTAACAGAAACAGCGTGTCCTGGTCCAACATCCCTCTAGGAGGATTGATCCAGTTCCAACTCTTTTGTGAGTCAGATGCAAAATCTAACCCAAAACACACAAAAGGACCCCCTCAAGTGAGTGGCAGACCTTCCAACACCTCGCTGGCTCTCTGGTTCTCAAATGAAGTCAAATCCTTTCTCCTGTCCAGCCAAGTTAGTATGACTGGATTCCATTCTCTTCTTCCCTGCCTTGGGGAAGTGCTAAGTTGGCATCCTTCCTGCTGTGTCTTTTTGAGCCTAGGGAAGAACCACTCACACCTCTTGAAACTCTAGTCATTTTCTTTCCCCTCCCCCAACCATCCAGCGACTAGCATCAGCCCATGCAAATTACCCTGAGGCTCTGAGAAGCCTCAAGATAGCACTGGGAACAGTAGAGGGGAGGAAGGAGGAGAAGGAGCAGAGCTGGCAGCTGCTTCTGGTAATTCTGACACAACAGCAAATACTCACTCCCTCATTTTACAGACAGAGAAAGAGCAGCAGACTGGGAGTCAGAATGCCGTGGTTCTAGTCCTGGGTGCTGTGTGACCTTGGGCAAGTCCCTTCTCCTCCCTGAGGCTCAATTTCCCCATCTGTAAAAATGAGGGGGCTAGACTAGATGGTTCTAAGGATAGAAAAATACTAAGGCTGGCTCGTTATGGGTACACAGCAAGCCAAGCCATCACTCCAATGCCCAACTTAATAGATAACTCTGGGTTCTTTTATTAATTTCATCTTGTCCTGGTCAAAGAGGACATCCCCCACTTTCTCCTTCTCCACCTGCTCCTGGTTCTTAGAGAAACAAGGTCCTTTCTAACTAGTCACCCAGGTACAGTGCTATGATTAATGTCATAATGGCCATAACTCTTCTATGCTGTGAACAAATGGTGGCTACCATATTTTTCTTTTTCTTTCTTTCTTTCTTTCTTTCTTTCTTTCTTTCTTTCTTTCTTTCTTTCTTTCTTTCTTTCTCTCTTTTTCTTTCTTTCTTTCTTTCTTTCTTCCTTCCTTCCTTTCTTCCTTTCTTTTTCTTTCTTTTTTCCCTTGCTTCCTTCCTTCCTTTCTCTCTCTCTTTCTCCTGCACATGGAAGCTGGGCTAGTATCTCTTGCCTCTGTGTACTGTCATTTGCTTCCTCAAAAAAAAGTAACAGCTCTTACAGAAACAGAGTATCTTGGTACCTGCTTATTCTGCAGTGGGATGGATAGACCCAGAGATCAAATGATTGGGGCAGGAGATTGAGAGCAGTGAGGGGCTGGAGTGGGGTATCCAGAAGCAGGTGGAGTGCTGAGGTTCAGGAAGCTGGTGGCTCCATATACTGGGGTTAGGTGGAGAAAACCCTGGTCACGGTAACTGTGATCTTGTGATCTAATGATTAAATACCAGAAAGAAAGGGCAGGGAATTGATGAACAAGGTTGGGTGTTAGTCTCTGAGGCTTACCTGGAGATAAAATTAACAGGGGCCCACATTTTTATGTGGCTTAAAAGTTTGTAAAAGCACTATGCTACTTGGTAGGTGGTGAAAGCATTACTGTGCCCATTTTAATGATAAGGAAACTGAGGCTTACGGAAATAAGTGAAATAAATTGTCCATGACCACCCAGCTAGTCAGTGTTGACTGGAAACTGACCTCAAGTCTCTGTTTCCAAACCCAGCATTCTCTCGACCACGGAAGGCTGCCTTTCTTACCCCGGAGGGAGGCAAAGCACTGGTGGTGAGGACACAGGGGGTACATATCAGGAGTTTTGGGGAGCATGGGGAGGAAGCAGCCCAGGGATTCCATTTTCCTAGGGGAAGCAGACTTGGGCAGGGGCGAGGGGGTTGAGCTACTGAGCTCTTGTGAGGGCCAGGATCAGTCCCGCAGTTGGGGAGGGGGGGAGCAGGATGATCAGGGTAAAAGAAGGGTGGAAGGAGGGAGTGGGGACCTGCCCCCTCCTTTCGCTTCCTCCCCCTTACTGTGACTAATTCCCATCCTCCCACTACTCTGCCTTTGTCACTTGAGCTGGTATTTGCTTCGGTCCTGACGCCCCCAGCCCTGGCTCCCTCCCTCCCTCCCTCCCTCCCTCCTCCCTTCCTCCTCCTGGTGCCCAAAGCTCTGAGTGAACCCGGATGTGAGTCAACCCCCAGCTCCTGCTGCCCACGCCCTGGGAGTCCCAGCGCCCAGCCTGCCCAAGGCCTAGGGGCTGGGTCCTGGGAGCTTGGGGGAACCAAGCATCCTCACGAAGGAGTCCAAAGAAGGGGCAGTGAGCCCTCGGAGGCTGGGGCTGCCTTGGGATTCTCCACCCCACCCCTGAGGCTGATCTGTCCCAGATGGCTTCTGACAGCTGGTGGGGAGCTTAGAGGACCAGGCTCCTGTCTCCAGGTCCCCACTGTCGACAGTGCCCCAGGCTGGGCTCCATGGGGGCAATGCTGAACTCTGGGGCTGTCTTAGGATCTTCCCTTGAGGAGACAGACATCATACTCCCCAGACAAGCCCCACCTGTTCCCTTCTCTCTCTTTACCCCCATCCCCAAGGACCCACAGGGCAGATTCCCCAGGAGAGGGAATTGGGTCATTCCCCAATGACTTTCACTAAGGAATCTCTGCCTTTCCCCCTTCAATCCAGGGCAATTCAGCAATGATTTGTTAAGTTCCTACTTCGTCCCTGATAAAAAGTCAGAGTGCTGCCTCTATCTACCTGTTCGTCCATGGGCAAATCACTTTCTCAGCCCCTCAGTTTCCTCCCCCAACAAATGTGAAGGTTAAACTAGATGATTCCTAAGAGGTCCTTTCCAGATCCAGAGCAATAGAGTCCTATCCCGGAGCTGGAGAGGACCCAAGAGAGGTTCAGAGAGGGGAAGTCATTTATCCAAGGTCAAACTGTGAGCTATTGATAGAGCTCAGATTGGGTCCCTGCTTCCCAGTCCTGTACAAGGTCATAGATTTAGAGGGCACTGAACCCATTTTCCTCTTTTTACAGAGGGGAAAACTGAGGCCAGTAGGGGATATAATTTGTCCAAGGTCACACTAATAAACAGAACTTGGCATTGGAACCCAGGTCCTGTCTCTAAATGCAGCAAGATAGAATCTGGGTCCCAGATCTCTCCCTCTTTGTGGAAGCAAAGTCCCCTCTTTGCAACTCCCCCTAAAACACTAAGAGTTCAGACAGAGCCCTTGTCTTAATCTGATTGCTGAAACCCCCCAGGATGACTGAAATGGGGCTGAGGAGGCCAGAATTCCACAAAGCTTGGCAAAAAGGATCCTGATCTCAGCAAGGGACCCCTCAGCTCCCTCCTGAAAGAAGGGACCTCTTTAGAAGCAGCCGGCCGGCCTGGCCCCAGGGCAGGCTGTTGGTGTGGCTAGGGAACTGTCCAAGGGCCACAGTTGTGAGAATAAAGCTATGGTAACGGTACAGACACACTCTCTGAGCATTAGCTCAAACCTCTGGTGGATCTGTTATCACCATAGTAACACCCGGGTATTATTGTTGGGAAATATGTCGAGCGGGAGCGGGATGCGCACATCTGGTTAGCATCTGGAGAGCGACTTCCTCATTTTACAGCAATTACCGCCGGCCGGGGTGGAGGAGGAGGAGGGAGCCAGCCTGAGCCCCCAAAGGAGTCTTAGAAGAACTTGACTTTGGGATCAGATCTCCTTACAGATACCGAATTTTTCAGCCACTCTGCAATGTGCATGCCACAGCTGTAATTATGCATCACATCTGGAAGAGCCATCAGGAACCTGGCAGATACTCTAGGGTGACCAGCATTCTCCTTTTTCCTGGTGGTTTCTCTCAGAGAACCAAGAGCAGACTTTTATGAAAATAAAATCCCTCCCTTCCCTTCTCTTTCCCTCTTTCTGCCTCTCTCTGTCTCCCTGTCTCTGCTTTATTTTTGTGAACTCACCTGACCGGTGAAAGATATTCTGGGTGACGTACAAATCCTGCTCTTAGTTCTCTGTGGCCCTTTCTTGGCCTTGGCCAAACCCCATCTGGTCTCTCGAACCCCGAACGGTGCTCAGAGAGACCATGGATACAGACAAAACACCCAAGAGAAACCTCCTTGAAACCCCCTTCCCCCTTCTTTGATTCTGGACCCCAAAGCTCCATCCTCGAGAGGAAGGAAAAGAATTGTTCCTTCTCTTTGAAGTTATGGGGAAGAGTTGGCCAGAGAGGAAGCTGAAGATTGGACTATGCTGGTTTGTTGTTCAGTTGTTTCAGTCCTGTCTGACTCTTCATGACCCCATCTGGGATTTTCTTGGCACAGATACAGACAATGTTCACCATTTCCTTCTCCAGCTCATTTTACAGATGAGGAAATGGAGACAAACAGGGTTAAATGACTTGCCCAGGGTCACACAGATACTCAGTGTCTGAGGCTGGATTTGAACTCAGGTCTTCCTGACTCCAGGCCTGGCACTCTATCCACTGCATCACCTAGGTACCCAATGCTGGTTATCATTCCCTAATAGTCTTAGGGTAATGGATATTCTGGGTAAGGAAGGTACTCTTCACTTTTTTTGTGTCATGGACCCCTCTGTCCATCTGGGGGAAGCCTATGCATCCTTTCTCAGAATCATGTTTTCAAACACATAAAATAAAATACTCGTCATTACAATGGAGATAAATTATATTGAAGTATTAAAAAACATGTTTATGTTTTTTTCTGTCCCTGGGTGAGAACCCTTGGAATAGGGCCTTGCTCAGCACAGAGGAGAGACTCAGTAACTGCTTGCTACCTGTGTGACCCTGGCCAAGTCACAACACCGGACCTCAGTTTCCTTCTTTGCAAAATGAAGGGGCTGGACCAGAAGTTTCTGGATCCCTGTCCAGCTCAAGAGTCATGACCCTCTGGCTGATAACAGAAGGACAGGAGCTGTGTGACCACCCCCTTGTCTCCCCACCATGCAGAGTGATTGTCCCGTCACTGGAAAGGAGGCCTGATGGGAGACCTCTGGGGTCTCTGCCAGCTCTGAAGTTCTCTAAACTTCTCTAGTTTGGATGCCCAGACAGAGAGCTCAGGGGCTGCTCAGGGAAGGACCCTTCTCCATTTTCATCTCCAGCTCCAGCTTCCTTTCACCCTCCTCCCCTTCCCTTGGCCCCTTGTTGGAAAGAGGAGCCGATTCCCTTTCCTGGTCACTCAGGACCATCTGTCCAGCAACACCCAGTCTCCTCCACCATTCCCGCCTGTCCCTGGGGTTCTCCTCCCTGCCCTGCCCGCCCCCCCCCCCCCCCAGCAGGCTCAGGACAGAGAAACATTGGAAGTCATGACATTTCCAGCTGCAACATTTTTTCCATCTCTCCCAATAGGGTCATTTTACAGGCCCTCTTGCTCCCAGCCCAGCAGCTGGGGAGGGGGCCCACCCAGGGGTCTTGGGAGGGGGATGGGCCCAGTAGGAGAGCCAGAGGGATGCTGTGGGGGGTCGGGGGGTGGGCTCAGAATTTATGATCTCAAGATCATTGGCCTCACTGCTAAAAGAGACCATCAGTTCAATCTTCTCATTTTATGAATGGGAGGAACTGAGGCATAGAGAGGAAAGTGACTCATTCAGAATCTTAAAACCAGTAAGGAGTAGAGGAGGATTTGAACCCAGGTCCTTTGACTTTAGGTCCAATGCTCTTTCCAGTCCAACAAACCGCCTAAGTCCCTCAACAGTGGCTTCATTTCCCCCCCCCCCCGCCCCAGTTCTGATACCTTTTGTTTCATATCAGTAATTTTCTAGCGTATCTCACTCCCGAAATTGAGCCCTTCCTTGTGACAAAGAAACACAGTTCAACAAAAGAACTGAGTAGGACAGCGTATGCACCATTGTGCTCTCATACACCCCCACTTGGTCTACTGACATATTTTATCATTAGTGCTTAGAATCTTTCTCCTGGGGCTTGAGTCAGAAGGGAACTTCTCAGGGAAAATAGGGTCTTTCCTTTTAAGACTCTAGAGGCAGTGTGGCACAATTGATAGGGTGCCGACCTTGGCCTGCCCTCAGTTGGAATCTTGCCTTGTCTTGGACTAGAGCTTCTTAATCTCCCCTCCCCCCCCCCAAAGGGATTCCCTTGGCAGTCATGCAGTGGATGAAGCCCTGGGCTTAGAGTTAGAAACACCTGGGTTCAAATCCTGCCTCAGCACTTACTAGCTGTATGACCCTGGGTAAGTCACTTAACTGCTGTCTGCCTCAGTTTCCTCATCTGTAAAATAATGGCACCCACCTCTGCAAGGTTGTTGTGAGGATCAAACGAGATGTTTAGCCCAGTGCTGAACACATAGAAACATAATACATATTTGTTTCCTTCCTTTTCAGATTCATTGTTTTAAGACATAAAGTATAATACAAAGGATTACCAAAAAACCCCACTTATACAGAGATGCAATTATCAGAATAGTTTTAATAACAAATTCATGCCTCCCAGGCTAAGAACCCCTGCCTTAGAGACTGATTAGCAGAGTGACTGAGCTGTTTCCTCTTCTGTAAAATGTGGGAGTTGGGTCTAGTGGTCTCCAAGGGTGCTTCTAGCTGGAAATCTCTGCTCCTCTGACCCACCCCCCCTGGCCTCAGTTTCCTCATTTGGATAATGAGGTTGGGGTGGGTAGTGTGTAGCCCTATACATTTGGTCTAGAGGCAGAGGGTTCCCATCGCCTTTGCCTGTCCTTCCATTGCCAGTATCTGCCATCATCATGGTGCTCTGTGGCACCCAGGGTGTGTCTACTTCACACAAAGCAAACCTCTTTTCAGGCTGACTGAGCACGAGTCTCAAACCAACACAGCCCCTCTCCTCTTCTGAGCCCAAGCCTCTCCAATGTCTCCAAAGACAACTCCTGGCATCACCTGGGAAGTCCAGTAGGATGGAATGGCTTCTGGTGAGTGGGAAAACATCAGGTTTCCATGTGACAAATGGCAGAATGGATGGGAGAGGATCCAGAGATCCTGAGAGGAGGAAGGGGAGGAAGGGTCCACCTGGTTTTCCATCAGAGATGCCAAGCCATCAGGATCCCTTGCAGGAAAAGTTATTCGGCTTTTCTTGAGACATCAGGAGGGGTTGCCAGGTTTGCAGTAGACCAGGTGAGAAGAGATGAGGCTTTGGAGGGTGTGAGTCAAGAGGAGCAAACAGCGAGATATTGAGGTGGCAGGTTCAACAGGACTTGGTGACAGGTTGTGTGTGGGGGGATGAGAGGAAAGAAAGAGTCAGAGGTGACTCAGTTATCAAGCCCCAGTGATGGGGAGCACAGGGTGCCTGCAGGAGTCATTGTAAGATGATGGGAGCAATTTGGGATGTGCCAAGTTTGAGGGGTTCCATGTGGGCCATAAAGGTAGGGAGGGGGCGTCTGGGAAATCAAGCCATCAGGAGGGTCTGGATCACATGGCTGGACAGAGAGATTTGGGAATCTCCTAAACAGAGAACGTAGTGAGATGGAGTAAGATTGATAAGGAAGAGTGGAAGGGAGGAGAGAGAGAAAGAGAGAGAGAGAGAGAGAGTGAGAGAGAGAGAGAGAGAGAGAAGAGGGAGGTAGAAAGAGGGAGAGAAAGAGAGAGAGAGAAAAGAGAAGGAGGGGGGGAGAGAAGGAGAGAAGGGAAAGAGAGACAGGAAGAAAAGAGGAGTAAAAAGAGAGGGAAAGAAAGGGAGAGAGGGAGAAAGAGAGAAGGGGAGAAAAAGGGGAGGAGAGTAGGGGAGAAATAGAGAAGGGGGAGAGAGAGAGAGAGAAAGGAAAGTAGGGTAGAAAGAAAGGGAAAGAAAGAGAGAGGGGAAGAAAAGGAGTGAGGGGGTAGAGAGAGAGGGAGACAGAAGAAGGGGAGGGGGTTGAAAGAGAGGGAAAGAAAGAGAGAAGGGGAGAAAGAGGAAGAGGAGAAAGTGAGGGAGAAAGAGAGAGAAGGGGTAGAGGTAGAGGGAGGCAGAGGAAGGAAAATTGGGTAGAAAGAGAGGGAAAGAAAGAGCAAGGGGGAGAGAGAAGGGGAAAATGAGAGGAGAGGAGAGGAGAGGAGAGAGTAGCGGGGGAAAGAGAGAATGGGAGAGAAGTTAAGAGAAGGGGAGAGAGGGAAAGAGAAAGGAAGAAAGCAATGAGATTTGATACAGTGGGGCAGATATGGAGGGAAGAGGGGATATCTTTGAAACACTGGTATCAGAAATAGTCTCCTTATCAGAGAGTCTCCCCACTATGAAGAGCCTGGGCAGTTGGGCAGAAAGAGGAAAGATTTGAAACAGCAATGCTTCAATCTGTATGTAAGGAAGGAAAGAACAGAAGTTATCTAGGCAACAACGTGGAGAAGCTGGTGGCTGTATGGACCAAGGTCTAGACTCTAGAGAATAGAAGAGGGGCCTCAGGGACAGATGATGGAGCCTGGAACCTTGGGGAGAAGTTAAAGACTGAGCATAAAAACCTGGCTAAGAGGGAGGAGGATGAGAGGACCAGATTTGGGGGTGGGATGGGAAGGCTTCATTCAGGAGGGCACTTTCAGCCTCAGTCTGGATGACCAGAATGAAGGAGAGCCCTCTTCAAGGACCCTGCTTCTGAGAGGTCAGAGCCTGCAGACTAGGAGCAAAAGGAAATGCTAGGAAAACAGGAACAACTTGTTGGTGCTTTTGAAAAATAGATCTTACTGATATTGTTTGCTTTTAATGCATCTTTTCTTCCTCCCCCTCTGCCTCTGCAGGAGCCATCCCTTATACATAAGAGAAAAGGCTCAGCAAAACTAAACAACACACCCAGAGAGTCTGGCATTATTCAGTGATCCATACCCCTTGTTCCCCACCTCTGCCGAGAAGGTAGAGATGGAGGGAGGGATGGGAGAACATTCTCATTCCTAGCTCTTCTTTGGGGCCAAGCTGGGTTAGTATCATTTCCATTATTCATCTTGATTGCTTTGTTCATCTTGGTTCCATGTACCTCCCTATTGTGGTGGTTCTGCACATTGTTTTCTCTAATTCTGTTTATCTCACTTTGTATCAGTTCATACATAACTTCCCATGTTTCTCTATATTCAACATGACCATCATTCAATCGCCCTTCCCCCAATGATGGGCATACCTTTGTTTCCACTTCTTTGCCACCACACAAAAAGGGCAGCTGTCACAATTTCACCAATTTATTAGTGAAGCTGGCCTCTGTCCTTGGACTGTGTACTCACCAATCTGCCAGCCTGCTGGATGTCCATGCCCTGAGATTTTTTACTGAAGCATTGGAATTTGATCTTTTAATAACTCAACCAGCAGCATTTAATAAGTCCTACTAATATTCCAGGCAATATACTGGGGATACAACCACAACAATGAGACAATTATTGCCTTCATGGAACTTACATTCTAGTAGGGAGATATACTATGAGGGCATCAGTGGCCAGGGTAGAGAACTTTGGTCTAGGACAAAGGTTCTCAAAATATGATTAATGAAATCAAAACTAATTTTAAAGTATTTTAAAAATTAACTTATTTTTTTTTTAGTTTTCAACATTCACTTCCAAAAGAGTTTGAGTTCCAAATTTTCGCCCCACCCCTTCCCTCTCCTTCCCCAAGACAGTGTGCAATCTGATGTAGTTTCTACATAAACATTCATATTAAACATGTTTTCACATCAGTCATGTTGTAAAGAAGAATTGGAACCAATAACAGAAAACACAAGAAAGAAGAAAGAAAGAGAAAGAGAGAGAAAACATATAGTTTGCTTCGATTTGCGTTCAGACTCCAGAGTTCTTTCTCTGGACATAGACAGCATTCTTATGACAGCATGAGGAGTCGTTTTGGAATTGTCTTAGATCCTTGCTTCGCTGAGAAGAGCTAAGTCTATCAAAGTCAGTCATTGAACAGTGTTGCTGTCACTGTGTACAATGTTCTTGTGGTTCTGCTCATTTCACTCAACATGAGTTCGTGTAAATCAAGCCGAAACTATTTCTTCTCCTCCTCCTCCTCCTCCTCCTCCCACTCCTCCTCCTCCTTCTCCTCCTTCTCCTTCTTCTTCTTCATCTTCGTCTTCTTCTTCTGTCTCCTCCTCCTCCTCCTCCTCCTCCTTCTCCTCCTTCTCCTTCTTCTTCTTCATCTTCGTCTTCTTCTTCTGTCTCCTCCTCCTCCTCCTCCTCCTCCTTCTCGTCCTCCTCCTCCTCCTCCTCCTCCTCCTCCTCCTTCTTCTTCTTCATCATCATCATCATCATCATCATCATCAGCTATTTACCTGATAAAATACTCATTCCCTTTCTAAATATATATTTGCATGAGACTGATTAGGTGTTACAATGGACAAAGCTTGGGACCTGCAGTCAAGAAGACCTAGGTTCAAATCCTATGTCAGACACTTACCACCTACATGACCCTGTGCAAATCAGACAGTCAAGATCCTGTCAATAAGTCAGTAAGTATTACTAGGTTCCAGGCCCTGTGCTAAGTGCTAGTTCAGTAAATCACTTAATCTTTGTCTGCCTTGATTTCCTCAGCTGTAAATTGAGGATAATAATCGCTAATAATGCCTATTTCCCAGGATTGCTGTGGACACACAATTTCTAAAGCACTTTGCAAGCTTGAAGATGCTAAATAAATGCTAGTTAATATTATGGTTATTATTCCTATCCTTCAACCCAAACAACATATCACAACAGCTTGAATGCAGAAGTGGATAGGAGCATCCAGCTGTCTTCTATTAAGTCAGACATTAAAGAAATTTGCAAAAATATGGAAAACGATGCTCTCCTCGCTACACTTTTTGTTTTAGAAAACATGGTTATTTTTCATTTAAAATATTATTTATATGACCACATAATAGGTTTATTAATGCTATTGAAAGGTGAACTAATAAATATTTTAACATTTCATCATTTAAAATTTCTAACACGTTAAATGTCAATATGTATAGCCTGATATATATATTAATATATGTGTATATACATATGTTTACATATATGTGTGCATATGTATATTATATCTGGTATATCTATGATATATGTTTATGTCAGCAGTTCTCAACCTGTGGGTCTCGACCCCTTTGGGGGTTGAATGACCCTTTCACAGGGGTCGCCTAAGACCATCGGAAAACACATATTTCTGATGGTCTTAGGAACCGAGACCCCACTCCTCTATTGGTCTCCAAGTGGGTCCTCCCCCATGCAGATACGCCCACATACGAGTATGAAAGGGTCTTGGCATTAGGAAGGTTGAGAACCACTTGTTTATCTATATATAATATCAACAAAAGGTCTTAGGAGTCCTTAATAATTTTTAAGAGTGTAGAATTTCCTGAACCTGAAAAGTTTGAGAAAAGTATTGTGAACCATAGAAGAGAGAGTTGGCATGCTTTCTATCATAATGGTAGTCTTGATTAGATTAGAGCTTCTAGGTGGCACAGTAGATAGAGCACCAGGTCTGAAGTTAGGAAGATCTCAGTTCAGATCCAACCTCAGACACTTACTAGCTGTGGGATCTTGGAGAAATCACTTCACCCTGTTTGCCTCAGTTTCCTTATCTATAAAATGAGCTGGAGAAGGAAATGGCAAACCACTCTAGTATCTCTGCCAAGAAAACCCCAAATGGGGTCACCAAGAGTTGGATATGGCTGAACAATTGATTGGATTATTATTCTCTGAACAAGAGATGGAAAGGAAGAAGGGGTGGTATGTGATGGGGTAAATGCCAAGATGCCCAAGTTGGCCAGGCTTGGGTGACTGAGTGGGATAAAACATGAATGATTCACTATAGAAGAATGATACAGGACAAGGAGCAGGGGCAGGGCATGGCCTCAGAAGTGCAAAGCAAAGACCTTCCCTCCCCTTTCCTATTTCCCTGATTTAGCTGCTGGGGTAGTGGTTAAGGCATCCAGGGAAGGCCTGATGGTGACTTACGCAGATGCTTGTACTTGGGGCTGATCCCAGAGTTTTTCCTCCTGGATTCCTGTCTCTTCCCAGGTCTTCTCCTTTCCCTCACCCCTCCCCGGCCTCAGTGGATTTTGGAGACAGGCGGCCATCTTTCCCATCAGTGGAGACTGTGTCTTTAAAATATGCCTATTTGGACCACAGATGCTAGATGGATTCTGCAGACAGCCCCTTGCTGGAATGTGAGCCCTGTTGCTAATGCTCCAGTCTGCTGCCCCCAGGCCCAGAGAGCCTCTTTTGGGGAGGAGGGAGGAGAGGGGGCGGGTAACTATTAATTTCTCAGCTCATTTTCCAAAGCCGCCCCTGGGCCTCATCTTTTATTCTCAGGGTTCTTGTCATGTCACTAACCCAGTTTGGATATAATGAAATTGTAAAAGATTAAAGGGTCTGGGCATATGCAAGCTGACAGGCATGCACGTGTTCTTCTCTGCCTGCCCATCCTAGGACAGTGACCTCTGGAGGCAGAGTGCGATGGGAGCCAGGGTCACAGCCAAGCTCCTTGTGACCCAGAGCGTCCCAGAAGCCTCTGGGCCCACTGCCACCTGATGCCAACTGCCCTGTTAGACCCCGCCTGGGTCTGTGGCCAGAGAAAGCAAAGGATGCCTTTAGGGTCCTGTGCGGGGAGGATTGTTGTGGAGATAAAATTTCTAATGCATTTTGCACACTTTAAGATGCTAAATAAATGCTAGTTACTATGATCGTTATTATTCCTATCCTTCAACATATCATGAGAGAGGGAATGCAGAAGCAGAGAGGAGAATCCTACTGTGGGACACCTAAGAGATGTTGGAAATCATCTCATCCTCCCTCCCCTTCCTTCCATCTTATATATCCATTGTGCCACACTGACGGAATGGAGTATTTCCATGCCCTAAGAAATGATCACTATGGGGAATGCAGACTCACGGAAAGTGGAGGGAACAGAATCAGGAGAACATCATGCACAAGTCCAGGGATGGGAATCAATCAAAAAAAGGCATTTATTAAGCACCTATTGTGTACGTCGTTGGGTCATAGATTTAGAGCAACCTTAACGGTCATCTGGGTCAGTGCTTCCCCATTATATATGCATAATTTGTTGCTGTTCAGTCATGACTGACTCTTCGTGATCCTATGGACCATAGCACACCAATGCTGTCCATGGGGTTGTCTTGGCAGAGATACTAAAGTGGTTTGCCATTTCCTTCTCCAGCTCATTTTACAGATTAGGAAACTGAGGCAGACAGGGTAAACTGACATGCCCAGGATCATACAGATAGTAAATGTCTGAGGCCAGATTTGAACTCAGGTCTTCCTGACTCCTGGCCTGGCTCTCTATCCACTGAGCCACCAAACTGCCCTCTTTGTCTGTCTTTCTGTCTGTCTGTCTGTCTGTCTCTGCTGACTGCATTATAGGGAACTGCTAATTATAATCCTCTGTTAATAATTCAGTCATTTTTTAGTCACATCCCACTGATGACCCCATTTGGGGTTTTCTTGGCAAAAACACTGGAGTGGTTTGTCATTTCCTTCTCCAGCTCATTTTACAGATGAGGAAACTGAGGCAAACAGGGTGAAGTGACTTGCCATGGGTCATATGGCTAAGATGCATCTGAGCCTGATTTTGAATTCAGGTCTTCTTGACTCCAGGCGGCCTTTTCTGTCTCCCTCCCTTCCTCTCTCTCTCTGTCTTCTCTCTCTCCCCCCGCCCCCCTCTCTCTCTCTTTCTCTCCCCTGACTGTATAATATGATTAATAGTCCCCTATTAATATATGTTCCCTGTTAATAATAGGGGGCACATGATTAGGGCCCAGTCCTGGGAGCACATTTCTGTATTTGGCAAGCCTGCTTCTGGGCATGGGGAGTAGAGGGTCTTCCTCTCCTACACAAGTCATTCTCCTTTTTTAACTTCCACATCTGTGAAAAAGGAATAATCACACACTAGTAATATCCATGCCACCAAGAGTACGTTGTCAACCTTAGCAGTCCAGTAAGAGGGGAAATGCTGACATTTTTCATGGGTGAGAGTTTGGGGATCTTGGGACCAGAAGTTCTAGGTCTCCCAGCATGTTCTAGGTTTCATCTCCTTTTCTTCTTTCTGTGTCTGTGCCTCTGTCTAGAACAGTGGTTCTCAACCTTCCAAATGCCGTGACCCTTTAATACTCATATGTGGGCATATCTGCATGCAGGCGGACCTGCCTGGAGACAGAGGAGCAGTGTCTCGGTTCCTAAGACCATCGGAAATATGTGTTTTCTGATGGTCTTAGGTGACCCCCGTGGAAAGGTTGTTCGACCCCCAAAGGGGTCTTGACCCACAGGTTGAGAACCACTGGTCTAGAATCAAGGACTCACTGAGTGTCATATCTGGATGTTCCTAGAGGTCATCTTGTCCAGTTCACCCATTTTACAGATCAAGACACTGAGGCTCATAAAGAAGTCATTTGTGCAAGTTCACACTGACATGGTTGGGATTTGAATCTAGGATCTCTGACTATTTCCATTATGCCATGATGTTCTGATTTCCATTTCCATTTATAGATTAAGACACTAGGGTTCAGGAAGGTATTTAGATCTGAGGCCAACCTTCTGGAACTCTGGGGCTGAATGTCTCTGGCCCCCTTTCCAGGTAGTGACTCCAGCAGACCTCAGGCGATAAGGGCAATCCCCACTTCTCTCCATACCCCGGATGCCTGGGTCTCCCTTTCATCTCTTGGGGTTTCCTGTTTCCTCTTCTCTTTTCTCCAGATTTTGTTGTCCTGGTCCCCCATATCTCTCCCCCCATGTCTGCCTCCGCAACCCGTCCAGAAGTTTCACTTCTCCCTGGGTGTGCCTTACACTTCCCAGTATCCTCGGGGGCTCAGCTCCCCCCCAGTCTGGGAGAAGGGCATGCAGGGGGCAGACAGACCTCTGCCCTAGAGTCCCCCCTTCAATCCTCCATCTGTGGGGAGGTTTTCTGAAAAGAGCCAGATCCACTGGGACCTCAGCCCTGTCCTGTATCTCCTTCCCTCTGTCTCCCCTACCATCTTCACTCCTGTATGTAAAGAAGAGGTGGCGCTTCTCCAGGTGGAGGCCAAAATCTTTGTGTTCTCCCCTCCCCAACCTTGATCTGGACGCTGAGTCAGGTAGACAGGTGGTGCTACAGCAGATAGAGAGGTGGGCCAGGAGCCAGGCAGACTTGAGTTCAAATCCAGCCTCAGATACTTAGCAGCTTTGAGACCCTGGGCAAGTCACTTCATCGCTGCCTGACTCAGTTTCCTTAACTGTAAAATGGAGAAAATAATAGCACCTACCACTCAGGGGTGTTTCAAGGATCAAATAAAATGATATTTGTAGAGCTCCCTGCGACCTTAGAGTGCTATAAAAATGCAAGATATTATCATCGAATCCCTCCCTGATGTCTCCAGCAGATTGTCCCCACTTATCATCCTTTCTCTCTAATCTTCTCTCTCTCTCCTCTCCTCTCTCTGTCTCTGTCTTTGCCTCTCTCTGTTTCTTTCTCTCTATGTCTCTCTATCTCTCTCATTTCCTCTGTCTCTGTGTCTCTTTCTGTCTCTGTGTATCTCTCTCTCTCCCTCTCCTCTCTCTCTCTCTGTCTCTGTCTCTATTTCTCTCTCTGTTTCTCTCTCTCTCTCTCTCTCTCTCTCTCTCTCTTTCTCTCTCTCTCTCTGCTATTGCCTTCACTTCTTCCTTTGCCTGCCATTCACTCAATGCCTGTATCTCTCCTGAACCTACTTATCTACTCCTCAGCCCCGCATCTGAATTGGAGCTCCCTGAGGGCAGGCCCTGATTCACTTTGCATTTTGTATTTGCAGTGCCCAACAATGTCCGGCTTGGAGCAGTCACCCAGAGCACTTAAAAGTAGCTCTGTTGACTGACTGCCTCTCAGAAGCTCTTCTATACTTGAGATCTTCCTTCCTCCCCTTTCCCGTTTCTGTATGTCTCTCTTTTCTTTCCCTCTCCCTTCCTATGTTCCTCCCTTTCTGCCTCCGCCTCC
This sequence comes from Pseudochirops cupreus, assembly GCA_028627135.1. Classification (NCBI taxonomy): domain Eukaryota; kingdom Metazoa; phylum Chordata; class Mammalia; order Diprotodontia; family Pseudocheiridae; genus Pseudochirops; species Pseudochirops cupreus. The sequence continues at coordinate 83,889,574 of CM053582.1, forward strand.
CTCTGCCTTACCTTCCGCCTCTGTTTATATCTTTTTTTTTGTCACTCTCTCTGCCTCTCTTCTCTTCACTTTCTCTCTTTCTGTCTGTCTCCCTCTCTTCCTCCCTCTCTCTTTCCTTCCCCCTCTCTCTGTAATTCTCTCTCCTTTTTCTGCTCCTCTCCTCCCCTTCTCTGTCTCTCTGTCTCCCTTCCTCCTTTCCTTCCTCTTTCTTTCTGTCTCTCTGTCTATGTCTCCTGAGCCCCTCTGTGTTTCAGTCTTTGCTTACCTAAGTTTCTGTTTCTTTTTCTGTATTTGTTTTCCTGTGTCTTTTTCCTCATTCTGTTTTTCTCTGGTTGTCTTTCTCTGTCTCTAGCTAAAACTTGGTCTCTGTACTTTGTTCTTTCCCTTTTCTGTGTCTGTATCTTGTCTGTGTCTGTCTCTCTTTCTCTCCTCTCTTTTTCTCCTCTCTCTCTCTCTCTCTCTCTCTCTCTCTCTCTCTCTCTCTCTCTATCTCTCTGTCCCTATCTCTGTCTCTCTCTCTCTCTCTCTCACCCCCCTCCATGTCTGTCTTTCTGCTTCTTTGCCTCTGTATTTTTCTCTGCCCCCTCAGCTTCTTTCCTGTCCCCACCCTGGCACCCCAGGCTCTGTCGCACATCTGGAAGCCTTTCCTCTTCTGGGTCTCAGCCTCTCCCTATCTATGTCTATCTAGCCTCTGGCTACATTTCTTTGGGCTGGGCTGGGGATCTTCCCTGAAGCTAGAGGCCTGACTAAGAAAGGAAGCTACCCCACAGCAGGGCAGATACCCATGCCATGTGCTGGGCCCAGGAGGTTCCTGGCCATCAGAAGTGTCTCCCCTGTTTGCCCAACCCTCCCCTGTCCCCTAGCTGTTGAGCAAGCCAGGCTTTATCTCCCAGGAGAGCCCTGGCTGGGTGGGGCTGACCACTGTAAAGGGGAAGTTAAGGCAGCCTGTCAGTGTTACAGTGAGGGAGACCTGAGGTAGCCTTCCTGCCATCTTCTCAGCTGCGAGTGTGCTCTGCCCTGTGGCGTCCCCATAGGGGCTTTGGACTTTGGGAGCACTGGTGCCCAGAGAGGGCTGAGTGCAGCTCAGAGCTCACCTTACCAGGCAAGCCCCTGAATCAACATCTCCCTCCATGTCCCTGCCTCCCAGTTTGTGTCTCTGTCTACATGGGCAATTTCCTCATCTGTAAAACAAACAGGATTGTCCTGGTTGGCCTCCAAGGTCCCTTCCACCTCAAAATCCATGACTGTCTTGGGGAGGCTATTAGAACCACAGCATTAGAAAGGATTTCCTCTCCTAACTGCCTGGGAATCCCTTTGATTTCCTGTCCCTCCCTATCTCTTTGGTTTTTGTCACAAATATACTCCACCCTCTAAGAGGGGTTTCTCCTTCTCCCTATTTGATCTTGCCCCCTCCCCCCATAAGGTACTGTATATCAGAGGCCTAGATCATGCCTGGGGCCTCCCTCACCTGCTTTGATGCAGCTTCTGAAGATGCCAAGCCTCGAACTGGGTGTTAGGAGACCAAGACCTGGTCTGCTGGTCAGAATGTCCTGGGGACAAGTTGCTTCCGCTCCCTGCTTCTGTAAAATGGAATGTAGGGAAGCCTGGTGGACTCTTCCAGTTCTGGATCCTGTGATATCTCACATCTCTCATATTCTGGATTCTCTGATAGCAGAGGTGGGTTTTGGAAATGGCTTCTTACCTCCTCAGACACAACCTCTATCCCAGACTAGAGACACAACCCAAGAGAATCTCCATGTTGTAAAGATAGTGGGGTCCAGCTAGTGTGACCCATAGCTGAACAAGAGCATCTGCTATGATATATCTGACAGATGGTTGTCCAGCCTGTGCTGGAAGATTTCTGTGAGGGTGCATCCCCATTCAGACATCTCCAAAGTTGAAGGGAGTAAGTGGGCAAAGACAGAAACATTGGAGTGTAAAAAAAAAGGCCATTTTGAGTGTCAATGAAGTATTCTGTACCTCAGAGGGACTCTGAAGGATGAGTAGCTCAACTGGGAATGAAAAGGCTAGAAAAGACAGTGAAAGTGTCCCAGAGCACCAATTGCCCCAATAACTTGAGTCCTTGGCTGCTTATTTTGTCTAAGACCCCAGTAGGAATCTAGGAAATGCATTCAACTGGTCAGCCTAAGTTAAGGTAGGGTCCCTTACTAATGGAACTCTGTTCCAAGCCAAGAATTGTTCAACAGAAGAATATAGATTTTCTCTACCTCTTTCCTAGAAGATGAAAAGCCTCTGAGGCTTTAAGAGAGGTCAGAATGAAGAGGCTTCCATCAATCCTAGACTAAGGGTCTCTGCCTTTTATAAGAAAACACAGTAGGACTGTGCCTGAAAAGAACACACACAACTCCATCTAGAGAGTTTCATCCTCAGTTTAATGAGATGCTGGAGTTACCACTGAACAATAACCCATCCATCGGATATGTTGAACTCTGGGAAGATATGACCCAGTGACTGAGTAACCTGTCCACCCAGTTCAGTAGCTGTCTTGCCTGGTGGCCTAGTGGACCTACCTGGTGGTGTGGAGCCTAGCAATCTTCCCAACCCAACCCTGCAGCAGACTGACCCATAGAGAGGCAAGGGCTATCTTTGCCTTTTTTTTTTTGTATTCCCATCACTTAGCCACGGTACTTGGCACATGTAGGTGCCTAATGCTTATTGATTGATTGACTGAAATGCCACGACCTTCAAAGAGCCAATCCAGAGGAGCAGTGAGGACACTTATCCATTCCTCAGTACTATACCCTTTCCCCCTCCAGTGAAATTTCTGAGAACTCTTCAGACAAAGAAAGGACGTGAAAACCTTCTGATACTTCCATAGTTCTTTAGCTCTTATGACCAGCCCTCACACAGCATGGGCTCAAGGCTTCTCACCATCTTGAATCCCTCTTCCACCATCTTCCGACTCTTCTGGATGAGATTCAGTTTGTCAATAGGGCTCCAAGTTCTGGAAGCAATGACCCGTAAGGACTCTGGTGGGACAGAGGATAATGAAATGAATACATGAATGAAGGAGCAATTATGTAATTCTTACCCTATGCTAGGCACTGGGTTATATCCAGTCCTATCCAGCCCCCTGGGGTTGCTTCCTCTTGTCTGGAGGGCTCTGTCCTGCTGCTAGTCCTGGCCCTCTGGACCCAGGGCCTCCTTCCCTCTCTAGGTAGTTGTGGTGGTGGGGTCTCTCTGGGACTCCTGCTCTTCTTTTTAGATTTTTCCTCCTCTGGGATCAAGTTAAGGTTCCCTGAGCAACTAGTCTTCCAGGGAGCAGCGTTCTGGTCCCATCTCAGACTTTTTAGTATTCATCCCTATTCCCTACTGAGCACCAGGCCCTTAGGAATGTCAAATTCTCCCTAAATGGTCTTTCATGGTGACATAAAAGGTAAAGTTTGGCTCTATCCAAGGAGGAGGAAAAACCCACCATGAATGGTTGGGAGACTACGAAAGTGAACATCTCTCTCCTTTGTGATACCCATGGAGGTAGGATGGAGTTAGGAGTCCTAGGTGTGAATCCTCCCCCCGATTCTTTTTGGTTCTGTGACCCAAAGTAAGAACTGTGTCTACCGTGTTCCAGGCGTTGGACTCAGACACAAGAATACAAAGACAAACATTAAAGCATCCTGCTCTCAAGGAGCTTGCATTCTAGTGGGGAAGATTACACAAACTACACACAAGGTGATTTATTAAGGGGAGGTGTTAGTGCCTTGAGGGGACCAGGAGAAGCCTCCAAAAATGGAGTTAACAGCTTTCCCCAGATGTCTTGGTTGTGTTTGAATTCAGGCTGGAGAGATAACAGTGAGACCTTCTTCCACATGGCCTCCAGATCTGAAGCACGAGCTTGACCATGTCAGCCCCCTGCTCCAAAGTTCCAAGATGCTTCCAGGATCACCTAGAAATGCTTTTACTTGGTATGGAAGGCCCTCCACAGTCTGGCCCCAACCTAGCTTTCCATACTGATTTCATGTTATCCCCCTTCATGCATTCTATGTTCCAGCCACACGTGGCCTACTTGCTACTCATCACATGTGACATTGATCTCTAACCTTTGTACCTTTGCTCATGTGTGGAATGAGCTTTCTTCTCACCTCCACCTTTCAGAAATCCAAGTTTCTCTTCAAGGTTTTATTCAGAGGCTATGGGCTACATGAGGCCTTTTCTGAACCTCCCAGTTATTCAAGCTCCTTCTCCAAGGACTTTGTTTAAACTTTAAATGTCTGTATATATGGTAGACCCTTCAGTAGAGTACAAGCTCCTTCAGATCAGGGACTGTTCTTTGGGGGGTTAGGGAGAGTAGACATTTGTACCTCCAGAGCCTAACACAGCACCTTACACATAGTAGGCACTTAAGAGTAGGCTCCTTGAATTTTGAATTGAATTTGGGCTCAAGATAACAGAACCCCAAAATGACTAGCAAAATAACTTCTGGGCCCTGGGGCGTTGCACGAGAGTAGACGTTTCGTAAACGCTTATTCTATGGATTGAATCGAAATAAAGTCAGAGAAGTGACTCCAAGGGCCATGGGGCAGAGAGAGCTCGGTCTCCTGGCCAAGCTGGCTCAAAGGGGGTGATCACCCCTGCCCAGGCTCCGGTGCCTTCCAAAAATGACCCTACATGTCTCTGGCCAGCTCCGGCCTCGGGGATTATAAATAGCTGAAGATCATGTCCCACCAGCTCCCAAGATTCTCTGGGACCAAAATAGTTTACAGTATTTAAAAAAAGCTCCATCTAGAGAGAGTTCTCTTGGCAGGCGGCCTCGGGCCGGTGCCAGGAGGAGGCTCATTTGCATCCCGGGTGTCAATAGCAGTCCTACCATGTTGCCTTTAACACTCGGAGAGCTGCAAGCAGCGCCTACCCCAGGCCTGGTCGTGGGAGGGAGGGGGACCCACCCTCCAGAGGGACCTGTAGAGGTGTCTCCCTCAGCCTTCTGCCTCCAGGAAGAGCCTGCTTCCTCTCCCCCTCCCGTTATTCCTCTCCCTCCTCCTCCCCCTCTGCCCCCCTCTGTCTCCCCCCCTCCCTCTCTCTCTCCCTCTCTCCTCTTTTCTCTTTCTTTTTCCTTCTCTTATTTTCCTTCTCTCTCTTCTCTGTCTCTTTCTGTCTTTCTGTTTCTCTCTGTTTCTATATTTCTATCTTTGTTTCTCTTTGTGTGTCCCTCATTCTCTCTTTCCATCTCTCTGTCTCTCTGTCTCTGTCTCTCTGTCTCTCTCTCTGTCTCTCTGTCTCTCTCTCTGTCTCTCTCTGTCTCTGTCTCTGTCTCTCTCTGTCTCTCTGTCTCTTCTCCTCTCTCTTTCATAAACATACACACAGTGCCTTCATTTCTTCTCCTGAATTATTCCCAGATTCTAGCTCAGCCCTAGGCTCCACCTCCCTTGGAAAGATTGCATGGGGAAACTGAGGCCTGAGTATTGTTCAAGGTCCCTGTGTAAATAGGCAGCAGGGCTGGGGTCTTCTATCTGATCCTCTATTTTTCAAAAGTGAGTTTTATGGGTGAACTTTTTCTTTGTTAAAACATTGCTGGTTGTTCTGGATTGAGCTGCCTCATCCTGGAATAGAATCCTCCCTGGTGAAGAAAAAAAGCACAGAAGGACAATAAAACCAAGCCAGAACATTGTGTGATTACAGTGACCATGCTTGCCCAAGCCCAGAGAAGAGATGAATAAGTGAGGGATGGGGGACCATGAATGTGGGATCCTGCATGTGCTGTCAGACGGGGTTGGGGGGGATGGCCAAGACGTTGCTTGGTTTGATCAATGGTTTGCTTTTTAAAAATCTTTCTTATATGGGAAGGTAGTACAGTGGATAGAGGGCCAGGTCTGGAGTCAGAAAGAGCCTAGCTGGGTGACCCTGGGTAAGTCACTTTACCCTGTTTGCCTCAGTTTCCTCATCTGTCAAATCAGGTGGAGAAGAAAATGGCAAACTGCTCCAGTGTCTTTGCCAAGAAAACCCCAAAATGGGGTCATGGAGAGTCAGACATGACTGAAAAATTATTGAACAATAACAATGACAAAAAAGCACCTACTGTGTGCACAGGGTAATACGAAGAGAGGTGGGAAAAAGCATAAAACTTGTTTAAAGAAAGAAAGCAGGGGGTGGCTAGGTGGCACAGTGAATAAAGCACCACCCCTGGAGTCAGAAGGACCTGAGTTCAAATCCAGCCTCAGACACTTGATCACATTGACTAGCTGTGTGACCTTGGGCAAGTCACTTAACCCAGATTGCCTTGCTTTCTCCCCTCCAAAAAGTAAAAAAAAAAAGGGGGGGGGTGGGGGACACCAGTCAAGAAAAGATGACAGGGACCCCTTCTGACCATGTTTTCCACACTCTGTCTTCATAGAAAGGGGGTATGGCTCATTATCTATTCTCCAAGATAATGAGTCCAAGCCAGGGCATAAGTCCAGTGATTGAGGTTTGGGGGAGTTTCTTCTGCCCTGATTGTCCTTATGCTCTCCCATGATCCTGCTCTCTGATGAGTTGGTCATTCAGGGCCTTAGTTTTGCATACAGTTAGCACTTAATAAATGCTTGTTGGATTATATTGAGAATAAGTTCTTTTTTCCTTTTCAGGACCAGGATCCATAAGTGCCAGAATTAGATGGGGCTGAGTCCTTGCTGGCGTCTCATTTTTCTTGCCACTAGCCACAGTCAGCCCTCATTCCTGGGATGGAGGTGCCATAGGGGGGTGGGGTGGGGTGGGGAGAGTGGTACCTGGAATACTCAGTATTCCAGGATGCACTTAATATGCTGGTTTTTGGAAGGGAGGAAGAGGCCTCTGCTTGAGTGTTTCTGGGCAGGTGGAACTCAGAATATTCTGGAGGTGAGAAGTTTGATGTTCATGATCCTTGAAAGTGCTTAGGGCTCTGAAATCTGGATATGGGGCAGCTCAGGGCGGGGGGTTGACTTGAGTGCTCTGAGCTTGGTATTCAAGGACCATAGGGAAGGGTATCCAGAGCAGGGAGAAAGGCGAGGTGGCTGCCCTGGTCAGACCACATCTGCGTGGCTGGGTTCAGGTTGCTGCTGTGAAGTTTAGAAATGGGTACCAAGGGGCGGCTAGGTGGCGCAGTGAATAGAGCACTGGCCCTGGAGTCAGGAGGACCTGAGTTCAAATTTGACCTCAGACACTTAACACTTACTAGCTGTGTGGCCTTGGGCAAGTCACTTAACTCCAATTGCCCTTTCTTCCCTCCTCCAAAAAGCAAAAAATAAAAAAAGGTATCAATCAGCTGTAAAGTGTCCAGAGGAGGGAGACGGGAGTCCATGTCCCAAGAACAGCTGGAAAAACTGGGGATTCTGAACCTATAGGAGGAAAGACTCAGGGGGACAAGAGAGTTGTTTTCAAGTACAGGAAGATCAGTTATCTGTAGGACAGGTTAGCCTTCTATCTGGCACCAAAGGGCTGAAACAGGAGCATTGTGGGGAGCTTGCAGAGGTTTTATGTTAGGAAAAACTTCCTAAGAACTGGAGTACAGGTCATTGGTGGGACCAGGGCTTTGTGCCCTAGGGACAGGGCATGTTTGGGACCAGGGCTCAGGGCTTTGAAGATGGTTGGGTCTTGGGAGAAGAGCAGATGGCCGATGGCTCAGGGTTCATTGTTGGGGACAGGAGAAAAATTGTTCTGTTCATTATTTAGTATCCAGTGGCAGAGAATATGAAATCGTTTCATCTGGGGGCTAAAAAAAACTTTACATGAGCCTACAAGTTAAGAGTGGGGAGATAGGGTTAGTGAATCACAGTAGTCAGGCAGAGAAGACAGTCTGACCATGCTGTGACTGTTGGGCCAGGAGAAAAAGGTGGCCTATCTTCTGGGGAATCCAGGCCCCATGGCCAAAGGCACTGAGTGAAAGGGGCATCAGTGTGGTGGGCTGCCAGAGGAGGCAGCCTGGGGCAAAGTAAGGGGGTCATGGCAGTCAGTACAGACTGGCAGAGAACCATGAGGTGTGGCAGTGTTGCTCTCCAGAGGATGTACCCCCAGGACAAAGCCCTGACAGCCAGACCTAGTTATAGCTTGCTCAGTGATCTGAGTGTGCTCAGGGCCCAGAGTGTGTGTGTGTGTGTGTGTGTGTGTGTGTGTGTGTGTGTGTGTGTGTGTGTGTGTACGTGTGTGTGCTCATGCTGCTGAGGTTGTAGGTGCCATGGGGGTAGCACACATCTGCTCAGGCGTGTGTATGTGTGTGTGTGTGTGTGTGTATATGTGTGTGTGTGTGTGTGCTCATGCTGGTGAGGTTGTGGGTGCCATGGGGGTAGCACACATCGGCTCAGCTGTGTGTGTGCGTGTGTGTGTGTTGGTGAGGTTGTGTGTGCCGTGGGGGGAGCACACACCTACTCAGGGCTGTGTGTGTGTGCGCGCGCGCGCGTGTGTGTGTGTGTGTGTGTGTGTGTGTGTGTGTGCTGGTGAGGTTGTGTGTGCCATGTGGGGAGCACACACCTGCTCAGGTATGTGTGTGCATGTATGTGCATGTGTGTATGCTGGTGAGGTTGTGGGTGCCGTGGGGGTAGCACACACCTATTCAGGTGTGTGTGTGCATGTGTGTGTGTGCATGCTGCTGAGGTTGTGGGTGCCATGGGGGTAGCACACATCTGCTCAGGTGTGTGTGTGTGTGTGTGTGTGTG
>CM053582.1:83898691-83937497 GCA_028627135.1 Pseudochirops cupreus
GTGTGTGTGTGTGTGTGTGTGTATGTGTGCAGGTGAGGTCGGGGGTGCCGTGGGGGCAGCGCACACCTGCTCAGGGCACCCTGTGGGTGGAGACGGGCTGCTCGTCACCCCGGGAGGGTTCTCCCTGCCCAGCCCTCGGTGTTCCTGGGATGCTCAGGACCCCTTCACTCAGTATTCCACTCACTCAGCCTTTGTGAAATGCTCCCCAGCAGACTGTCACAACAAACTGTTGGGTAATTTCAAATCCAACAGTTTCCCTGCTTAACGTGTTAAAATGTTGTCTTAGCACGTCCCGGCATTCAGGAGGGTTTCCGTTTATTTTATGTTTTTCTTTGCCTCTGAAGGATGTAAAACCGGCAGCTCATTTCTGGAGGCATTTTTCTCCCCCTGCTCCCCCTGCCGCCACCCCCTTCTCCTTCTGCCGCTGCTGCTGCTGCTCCCCCATTCCTTCCATGAGTGCAGGCCTGGCAGCAGACAATGGGAGCCCAGCCCCCAGCCCCTGCCTCCAGCCTGGGCTGGCAAGGGTGTGGAGGCTCTTCCTGCGGCGATGCCCCCAGAAAAGCCACCAAGGTGTCCTCAGTGTTAAGGAGAGAATTAGATGGGGTGGTCTCAGGGGTCCCTCCAGCCCTGAGTCGAGGATTCTATCCCCTGTAGTCCGTCAGGGATACAAGAAGCATTTATTTGGGGCTCACTTAGGCACCAGTGCTAGAGATACAAAGAAATGGGCCCTGCCTTCCAGGGGGCTTAGAGAGAGGCTCTGGAGCTGAAAGGGACCTTGTGAGTCCAACCCTCTGATCTCAGAGATGAGGAAAAAGACGTGTCCACAGTCAAACCACTAGAAGGTATGTGAGGTAAAACTTGAACTCAGGTCTTCCCGAAGCTAGGTCCAGGGCCCCATAATCTACTATGCCAGGCTGCCTTTTTGTGGTCCATTCTTCTAGCTGGGTGGGGATTCTAACATCTGTGTTGCCCAGACCTCTGGTTGCGGGTGTAGACCGAATGCCTGGAACCCTAGTCCTGGGGAACGGGTGACGAGGCCTTCGCCAGCCCTGACCTTAGCCTGGGCTCTGATCCTGGGGGGCTTGGCTGGCTCCAAGCCTGGCCTCCTCCAGGTTGCTTCTCATGGCAAGGGCCATGCTGCCGATGGGCAGACGCTTGGCTGACGCATGGACACCGCAGGCCTCCTTACGCACGGCGACATCTGTGCCCACTCTTGTGCCAACGCCTGGCGTGGAGAGGCTGGAGAGCAGGAGAGGGAGAGACGGTTTTCTCCAGGGCTGGCCCAGGGCCGGGGGCAGGTGGTACAGTCAGGCAGGGGGTGGAAACAAGACTCGGGTTTTGGCTGTGGAGGCAGGGGGCATTCTGGGGGAGGCTCATCCTGGGATGCAGAAAAGCCTGGGGCCTGGCGCGGTGGTGGCAGGTTCCTGCCAGCATATGGAGAGGATGGAGGAACCTCAGGCCCAGGGGCATCTGTGTGACTTGACCCTTTATTTGACTCTTCCTTCTAAGACAGGAAAGAAATCTCCAGGGCTGTTCATTGGGTCTATCCCTCTGGTGTGGGGCAGGTTTCTGGGTCTGAAAGTGCCACCTTCTCCAGATCTACCACTTGGTTAATTAGGTTAAGATCCAGCCTAGCTTCTGACTTAAGCTGGAGTTCCAAGATATCCCAAGGCTAGGGCGGGCTTGAGAAGCCCAGGGAGGCAAGAGGCCTCTCCCTGTGAGCATTACCCCTTGACTCAAGGATACTGGAAAGATTCCTCCCCCAATCCTCTCTTCTCTGGCTCCTTCTCGGTCCTCAGTGCCAGGAAGAAGGGTCCCCCAGGATCTGCCTCTCGCTCCCAGCAACAGCAGGGTACATTTCATCAGCCTCTGCCGGCCCCAGAGACCAGGCTCTGTTCATAGCTGAAGGGCAGAGGATGGGAGCTGGGGGCACCTAGGGAGAAGGAAGGGAGAGGGAGGATGTTCTTGGCTTCTCTGTTCAGTCACCTCCTGCCAGGTAGTTGTATCTTAGAATCTCGGCTCTGGAGATGGAAGGCAGCTGAGAAGCCAACTGATCCAACCCCCTCATTTCACAGATGGGGAAACTGAGGCAAATTTTACAAGTGAGGGCTTTAGTCTCCCCATCTGTAAAAATGAGAGAGTTGGATTTGAGGAGCCAGATTTGCACCAAGGTCAGGAGTTTAACCTTAAGGCAGTGGGCTCTCTCTGGAGGCTTTCAAGTACAGCCATCACACCTAATGTATTAAATACTTGTTGACTTGACTTGGACACAGGGAATTTCAGGGTTAGAAGGTACCTCAGAGGTCAGCAAAGTCACCCCCCTCTCTCTACAGATGAGAGGAACTGGGGGGAAAGAGAAGGAAAGTGACTTATCCAAGGTCATACAGGCAATAGCAGAGCCAGAACTCAAACCTAAGTCAACTGACTCCAAATTCATACTGCTACCTGTCAATAACTAACAGATCTTTGGATCCAGCCATTTAAAAAGTTCCAAATGCACGTGGCTCTGAAGGGGCATAGCTTTTGACTCTTCATCCCCCCAGGAACCACCCTTTCCTGCCTCCCTCAGGGTGAGTCCTGGAGCCACAAGTGTGTGGATCTTCCCTCTCCTTTCCCTCCCACCCCACACTTGTGTGGGCTATGGAGAAGGGTCTCAGTGGGTCAATGGCCCAACCCCACCTACCCACCCACCCATAGGCATCAAGCCCCCAGAATGAGCAGCAAAGTTGTTCCAAAGGCTCTCCAGCCTTGTCTGCCTGCCACCCCTCAGCAGCAAGTTAGCACTGTCCTCATCCTCTGTCCAAAGACCTTGATGGTGAGAGAGCTAAGGCCTTTGCTTAAGGTCACCGAGCTGGGCAAATGGTAGTAGAGTCTTGGGACTTGTTCTACAAAAGGCCAAGAGAAGCTGAGGAAAGACAGAGAAGAAAGAGCCCTCCAATGTCAGAACATTGCTCAACAACCAGCAGGTGCTCAATAAATGCTTTTCCATTCAGTCAGTCATTTGAATGACTAATGGATGAACAACTGCCTGAGTGGAAAAGCATTTATTAAGCACCTTTTGTGTGTCAGGTTCCGGAGCTACAAAGACAAAAGAATGAAACTATTCATGCTAGCAAGGAGCAGAGGAAACCAGCACCCGGGAGAGGTCCCTAAGTCCCTGTAAATGGTGGAGGGTCACAGGACTTTGGAGCCCAGAGCCCTGAGTTCTATTTCTGATTCTGTTGCTAACACTTTGCAACCCTTCCCCTCTTTGGTCCTTATTTCCTTCTCTTAGATGAGATGGGTGTGCACGTGTGCATGTGTGTGCATGTGTGTGTGTGTGGTAGTGGGTGGTCCACATAGTCTCAAAGGGCTTATCTAGCTCCCAAGCTCTGTGCTTTCCCTTAACTCAACCTTGCTGAGAGCCTGGGCCTCAGACCAGGGATTAGTAAAAAGTGGGGAGGGGGTTGCACGCCTCCCTCCTGAGCTTCTGGGTCCTGTGACAGCTCAGGAGACGTCTCACCTTGGTTGCTAGCTGAGGGAAGCCTCTGCCCTACCCTTGGACCTCCCTCTGTGGCCACAGGGCAATGCCGCCTTTCACCTCCCACTTGTGAATTAACCATTGGCTCTGCCCCCTCCTCCTATCTTTGGGAGCCTAGAGCTGGGGAGCCTGACAGTTCGAGGTCCATTCCTGAGGCTAGTCCAGAGACAGTCTGTAGGTTATGGGCGTTCCCAGAAGGCTGATTTTCCTCCTCTCTCCCTCCCCCTGTCTCTGACTCTCAATCTGTGTCTCTCTCTTTTCTTTGTGGCTTTGTGGCTTACCCTTTCCTGCTTTTTGTCATCTCTCTCTGTCTTTTTCTCTTTTCCCTTGTTTTTCTCCCTATATGTTTTCCTGTCTCCCTGATTGTGACTCTTTCCATCTCTTTTCCTTCTCTGCCTCCCTCTCCTTGTCTCTCTCTGTCTCTGTGTCTCTCCCTAACTCTCTGCCTCCCTGTCTTTCTTCCTCCAGGGTTCTCCCCACTGTTTCTCTCCCTCTGTCTCTGGCCCTAGGTCTATGTGTCCCCTCACCTCTATTTTTTCTCTTTATCTCTCTATTTCTCTCTTTCCAACCTGATCCCCCTCTCTGTCGCTCTGTCTCTTTGTCTCTTGGTCTCTATTCTTCTCTATCCATCTCTCTTTCCCAGCTCTGCCTCCCTCTCTGAGTATCTGCTTCTCAGCACTAAGGACTTTCTGTCCCTGCCTGCCTGGAACCCCGCATATGCAGGAATGGAAAATGCTGAGCAGATGAGATCAGAGGCACTTTAGCCAATGCAAACAAAGGAAGAAAGCTAACTTTTGGCGAGGAGAGGCAGGCAAGCCTGGCCTCCCTCTTTCCCCGCTGCCTTACCTTCTCTCCCAACAGTCCAGGCCTTCCTGTTTCCCTGTGGGGGCCCCTGTGCCAAGGTTTCATTTTAGGAAAAACAATAAGCTGAAGTGGCCTGAGAACAGGATGGTGAAGAGGCTAGAGGCCAGGCCATGGAAGGATCTGAGAAGAAACCAGGCCTACTAGCTTAGAAAAAAGAAGTCTTAGGGGAAATGTGATAGCTGAATTAAAGGGTTCTCACAAGGAAGCTGGATTAGCTCTGGTCTGCTGGGTCCCAGGGGGCAGATCTGGAAGCAATGGGTGGGAGTCTCTGAGAGACACGTGTAGGCTTGGCCTCAGCATCTCTGGGGTGGGACAGTCCACCGGCAGTGGTGATGAGCCCCTCCTCCCTCAAGGGCTTCAACCAAAGACTGGGTGACATCTTGGGGGATTCTTGTCCTGATAGGCTTTGGACTAGACGGCCCCGGAAATTCTGTGGACTCAGAGATGGGCCTCAGGGATCTGGCCTGGGCTAGAACAGCTGAGGTTGGTGGGGGTGGGGTAGGGGTGGGGTAAGGGTGGGAGAGTGTTCCCCAGATGATAGGAGGGGGCAGCCGGGATATCCTGGGGACTCCAGGACCCCAGCTGGGCCTGCCACTCTCCAGTCTTTCCTAAGCTCCTCCCCAAGACAACACAGACCTCCCAACCCCCTTCCCCCCAGAATGAGGGAATGGCACAAAAGGGGGGCAGAGTCAGGGAGTTAGGAGGGTCAAGAGCTCTTTGCTTTGCCACACCCACACTCAAACACTCACATTCACACATACGGGCTCACACAGAACTGGAGGGACTGATTCACAAGTCTCAAACACACACACACACACATACATACACACACACACACACACACATGCTGGGACACACCCATAGCTTCCAGGAATATACAGCATGATCCCCCTACACTCTCATCCCCATCCTCACCTCTATCCCTCCAGGACCTTGACAGATAAACCTTTCTCTTGCCAGCCTGGGACACACTGAGCCTGAGTCAAACAGTTCCCAAGGGAGGTGGGGAGGCCAGGACTTTCTCAGGCTGTCTGGAGGAGCCCTAGTAGGGGGGTGTTGAGGGAGTGGGATGGGCAGGGTCTAGGTGAGAGGTGGGGGAGAAGCCTGAGGGGCCCTGCAAGGGTCTGACCAGCGAGGCCTGGAGTAGTGGGGTCTGTATGGAGGCCTATGGACTCTGACCATGTCTAGGTGTGTGACTGTGTTGTGATTGTGAGTATGAGATTGTGTGAATGCATGTGTGAGTGTGAGACTAGATGTGTGTGACTGTGTGTGAGTATGACTGTATGTGAAATTGTGTATCTATCCAGGTGTGTAATGGCATGTGTACCTGTGTGACTATAAGTGGGAATGGGTTTCCTAGTATGAGAGCGAGGTTTTGTGTGTGTCTGGATGAGTAACACATATGAGTGTGATATGTTGTACGTGTGTACCCAGGACATAATTATATATGAGTGTAAATTTGTGTATGTGTATCCAGAAGTGCCACTATAGACACGTGTTTGATTGTGTATGTGTGTGTAACTGCATTTTGGCCACGTGACCAGGAGTGTGACTATGTTTGAGTGTGAGCATGTGACTCTGTGGGGTGGGCAGGTGGGTAATGATGTGTGTAGCTATAATTTCAAGCCAATCCAGGTGTGTCTAAAGGTGGGACTTTGTGTACATCTAGGTGCATGAGTCTATGACTAAGTGAGTGTCATTGTACCTGCATTCAGGTGTGTGAGGGAGTATATGAGTGGGTATCCACATGTGTAACTGTAGGCTTAATTGTGAGATTTGATGTGTGTAGGTATGTTGTGTAAGATTTTGTGTATGTGGATCCAGATAACCAACTGTATGTGAGTGTGAGGCTTTGGGATGTGTGTTTGTCATATAACTGTGTGTGTGTGTGTGTGTGTGTGTGTGTGTGTGTGAGAGAGAGAGAGAGAGACAGAGAGAGAGAGAGAGACAGAGACAGAGACAGAGAGAGACAGAGAGAGAGAAAGAGAGAGACAGAGACAGAGACAGAGAGATAGAGAGAAATATGTGTGTGAGAGAGCAAGACAGAGACACAGAGACACAGACACAGAGGGAGGGAGAGAGACAGAGAGACAAAGATAGAGAGAGACAGAGAGACAGAGACAGAGAGAGACAGAGACACACACACAAAGAGAGAGAGAGAGAGAGAGAGAGAGAAAGGGAGAGACAGAGACAGAGAGACAGAGAGACAGAGACAGAGAGACAGAGAGAGGGAGACAGAGACAGAGACAGAGACACAGAGAGAGAGAAAGAGACAGAGACACAGAGACACAGAGTCACAGAGAGAGAGAGAGACAGAGAGAGGGAGAGACACAGAGAGACACAGAGAGAGAGAAAGAGAGAGGAGGGAGGGAGAGACAGAGACAGAGAGAGAGGGAGGGAGGGAGGGAAGGAGGGAAGGAGGGAGAGAGAGGAAGGAGAGACCGGGGGGAGACAGACAGAGACAGACAGACAGACAGAGACAGAGAGACTCCAGCTGTGAACCTGAGGAGTGTGCTCTTCTGGTTATTTCCTCAGGGTCTCTAGGTCGGCCCATCTCCACTTACCAATGGGAGACAGTCATCTGGCTTCTCCCAGTTTTATCTCCCCGACTGGTAGCTTGGAGGTTGGGTTAGAAGAAAACCACACACACCCCCTGAAAGCTGCCTGCCGAGAGCCAGAGCACCTAGAGACAGAGCAGCTGAGTGGCCGGGCCTGGCTCCTCTCTGGCCGGCCAAGGCCCTTGGCCCTCCCCATTGGCCACCTCAGAATGGGGAGTGGGAGGCGACCAGGCCTCTTCCTTCTCCTCCACAGCCCCTCCCAGACCTGGCCCTCTGTGGGATTTTGTAAAGGGGCCATGGCAGTAGGAGCCATTGTTGTGCCTGAGAGGAAGCCTGGTCTTCTAGATGAGGGCCAGCCTTGGACTTGGAGTTAGGAAGGCCTTGGTTCAAGTCTTGCTTCTGATACATACCAGCTATGTATGTGCTCCAGGCAAATCTCCAAGATTAAGCTACTGGGGAGTTGCTTGTTGTCTTCTCATAAAATCCTCAGAGTTTAGCACAGTGAACACAGTAGGGGCTTAATAAATGCTTATTGACTCAGTGATCATTCCTTCCTCCCTAGTCTCCTACCTACCAACCCAACTCTTAGGGATGGATCCCTAGGTCTCCTGTCACCCAGAATTAGGTACCTCTCCCTCCTTCCCCCACACAGTCCTCATGGTATCATCCTCACCCTCCTTTGACTCTGACTCCTTGCTGGCCACAGATTCGTAGAGTTCACAGCTACATTTCCCAAAGAGGTCCATTACATGCTGTTTGTTCTGAACCTACTTTATAGGATTAGGTACAGGAAAGCCTGTGCCTCAGGGATTCCTCCCTCCAACCTTCCAGACCCTTCTGTCTTGGAGATGAAGTATTGTTTCTCAGCGACCTCATGCTCATATTCATATCCATGCTCCCAGAGATGAGAGCTCCAGGGTTCTGGGGTATCCCATATCTCCTAGGCCTGGGAAGGGGCCATCTGCAGGGCATAGGGGATGGGAGTCCAAATCTTAAGAAATTAAATAAAAACACACCAGACAGGGGAAATGTCAAATCCTAGCTCTCTCTACAGCTTACTACTGGTGTGACATTGGGATGGGCAACTGGACCTCTCTGAACCACGGTTTCTTCATCTGTAACATGATGAGAGTAGATTAGACAACTTCAAAGGTCCATTCCAGTTTTAAATGATGTCATATGAAAGAGCTGCTTCAATGCAGATTTTCAGGTAAAGGCAGCCAGACCATTGGAGTCCTAGGCCCACCAGACAGTAAGGTGCCAGAGGGCAGGGACCTGGTTTTTAATGTAAAATGTGTTACAGCTCTCACAGCACTCTAAACACACATAATGAGAGCTTAATGAAGTGTGTTAGACTGTGGAACTGCTCTGGGAAACCCAATGCTGCCAAAATATTGTTTGCATTCAAGGAAGTCACTTTCCTCCTCTGGGCCTGTTTCCTCACCTATAAGATAGAGAGGTTGGGCTAGGCAGGCGCTAAATTGTCCTTCCAGCTCCAAAACACTGATCAGACTCAGGGAGAGACCCCTCAGAGTCTTCTCCCTTCCCGGATCACTGCCTTTCTGCATCAGAGGGGCTTGTATAGCTCTATGAAACTCTGAGCTATACCATGAAGGGTTACCCAAGACAGCCAGGGCATAGTGGAGAACTCTGACCAAAGATGATTCACTGGAGAAAGAAATGGCCAACCACTCCAATGGCCAAAAACACCCCATGGACAGTATTAAAATGATACGATGACATTGGAAGATGTCCTCAGGTTGGAAGGTGTCCAACATGCTCCTGGGGAAGAGCACAGGACACTACAGGTAGCTGCTAGGCCAAAGCTGAAAGGAAGCTCAGTTGTGGATGTGCCTGGTGACAAAGGGAAAGTCTGATTCTGTGAAGACCAATATTGCAGGGGAACCTGGAGTGTAAGATCTATGAGCCAAGGTAAGCTGGATGTGGTCAACCAGGAGGTGGAGAGTTTAAACATCAACATCATGGGTGTCGGTGAGCTCAAATGGATGGGAATGGGTGAATTTAATTCAGGTGATTACAGAGACTACTGTGGACAAGAATCCCATAGAAGAAATGGAGTAGCCCTCCTGGTCAATAAAAGCTGGGAGAAAAGCAGTATTGGGGTATATTCTCAAGAGTGACAGAATGATATCTGTTCAAATCCAAGGCAAGCCATTCTATATCACAGGAATTTAAGTCTATGCTCCAAACACTGAGGCCAAAGAAGCTAAAGCTGATCATTTCTATGAAGACGAACAACATCTTCTAGAAACAACCCCCCCCCCCCCAAAAAAAGATGTCACATTCATCATAGGGAATAGGAATGCTAAGGTAGGAAATGAAAAGATAATTGGAATAACAGTCAAGTTTGGCCTTGGAATACAAAATGAAAAAGGGCATAGACTAATAGAGTTTTGTCAAAATGTCTCACTCGTCATAACAAACACTTTTTCAATAGCCCAAATGGTGACTCTACACTTGGACATCAACAGATGGTCAATATCAAAATCAGATTAATTATGTGCTTTGCAGCCAAAGGTGGAGAAGCTTTATATAGTCAGTTAAAACGAGACCTGGAGCTAACTGTGGCTCAGATCATGAGCTTCTAATTGTAAAATTTAGACAAATTGAAGAAAGGAGGGAAAACCATCAGACCACATAGATATGACCTAAATAACACCCCTTATGAATATGAAGTAGAAATGAAAGATAGATTTTTAAGAAATTATATCTGGTGGATAGAATGTCTAAAGAATTAGAGACTGAGGTTCACAATATTGTTCAGGATGCAACAACAAAAAATATTCCAAAGAAAAAGAAGAGCAAGAAAGCAAAATGGCGGTCTGATGGGGTTTCACAAAAAGCTGAGGCAAGAAGGAAAGTGAAAGTGAAACGAGAAAGCAAAAGAAATCCCCAACTGAATGAAGAATTCCAAAGAATAGCAAGGAGAGATAAGCATTTCTTAAATAAGCAATGCAAAGAAATAGAAGAAAATAATAGAATGGGAAAGACAGATTTCTTCAAGAAAATTAGAGATGTCAAGGGAAAAATCTTACATAAAATGGCCACAATAAAGGACAAAAATAGTAGGTACTTAAGAGAAGCAGAAGAGATTAAGAAGAGATAGCAAGAATACCCAGAAATGTGTAAGCAAGATCTTAACATCACCAACAACCACAATGGTTATGGTTACTGATCTAGAGCCAGACATCCTGGAGAGTGAAGTCAAGTGGGCTTTAGGAAGCATTGCTAACAGTAAGACCAGTAGGGGTGATGGAATTCCCGCTGAGTACTCAAAATCTTTTACGATTTGCAGTTAAAGTGCTATACTCAGCATGCCAGCAGATCTGGAAAACTCAACAGTGGCCACTGGATTGGAAGAGATTAGTTTACGTCCCAATTCTAAAGAAGGACAATGCCAAGGAACATTCAAATTACCAAACAATTGCACTCATTTCGCACACCAGCAAGATTATGCTTAATTTTCTATAAGCCAGGCTTCAGCAACATGTGAACCGAGAATTATCAGAAGAGCAGACTTGTTTTCAAAGAGGCGGAAGAACTAGAGACCAAATTGCCAACGTTTGCTGGATTACAGAGAAAGTGAGGGAGTTCCAGAAAAACTTCTACTTGTGCTTCATTGACTACTGTAAAGCCTTTGACCCTGTGGCTCACAACAAATGTGCCAAGTCCTCAAAAAATCTTACTTGTCTCCTGAGTAACCTGTATTGCAGTCCAAAAATAACAGTTAGAACAAAATATGGAACAATTGAGTGGTCTAAGATTGGAAAAGGAGTACAACAAGTCTATATATTGTCTAGTAGTGTGCTTTCCAGAGCTAGCTCAGTGTTTGGGAGGCTCCAAAGCAAAGTGTGGGAGAGAAGAGGTGTTAGACTGCCTACCAAACTGAAGGTCTACAGAGCTGTGGTGTTGACCTCATTTATGTATGTCTGTGAAACCTGGACAGTGTACCAGCACCATGCCAGGAAACTGAATCACTTCCATTTGAATTGTCTTAGGAAGATTCTGAAGATCACCTGGCAGGATAAGGTACTGGACACTGAGATCCTTTCTTAAACTAAACTGCCAAGCATTCAAACTCTGCTTCAGAGAGCACAACTCCAATGGGCTGGCCACATTGAATGCACAACACACACTTGCCAAAAAGACTATTTTATGGAGAACTCACACAGCATTCACATGGTGATCAGAAGAAGCTATACAAGGTCACTCTCAAGGTCTCTCTTAAGAACTTTGGAATAACAACCAACAACCAACTATATATTGTCACCTTATTTATTTAACTTATATATAGAGTACATAATATCAAATGCCAGTCTGGACAAATCAAAAGCCAAAATTAAGGTTACTGGGAGAAATATCCACAATCTCAGACATGCCATTCTAGTGGCAGAAAGTGAAGAAGAATTAAGAAGCTTCTTGACAAGGGTAAAAGAGGAGACTGTCAAAGCTGGCCTGAAGCTTGATATCAAAAAAGTAAGATCTTGGCGGCTGGTTCCATCACTTCCTGGCAAATAGAAAGAAAAAATGGAAGCTGTTTCAGATTTTATAGACTTGGGTTCAAAGATCACTGCAGACAGTCTCTGCAGCCATGAAATTAAAAGATGCTTGCTCCTTGGAAGTAATGCTATGGCAAATCTGGACAGCACACTAAAAAGCAGAGACATCTCTTTGCTGATGAATGTTTGTATATTCAAAGCTATGGTTTTTCCAATAGCAAGATATGGCTGTGAAAGTTGGACTGTAAGGAAAGCTGAATGCTGCAGAATTGATGCTTTTGAATTATGATGCTGGAGAAGACTTTTGGGAGTCCCGTGGACAGCAAGGAGATCAACTCAGTCAATACTTAAAGAAATTAATTCAGACTATTCGCTGAAAGGTCACAGACTGAAGCTGAAGTTTAAATACTTTGGCTGCATAATGAGAAGAAGGGGACTCATTGGAAAAGATGTTAGGAAGGATTGAAGGCAAATGGGGTGTCAGAGGATGAGGTGAATAGAGAGAGTGTCATGGAAACAGTGAACATGATCGAGTCTTTGGGAGATAGTGGAGGATAGAAAGGGCTGGTGTGCTAGGGGCCATGGGGTCACGAAGAGTTGGCCATGACTGAACAAACCAACAATGGACCAAGTAAAGCCCTAGAGAAGGAAGGTGCTCAGTCTAGGTTCCACAGCAAGTTAGTAGTAGAGACAGGATTTCAGCCTCCTGCTGATTCACTCTCAGCCAGGTGTTTCTCCCACTGAGCTGTGATCCCTCAAGTGCTTGCCATGAGAAATCTTATATTTGGGAGTCTTGGCTATCCAAATTGCCCAAATTGTTATGGCAGGTCCATCATTCAACAAGAAGAGGAAGTAGGAATTATAAGAGCTGGGGTGAATATAGCTGATAGTATTCATGTTTAGGATGGGGGTGGGTGATGTCAGAGACAAAGGCTAGCCTAGTCCTGAGGTCAGTCCCAGGTAGCAGATTCCCTTTGTCAGTACAGCCTCTGTCCTCTTAGAGGCTGGGGGAGAAGAATGTCACTGAAACACCATGACAAGGAGAGTGCTGAAGAAAGGAAGGTGACCCTGACTAGGAAGAAATCTCTCCCTCCGTGATGACATCCATTTGGCCCAGGCTGGTTACAGCTCTGATGAGAAAGGGTAGGGGAACCTGGGTGCCAGGGCACAGGCAAGGGCAGTGATGGCAACGGGGTGGGGGCGATGCAGGCATTGTGAAAGGGACAGAAGGAACCTGCCTTCTTCTCTGGTCCAGCTCACAAAATTACAGATTGGAGATCCTTGTTCAGTCAGTGACAAGGTTACCAGCTGGGACTTTATTGCTCAATTCAATTATTTTATATTGTACCTTCAGGCTCCATTCCAAAGTGACTCTTAAGAAATAATCAGGCTTATTCAATAGGCAATCAAAATGAAATTACTTTATGTAAGTACAAGGTTACAGGCTGGGAGGGGGCCCACTTGCTGGGGTAGTTCTAATCTTTCTCTGCTGGTAACTTCCCACTTGGAGGACCCTGTGGGGAGAGGTTGGGCTGCCTGCAAAGGAGGCCAGAGGCTCTTTGGACAGGACTCCTGAGGATAGCCAGAGATGGGCCAGAGGAGTCTCTGGAGGATGAAGAAGATGGAACCAGGCTGCAAAATCTCTCCCAAGTCACAGAATCCTGGAAAGTCATGTGAGGTCTGGGCTTTGCCCCTGGCACTAACTCACCAAGCAGCATGATGCAGTAGATAAAACCCTGGGCTTGGAGTCAGCAAGACCCTAAATCTGAATTCTACCCCTGTCACTTCTGCACCTTATGACCCTGAGCAGATAGGTTAATCTCTCTGAGCCAGAGTTTCCCCATCTGTAAAATGGGGATAATAGTAGCTTGTAGTACCTGTCTTGAAGAATCATGGTGAAACTTGAAGGAGATGATTGACAGATGGTAAATGTTTCACAAACTTTATACTAATATACAAATGTTAGCTATTATCTATCTCTATCTTGACCATCTATCTATCTTTATCTATTACCTATATTATTATCTCTCTCCCTCTGAGTTACCTATCATCTGTCTATCTACCTATCTATCTATCTATCTAATCTATCTATCTATCTATCCATCATCTATCATCTATCTCTATCCATCCATTTATCTATCTCTATCCATCCATCCATCTTCTATCTATCTATCTATCTATCTTCTATCTATCTATATTCCATTTATCCATATCATCTATTTCTAGTTAGCTAACTAGCTCTGTCATCTCTGTCTGTCTGTCCGTCCATCTGCTTATCTATCTACCTCTCTAGGTCTTTGTGAATGGGATCACCATCGTCCAGGGAAGGGTAAACATAATGTCAAAGGATGTTGAGTATCCATCCAATGAGGATCGGTTTACGAGTTGGGGCTGAATAGCCTGGATAAGAGAAGACTTGGGGGCACTTAAAGTTGCCATTAAGTATTTGAAAGGCTGCTGTGTGGAGGAGGAATGAGCCAAGGACCAGGGACTGTGGTGTGGAATTGCCAAGAACTCAATTTAGGTTTAAAGTTAGGAAAAAGCTTCCTAATGGTGAGAGCAGTCCCAAAGTGGAACTGGTTCCTTCTGGAGGTGGTAAACTCCCTCTTGCCTGAGGTCTTTGGGTGGGTGGATAGGGGCCTGGATGAGGCCAGTATGAGTTGGACTGTAGGTTCCTCTAGTTCCAACTTTCAAATTCTGTTATTTTGTGATCTCCTAGGGCTGGGGGAGACCCTGGAGGCTCTCTGGTCCAACCCCCTCATTTTTTAGAGAAGGAAACCAAGACTCAGAAAGATTAAACAAATTGTCCAAGGCCACATAGATGAACTCAGAGGTGGTACCTGAACTGGTTGTTCTGGAGGCATAGATGAAGAAGATGTGCATTCCTAGCAAACCCCTTGGATGTCATTTTACTACCATAGTTATGACATAGAAGGCCATAAGGAACAGGGATATTGCCTTCTACAAGAAGATTTCTCTGTAGTTGTATATCGCTGGGACCAAGGGCACCACAAACTTAATCTTGTAATCAGTTAAGGTAACGTATTCTTCATTACCACCCTCTGTCCCCTGTCCCTTGGGGGCCTTGTGGTTGATTCATCCAATAATCTTGTAAAAAAAGACAAGGTCTTATTCCTGGAAGGACCCCACCCTAAGCCTCTAGGGGTTGCCAGACTACCTGAGCATGTCTTCAGTTCATTCCCATGAGGCAATGGGGCACACTACGCAAATCAAGCATTTGTGCAGGAAATGAGACACTCCCTGCCTCCCCCCTACCCCCTCCCCCCAGCTACTACGGGGTTACACTTTAATGATGCATCTGGCCATGCAAGACCATCCTCTTGAAGTCGATTCCTGAGGGTCCCTCAGGCTCTCGGGCTGTAGTCTGAGGTTGACTGGGTGGGGAAAGAGTATCTCAGGAGAGGAGAGAGGAGGCGGGCTGGGAAGCGGCTTCCAGGGACTCAGTCTTGGAAGAAATTCCTCCATGCTCTGGGGGCTGGGGGTGGGAAGTAGGGGTAGTCAGGAAGTTATATTGGAGGATAACCCCTGCAGGAGCCCTGCTGGAGAGCTCCTCCTGGGCCAGGGGGTGGGTGGGGAGGTGGGATAAAGGTAGTGGGGTGGATGGCTTCTGTAACTCCTGTTGTACTGGGCTGGAAGAAAGACCAGGATTCAAATCTCACCTCCGACAAGTATTAGCTGTGTGACTTTGGGTCACTTACTTCATCTCTCCGGGCCTCAATCTTCTCACCTGTAAAACGGGGATAGTAATATCTCTGACCCCTACCTCAGCAGGCTGTTGAAAGGTGGGCATGAGAGGCTATCCAGAAAGTGCTTTGCAGACCTTGCAGGGCTTTATAAGAGTTAGTCATTGTCATTTGTTATGCTAATGATATAGTGTTGCCACATTAGCATAAATCGCATTCTCTAACCTCATATTGTAGGAATATGTCACCTATCCCGGGAGGCAGCATTAGTGGAGAGAGGGCTGGGTTTGGAATCAAAGGACCTGATGTCCAGTTCCACACTGTGTGACCTTGGACAAATCCCTTCCCTGACTTGGGCTTTAGCTTCTGCCTGGGTAAAGAGAGGTTGGATAAGAAGCCCCCTGGGGGCCTTTCTAGCTCAGTTCTGTGATCCTTGTGTGGTCTCCTCCTCCTCCCCCTCTTCTTCTTCCTCCTCCTCTTCTTCCTCCTGCTCATCCTCTTCCTCCTCCTTCTCCTCCTCCTCCTCCTCTTGTTTCTCCTCCTCCTCCTGCTCCCCAGAGCAGGCCCTGCCCTGTCTCACGCCTTACCCTTGGCACTCTGCACTGGGACTTACCCAGCATATTGTTATATCCTGGGGAAGGAGGATGGGGCGGAAAGCAGTTTCCAGGAGGGCGGCACTACGTGGGCCAGTTGCCCAGGAGGCATGCCCAGCCCAGCAGGCGTGGCTCCCCAGCTAGCCCCCCTCGGAGAAGGGCAATTCTGTGCTCTGCCCACAGCTTCCCCCTCAGCTGAAGGCGGCCAGATGAGCTGCGGCTTCGTGGTTTCCTTGCCTTTCTTTCTTTTCATGCTGGTGTCTCAGAGTTGAAGTGGGGAAGAGGGGTGGGAGGGTGTCTGGGCTGAGAAGGGGATGAGAAGGATCCTGGGTCCTGACTCCAGAGGGGGGAAGGGAAAAGGCCAGTCTGACAGACAGAGCAGATGGTGGGCAGGAGCGAAACTTGGGAGGGGAGGTCTTAGACTAATTCGGGGGTCTGGGACTCAACCACCACCCCCAACTCTTGGGGAATCTAACTCAGTATACTTTTTGGCTCAGACTCTGACTTCCTGTTTCTAAGAAGAAGAAAAAAATAGGGCTCAGAAAGGTCCCATGAGTCCAAGAGGCCCCAGGCATCAGGCAACTTCTTGTCAAACCACGGGCCCGGGGTTGTGAAGGGCACTGTTAGGGCTGAACTGGTCTCTCTTGCCCTCCACAGGGTGATTGGGGTGGGAGGTAAGCAGCTGAGATTGGTTTCAGGTTTTTGTGGGTTGCAACCTCCCAAGGGAGTCCCCATGGATTGTCCCTCTAGTCAGGACTGTCAAGGCTCAGTGCCAACCCAGACTGTGCCCTGTGAAATGCAACATTAGCCTGTGTAGAGGCAAGGGATCCCAGCATTGCCAATGATAGATGCTTCCAGTGTGGAAACATTCAGCAAATATTTATCAAGCCCCTCCTCTCTGCAGAACACTGCCCAGGGGGAGACTCAGAGCTTGCCCTCCAGTAGCTCAGAGTCAGGAATGGTGGAAAATGTCCTGGCTCCTGAGTCAGAGGACCTGGATTCAAATCTCATCTCTGATGTTTATTACCTATATGACCTTGCGCAAGTCCGTGGGCCTCAGTTTCCCTAACCATAAAATGGGGTGTACATGGGTGGGGTGGAATAGATGGGCCTCCCTCCTCACCCGACTTTTAGCATTAGAGTTATGGTTTCCTCCTAGCTTCTGGAGCCAATTAAGATTTTAATGTGTCGTTGCTGGGTTAAGCTCTAGAGATACTGCTCCTGCCCTCAAGGGGTTTACGCAGTGGAGGGATAGTTTCAACAAGTAAATACAAAATGTATACAAAGTATCTATTTCCCCAGTAAGAAAAAGGCTCAGAGCTCTGAGGAATTAGAAAACACCTCTTAGGAAGCTGGTGCTTGAGCTTAATAAGCCTTGAGGGAGCTAGGTGGAGTAATTAACTGTTAGAGTACTGGCCGGCAGTCTGAAAGACAAGAGCTCAAATCCCACTGCGGACACTTACGAGCTGCGTGACCCTGGGTAAGTCACTTCATTTCTCTTTGCCTCATCTATAAAATAGAGATAGCACCTACCTTCCAAGACTGTCATCATCTTAATGACCCTGGACAAGTCATTCTACCTTGTTTGCCTCAGTTTCCTCATCTGTAAAATGAACTAGAGAAGAAAACGGCAAACCACTCCGAGTATCTTTGCCAGAAAAACCCCCAAAATGGGGTCACAAAGAGTTGGACAACAAAGTTGGACTGAACAACAACAGAAAGGGGTGATAGCAGTACCCACCTCCGCTTCTAGGATCAAATGAGTTTATATATATATATGTATGTATGTATGTATGTATGTATATATATAATATATATATAAATGTATGTATATATATATAATATATATAAAGTCATTTGATATGTATATTTGATATATATGTATGTATATGTACATATGAAGAGTACTTTGTAAACCTGGACTCTCTCTAGAAATGCTAGCTAATGTTATTATATTATAATTGTTATAAACACTTGAGGCCATGGGTTTTATTGCTGGTTCCTTTCTTGGTTTTTGTGTCCTGTAAATCTCTGGGTGTCTCAGCTGACATTCCTCTTCCTTTGAGACTACTCCCCAAAAGAGCTGACTTTGGGAACGGAACTCGGGTCATCTTTTTCCTCCCCCAACCTTTTCCCATTTAAATCCCTTTTGGATTATATTTGTAAGATACCTGGCAAATGCCTTCTTACTACTCTGGTTAGGGACCAGTAGTCACCAGTGAACCCTACACTGTAAGTCCGATTCCAGAAACCCGAATCCCATCCTTAGATGCCACCTTCTTAAGCCTCTAAACTGATTCTGTATCTGGCCTTCCACAAGCAGCAGAGAGGGAAACACTTCTCTCTAATGGTTGAGAATTCCAGCCTGGTTTCTTGAAATCATATGGAGGTGTTTACACCTGGACCCAGAGTGCCTTTAAAACTGTTCTGAGGTGATTATTCTTCTCATAACTGGTCTACCTGACTTACATTCCTTTCCTTTGTCTCAATGACTCCATCTCCACCACCCCCCTTCGAGGGCTACCAATCTCCCTACCTGCCAGTTTTGCCAATTTGTCCTGCCCACTAATGCACTCAATCAATTTACTTAACTTAGCAATTGTTCCCCTCACCTTATCTCTCTAACTTGACCTTGCCTTGTCTCACTACCTTGTCTTCTATGTCTCTACCTAAGGAGAAGGAGATGGGAGTGGGAGGGAGGTTGAGGGACAGCTCAGGCCATGGGGGAGCACCCCAGCTGGGCTTCTGCACCCCTCTCCTTTTTAAGTAATGGGAGCTCTTGGCCAGCGTCTGGAAGGAGCTGTTTCTTCCTTTCTAGGTCTATCTCTCTTTCCCCTGTAACCCACTCCGCAGTCTGGATCTTTTTGTCTCTATGTGGTTGTTATTCTGTTTCTATGTAGTTGTCTGTATAGAGGTACACTAGGCTGTGCAGTGATCTGGAGTGAGAAAATTGTTGTTCAGTCATTTTCAGTTGCATCTGACTCTTCATGACCCTTTTGGGGTTTTCTTGGCAAAGATACTGGAGTGGTTGGCCATTTCCTCCTCCAGCTCATTTTACAGATGAGGAAACTGAGGCAGATGGGGTGAAGTGACTTGCCCAGGGTCACACAGCTAGTAAGTGTCTGAGTTTGAATTCATGAAGATGAGTCTTTCTGATTTCAAGCCCAGTGCTCTATTTACTGCACCATCTGGCTGAGGAAGATCTGAGTTCAAATCCAGCCTCAGACATTTGCTAGCTCTGTAACCCTGGCCAGGTCACTTCGATTCTTTCTACTCTAGTTCCCCCAATTGCAAAATGTGGATAGTAGCAGCACCTACCTCCTAGGGATGTAATGAGGATTAAATGAGACAATATCGGTAAAGTACTTAGCATAGCGCCTGGTATATAGTAGGCACTATATAAATGCTTATTTCCATAATAATAGCTAGCATTTATTTAGCACTTAGAGATTTGCAAAGAACTGGGCAAATATTTCATTTTGTTCTAACAACCCTTGGGGTAGATGCCATTATTAGCCCCATTTTATGGATGAGGTAGCTGAGGCAGACAGAGGTGAAGTGACTTATCCAGGGTCTCTGTGTCTCCTTTTCCCCCTCTATATATTCTTTCCCATTTCTGTCTCATTGTTCATTTCTCCTTCTCTGTCTCCTGTTCTGTCCTTCTCTTTGCCTCTTTGTCTTAGTTTAAGCCTCTGTGTCTCCTCTCTCTCCCTCTCTCTCGCTCCTTCCCTCTCTCTCTCTCTCTCTCTCTCTCTCCCCTCTGTCTCTCTGTCTCTGTCTCTCTGTCTGTCTCTCTGTCTCTGTCTCACTCTCTCTGTCTCTGTCTCTCTCTCTCTCCTCTATCTCCTCTCCCTTTTCCTCTCCGCCTTTAACCTCACTCTCTTTCCCATCTCATTCTTCCAGTTGGTTTCTCTCTCTCTCTCTTTTTGTCGCCCACCTTCATCCTTTATTCTCTCCCTATTCCTCTGAATCTCCATCTGCTGCTGTCTTTTAGCTTCCTACTGTCTTCTCCTTTACTTATGTGCATTAGTATCCTAGCCTTGCTCTTTCCAAGTGACCCCACTACTTAACTCCCTCATGGCTCTTGGGGTTCACTGAAGGAATTGGGGCATCCTCTATAATGCCATTAACTCAAGACCCCATGGGGTCTCTGTGCCAGTGACTAGCACCCTGGCTCCATGTAACCCAATCACTACCAGTTTTTATAAAAGAATATTTGCTTTGAAGATACAGCAAAAAGGGGGTTACAAACATCCCTTCCCTCCAACACTTTAAAGGCACATTCTCCCCGTTGCCACTTCAGTCTCTGGAGAGAGTGAGCTCACACTTAATATAGTTTCTATGTATTATCAGTCCCACCAAACTCCCATCCAAGTGAGGAATGTCAGCATCTCCTGGATGGTGTCTTGAAGGTGCTTCCTCCATCCCAGTGGCCTCAGAGCAGATTGGCCGGCTGAGACCCAGTCTCC
Source organism: Pseudochirops cupreus (assembly GCA_028627135.1). NCBI lineage: Eukaryota > Metazoa > Chordata > Mammalia > Diprotodontia > Pseudocheiridae > Pseudochirops > Pseudochirops cupreus. The sequence continues at coordinate 83,918,920 of CM053582.1, forward strand.
ATTCTTCAATCTTCTCGTGGCTCTCTCTCTTGATACTTTGATAAGGTCCTAGCTTCTAATCTCCACCTAAAATGGGGGGGGGGAGGGGAAATGCTGAGAAGAACCAAGGGTTGTCCCTGCATATTGGCCTCAGATAGGGAGGGCCTGAGGCCTCTCTCCTCACGGCATTATCTCTCACTGGAATGTTGCCAGGGTGGAAGAAGTCAGATCAGGAGAAAGGACAGGGCCGACTACTGCCCCTTGAAAACTTCCCTGCTCCCCCCCCCCCCCCAGCTGGTTATGAAGCCATGGAGACTTCTCTATCTGTACATCCTTCACTTGTCTCCAGATAGGAAACCATCCCGATTCTCCCAGAAGCCATCTCCCCAGCCCTTCCCCAAGGGCAGTTGTGTCTCTGGATTTGGTCTCCGACTCTGCTCTCTTGCTTACTCTGTGTATGACCTGGAACAAGCCACTTCTCTTTGGGCCCTGGCTTCCTCATTTGTAAAGTGAAGTTGTTGGAATATACATACATATATACACACACACACATACACATACACATAGACACACAAAACATACATACATACACATGTGGCTTCTGATGTCTCTGAATCAGCGACAACACGACCTCTCTGTAGATCTGCTCAGCTAAGGTTAGCAATATTCTGTAAGAACCATTTCACTTCCCCCCAGAATAAAAATTTCTGAGTCTCAGGGACCTGAGAGGCAGGAGTGTGTTGGTGATGTTTCCTAACCTGTTTGGGGTGGTGTGAGGATGTGCCCCAAACACACTTTTAAGTTTAATCTGAATTTACATTCTCTCCCTCACCTTAAGTCTAGACAATCAACCAAGCCTTTATTTGCTGATTTTTGAGGTGTAAATGCTTTCGCGTAGGACTGAAGAAGCAGCTTCCCTGAGCTGGTTGACTCGGATGGATGCTAGCTCCCCCCGGAGGTCTCTAGTTTAATTGCCCCCTGTCACTCATGCAGAAACTCTTTTACACAGTGGCCCGGATCCTAGCCCTAGCTCTCATTTTGATTTTGGGCCCTCACTGGGTTTGCTGAACAGGACAGCTGCGAGCTCAGTCTGTGGGGGTAGACAGAGGAGGGACAGGTTATGGCTCTTGTGTAACCTTGAAAGGTTGGGGTGTCTCTTCTCTAAAGTCATTGACTTAGGCCCCCATTCCAGCATGGTGCCTTCACTGTTAACTGCCTGTGAGCTCCCACTGGGGGGGGGGGTAGGAGAGAAAAAGGAGGCCCGTACCCTAAACTTGCCCTCAAGAAGAAGGATTGAGGCAGGAATCAGGGGAGGGGCAGAGCCAGGGCCTGCCCTCAAGGAGTCCACAGTCTGGGGGTGGGAGAGCCTCGGGGCGCCACCTGGAGCTGTTTCTGCTTGTCTTCCTCTCTGGGAGAACTTGGCTTTCTAAAGCAATTAGCTGTGAAGTAGGCCTCTGGCCCCAAGGCTTCATTCTTTCTGCTTGGGAGGGTGGGAAGAGGGGCCAGCCAAGGGCCTCTTCGACTTGATGCTGTGTGGGGTCCAGGCTTCCCTCCATTAGTTAGGGGAGGGTTCTCCAGAGCCTGCCTGTTCCTGCTTACCTGAGCTGTCCTCAATCTCCGTTCCTTAACTCCAGGATGAATTGGGATTAAGTTAGAATTTCAGTTTTCCCTCTGTTCCTTAAAATGACCCAACTGCAGGATTGGCCCTAAGGGGCCTTTCCCTTCCTTCTCTTTCCAGACAAGTGTGTGCCCCTTTTGTGTCTTCAGAGCTGGATGACCCACCAAGTCCAGTTAGCCTCTCGCAAAACCAGAATCTCTGAGTCAGAGGACATTTCCTCCCCACCTCTCCCATCCCAATCTGTCCTGACCCTGACCTTGAGCAGGAGATCCTTCTCATTCCTCTCTTTGCTTGGGACACAAAAACCAGGCTGGCGAGATTCGGGCCTGGACCTGAGCACACAGTAGGTCTGTAGGCCTTCCCATTCCCCTCCTTTTCTTTCACTTTACCCCAGCCCAGTGATGCTGGTCTAGACCAGGATCATAGCATCATAACTTTGGAACTTGAAAGAGTCTTAGAGACTGTCCAGGGACCCGATTTCTTTTATAGGGGAAGAAATAGCAGCCACAGAGAGAAGAAATGATTTTCCCAAGGGCATCAGGGGATTATAGAACCACAGGTCTAGGGACAGAAAGAGAAATTGGAGGCAGCTAGTGCCCCTCTCTCATTTGAAAGGGAAGAAAAGGACTGAGCATCATAGCACCAACGCCAGCCTGGAATCTGCCTGGAGGGGGCTGAGGCTCTTGGACACCTTTAAGGAAAGGAGTTCTGAGCTGCAGAAAGGGGGGAAAGCCATTGGGTGTGTCTGCAATAGGACGGGCACCAATGTGGTGAGTGCAAGGAAGGGAGGGCCACCAGGGAAGGCCAGGTTGGAAAACCAGAGCGAGTCAAACCCTCCCTGCTCCACAGTCCTGGGATCATGCCATGGGAGGCCACTGCCCTTCCAGGCTGGGGAAGGTGGAGAGAGGCGGCCTCAAAATGTAAAAAAAATGATAACAATAAAATAAAATAGAAAGAACTGATACCCACTCTCTCTCTCTGTCTCTCTCTCCCTCTCCCTCTCTGTGTCTGTCTCTCCCCCTCCCTCTCTGTCTCTTTGTCTCTCTGTCTCTCTCTCCTCTCTCTCCCTCCCTCCCTCTCTCCTCTCTCTCTCTCTCTCTCTCTCTCTCTCTCCCCTTTCCTCTCTCCTCCCTCTCCCTCTCCCTCTCTCCTCTCTCTCTCTGTTTCTCTCTGTCTCTGTCTCCTTCTGTCTCTGTCTCTCTCTGCGTGTATGTCTCTGTCTCTGTTTCTCTGGTTCTCTCTCTCCTCTTTCTTTATCTGAATCTGTTTCTGTCTCTGTCTCTGTGCTTCTGTGTCTCTGTCTCTCTCTGTCTTTCTCTGTCTCTGTCTCTCTAGTCTTCTCTCTCCCTCTCCCTCTCCCCCCCCCCTCCCCTGCCCCCTTCTCTCTCTCCTCTCTCTTTGACCTCTACTGAAAAGTGGTGCCAAAGAAGAGCCTTGAACATTCTTCCCACAGCAGGGGCAGAGTGTTGAGAAAGACTCAGAATGTGGCAGCGAGAGATGTACACTTCAGGGGGGCAGAGGGAAGGGGCAAACATTTATTAAGCACTTACTATGGGCCAAGCACTAACTGTGCTAAGCACTTTATCAGGGAAGGTCTGGGTTCGAATCCTGATTTAGGTCCTACTGGCTGCAGAGATTATTTGTCTCTGAACCCTGGTTTTCTTCAAAGTAACATGATCCAATGACCTTGATGGTCTGGGAGGTTCTAAGCTCCCAAGTCTCTTTCTAGGTTCCTCGTCACCCAGAGCCCAAGGGCAGATGCCCTCCTGAGTGCCACCCAGCAGAGCCCTGGCAGCCCTAGCCATAGGCCTGAGGCTGGGAGGAAGGGGAAGGGGCCAGCTGGATCCTCCCTGCACCCCCAGCTTCAGTACATTGGCTGCTCCTAAGCAGTAATAGGACAAAAAGACTGAGATGAACCGCTGTCTTCCAACTGGGGCCGAGCTGAACCTGGGGACTGCCAGCAGCCTTTTCTTGGAGGAGTTTCCTCAGAGCTGTCTTGGGGGAGCCTCCCTGCAGCTGGGCCCCCATCCCCCAACCCCCCTGGTGCTGGAACGCCCACTGCCTGCCACCCACCAACAATGAAAACCACCGCCAGGAACAATTCAACATCTGTTGGGAGATGGCAGTTCCAGCAGTGACGGACAAGCTCTCGCCAGCTCCCTCCCACTACCAGAAGGGGGAGAGGGGCAATGAAGATGGAAATACATCAGTGCCGTGGAGGTGCCCAGGCAAGCGTGCCCGAGTGGGAGGAGGGAGTCTGGGCATCTCTGCCTGGATGCAGGCTAGTGTAAGCCTGTGTGTGCACACGTACTCATGTTGATGTGTGCACGGGTAGACACACTGATATGCATCTGTATGTACGGACAAGTATACCCAGTGATGTGTGCCTGTGTGTATACATATACACACTGGTGTGAGTCTGTTGCACAAGTATTCACACTAAGTGACTGTGTGGGCACAAGTGTCTGCACTGATTGTGCCTGGGTGTGAATGTGTTGTATGGACAAATATAAATACTGATGTATGCCAGTATGTACCTCAGTTTACTCCCCTGTAAAATGAGTTGGTCTTTGGCCCAGGGTGAGAAATTTAGAGGGCGCTGACCCTGCCTGTCCTGACCCTGATATATCAGTGGCTTCTTTCGGGGGCTGTTTCTCCTTTCAGCATCTTGGAAACCTCATGGTGCCCCCACATCCACCCTAGGAGGAATTTACCTCTCCCCCCACTCCTGTCACCCCTTAGTACGAAAACTGCTATTTATGGTTCTATGACTCTGGGACTCGATTCCAGAAAGGAGCTCGTATCTCACCAAGAAGCCTCTCCACACCACCCCGAGAAGTGGTCCTCTTCCAGTCTTTGTTGGAAGACCTTCAGAGGTCTTCATGAGCTTAAAGACCAATATCATCTCCCCTGTTGGTTTCTCTTCTAGGCTAAAAAGCACTACTTCCTTCAACCCATTCTCCTTATCTGGAGACATACGCTATGCTGGTGATTCTCTTCTGCATGCTCCCCAATTTATCAATGCCCTTCCTGAAACATGGTGCCCAGTACTGAATACATCCTAGAGAACTGGGGTCCGGCTCCGACGGAATATATTGTCAGCACCTTCTCTGAGACTTCTCTTAGAGAGATCCCTCGGAGTGCTGAGATACGTCAGCTTGCACAGGGTCACAAGGGCAGAAAGTGTCAGAAGCAGGACCTGAATCCAGGTCTTCTCCCTGAGGCTGGCTCTCTGCTCAGATGACAGTCTCAAGACTTCATTTTCCTAGTGGAACTCCTCTTCTCCCACTTGTTAATTTCCTTCCTCAAATACAGCATCCAGAACAAGACACAGCACTCTAGATGCGACCTGAGTATGGTGTACCACCATCTCTGAGTCCCAGAAATCACGCTACTCAATGCACAGCTCAAGATTACATTCACCTTCGCGGCTTCCATGTTGTATGTCAGCTCCGAGAGTGTTACCACTGCCGTGGCTTCTCCACCTTACATTTGTGAGGTTGATTTTTTTTTTAATCCATGCAAAGACTTCCATTCCTATTATTAATTTAAATATTAATTTATTATCACCATTATTATATTTCATTTTACTAAATTCTACCCAGCATTCTCTCCTGATGAAATCTTTTTGGAGCTTAGCACCATTATTGACTGTATTATTTGTCCTGCTCAGGTTTTTGTCCTTTAAAAATTTGAGAAGTATGTCTCTTATGGCTTCATCTGAGTCATTGATTAGAAAATCAAACAGTATCAGGTCAAGGACAGAGCCCCTCAGAACTCCACTGGACACCTCTACCAAAGTGGCCATCTCTGTATTAATGGTTCCTCTCTGGGTCTAAACATTCAATCAGTACCTCAGTACCGAGTACACTTACCTGTGCTATCTATCTCCTGGGCCACACCTCTCCAGCTTGTCTCCAAGGAGAGCATGAGAGTCTTTGTCAAACGATTCACTGAAACCTAGGCAAACTATTGTCTATAGAATTCACCTGATCCACCAGATTATCACTTTAATGTGATAGGAAAAGGCAGGCTGGCATGATCCGATCTGGAGGAAGTTGCTAGCCCCTAAGTACCCTGTGATGTGATTTACCCCAGTGACCTGGACTCTTAACTCTCTTTCTACCTCTCCACTTACCTGTGGTTTCTATTCCCTATTAGCCAATTTTGCTACTTTTTATGATCTAAACATTACTCTCATTTGAAGGGAAGTCAGAAGCAAAAGATTTGTCCTGCCTTCTTTCTCCCATTATCATCATCCCATCCATTCAATGCAGGGTAAGGCAACAAGCATTTATTAAGTGCTTACTGTATGCCAGATTTCATGGATACAAATGCAAGGAAGGAAGGAAGGAAGGAAGGAAGGAAGGAAAGGAAAAGAAAAAAGAAAAAAGGCAGGGGTGGGGGGGGAGGAGCCATTTCCAGCTTCAAGGAGTTTTTGATCTTACAGAGAAAGACAAAAAAGGAAAAAGGGGTGGAGGTGGAAGTATCTGGTCCATAGCACTGAAGGCCAGAGACAGAAGCCAGACCAGAGAAGAATGAAGGTTCACTGTCCTTGGCCCTCCCCAAACATGCTCAGAGGGAACTCAGCAATGGGAGAAGGGGGCCAGCACAGTGCAGGGATGTTCCATGTGGAGCCTGCAGGTGAGGCATGATGCTGAAGTCTGGAGACTTTAGGCAAATGCTGGATTCATTCTTTTTGCCCTCAGAATAGCTCAAAAAGCTCTTTATTATTGTCCATTGCCAGTCTCAATTTCTTATGAACTTCAGTGCTTCGCATGCTGTTCTTATAGGATTATACTGGGTTTTGGCACCTGTCCCTTGTTCCCTGCCCTTGGTCATCTCATCTGCCTGAGTCTTTTAACAATCAAAATTAGTAGGTAAGTTCCCTGTGTATCCAGCTTGGTCTCTCTGATGGTTTGTCTTTTGCTTTTTTTCATTGGAGTTATTTTGGTGCCTTTCCAAGTTCATTCCTGAGAATTTCCCATATTTCCTGAACTTACCTCTCCTGCAGAATTTTGGTCCGTGGAGTCCTACCCATTCCCTTTTTGAACACTATGAAACCTGTACTCCTGAAATCAAGGGCATGGATTCAGACTATGCCTTCCCTGCATGGCCCCCATGTTCCTGTTTTAATAATCAGATATTTCTTGTTGATCAGAATCAGGTTCAGAGTATTTTCTCCCCTGGTTGCTTCCTCCATTTTTTGGTAGGATAAAATTTGTTATTTAAAGCAAGCCAAGAATTTTTCAGATGCTGTGCTTTTGATGTGTGTCTGTGTGTGTGTGGGGGAGACAGAGACAGGACAGAGGGGAGAGAGAGAGAGAGAGAGAGAGAGAGAGAGAGAGAGAGAGAGAGAGAGAGAGAGAGAGAGAGAGATCTTTGTAAAGATGGTCATTGAAGCATTGGGAGGTGTCATTATTGCCAAGGGAGAAAGCAGACAGAGAAGAAGAGAGTTGAAGAGAGAAAGAACAATTCATGTGAATGAGTGTGTGTGTGTGTGTGTGTATGCACGTGTGGGTGACTGTCTCACACAATAGTGCCTTGAATCTTGAGGACCACTGGGCTGTAATGGAAAGAATGCTGCATCTGGAATCAGGAGATCTGAGAATAAATCCCGACTGCTTACTGTCTGTGTGATCTCAGCAAGCCAAATCCCCTCTCTGGGACTCAGTTTCTTCTGCTATAAAATGAAAGGGTTTGAGCAAGATGCTTTATGATGGTCCCTTCCAGCTGGAACATTCTGTGATACTCGTTTTGCCCATCTTCTTCTCTTCCCTCACCCATTCAAACCCCGAATTTTAGAGCCTTGTGCCTGAGGGCACGTCCTAACTCTCAGGGTGGGTCTTTCAGAGGTGGCTAGCCCAGGTTTAGGATGCTCTACCAATCCACTCAAACCACAGCTCGCTCAGCAGTCCCCACTGGTGTGTTTACTTTTCATAGTCAGAGGACACAGTTCCAAGGAAAAGCATTTAAGGAAATGACCTAGTAAAGAAAGTAGTAACAAAATATTTTCCCCATAAAGCCGGGCACAATCTTCTATCAATACACACATATCAGTGGGGAAAGTGACCACATGTAGGGAATACATGTGGTGCCTCATGTTTGCATAGGTGGTGCTGACATGGAGCTGCTCTCACCGAGGCTACGCTATGCTGGTCTCCGCTAGATCTGTACTCTCTCTGAGCACCACTCAGCTGGACTTTTGGTCTCTGATGATTGCTGCCAAGCATGGCCCCACTGGGTATAGAGCTGCCGAGGGTGGGGGGGGGGGAGGGAGGTTTCTCTCTGCTTCCAGTTTCTGGCTTTAGCTGAAATCTCTGGCTAGATAATCCTTAGGAGAAGAGTGGGCTTAAAAAAAAATAGCCCTTTTAAAAGACCAGCTGCTTCAGCCATAGAACCAGCCAAAAAAATTTTCCCTAGGGAGGTAAACCTCCTTAGCTTTTTTTCCCATGTGGAGTGACCTGTCTTGTTTCCTTCAGAGTCTTGGCCTCTCATTTCCTCAGCAGGACATTCTCAGTTCTATGCCAAGCTCAGAATGAAGAGCAGGGTTCTCCTGGTTAACTAAAGCAGAAAGGCTTAATTTTTTCTTTTTTCTTTTCTTAGACTCAACATCCTGGCCCAAGTACTTGGGTCTCTCTGTCAGAGACCTCACTTTACCTCATGGTGAACACTCTATACACCTTCTGATTTTAATCTCAGTAGATTATACTACACCTGGTCAGCATTTGTGTGATGGCTGTTTGCCCAACATATCCCCCCAAACTCTGACATTTGGGGGCCCCTAGGTTTTTTTTTCCTTCTAATTTTAAGCCTCTTTAGTTTCCCCATATGAGTGGGTGGGTAGAAAGGCACAGAGATAGAGGAACCCAGGGGTTAAGGTCATTTTTTGCCTATTCGCTCAGCCACATTCCTGGACTTCGATATAGAGACATGGCCAGTAAAACCCCAAGAGGCTTTGAGCTCATCCTTTTATCAGAAATTGGGTGTCTGGGGCTCAGTTCTCTTCTTCTCCTTCGGACCCTTCTCTGTTTTCCTCATCTCTCGTCCTTTCCTCTCTTGCTTCTTTCTATTCCTCCCCTCTTTCTTCCCTTCTCTTCCTTCCTTATTTTCTTCCTTCTTTCCTCCCTGCCTCTGTTCCTTTCTTTCCTTCCTCCCCTTTTCTCTTCCCTCTCTTCCTTACCTTTCTCCTTCTTTTCCCTTCCTCTCCCTCTCTTCCTTCTTTCTTCCCTTCCTTCTTTCCTCTCTCCTCTTCCTTATTTTTCTTTCTCTTCCATCTTCTACTCTTTCTCTCACCTCTTCCTCCAAATTTTCCTTCTTTTTGATCCTAGACAAAACTCTAGAATGTATTGTTAAGGAGATGGTTAGTGAAATATTTTGAAAGGGAGCAGTGATCACAGAGAGCCAGCCTGGCTTCATCAAGATCAGGGCATGTCCTTTTCTGACATGGTTCCTGAATTGGCAGGTCAGTCAGTCCAGAATCATTTATGAAGAACCTCCCATGTGTCAGGAGAGATGCTGAGCATGAGAGACACAAATAGATGTAAAGCCAGACCCATTACCACAGAGCTCACAGTCTAAAGCGGGGGGGGGGGGGGGGGGGCAGACAACATGGAGACAACCTTGGATAAAATGGGATGTGAATGGGGCAAATTGGAGATAATCTCAGAGGGAAAACGCTAATGTTAAGGGAGCTCAGGAAAGACTTCTTACAGAAGCTGGGAATTTAGCTGAAGTTGGAGAGATTAAGAGGTGGAGGCAAGAGGGAGGAGAATCCAGTTGTGGAGGAGAGCCAATGAAGATGCCAGGTGTCAGCAGATGCAGTGTCTTGTGCAAAGAACAGCAAGCATCCTACTTGCTGGAAAGGTAGCAAGGAACCAGGTTGTCAAGGGCTTTGAAGGCCAAGCAGGATTTTACATTTGATCCTGGAGCCAATAGGGAGATGCTGGATTTTACTGAGTAGGGGAGTAATGTGGTCTTTAGGAAAATCACTTTGATGGCTAAGTTGAGGATGATTGGAGTGGGGAGAGACTTGAGGCTGGCAGACCCACTGGCGGGCTATTATAATAGTTGGAGGGTGAGTTGATGAAGCTTACTTAGCTGTCAGCAAAGCATTTGACAAAAGTCTCTCATGCTATACTTATGGACCAAATGGGGGTCTGTAGACAGAAATAAGGGAGCGAAAGGGAGCTGAAACTGGTTCAATGGCCAAACACAATTGGTTCTCCATCAGAAGACAGTGGCTCCCCCTTCCAGCAGAGTGCCCAGTAGTAGGGAAATTCCCTCTATCAAAATAGACTAGAAGCCATTCTACCACACACATGGTCTTTAGAAAGACATTTGGACCTTTGAGAGGTTAAGAAACTGTCCTTGGGTGGGTGAGTGGGAGGGCGCAGCTAGGTGGCCCAGTGAATAGAGCACCAGTCCTGGAGTCAGGAGGACCTGAGTTCAAATCCAGCCTCAGGCACTTGACACACTTACTAGCTGTGCAATCTTGGGCAAGTCACTTAATCCCAATTGCCCTGCCTTCCCCCCTCCAAAAAGACAAAAAAAAAAAAGAAGAAGAAGAAAGAAACAAACTGTCCTAGGGTCACACTGCCAAGAAGAGTCAGAGTATTATATGGTAGAAGGGACCTCATAGGCTGCCTAGAACAATTGATTCATTTTATATAGATGAAGAAACTAAAGCTGAGAGAGGTTAACCAAGGTGAGACTTGAACCAGGGCATCCTGACTCCAAGGCCAATGTCTTATCTCTTGTGCCATATTGCATCTTCTAAATCAATCAGTCTTTATTCATTAGGAAAGGCATGAGAGTCCAGGACTTGAGAGGTGACCACCCAGACCCTTCTCTGCCCTGATCAGACACATTCAGAATATCTGAATGTTCTGGCCGACATTTTGGAAAACACAGCGATAACCTGAGGAGTGTCAAGAGGAGGATGGTGAAAGGTTTGGAATCATGCCACAAAAGATTCAGTTGAAGAAATCAGAGATGGTTAAGCTCATGGAAGGGCAGATTTAGGGTGACCATGATGCCTGTGTTCAAGTATTTGAAGGGTCATTGTGCACAGGAGTCATTAGATTGGTCCTGCCCAGCCCCAGTGGGCAGTACCAGGATGCAAAGGGGAGAAAATACAGAGAAGCAGGTTTTAGATAAATGTATGAAAAAGATTTCCTAACAATTAAAACTACCCAAAGTTGGATGAATTATCTGGGGACCTGGTGGGCTCATCCTAATATTCATTGGAAGGCTTCCAATAAATCTTAGATGACCTTTTGTGGGGCATTTTGCAGAAGGGAATTTCAATCAGTCAGAGGCTGTCTTAGATGGCCTCCAAGGTCCCTTCCATCTCAGCGATTCTGGGCCTTTTCTATTTCTGTTACTAGTTCAAGGTGAATTGGGTCCTGCCCCAGGGCACTGACAGGGCAGGTGCTTGCTGTCCTCACTCCTCAAGTCAAAACCTTCCACTGGTCTTCATTATTATTAATTTAACCAGCAACCACCACCTACAAGGGTCCTATCACTGTGACACCCATCTTCTAGGGTCCCTTCTTTCTAAACTGTCCCAGACTGTATGAGGGACAGGCCACCCTTCTTTCCTAGCACCTCAGATACTCCTCCTCTCCCACTCTCAGAGTTGGACCATATTCTGTGTCCCCCTCCCCACCTTCTACGAAACTGAATTTGCCTTTGATATCAGGATTCTTAGTTACAGCTCGTTCTTCCTTTTCTCTTTTTTCTCTCTCCTCTTTCTTCCCTCCTCCTTTCCTCTTTCTTCCCTCCTTCCCCTTTCTTTCTCTCACCCTCCTTCTCTTCCTCTTCTCACCCTCCTCCTTCTCCCCTCCCAACATCTTGACTCATTTCCAAGAATACCAAGAGAGGAAATGAAGTCTGCAAGGAAAAGATGGATTTCCAAATTTCCAAACTGTTAATCTTGTATTTTGACATGTTTTGGAATCCGGACTCCTCCAGAGGGGCTTCCTGCAGCCCCTGCCCTGCACCCTTCTGCCCGCCCCAGCAGCCCAGATCCGCCGAGCCCCATGTGCTCCCAATAACTCTGAGCTTTTATGTGCTGGGGCCTCACCAGCCCAGCCCAGCTCAGAGCTCACAGCTGCTCGGTGTTTGGCGTCTGCCAGCCCCAGCCCCACCCTGGGCCTTTAGGGACTTGGAAAAATGCACCAACTGGGGTGTTTGTTGGGGTGGGGGTGGGGGATAGAGAAGAAGAGACCCCCTCCCCCAGGGGCCCAACACTGGAATCAGCCCAGGGCAGGGCACAAGCTTTGGAGGAATCAATCCCTACTCCCTCCCCCCTTTCCTGGAGTCAATGTCAACGACATGACCTCAGTTCTCTAAGCTTTTTTTTTTTTTTTAGGGGGGAGGTTAGAAAGGGGAAGATGACCCCCACCTCCCCTGTGGAGCTATGGGACTTCCTGCTGCCCCCAACAGCCTGCCTGGCCCCTGGCTGGGGAATACCGTGAGAACAGACCCTCTTCCCTCTCCGGGCTCTGGCCCCAGCCCAGGGGAGCTGAGCTTTCTGTGAGAGTGACAGAAATCATGGAAAAATCTCTGCTTGCCAAATGCGTTCAGCTAGTGCCTGGCCAAAGTTGAGGGGAGGAGGTGGGAGGGAGCCTCAGGATGGGGAGGGAGGAAGGGACGGGCATTCTCCAGTAGTCTGAATATCTGGTTGGAGTTGGAGGAGGTGGTGTCTTGGAGGCCGGCGCCTGGAGCACGAAGCAGCCTTGGGCTCCTGGGAAAGCTGGCCTTCAGGGGTCCTTTCCCCCTCTCCCTTCCTAGATCTTTTTCTCCCTGTCTTTGAGGCGGGGTGTGAGGGAGTGGGGGGGGGGCTCCCTTAGGCCTCAATGACATCATGTTTCTCTGGTCTTGAAGTCAGGGAATAAATGGGCTGCTCTATAATTCACACAAAAATCTCTGATTCTTGGCCTCAGTCTCTCCATCTGAAAAATGAAGGGCTTGGATGTTCTGGGGTCTTTTTGAATGCTGTGTCCTCGATATTCTTTGACCAATTCCTTCATACTAGGGTATTCAGGATTGGATGCCCCCCTTTCCTGGTCTGTTGACTCTCCCTCTAGCCCCCTCCAAAGAGTTCTCACCTCCCCATGAGACTCTGGGTCACCAGCCATACACAATTTAGGGGTGGGGGATGTGGGGGCGCCTGAATAAAGCCTGGAAGGGAAGTCAGGCAGCTTCTGTCCTCAAGGGAGCCTGAGGATGTGCTCGTGTGCACCTCCCCACCCTCACCCCCACCCCCAACCATTAATTCTAATAGTTTATATTTCTGCAGGGGGGCTTTGCAAAATACATTCCATATATTATCTCATTTGATCCTCTCCCAACAACCCTGTGACGTAGGTGCTATTTTTAATCCCTCTTTTACAGATGGGGAAACTGAGAGCCGAAAGAGATTAAGCGTCTGGCATCTTACAGTTAATTAAGCATCTGAAACTGGCTTTGAATTCAAGTCTCCCAGACTCCAGGTCCAGAAATCCATCCGCTCTACCATCCAGCAGCGGTTACCATCAGATAGAAAGTAAGATCCCTGAGGGCAGAGACTCTTATTGTGTTTACTCTTGCATGCCTAGGGCCTAGCACCAATTGGGTCATTCAAATGCCTAGTGAATGAACAAGTAAATGAATGAAAATGAAAGATTTGGGGTGAGGTACTAACTCTAGTCCCCCTGGCTCTGGGTCAGCCTCAGGCATCTCCCTTCTGCATAGGGCTACACTGGCATCTCAGATCTGCCCACGGGGCTGTTGTTTGAACTTGGCATTTTGGTTCCTGCCTCCAAAGTGCAGTCAAAGTCAGAGGGGCTTCAGTCCAGGACACAGATCCTTCCTCAGGTCACTTTTCTTCATTTACCAGTCTGTCCCTAACTGACCCTTGTCCCGGCACTGCATTCTAGTGTCCCTGCCTGCAGAGCTGAAACTCAGATTTACTTTGTAATTATCCATCTGTTCAGAGGCTGCAGAGCCCAGAAAAACGTAAGGTCCTCAAGGGCAGGGACTGTTTCGTTTGTCCTGGAACCCCTAATGACTATTGAGGTTAACAGGTACATGATAGGGGCTTAAAAGCCATACCCAAGAATTGGCCCACACAGTATGACCAAGTAGAATGTAAGTTCGTGGAGAGGCCTGTTTTGGAACCCCTGAAGCTTAACCGAGTGCCTGACACCAGAGTAGATGCTTTTAAATGTTACTGACTGGAAGAGATAAGTTCAAATCCGGCCTTAGACACCTACTAGTTGTGTGACCCTGGGAAAGTCACTTAACCCTCCCCCCCGCAAATGTTACTGACTGTCTGAACTGAATGAGATTTTGAACCACATTACACCTCCTGTGGCAATGAGCCTGATTCTTTTCTCCCAAACTGGGTGGAAAGCTCCTTGAGAGCAGGGGTCAGGTCTTCTACTTTGGGTGTCCCCTTGTTGTCTTTACAAACAGGTAATAGGGGCTTCAAGAGAGATTTCTTGAGTGAACTGGAAAGAGTCCTGGTCCACTGGGTAAAAATAATATTTGTAACCCTTTACCTACCTCACAGAGCTGGTTATAAGGGAGGCTCTTATAAATGGCAGAAGAAACGTGAAGAAACGGTTTATTCCCAGAGAACGCAGCCCTGGTGAATGAATGTGTCCTGACTTCTACATCTGGCCCTCTCCGGTGAACAACAGTCATGGACTTCTGGGTCCCGAGTCATGGTCGATGACTTGAGGGGAATGGAGGCTGAACAGGGGGCTAAAGTGGGAGGGGGAGATAGATGAACCAGAGCCTGTGAGTTTGAGAGAAACTTGGAAACCACAGTTCTCTCAGGAAAGAGGCCACTAATGGAAAACAGAGCTGCTTCTGCCAGAACTAGGGATGGAGGCCATGATGGGTGGATGCTTGTGTGTGTGGGTTGGGAGGGTGGGGGGTAGGAAGGTAAGGGGGCAGAGTTTCAACATAACAAAACCGGCCATCCCCTCGCCTGGCCTAGGAGGACACTGAGGGGCCCCTCCCCCACATCCCAGCCTTGAGCATAGATGGTTCCTGGGGTCCCTGTGAGAGAGTGCAGGGACAGAAAGGGGGGGAGAAGGAAGAAAGTGGGGAAACAAGCCATTGGTGGCCTCCTTTCTCTACCCCGACAGTCGCACTGGACCTAACCTAGAGAGACATGGTGGGAGGCTCCTGGGGATGAGACTGTCCGAGAGCCTCCCCTCCCCCAAACAAAGCCTCCTGGCCAGCCCCGACATTCCCAGCTATTTCCTCAGCTGGGTGCCCACCTACCTTCCTTTCTTCCATAAGAGGGTACAAGCCAATGGAGAGAACATTCAACTCTAATAGCAGTGCTCTCTCTCTCTCTCTCTCTCTCTCTCTCTCTCTCTCTCTCTCTCTCTCTCCCCCTCTCCCTCCCTCTCTCTGTCTCTCCCTCTCTTTCTCTGTCTGTCTCTCTCTCTCCGTCTGTCTCTGTCTCAGTCTCTGTCTCTCTGTCTCTCTCTCCCTCTCTGTCTCTGTCTCTCTGTCTCTCTCTGTCTCTGTCTCTGTCTCTCTCTCCCTCCCTCTCTTTCTGTCTCTGTCTCTGTTTCTCTGTCTCTCTGTCTCTGTCTCTGTCTCTCTCTCTCCCTCCCTCCCTCTCTGTCTCTCTCTGTCTCTGTCTCTCTCCCTCCCTCCCTCTCTTTCTGTCTCTGTCTCTCTCCTGTCTCTTCATCCCCCCCATCTACCTGTCTTCTTCTCTCGTTTGTCTCTGCCTTCTCTCTTCTCTCTCTGTTTCTGTATCTCTCTCTGTCTCTGTCTCAGTCTCTGTCTCTCTGTCTTTCTCTGTCTCTCTGTCTCTCTCTCCCTCTCTGTCTCTGTCTCTCTGTCTCTCTCTGTCTCTGTCTCTCTCCCTCCCTCTCTTTCTGTCTCTGTCTCTGTTTCTCTGTCTCTCTGTCTCTGTCTCTCTCTCTCTCCCTCCCTCTCTGTCTCTCTCTGTCTCTGTCTCTTTCTCTCCCTCCCTCCCTCTCTTTCTATCTCTGTCTCTCTGTCTCTCTCTCCCTCCCTCTCTTTCTGTCTCTGCTCTCTCCTGTCTCTTCATCCCCCCCATCTACCTGTCTTCTTCTCTCGTTTGTCTCCCCCTTCTCTCTTCTCTCTCTGTTTCTGTATCTCTCTCTGTCTTTGCCTCTGTCTCTTACCCCCGCCCCCAGTCCTGTATCATCTCCTGGACATCCTCACCTGGATCCCCCCTGGCATCTCAGGTTTGCCTCTTCTTTGAACTGGGCACTTTGGCTCCTGCCTCCAGAGTCCAGTCAAAGTCAGAGGGGCTTCAGTTCAGGACACTGATTCTTCCTCAGTGGCTTTCCTCCTTTACCAGTCTGTCCTGACTCCAGAGCTGGGCTGTACGGCCCCCCAATCGCTCCTTATGGCATCTTCAGTATGAATGAAGTGAAGGGATAGGGTCATTCACAGGCCCAAATAACAAAGGCTCCTTCCTTAGGGTTGGGGACTGTGCTGTTTTCTGTGCTCCTGTCTAGTGCTCAGCACATGAAAAGTGCTGAATAAGGCACGTTTACCATCCCTTCGCTTGCTTACTCACTCATTCCTCCATAGCCTGAGGAGTGACAACCAGCAGGGCGGGTGATCCTGAGAAGGAAAGTGACCTGCCCTGAGTGAGCGTCTGCAGAGCTCCCTCACCTTCTGCTCTCTAGGAGTATTCGCCCACCTCAGTGGGTCCGGTTTTTCTTAACCTTGTAGTTTTTGTCACTTTGAGTCACCTTCTTTCTTCTCGATGAATTCTCATCCGTTTTAGTCACTGATCTCCTGATTCTCCTCTTTCCTCTAACTGATCTTTCTTTGGTTCCTCATCCTCTTCTTGACCCCGTACTGTGGGTGAGCCCCCAGGGTCCTGGACCCTCTTCCCTCTCGACACCCTCTCTCTTCCAACCTTGTCTTTTACTCCCACAACTTCAGCTACCGACTCTATGCTAACGAATCCCTAATCTGCATCTCCAGCCTCTACCTCACTCCTGAGCTCTACACCAACCTTGTCTGCTGTGCCTGCCTGGATGCCCCACAGGCTTCTAAGGCTCAGCGGGTCTAAGAGGCAGTTTACCACCTTTCCCTTTAAACCCTTTTTCCCTCTTTCTGATTTCCTTCCTTTTGCCCATAATCCTGACATTGATTTTAGGTCCCAGGTGGAAAACCTTGTACCTTCTTTCTCCCTCAATTTACATAATCAATCAATGACAAGACCATTTTCAACTTAGCCTCCAAGCTACCCCTAAGTTACTTCCTCTCTTGTCTATTCCCCTAACCACAAGCACTCGTCAGTAGCCACCTAGACCATGCTGCTGCTGCTGATGTTGATGATGACAACTACCACTCCCTACTACTACCACCACCACCACCACCACTACTACTACTACTACCACCACCACCACCACCACCACCACCACTACTACTACTACCACTACTACTACCACTACTACTACCACTACCACCACCACTACTACTACCACTACTACCACCACCACCACCACCACCACTACTACTACTACTACCACCACCACCACCACTACTACTACCACCACCAACACCACCACTACTACTACTACCACCACAACCACCACCACTACTACTACCACTACCACCACCACCACCACCACTACTACCACTACCACCACCACCACTACTACTACTACTACTACTACTACTACTACCACTATCACTACCACTACTACTACTACTACTACTACCACTATCACTACCACTACTACTACTACTACTACTACCACTATCACTACCACTACTACTACTACTACTACTACTGCTGCTGCTGCTGCTGCTACCACCATCACCACCACCACTACTACTACCACCACCTCTATTATCAACCAACTACATATAGATATAGCCAGGGTTAAACTGGCACGAGAGTGAATGGGGACAGGCTTCATTCCCGAGGTGAAACCACCAAGCCCTTTGGCGTTGAGTCACGTGTATCTCTGGAAATCGCCCAGCAAGTTTCATGAAGCACTTTTCATGTTATCTCACTGGATCCTCCCATGCTGAACTTGTCTCACACTCCTCACTTGAGCACACTACCCTCCCCAGCCACATTGCCCCCTCACTCTGCTGCCTCTGACACCCCTGCGTGACCTTGGGTGAGTGACTGCCCGTCTTTGGGCCCTGGCTTCTTCTCTGTAAAATGGAGTTGGAATAGAACGATCACTAGGGTCCTTCCAGCTCCACATCTGTCCCTCTGTGGTCCTGCCTTCGCTTGGGCTGTTTCTAGCCTCTTCCGTCTTTGCCAGTTGAAGTGCTACCTGCCTCTTAGAAGTTAGATCAAATACCATCTCCTCTGGAAAGCCCTCCTTGATCTTCCTCCAAGATCTGCACATAACACTTTAGTGGAATGATTCTAATTCATGACCATGAGCCTCAAGAGGGCAAGGATCATAGACATCCCTAGAGCTGGAAGGGATCTTGGGGACCATCTAGTCCAATCCTTTCATTTTACAAATGGGGAAACTGAGTCTGAGAGAGAAGTAATTTGCCCAAGGTTGCAAAGGCATCAGATGCCAGAGGATGGATCTGAATCCACATCTTATGAACTCCAGCCAGTGTTCTTTCTGTGCTTTGTCTAAATTCTAGACTGTTCTTCCCCTTTCCCCACCCCCTGCCCCAGGGCATGGTCGGTGGCCATAGAGGTAGCAGAGAGGATACTGCTATCTTTGCTACTGCCCTCAGAAAACTCCAGGCAGCTGGGAGGGGACACATCTCCCCCCCTGGATGCCAGCTGGAGGGAGGCAGAAGAGCACCAGCCCCTGCATGCCCTTGGATTCTGCCCCACAAGGGTCAGGAATTCCTCGGGCCCCCAGAGCTGTGGCTGGGCCGCTAGTGAAGGAAACCATGTTGAGTTCTGATTTTGTTATTAGTTTTTTTGGGTTCCAGATGTGAACAATACAGTGTTGAAAGCAGGGGGGTGGGGAGGGGGGAGGAAGGAGGGGGG
>CM053582.1:83946769-83980230 GCA_028627135.1 Pseudochirops cupreus
CCATCTTGGCTCTGCTCCCCTCAAAATCCTTCTTAAGCTGTTCTATGGCTTTTAGACAGTCTTCATGTTTCTTGGAAGCTTTTGGTGTGGGAATTCTGGCTGTGTTGTCTTCCTCCTGTTCCATGCTTTGATCTTTTTTTTTGTCCCCAAAGAAGGAATCTTAAGTTCTGTTGCTGTTCTTACTTTGCTTCCTTTGCCTGCTCATGTTGGCCAGTCAATTACTTGATTTTTTAGCTCTGTGGAACTCTGCTTCCAGAGGGGAAAGCTCTGTCCCAAATCACTGGGGTTTTTGTAGCTGCCAGAGCTATTAGGGGGCTGCTGTTTTTTTTTGCAGCTCCCACCAGCTTTGGCTCACTGAAAATGCACCCCAGGACTACCACCCAAGACCACGATCCAGATCCTGGCCGCTCAACACAAGAGCACTTAGCCTTTGAACCATTGCTTGGCCCCCCTGCAGTCTGCAAGCCAGGAGCTCTGAAGCAGCCATGTGGAGGTTGCTGCAGGACCACCGCTTCTGCCACTTCCTTGCCCTGGAGGCAGTTTGGCTGGACCACTTTTCTTCCCCAAATTTAGCTGAGTTCCACTGACCTTTCACTTAGTCCTTGTTTCTTATGGCTTGATAATTCTGGAAACTGCCACAGCTGCTGCTGATCCACTCTCCTGAAGGCTCCAGCTGCGGCTCATCCTGGCTGCCTATGGCCAAGACTCGGTTTCAGACTGGGCTGGTTTTGGCTCCTAGCTCTGTGATGATCCCTTCCTGCTGAGCTGCCTTCAGTGGAAGGTGTATTTGTGTGAGTTTTGGAGCCCTAAAATTTGTTTAGAGTCATATTTTATGGGTATTTGAGGTGGCTATGTGTGAGCTGTGGTACCTTGCTGCTCCTATGCTGCCATCTTGGCTCTGCCCCTCCAAGTTCAGTTTTAAAGAAAGCTAGGAAGGGAAGAGAAAGTACATCTCAGGCATGGAACACAGCGTAGGCAAAGGCACGGTGAGGGGAGATGGAGTATCATATGTCATGCTAGCAAAAAGGCCAGTTTTCTAGGGTGAGAGGTGGGTTGGGGTAGAGACTAAGGAGTATGGGAAAAGAAGGAATCTCCAATAGGGCTAGAGAGGTGGTTAGAGCCTCCCATAGTGGCAGTTTTGCCCCTCGCCTCCAGAGGGCTGCTAAGTGAGATGGGGGACCCTGGTCACCTAAGGTGGGAACAAAACTAATGATAGTGATGATGATAATTAATCACATCATTATCATAATCATCACATTATCATTCTTTCTTCTCTAGGTGAGTGGGGTTTATTATCGTTATTATTTTTTAAAGTTTATTTTATAATAATGTATTTTATACTATTACTATAGCATTATTTATTATTATAGCAGCTAGCATTTATATAGTGCTTTAGAGCTGGTGAACAACTTCACAAATATTATTATATCACTTTTTCCTCACAACAACCCTGGGAAATATGTGCTATTTTTAGCCCCATTTTACAGATGTGAAAACTGAGTTAGGCAGAGGTTAGGGGACTTGCCCAAGGACACACAGCTAGCTAGCTAATAAGCTTCTGAGCCTGGACTTGAACTCAGGTGTAGCACTCTATTCATTGTGCTACCTAGCTGCCTCTAGGTACCCTTCACCCTCCTTCACTGCCTCGTCCACCTCCTCCCTTGTTCCCTCCAAATTATCCATGTTGACACTCTGAAGCAAAGTATCTTTTACCCTGGGCTAGTTATTGCTCTTCCCAGTGTGTAAATGAATTGCCCAGGGTCATACAATTAATGAATCACTGGCAGATTTGAACACAGATCTTTTGATTCCAAGTCCAGTCAAAAGGGTCTTTTTGATCTTTCTGCATGGTATAATGGGCTAGAGCACTGGAGTCAGAAGTGAATTTGAATCCTGCCTAGATATATGACACTTGGAAAGTCATTTAAACTCTCTGGGATGGATTCACAAGTGAATTCTACCAAACATTTAAAGAACAATTAATTCTAATACTATGTAAGCTATTTGGGAAAATAGGCAAAGGAGGAATCCTACCAAATTCCGTTTATGACAAAAATATGATTCAGATACCTAAACCAGGAAGAGCAAAAAACAGAGAAAGACAACTTAGACCAATTTCCTTAATGAATATTGATGCAAAAAATGTAAGCAAAATACTAGAAAAAAGATTGCAGAAATATATCTCAAAGATCATATATTATCATCTTGTGGTATTTATCCCAGGAATGCAGAACTGGTTCAATATTAGGAAAACTGTTAGCATGATTGACCATCTTAATAACAAACTTAGCAAAAATAATAGGATTATCTCAATAGTTGAAGAAAATCTTTTTGGCAAAATACAACCCTTATGCCTTTTAAAAACACTAGAAAACAGAAATAAATGGAACTTCCTTAAAATGATAAGTAGTATTTATCTAAAACCCATCTACAATGGGGATAAGCTAGAAGCCTTCCCAGTAAGATCAGGGGTGAAGCAAGGATGCCCATTGTCACCACCATAGTACTAGATTCCCATTGTACACCACAGTACTGTCCTAGAAATGGTAGCTATAGCAATAATAGAAGAAAAAGAAATAGAATAGTCAATAAGAAAACAAAGCTATCACTCTTTGCAGATGATGTGATGATGTACTTAGAGAATCGACTAAAAAACCCAGTTGAAACAATTAACAACTTTAGTGAAGTTGCAGAATATAAAATAAGCCCACATAAATCAACAGATTTTCAATATATTGCCAACAAAGTCCAGCATCAAGAGATAGAAAGAGAAATCCTATTTAAAATAATTGCAGACAGTGTAAAATACTTGGGAGTTTACCTGCCAAGACAAATCTAGGAACTATATGAAGGCAATTACAAAACATGTTTCACACTAAAAAAGTCAGATTAAAACAATTGGAGAAAACTAATTGTTTGTGGATGGGCCAAATCAATATAAAAAAGATGATCTAAATTAATTTATTTACTCAGTGCCATACAAATCAAACTGTCAGAAATTATTTTATAGAGCTAGAAAAAATAATAACAAAATTCTTCTGGAAGAACAAAAGGTCAAGAATATCAAAGGAATTAATAAAGAAAAATGTGAAAGGAAGTGGCTTAGCCTCCCAGGTCTCAAACTGTGTTATACATTGGTGGCTATCAAAATAATCTTGTAGGCTAAGAAGTAGAGTGGTGGATCAGTGGAACAAATCAGATACATGATACACGGTAGTAAATGACTTTAGTAATCTAGTGTTTGATAAATCCAACAAGAACTCACTATTTGACAAGAACTACTCGAAAAACTGGAAAACAATTTGTCAGAAAATCAGTATAGATCAACATCTCACACTACATACCAAGATAAGGTCAAAATGGGTACGTGATTTAGACATAAAGGGTAATATCATAAGTAATGGATAAGGGACAAATTTATGGCCAAATAAGAGATAAAGAGCGTTAAGAGATGAAAGATGGATAATTTTGATTGCATTAAATTAAAAGGCTTTTGCATAAACAAAACCAATGCAGCCAAGATTAGAAGAAAAAGAAAAAACTGGGGGAAACATTTTACAGCAAGTAACTCTAATAGAAGGTCTCATTTTTCACATATGTAGAGAGTTGAGTCAAATTTATAAGAATACAAGTCATTCTCCAATTGATTAATGGTCAAGGAATATGAGCAGACAGTTTTCTGATAAAGACATCAAAGCTATCTATAGTCATATGAAAAAATGCTCTCACTATTGCTTAGAAAAATGCAGATTAAAACAACTCTGAGGTACTGCCTTATACCTATCAGATTGACTAATATGACAGAAAAGGAAAATGACAAATGTTGGAGATGTGGGGAAATTGGGACACTAATACACTGTTGGTAGAGTTGTGACCTGATCCAACCATGCTGTAGAGCAATTTGGAACTTTTCCCAAATGGCTATGAAACTCTGCATATCCTTTGACCCAGCAATACTACTACTAGGTCTATCCCAAAGAGATCAAAGAGGAAGAAAAAGGCCCTATATGTACAAAAATATAGTAGCTCTTTTTTTGTGGTAGCCAAGAATTTGGAAATTGAAGGGATGCCCATCAATTGGGGAATGGCTAAACAAATTGTGGTATATGATTGTGATGAAATAATATTGTTTTATAAGAAATGAGGAGGATGGTTTCAGAAAAACCTGGGAAGACTTATAGGAACTGATGCAAAGTGCAGTGAACAGAACCAGGAGAACATAGTAACAGCAACATTGTACAATGAATGACTAAGCTATTATCAGAAATACAATGATACAAGACAATTCCAAAGGACTCATGATGAAAAATACTATCCACCTCCAGAGAAAGAACTGATAGTCTGAATGTAGATCAAAGCATACTGGTTTTGTTTTTACTTTTTGTCTGTGTTTTCTTTTGCAACAACACTAATATGGAAATAGGTCTTACATGACTACACATGTATTGCCTATATCAAATTGCTTGTTGTCTCAAGGACAGGGGAGGAGAGAGAGAATTTGGAACTCAGAAAAATTAGAAATGAATGTTAAAAATATAATTTGAAAATTTTTTTTTAAAAACCTCTTTGGGCCTCAGTTTCTTCATTTGTAAAATGAGGGGGTTGGACTAGTTGGTCTGCAAGGTCTTTTTTCAACTCTGAATCCATGCTCCTAAATGCTCATGCAGGCTCTTTCTAAGATTGTGAGGATCCTGTGACTTCAGTTCTCCCTCCCACCATCCCCACCCTCCATCAGTGTCTTTCGAACACCCACGGTGCTGATTCGTAACAAAAGCCTGCACTGGGCTAGGTGACAGATTTCAGACATCCCTTTGGGATGCACAGCCCCTCAGCTGGGGAAATCTCTTCCCCATTATTTATGTACAGATCAGCTCCTGCCTAGCACCCACCAGATGGGCTGAGTTCCAGAAAACAAGAATGTACATTCTTGTTCCTAAGACCCACAATTCATCTCTCACACACAAAATCAGCCTGTCTTCCATTTCTGCTTATCACACTGTGAGAAAGCAGGGAAAAGGCTGGAGAGGCTGGGGAAGAGCTGCCCCACTGGATACCTTTCCTTTTCCTTCTCCTCCTCCCCACCCCCTGTTCAAGACCCATATCCTGGGGACAGAGACCAAGGGAAATGGGTGTTTGAAATAAAAAGCCCATGGGATTCTGCATTGCTCTTTGGGCATTGGTCTGTGGTATCTATTCAGCAAAGGGATCAGATAATTAAGACCCTAGCCCAGCAAAAGCCCTTTATTTAGGATTTAAATAAATTAAAAAAAAAAAAACAACCAGGTTCATATCTCTTGTGATCTTGGTCAAGGTCTTGGGACTTGGTTTTGCTAGTATGTAAAACAACGAATTTGAACTCAATAATCTGTTGGAGAGGTGAGCCCCGGACTCCAGGACTCAGATCCCCCGCTCTCACCCAGACAACGGTTCGTCCTCAGAATTTTAACTGGCTCAGAGAGTGTTTAATAAGGGCTCATTGATTAGTATATGCACATGTACATGCCACATATATACAGATAATAGTAATAGGTAACATTTATATAACATTCACTATATAGTGGGCATTTATGCTAAGTATTTTACAAAGAACAGTAAAAATAATAATTTGTTGGTTTTATAGAATGCCACTTAACTTTTCTATGCCTCAGTTTCTTCATCTGTTGCCATGTTTAATTAAATCACCTCTATGGGATGTCTCTAGATCTAGCCCGAAGCAGAGAATACAGTCCCTATTGATCGTGGGAGTCGATGGGAAGATCAGATTTCCTTTACAGAAGCTCATTTGATGGTTGGCTTGGTTGGCCTGCGTTGGGCTTATACAGCGAGGGTTACTGGCATTCCCACTGGCAGGTGGGACAGGGAGCTTCGAGGAGGGGAAGCTTTCCCTCTATGTCTTTTCAGGGGCCTGGAGCCCAGGCTCGTGCATATGCAATGATGATAGCTAGTATTTTTATAAAAAAATTAATTTGTATAGTTTTTCCAAAGTACTTTATTTACATGTCACTTGATTCTCACTGAAACTCTGGGAAGGAGGTGCTATTATTACCCTTATTTCACAACTGAGGCAGACAGTGGCGAGGTGTTTGAGGCCGAATTTGAACTCATCTCCCCGACTCCAGATGGGGTCCTCTATCCACTGTGACACGTAGACGTGCAGCAGTATCATGGTCACAGCGGACAGGGAATTCTTGCCTCCCACACTTACTGTGTGACCCTGGGCAAGTCCCCTGAACTTCCCAGGCCTTAGTTTCTTTCTTTGAAAATTCAGGACAGTTGGCCTCAGTGGCTCCCAAGCTTGTGGTCCCAGGTGTGTGCATGTCTATGCACTCATGTGGGGGCTGGTGCAGGCCCCCTAGAGCCTCGGTTGCGCCAGCAATGGTTTTGGGGGGGTGGGGGCTGTTCCAAACAGCTGGTTCTTATCACAGGCCCTGGGGTCAGCCTCCCCCTTATCTTCATAGTAAACAGCTGAAGGGCGGGGCTGACTCTCCCAGCACAGCCTGGGGAAGCTGACCCGGGGGAACCGGCCCAGGCCCGACAGGACTGGAGGGGGGCCGGCATGCCGGCTGGGAGGGTGGAGACTTCCCTGCTTCCCTGGTTTTCCTTCCCCGGGCCTCCCTGACACGTCTGCATTCCAGGCTCAGCCTGGGCTGCAGGAGGAGGAGGAAGGAGAGGGAGGGAGAGAGAAAGAGGAAGGGGGAGAGAGGAGAAAGGGAGGGGAAGGGGGGAAGGAGAGAGGGCAGGGAGTGGCACCCTCTGCTGGTGGTCATTGCTCCCTGTGGGGGCCCCTGAGCCTGCATCTGGGCGCCCTAGGTGGGAGCAGACCCTGATCCTGGAGTAAAGAGAAGCTGATTCAAATCCTCCCTCTGACATTTGCCACCTGGGTGACTTTGGGCGAATCACTGAACCTGGTGGGACTCAGTTTCTCCCTCAAATGGCTTCTGAGGGCCCTGTCTCCTCCCCTGCCCAGACGTCCCTGGGCTGCCTCAGAGAGTCTCAGGCTGCACCCCAAGCTGTTCCTCCCAGTTCATGTTCTCATTGTTCAGTCCTCTCAGTCATATCTGACTCTTCGTGACCCCATGTGGGGTTTTCTTGGCAGATGCTGGAGTGGTTTGCCACGTCTTTCTCCAGCTCATTTTACAGTTGAGGAAACTGAGGCAGACAGGGTTAAGTGACTTGCCCAGGGTCACACAGCTAGTAAATGAAGCAAGATTTGAACTCATGAAGATGAGTCTTCCTAACTCCAAGCCTGGCACTCTGCCCACCATACCACCTAGCAGAATGTTTTGTTATCAAGTTGATAATAAAATATTTGTATTAAAATGTTGATATTACATTATTGATGTCTTGTTATCGAACCAAATATCTCATTTGGTGCTCTTATATTCCGTATATTTAGGTAAGTTTTATGTACTTTTTTCATGAGTTTAAAAACATCCTGAGAATCACTAGCCTGCCAAAGGGGTTCATGACTCAAAAAAGTTAAAAAAAAACCATTGACTTAAGAATGAGTAACTGACAAATTATATTTTACGTACTGAAATTAATTCATTTAAATATAGCTACAAAGAAAGGTTGTTTGGTTATAATGATGTCTAATGTTAAGTTTTTAATAATGCTTTTTTAAAAAGAGAATGTAGAAGGGAATGGGGGAAAAACAAGCATTTATGTAGAGTCATGTCTGACTCTTCATGACTCCATTTGGGGTTTTCTTGCCAAAGACATTGGAAGGGTTTGCCGTTTCCTCTTCCAGCTCATTTACAGATGACGAAACTGAGGCAAATAGGGTGAAGTGACTTGTCCAGGGTCATACAGTTAGGACGTGTCTGAGGCTGGATTGGAACTCAGGAAGAGGAGTCTTCCTGACTCCAGGTCCTACACTCTAAATACTTTGCTGTTCCCTGGGGATCTCTTCCTTTCCTCCCCCCTTTCCTTAATCAATCAATCAATCAGTCCACATTTCTTAAGCACCCACCGTGTGCCAGATACTGTGTTGAGGATGCACACTAGAGACAAAAGACAGTCCCTGCCCTCAAGGACCTTACAGTCTAACGGGGAGACAACATGGAACAGCTATATAGGAAGCAAGCTGTATACAGGCTAAACAGGACATAATTAACAGAGGGAGGGCACTGGAATGAAGAGGGAAGTGGGGAAGGCTTCCTGTAGAGGGTGGGATTTTAGTTGGGACTTAAAGGGAGCCAGGGAGGTCAGTATTTGGAGCAGAGGAGGAGAGAGCTCCCATCCACCTGGACCCTCAGCATTCCTGCCTTTTGCCAGAAAGAAGCCTTCCCTGATTCCAGTGTATCACACAGTGCTTGCTGTCTTGGGTGCAGGGCCAAAGAACCTGGGTTCAGATCCCAGCTCTGCTGCTAGGCTGACCCATATGGTCTGGGCTGTTATCTCCTCCGTGGACCTCAGTTTCCTCATCTGTAAAATGAAGGATTCTGTCAGTGGCCTGAGAGGTCCCACCCAGCTCTAGAGCTGGGACCTCTGGCAGTGCTCTCTGGCTTTTAGCACAAGAAGTTAGTCCTGCAGTGGAGAGACCCCCCTCTGAGTCTCAGTTTCCCCTTCTGTAAGGGGAGGTAATGGGGGAGGCAAGCAAGTGATCTAATCCAAGGACTTTTCAAGCTCAGAACCTTGAGATAGCTCTGTTCTGAGGCTGCTGGGAAGGAGGCGTCTTCACAGGGACCAGAGCTAAAAGGAACCTCAGATGTCCTCCCACTTGCCTCCTCATTTTCAGGAGATTTACTAAGGCCTGGCTAGTAAATGGCAGAGCCTGGCCTTGAACCTAGGTCTACTGACTCTAGGGTTGGAGTGAGCTTTCCCCTTTCCTGTGCTGTTATGAGCTGTGCAGGACCCCCAAAGTAGCCCCTTCTCATCCTGATGGACACGTGGGCATGCAGCAAGCACTCACAGAGTGTGGGACTGAATGGGCAAATTGTGTGATTCAGCCTGGTACACTATATCTGGAGCCAGGAACTCTGGACTTCAAATCCTGCCACCTATTACCCAGATGACCTTGCCAGAGTTATTTCCAGACTCTGGGCATTTTCTCTCACAGTTCCCCTTCTCATCTCTTCTTCCTGGCCTCCCTGGCCTCCTTCAAGTCCTAACTATCTCATCTTCTATAGGGAGCCTTTCCTGATCCCCCTTAATACTGGTGCCTTCTTTCTATTGATTATCTTTAATTCATCTATCTATCTATCTATCTATCTATCTATCTATCATCTGTCTGTCCATCTGTCCATCCATCCATCTGTCTGTCTACCCATCTATATCTATGTATATATGTATATATGCATGTATGTATGTATCATCTATCTATTTATCTATCCATCCATCCATCTGTCCATCCGTCCTACCATCTAATCTATCTATCTATCTATCTATCTGTCTGTCTGTCTGTCTGTGTCTTTCTGCCTATCTATCATCTGTCTGTCCATCTCTCCATCCATCCATCTGTCTGTCTACCCATCTATATGTATGTATGTGTGTATCTATCCATCCATATCTATCTAGCTATCATCTGTCTGTCCATCTGTCCGCCCATCCGTCCATCTGTCTACCCATCTATACCTGCCTGTTTATCTTTCTATTTATCCATCTATACACACACAATATCTATCTGTACACAGTATGTGTATATATTGATATATTGTTGTTGTTCAGTCACTTTTTCAGTGATGTCCTATTCTTGGTAATCCCATTTGGGGTTTTCTTGGCAGAGATACTGGAGTGGTTTCACAGATGAAGAAACTGAAGCAAACTGGGTTAAGTGACTTGCCCAGGGTCACACAGCTAGTAAATGCCTGGGGCTGGATATGAACTCAGGAAGATGAGTCCATAAGTAAGTAAGTATATAAAATGTAAAATGAAATGTATTAAATATGAAATAATAAAATTGTTAAAATACATAGACTACACATGGATGTGCATAGACACCCTCATTGACCTTAGGTTCCATTGGAAAAGACCACAAATGACAATACTGCAAACGCAGCATGATACAGGGATAATGCATTATGAGTTCCATGGAAAGAGCTCCAGCATTTGAGTCCTGGGTTCAAATCTCATCTCGGATGCTTCCTACATGTGAGACCCTGGATGAGTCACTTTGACTCAGTTTTCTTCTCTGTAAAATGATGGGGTAGAAATTAGAAGACTTGTGAGGTCCTTTCCACCACTAAATCTTGTGATTGACCATCTTTGGAGGGGTAGCTCGATACCATTCTTAAGATGGTTGTGTGGTATGGTACCCTGGCCCTGGTGTCAGAGGACCTGGTGCCAAGGGACCCGTGTAATGTCTGGTAAGTGCCTTCATCCTTTAACAGACTGTAGACAACGCCCCACCCCTCCTTGTGCCTTGTGCCACACAGATGCCTCCCATCATTAGCACCCCTGCTAGGTGCCAGTCTATCTCACCCTGTGAATGTGCTTGACGGAAATTATCTTGGCTTCACGTGATGGTGCCTGGGACCATCTGTCTTCACATCATCTGGCAGAACCCTGGCCTTGGATTCTGCCTCAGTGGCATATTACAAAACCCATTGGATCCTCCTTGGCCCAGATGCTGGGCTGCTACCTGGGATGGCCTTGCTTGGAATGGTCCTTGTCATGTTGGCACTGCCATGGGGGGTGGGGCTGATTTGAATGAACTGGGTGCTGTTCAATGTTTTAATGGCTCTGACCAGCCAACGAGTACCACACCCGCTTAGCATTGCTGGCTTATGATGGTGCTCAAGAGCCCATGGCACACGTGGGAGGAGGGAATGTTTCACCCATGGCTCTGCATCTGAGGCACCTTTTCACTCCAGTCTAAGTGTTGAGAACAACTCAATGGAGCACAGCCTGGTCTCTCGGCCGGTGACTGGCCGGTCTTCCAAGCACAAAGGAGTTCATCCAACTGGAAAAAATGGGAGGCAGAACTATTCTGGGAGCAGCGTCAATTTGGCTTTGGTTGGGTTTGTCAGCCAGTTTTTGCCCATAGTATTGGTGGGTTGCTGTCTTGGGGAGCATGGATCTCCCTCATGAAGAGCCATTGAATGAGAAGATCCTGGGGTTGGCTGCTTGAAGTCTCTTCTTTCTGAGCTTTTGGCTCTAATCTGTGGGAAGCCATATGAAAGTGATGGACAGCTCCTTTCTAGCTCAAACATTCTTTGCTCTAAGTTCCCTCCCAATTCTGACATTTTCAGTTCTAGGATTCCTCTTATCTCTCACATTCTGTGTTCTAAGTGACATTCTCTGTTCTAAGGTCACTCCCAGTTCTGACATTCTTTGTTCTAAAGGCCTCCATAGCTCTGACATTCCATGTTCTAAGGCCCTAAGCTCTGACATTTCTCCTAAGATTCTCCTCCTCCCCCAGCTCTGACATTCGCTTTTCTAAGGGTTCCTCCCAGCTCTGACATTCCCTGTTCTAAGGGTTCTCCCAACTCTGACATTCCCTGTTCTAAGGGTTCCTCCCAGCTCTGACATGCCATGTTCTGAGACTCTCAGCTGTGACATTTCTCCTAAGGTTCTCCTGCTCCCCCTGCTCTGACATTCCCTGTTCTAAGGGTTCTCCCAGCTCTGACACTCTAGGCCCCAAATCTGTGATGTTGTTTGGGGGCCGGGCCTGGGAGGTTCCCTTTTTAAAGCATCCTCAGGATTTCTCCCCAGCCGGGAGTGGGGCTGGGAGGTGCTTGGGGCCTCTAGCTCAGAAGAGCCAAGCAGAAGGAATAAACCTCTCAACCTGCAGCAGCCTGTCCCAGAATCTTGGAGCTTCTGGGCCAACTTTGGAAAAGGGAGGTTTCCCTTGAGG
This sequence comes from Pseudochirops cupreus, assembly GCA_028627135.1. Lineage (NCBI taxonomy): Eukaryota > Metazoa > Chordata > Mammalia > Diprotodontia > Pseudocheiridae > Pseudochirops > Pseudochirops cupreus. Next base: position 83,958,567 of record CM053582.1, read on the forward strand.
GAAGAAAAAAAATCTGTTTGTTGATAGGATAATCTGCTAAATCAGGGGCACACACACTACCTTTGGGTGTTGTCTTCTTCACTTTGGTCTGGGGACCAAGAATGAGCAGGATGATGTCTTCAGGATCTTTGATCTTTGGACTGCCTCAGAAAGAGGAACCTCATTGGCTTTTGGGCTGGAAAGTGCCTTAGAGATCTCTTTGCCCAATCCCCTGATTTTACAGAACAGGAGTCTGAGGGCCAGGGAGAACTCAAGGTCAGTCAGTGTTAGAGCCAAGGAATGAACACAGGTCTGCTGATGGCAGATCCACCCCTCGGTCCATGATGTCAACCCCCCTCTATTTCCTCCCTTCCCCTCCCTTCCTCTCTCTCCCTCTTCTCCTTCTATTTTTCTTTCTTTCTCTGCCTTCTCCCTCTTCCACCCCCAGCCCTCTCTCTTTTGTTCTCTCTTCCTTTCTTTCCTCCTTCTCACCCCAGGCCCTCAGCCCTGGGAATATGTGATAAGCATAAATTAAGTCTTAATGACAGAGGAGGTCTTTTCTCTGAAAAGCTCTCCCCAAACACAGGCTGGAGGGGGAGACAAGACCGGGCAGTGCAGGAGACAGAATTTACAGTTTCCACGGATGCTGGCGGCTCCTCTACAGATTTTTAAGAGAGATTTTGGTTCTCCTGGAAAAAAAAATGCAAACCCTGCCCCCTCCACCCCTAAGGCAAGCAAGGCTGACATCCAAGGCCTTCTAGGGTTTTTCCTCTTTTTTTTTTTTTTGCAGGTGTCTGCTGTTGATACCTTTGTGGGAGTGTTTTTGAGATTAAAAATAATGCAAACCAAGCGAGGCCTTCTTGGCAGTGGGACTCCAGGGCCCTTATGAAAGAGCAATAAAACAGGCCCTTTCCGCAGCCATTGGCGCCAGCGACGTGTTTGTGGGAACTCTGACCCTTTTACATAGACAACGCTGAAAAGCTGCAACTGGATCCTATGAGATAGTATTCCATTTGGTGTTTCCTAGGCCAAAGGCTGGTTTTTCTTTAGAAAACTTTCCACCGTTGGGCACTGATGTACTAACGGGAGTAGGGAGCCTAGTTTTCCTAGGGCTTCCAGGGTGAATCAGGGAATGTTCCCTGAAGTCCTTAGGGAGTGACTCTTTTGGGACAATGAATGATGGAGGACCCAGGGTAAGAGCTGCTGGAACCTAGTCCTGTCAAGGAGTGCACGTGCTGGGATCTTGGGAAGTTGGGAGAAAGGAAAGAATGGTGGCTAGCTAGACAGAGAACCTGAGTTCCAATCCCACCGCTGACATTTGCTGACTTTGAGACCTTGGGGAAATCTCTTCACTTACCTGGGCCTCAGTTTCTTTCTCTGTAAAATGAGGGGATTGGATTAGAAAACCTCTGAGGACTAGAATCCTATGAGTATAACTGCACATAGGATCATAGACAGAGCTACAATGAACCTCAAAGGTCGCCCTCCAAGTCCAAACCTATCATCTCTATTGATGCCATGTTTTTCTATCACCTTTATTTCCAAATATATCTCTTCTCCCTCTTTCTCCTTCCAACATACACACACTCAGGGAGCCATTCCTTGTAACAAAGGTTATTTTTTAAAAGAGAAAACAAAAAAAGGACAGTACAGCAAAAGTCCACAGACACACCAATTGTACCTGTTTACTCAGTTTTCTATGCCCATAGTCCTCACCTCTTCAGAGAGAGGAGGGAGGTACTTTTTTTTTTCACCTCTTCTCCAAGGCTGAGCTTGGCCATTATAACTACACAGTAACCATTTCTTTCTTTCTTTCTTTCTTTCTTTCTTTCTTTCTTTCTTTCTTTCTATTTTTTATCTTTCTGTTTCTATTGTTTTAGTCAGATATATTGCTTTCCTGGTCCTTCTGATTTCACTCTGCATCAGTCCATAAAAGTCTCCCAATGCTTCCCTGAATCCTTTATATCTGTCATATCTTACAGCACACTGATGTATGATTACATTCATCAACCACCACTTGCTTAGCTTGCTTCTCATCGATGGGTGGGTATATTTGTTTACAGTTTTATACTCTCACAAAGTGCTGCTATGAATATTTTGGTAGATAGGGGACCTTTCTCTGTGTCTTTGGCCTTCTTGGAGTAGATGGATGGTAGTGGCATCTCTGAGTCAAAGTATGGACCTTTCAGTCACCTTTTTGTGTGTGGCATAATTCCAAATTTATTTCTAGAAGACTACCACTCCTCATTTTACAGATAGCAACTTGGGGTCCTGAGGAGGGGGAGTTGCCCAAGGTCACACAGATTATAAGTGTCAAGGCTGGGGTGTGCATCATGATCCTTTGACTAAACACAGTGGCCTTTCCATCACATTAGCATGGGTAGGGTACTTTCCATTTCAATTGCATCTAGCAGGGAGGGCGGGAATAGAACAGCTAGGTGGTGCTGCCATGGATAGAGCACCAGGCCTAGAGTCAAGAGGACCAAAGTTCAAAGCTGGCCTCAGACACTTACTAGCTGGGTGACTCTTGGCAAGTCACTTCACCCTGTTTGCCTCAGTTTCCTTATCTGTAAAAATGAGCTGGGAAAGGAAATGGCAAACCACTCCAGTATCTTTGCCAAAAAAATCCCAAATAGGGTCACAAAGAGTTGGACATGACTGAAATGACTGAGCAACAACAACAACAATGCTGTTGAAAAAGTGTTGCTATTTCTCACCTTACCCTGCTTTAGTACTACGATGGCCTTTACATGGAAGACCTTACTCTCATCTCCGGGTCAGCTGATTGCCCTTTGACCCTGGCAAGCCACCTCACAAATTCACGTCTGGAGAAGGAGATGGTCCTTTGGTCCTTTGCCCTTATCAGTCCACATCTGGAGAATAGAGTTCCATCTTGGGTCCATTATTAAAGAAGGATGCAGATTAGTAGGACAGTCTTCAAAGAAGAGTTCCCAGTATTGTATGGGACCAGAGATTGTGCCATACAAGTATAACCCTTGTGTGAGTGGCTCTCTTCTGATATAAAGGACCTAGATCCACTATGGGGACCTCTCATTATCCTGATTTATTGCCTCCACTCACATAGAAGTAGTAACATCAGTGGTTGCCACTCTTCCAAGGGTAGATACTCCTTCCCCTTACAAGCACTCTGGTTCACAAGGCTTAAAAACACAGAACAGCTTTTGTTTTGCACAATCAAGAAAACAGAAAGGACTTGTTTCTTAGCCTGTAAAGAGTCTTTCCCTCCTATGGGGTTACCTACCCTCCCTTCCAGAGGTCTTTACAGTCACCTGGTATTTATGGTACCAGCAAGAATGAAGGCCAAGGCTCAATCATTCATGTCTGTTTTTCATAAAATTCTTCTTTTGCTGGCAATTCTCCTTTCATTGGTGCTGTTTCCAGTAGAAATCATTAGTCTTTCTCAATGTTATCTGTTGCTGTCCTCAGCTCTACTTCAATGCTCCCCACTATTTGGTTCTCTGCTAGCAGATGGTGACAGTTGAAGATTAGCCAGCTGTAGAGAGATTACACTGAAGTCTCAGATGATAATACTGTATCTTTTTCCTCCTTCCAGGATAAGTACCTCTGCCTCATTTAAAATTTCTACTATTTTATATCTATGGTCCATACAAAAGTGTCTCTTCAGTTCGTTATGGATATGGTTCTTTCTTGCCCCCTCTTTTCACTTGGGGTTGACTCATAATGAGACTTCCTCTTTCCCCCAGTGTCTCATCAATGTGCCCCATGGGAGAAGGGGGAAAGGAGAGGAAGAAGGGGAAAAATTATGTCACATAGAAGAGGTACAAAAGGAATAGCTTTTACAATTGAAGGAGAAAGAGTGGTGGTGGGGGGCAGGCAATGCTTGAAACTTAATCTAAATTGGTTCAAAAAGGGAATATATGTGTATATATATTATATATACACTCACATATATGTGTGTATGTATATATGAACATATACACACATATGTGTGTTTGTATGTATTTATGTGTATATACATGCATACATGCATACTTAATTGATAATAGAAATCTACATTACCCAAAAGGGAAGTAGGAGGGGGATAAAGGGAAGGGAATAAGAGAAAGAGGTGGGTGATAAAAGGAGGGCAAATAAAAGGAGGCAGTGGTCAGAAGCAAAATAGACTTTAGAGGAGGTACAGAACAAAAATTAGAGAGAAGGATAAACAGAACAAATTAGAATGGAAGAAAAAGCAGTTATTAATCATAACTGTGAAAGTGAATGGAATGATCTCACCATAAAACAGAAGCAGATAGCAAAATGGATTAGAAACCAGAATCCAACAATATGTTGTTTACAAGAAATACACTTGAAACAGAAAGACACACACAGAATTAAAATAAGGAGCCGGGGCAGAATCTATTATGCTTCAGCTGAAGTAAAAAAAGGCAGGGGTAGCAATCACAATCTCAGACAAAGCAAAAGCAAAAATAGACCTAATTAAAAGGGATAAGCAGGGAAACTACATCGTGCTAAAAGGGACCATAGACAATGAAGCAATATCAATACTAAACATACATGCACCAAATGGCATAGCATCCAAATTCTTAAAAGGGAAAGTTAAATAAATTTCAGGAAGAAATAGACAGTAAAAACTATACTAGTGGGGGACCTCAACTTTCCCTCTTTAGAGCTAAATAAATCTAACCATAAAATAAATAAAAAAGAAGTCAAGGAGATGAATAGAATCTTAGAAAAATTAGCTATGATAGACCTCTTGAGAAAACTGAATGGGAACATGAAGGAGTATACCTTTTTCTCAGCTGTACATGGCACCTTCACAAAAAATTGATTATGTATTAGGACATAAAAACCTCACAACCAAATGGAGAACAGCAGAAATACCAAATGCACCCTCTCCAGACCATAATGCAATAAAAATTACATTTAATAAAGGGTTGTTGTATCATAGAAAAGCTAACTGGGAATGAAATCATTTAATTCTAAAGAATGAGTAGGTCAAAGAACAAATGATAGAAACAATCAATAATTTCATTAAAAAGAAGGACAAAAGTGAGACAACATTCTAAAATGTGTGGGATGTAGCAAAAGCAGAATTTAGGAGAAAATTTACATCTCTATCAATGAAAGATAGAAAGAGCGGATTAATGACTTGGGCATGCAATTTAAAAAAAAATGAGAAAAAGAACATTTAAAATCCCCTATTAAACACCAAAATTGAAATGAAATTCAAAGGACAAATTAATGAAATTGAAAGTAAAAAAAAAAACAAAAACAAAACCATTGAACTAATAAATAAAAGTAGGAGCTGGTTTTGTGAAAAAAAATAGATAAACCATTGTTTAATTTGATTTAAAAAGGAGAGAAGAAAGATAAATTATTAGTGTCAAGAATTAAAAGGGTGAATATACCACCAATGAAGATGAAATTAAAGCAATCAGTAGGAGTCATTTTGCCCAATTATATATTAGTAAAACTGATGAGCTAAGTGAAAAGGATGAATATTTACAAAAATGTAAACTGCCCAAATTAACAGAAGAGGAAATAGAATACTTAAATAACTCTATTTTAGAAAAAGACATTGAGCAAATCATCAATGAGCTCTCAAAGAAAAAATTCACAGAACCAGATGCATTCACAAGTAAATTCTACCAAACATTTAAGGAACAATTAATTTCAAAACTATATAAACTGTTTGAAAAAATAGATAAAAAAGATTTCAATGAAATTTCTTTTATAACATAAATACAGTTTTGATACCTAAACCAGGGAAAGCAAAAACAGAGGAAGAAAAGTGGGCCAATTTCCTTAATGAATATTGATGCAAAAATTTTAAATAAAATACTAGCAAGAAAATTACAGCAATATATCGCAAAGATCATACATTATTTATACCAGGAACACAGAACAATATTGGGAAGACTATGAGCATAATTGACTATGTCAATAAGAAAAACAATAAAAATCATATGATTATGTCAATCTTTCAATAAAATACAACACCTATTCCCTTTAAAAACACTAGAAAGCTTAGAAATCAATGGAGCCCTTAAGATGATAAGTAATATGTATCTAAAACTAGGAGCAAGCATTATCTGTAATGGCGATAAACTTGAAGTCTTCCCAATAAATCAGGGTTGAAGCACGGGTGCCAATTATTACCACTATTATTCAATATTGTTCTGAAAACGCTAGCTAAGGCAATGAGACAAGAAAAAGAAACAGAAGGAATTAGAATAGGCAGTGAAGAAACAAAACTATCACTCTTTTTGCAGGTGATATGATGGTATATTTAGAGAACCCTACAGAATTAGCTAAAAAAAAAAACTATTTGGAACAATGAATAACTTCAACAAAACTGCAGGATACAAATAAACCCACATAAATAATCATGATTTCTATATATGACCAATGAAGTCCAGCAGCAAAAGATACAAAGAAACATTCCATTTAAAATAGCTGTAAATAATGTAAAATACTTGGGAGTCTACCTGCCAAGACAAACCTAGGAACTATATGAACACAATTACAAAATATATTTCATGCCAACAAAGTCAAATCTGAACCATTGAAAAAATATTAATTGCTCATGGGTAGGCTGAGCCAATATAATCCAAACGACAATTCTACCTAAATTAATTTATTTATTCAATTCCATATCAATCAAACTAATGAAAAATTGTTATAGAGTTAGAAAAAAATAGTAACAAAATTCAACTTGAAGAACAAAAGTTCCAGAATATAAATATGAAGGGAGACGATCTAGAGGTTCCAGATTTCAAACCGTATTATAAAGCAGTAATCATCAAAATATTCTGCTGGACTAAGAAAGAGAATAGCGAATCAGTGGAATAGATTAGGTACATGATACACAGCAGCAAACGACCATAGTAATCTAGTGTTTGGTAAACCTAAAGATCCAAACTTTTGGGACAAGAACTCACCATTTGACAAAAACTGCTGGAAAAACTGGAAAGCAGTTTGGCAGAAACTTGGCATAGACTAACATCTCACACCATATACCAAGAAAAAGTAAAAATGGGTACATGATTTAGACATAAAGGGTGAAACCACAAGTAAATCAGGGAAGATGGAAAAATGTCCCTGTCAGATCTGTAGAGAAGGGAAAAGTTTATGACCAAACAAGAAGTAAAGGGCATTGTGGGAAGTAAAATACATCATTTTGATTACATGAAATTAAAAAGCTTTTGCACAAACGAAACTAATGCCACCAAAAATCAGAAGGAAAACAGAAAATAGGGAAAAATATTGCTATAAGTTTCTTTGATAAAGACCTCATTTCTCAAATATATAGGGAACAGAGGCAAATTTATAAAATTTTAAAAAATAATCCCTGGTTGATAACTGGTTAAAGGATATGAATAGGCAGTTTTCTGACAAAGAAATTAAAGCTATCAATAGTCACGTGAAAAAAATGCTCTAAATCACTGCTGATTAGAAGAATTCAAATTAAAACAACTCTGAGATACCACCTCACACTGATCAGATTGACTAACATTATAGAAGAGGAAAATGCAAGGACTGGAAGGAATGTGGAAAGATAGGGACACTAAAGCATTGCTGGTAAAGTTGTGAACCGACCCAGCCACTCTGGAGAACAATTTGGAATTACGTTCAAAGGGCTATAAAACTGTACCTACTCTTTGATCTAGAAATAACACTTCTACATCTGTATCTCAAAGGTATCAAAGAAAAGAGAAAAGGGGCCTTATGTATAAAAATATTTATAGCAGTTTTTTTTGTGTGTTGGCAAAGAATCGGAAATTGAGGGGATGTCCATTAATTGTGGAATGGTTAAGTTGTGGTATATGATTGTGATGGAATACTATTGTGTTAGAAATGGTAAGCAAGATGGTTTCACAAAAACCTGGGAAGATTTATATGAACTGATTCAAAATGAAGCAAGCAGAACCAGGAAAACATTGACCACAGTAACAGCCATATCATAAGGATGATCAGTTGCCAAAGATTTAACTATTCTGATCGAGACAATGACCCAAGACATTTCCAAAGGACCCATGACAGAAAATGTAATCCACTCTCAGAGAGAGAACTGATGACCTCTGAATGCAGATTGAAGCTCACTTTTTTTTTCAACTTTATTTTTATTGTTTTGTTTGTGTTTTCTTTTGTAACAAGGCTAATAGGGAAATATGGTTTGCACGACCTCGCATCTATAATCGAAGTCAAATTGCTTGCTTTCTCAAGGAGGGGAGGAATGGGAAGAAGGGAGAGAATTTTGAATGCAAAATCTTTAAAAATTATTGTTAATTTTTTTTACATGTAATTGGGAAATATTTAACAAAATAAATTTTTAAAAAAGAATGAAGGTTGCAGAGAAAGTTCCAATATGCATAGATAGGTAAGAGTTTCCTTCTCCAGTTTTCCATATCCCTATACCATCTAATACATGACGATATTGGCAGCAAAGCAAGAGGAAAGATGGGGCGAGACCTTTATAAGCGTCTATAAATCTTATCATTCGTTAACTCCCTTGTAAGGTCATTGGGAGCAAGACCTGGATCACAGCTCTCTTTGGATTTTTCAGCACACATGAATGCTCCAGAAATGTTTGTTGAATTATTTTATTTTAAGTGCTTCCCACAAGTTTTCTAAGGTTTGGAAAGGTAATCCTGTTCTCTCTCAATGTGCCTTTCTATCTTCCTCCAGGGCAACTGAGTTATTTCTTGCAGATGTCCCTGGCCTGCTTCTCAAAAGATTTTCCAAAAGGGAGGGGAGAGGAGTTTCTCCAAGCTGGACTAAAGTAACCCAAAAATGTGTTTCCTAACTCTACAAGGGCAAGTTGAAGGAACGAGGGGGGGGGGGCGGAGGATGGTTTAGCCTGGAGGAAAGAAGTCTTAGAAAGGACATGATGCCTGTCTTCAAGTATCTGAAGGGCTGTTATGTGTCACAGCGATCAGACTTGTTTTGTTTGGCCCCAGAGGGTGGAATGAGGAATAATGGGGCAAAGTTTCAGGTTTTGATTTTAGTTTGACACATGGAAACACTAAGGATTAGATCAATTTGAAAGTGGAATTGGTTGGGTTAGTAGGTATTGAGCTCCCCATCAACTCAAGCAAAGGCTGGGTATCAAGGTGATTGAAGGACCATGGATTTAGGGCTGGAAGGTGCTTGGAAGTCTTTGAACCCAAACCCCTGGAGGAGACAGCTGACACTCTGAGAGATGTTACATGTCCTGCCCAACAGCACCCAGCATTGACAGTTAGTGGCCAAGCTGGGGCTGAAGCCAGGCCCTCTGACTCTGAGTCAGTCTTCTTTTCATTGTGGGAACCACTCAGGAAGTCTGGACTCTTCATGTGGGTGTGGCTTGGATGAGATGGCCTTTGAGGCATCTTCCAACTCTGAGATTCCAATGGATGTCTGAGGGTAGCTCGGCCTAGCAGTTGGAGTTCTGACTCCTGCTAATGGTGGGTGAAGGGAGAGCTCCTTGGTGTACCAATTACCCTGAGAACACACAATGTCCGAGCTGGGAGCAACCATAGAACAAAGCATTTAGCTGTCAGAAAGAGTATTTTCTGTGTTAGATGACCTGGGTGGTTGATTAGAGATGGAGAGAGACAGGACCAGAGATTTGGAACAGGAAGGGCCCACAGAGGCCACCAAGTCCAACCTCTCCCTGATGGAAAATCCCTAGGGAGGAGGTAGAAAATGATGGAGCTGGGGATGGGTGGGTTCCACCTGGCTGCTAGTGAGGTCAGGTCTCCATTATGAGTCTTGTGTCCAATAAAAGCAGTATCTGTTTTCCTTGTTTTTTTCACGTGTGAATTCCATTTGCTGGGGTGGGAGAGCTGACTTGTTGCAGGGTAATTATTGCTTCTTCGGGGTGGACAGAGAAGGAGCCACCTGATGCCTCCAGTTTTCTTCCCTTCCACCTCCCAAGGACCGGCAGTGGTCAGAGCACCAGGGGACTGACAAGATAGTGAGCTCCCTGTCCCTGGAGGTATGTAGGCAGCTTCTGCATTTAGGGGTAGGGAGACCCAAGTTTGAACGCTGGCTCCACTTCTACCACCTGCATGCCTTTGGGTAAAGTCATGCCCCTGCCTGGGACTTAGTTTGTAGGATGGAGTTGGATTAGACACCCTCTTGGTTCCCTCTTAGCTGTGAGATGTTGTCGTTGGGTTCAATGCAAGTTATCATTTATTGTTTTTGTTATTACATGTTTTTTAGTCATTTATAGTTGTGTCCAACTCTTCATGACCCCATTTGGGGTTTTCTTAGCTAAGACACTGGAGTGGTTTGGCCATTTCCTACTCTAGGAAACTGAGACAGGGTTAAATGACTTGGCCAGGGTCACCTAGCTAGTAAGAGTCTGAGGCCAGATTTGAACTCAGATCTTCCTGACTCCAGGTCCTGTATCCAGTGTGTCGTCTTAATATTTATTATATTAACTGTTTATTTAAAGCACCTGTTACGTGGTAGGATTGTTCTAGCTCATTGTTCCGGGAAGAGGAAGAGAAAATATAACAATTTCTGCTTTCGAGTAGCTCACATTCTCCTCGATTGGGGATGAGAATCCCATATACACAAGTAGGAAAATAAAAATTACTAAGAAAGTGCTTTGGGTGTGTCAAGGGAGATTAGGATCTGGGAGTGTCGGGAGACCTCTCTTTCAGGAGGCACAGTTATCCCTTCCACAGGTGACTTTCGCCATCCCAGTTTCCATACATCAAAGAAGCCACAGACGACACAGAAAACATTGAGAAACTCAGAAATGTATAAAATATGTGTACAGTATCGTACAATATTAACCCCAATTTTTATAGCAAGGTACTGTTAACACCTCATACGAGAAAAAGAAAAAAAATCAGACCTCTTCTCTGGTATGAAGGGAGGGCCATTTTTTGTGGATTTTCCAGATGGGGGGGGGGATTGCTGTGCCCCTAACCCCAATGATATGGAAGGGATAACTGTAATAGCTGAGTGAAACTTTTAGAAGCCCTCCAGAAGTAAAGAGTGGAAGTATTTTAGGAATGAGCAAGAGCCTGGGCAAAGTCCCGGAGGTGGAAAATGGAATACTGTGTATGGAGGAAAGTAAGGGAGACGGTTTGTTCAGAACGCCGATGAGGAGAGAGATTAATGTGTAATCAGCTCAGAAACAGGTTTCCAGGGTTTTTAATGGAAAACAGAGGCATCCATGCTCAAGCTGAGCTGGCTCCCTTCTAATCCCAGGCCATGTTAATCAGCAGTATGGACTGGCCAGAAGACACCTAAGCATAGGATTGCCATTGAGTCTCATTTCTTTCTCCTGCTGGGGCTGCCTGTGCCCAGATGTCTCTCAGAAAGCTGGTGCCAGCCAGACTGTCTGATGTCTCCTCCAGGTTTTGGGATGGGATGGAATGAAGGTTTTCATCCGTGGGACCTGGTAAAATCTGCCCCAGAGGTAGCCACTGGGTGAAGGCAGACAACGAGCTCAAAGGGACCTCAGAGGTTGTCTGATACGAGTTATACTGGGCCAGAAATTCTGTCTGTGCCCTTCCTGATAAGTACTTAACCATTTTGCCAAGCCTCCTAGGACTGAGAGCTCACTACCCCTCCAGGTGGCCCATCCCATCTTTGGACAGCTCTCAGAGTAAGGAAGCTTTTCCTTACCCAGAGCTCCAACGTACTCTTTATCCACGTCTACCCGTCACTTTCTAGTCTAATCCTTCAGGGGCCAGCTCTTTGAAAACAAGACATCATGAGACCCCGGGTAACTCATCAGATCTCCTGTGGCCTGTTTCTTCTTCTGCAAAACTGGGCGGGGGGGCGGGGCAATGGTAGTGGGATTGGACTAGAAAACCACTGAAATGCCTTTCAGGTCCAAATTTGTGATAATAGCATTGGTGTTTGTAATAATAAAAATAATGAAAATGACCATTGTGATAGCTAGCATTTTTATGTTTCTTTGAGTTTTGGAAAGTGCTTTACAAGTATCTCATTTGGTTCTCAAAACAACCCTGGGTGGTAGGGCTCTTATTATCATACCCATCTTACAGATGAGAAAACCGGGCTGGGAGAGTTTAAGTGCCTTGCCCGGGGTCACACAGCTCCTAAATGTTTGAGGCTATGAGCCGGGGTCTCCTCATTTACATCTTCTCAACTCCAATTCTTTCAGACGTTTGCCTGGGTTGCCCAGTCCTTACATGGGGAAAGGAATATTTGGTGACCGAGTGTTCTTTCATCTTTGATGAGAAGATAGAATCTTGCCCCCTGTGCCATGGAGAGAGGGAGGAACAGACACATGGGTGGAGGCTGTTGAATCCCAGCCACTTTCTGCACAGCCCTTTGGGATACTGCCCCACTGGCCCTCCCTCTAAGAGCCCAGGGGGCCAGGGGCAAAGGGAATCAACCCTCTTTTGTCAAAAGGCCCCAGATGAGCCTCGAGGAGCCCAATGCAACTCCTGCCTCCCCTTCCCTCCGTGGGATCTACCATTCTCAATGCACCCCCTTCAGATGTATCTGGAAGGGGACACACCAAAGATCAGGACTCCCTGGCTTTGCAGTGATGACCTGGAGCACACCCCTGGCATGAAGCAGGGGCTCAATCAGTGCTCGTGGCATGAATCAAACGGTTTCTCACAGTCACAAGATTGAAGGATAGGGCTGAGGGAGGCTTACAGGCTGTGTGGTCCAGTCTCTGCATTTCACAGATGAAGGAATAGGTCCAGCAAAGCTAGGGGACATGTCTAATGTTCTACAGCTAGTAAGGAGCAGAGTCAGGATTCTAATCCAGGCCCAAGGCTTCCAAATCTACTGTTTCTTCCACTATATCATGATTCTGGGTCAGTTTCTGAGAAGGTGATACTGTAGAACATAGAGGACCCCAAATCTGGAATCAGAGAGGGGATATTTAGATTCCAACTTTGATCCTGGAGGAGTGACCTTGGGTGAGTCACATCTACCTCTCCTTGGGCCTCAGTTTACACATCTATAAAAGGGAATTGGACTAGATGATCTCTAAGGCCTCTTCTAGCCCTGATTCTTATAATTTAGTTCTTCCTTCCTTCCTTTCTTCCTTCCTTCCTTCCTTCCTCTTTCTTTCTTTCTTTCTTCCTTTCTTCCTTCCTCTCTTTCTTTTTCTTTCTTTCTTTCCTTCCTTCCTTCCTTCCTTCCTTCCTTCCTTCCTCTCTTTCTTTCTCCCTTTCTCTTTCTTTCTTTCTTTCTTTCTTTCTTTCTTTCCTTCCTTCCTTCCTTTTCTTTTTCCCTTCCTCTTTCACTCCTTCCTTCCTTCCTCTCTCACATTTCCTTCTGACTCTCCCCTCCTTTGAGTCAGTGAGTTGGCGCAGTGGCACTGGGCCTGCAGTCACAATGACTTGAGTTAGAATTTGACATCAGACACTTACTAGCTCTGTGACCTTGGACAAGTCAGTTGACTTCTGTTTGCCTCAGTTTCCTTAAATGTAGAATGGGAATAATAAGAGCACCTACCTCCCCCCCAAGATTTAATGAGCCTTTTGGCATATAGTAGGCCAATTAATAAACAGAAGTGTGTGTGTGTGTGTGTGTGTGTGTGTGTGTGCTCGAGCACAGGGGTCGGGGAGGGGAAAACCTGATTGGAACCTAGCTCTGGGCCTTTTTCGTAAAGTTTCAGCAAGAGTGACAGAGGGAGACAGGCATTGAGAGAGCCCTGCTCGTCTCCCTCCATGAAGGGGAGAGAATTGGCACATCCCCTGGAATTGTATCCAACCCAGCTTTGGCTGAGCTGGCACCATCCAAGCCCTCCCTGGGGGGAGAGAAGCCACGGGGTGGGCCCCAAGCAGAAGAGGAGGGGGCACAGCAGGGACTGACAGCACCCAGCCCCTGGCAAAGCCTAGGCCGGTATCTCAAGGCCGAAGTTCCAGCTGAACCTGGCCCACAGCATCTGGAACTCCTGCTCCCGGCCCCTGACATGGCTATTTATAGGCTTCATAAGCAAGCACACAGCGTGCCATGGCAACAGCATCGCCCGCACTCGCTCCCTTGGAGACTGAGAGCAGCATTCTACAGAGAGAGAAGCAGACTACAGAGTCGCAGCTCCAATTCTGGGGACATTTTTTTTTATTCCCAAACACATTTTCCTCCTGGAGCCAACATCGTAGCATATTGTACGACCCTTCTGGTCTGCTTGTTCAGCACAGGCTTTACTCTTCTTCCCCCCCTCCTTCCCTCCGCAGGCCCAAGGCCTCACACCTGGGATCACTCAATTCAGCAAGTATTTGCTGAATGTCCTACTACGAGTCAGGGCGGACACAGAAAAAAACCCAGCCCACCCAAACAGTTTCTGTCCTCAAGGAGGGCACCCCTCCTGGGATCCTTTTAATTCGACACATTGAAGCATCTTAAAATCATAGGTTTGGAGCCGAAAGAGACCCCCTCGTTTTAACAGAATTGGGCCTCATCTGTAAAATGGGGTAATAACACCCCCCTTTTTTACTCAATTTTTTTGTCGTTCAGTCAATCAACAATTATTTGTGAAAACATCCGCTACATAACAGGCTTTAAGAATGTAAAGAAAAAAAGGAAACAGGCCCTGCCCTCAGGGAGCTTATATTTTATTGGAAGACACGTGATTAGTACTTTTATTTCCACCCTTTGATAGCTCTCCAATACATAGCACCGGTAGTCTAACATCTATCTTGTAGGGCGCTTTGCAAACCTTAAAATACACCCTTAATTAATGCTGTAGACTTAAGCTATTATTACGCAATGATTTTAATTGGTTTAATCAGTTTTCAGTCACGCTCAACTCTTCGTTTTGGGGTTTTCTGGGCAAAGATACTAGAGTGGTTTGACAGTGCCTTGTCCGGTCCATTTTACAGATGAGGAACCTGAGGCCAACAGGTTTAAGTGACTTGCCAGGGTCACCCAGCTAGTAAGTGTCTGAGGCTGGATTTGAACTCAGGAAGACGAGCCTTCTGACTCCAGGCTCGGCACTCTGTGCACTATGGCGCCACCTAGTGGCCAGTTATGTAAGAATGGCTAGCACTTATATGGCATTTGAAAGTTGGCAAAGTCCCTCATATGTTTTCTCATTTGATCTCCACGACCCTGGGAGTTCGGGCCTATTATTATACCCATTTTACAGATGGGGAAACTGAGGCAAACAGGTTAGGTGACTTGCCCAGGGTCCTACAACTAATAAGTGGCTGAGACTGGATTTAAACTCAAGTCTATATAACTATGCTAATGTTAGTTATTTGTACCTTATTATAGATGAAGAGACCAAGTCAGGGGGAGATTAGATGACTTTCTTGGTGCCACCCAGGACTGGGGGCACACCAGACTTGTCACTGTTATAGTCATATATATGGAATTTCTCCCCTCTCTGTCATATACTAGCTGTGTGACTCTGAGCAAAATCATTCCCCCTCTCAGCCTCACTTTTCCCCTCTGTAAAGTGGGCTCAATAGAATTTACCTCACAGGGTGGTTGTGATGTCGGCTATTTTCATGGCACAACTTAACACACAATGCTTGGATTTTGCAGATGAGGAGACCGAGCGCAGTAACTTGTCTAAAATCATTTCTAGATTTTGACCTGGGAAGAAGCCTCTAGTCCAACCTCCTCAGAGTTGGTGAGATTTTAGGATTATAGATTTAGCACAGAAAGGAACTTTGGAAGCGACTAGGACCAGCCCTTCTCCTCCCCCTTCCCTTTTACAAAGGGGGAAACTGAGGCCCGGGGAAGTGCGGTGGTTTGTCCAAGGCTGTACTTATAACAAGCGGCTGAGCTGAGTTTCAAATCCTTGGCCTCTGACTCCGAATCCAGGGTGATGTCAGAACCAGCCTTTCCTCTCTTTCTTGGGGGGTGGTGCAGGGTGGTCCCCGTTTCTCCCAGTTCCTCAGCTGGGGCTTTGCCCTGGGGCTCCAGGCGGCCCATTTGGCGGTTCTCAGCTCCATTCCGGGCTTCCTCATTGTGGCATCTTCCGTTCTGGCTCAGCCCTCCGACACAGAGGGGCCAGAGGAAGTTGCCTGGTTTTTTGTTTTCTCTCCCTCATAATAGAATCGGAACATTAAGTCAGAGGGGGTCAGCCTCCCCACATATCATTAGCAGCCATGCCCGCCTCCGATATCGGAGCGGTTTGCCAAATTCCAGTCTTGCTCAAAGGGGCCTAAGTGATTCCTTGGCTGCCGAGGCCAGAACCATCGGAGCCTGTCGGCTTGGGGTGCTTTGAACTAAAAGGCTTCTCCTGTCATAGGCCCTGCAAAAACAGTCTTATGGGCTGAGCATCAAAACCGGTGGGACGGGCTTGGCTTCCCCCTCCTTGCATACACGCTCACTTACCCCCCCACTGCACCCAGGAGCCTTTTCCAGACAAGTCCATCCAGGTAGAGCTGCCCGCAGGGGCCCCAGGAACACCCAAGGGGCAGCTTCTCACCAATGAAACCTCCAATCTCAGGGCCCTTCCTGGGAAGGGGGTGCGGGCTGGGCACCTGGAAGGTGAGCTCTTCTGGGAGATAATGCCAAATGACTGATCTAACTTGAGGAGGGGAGGGAGAGAGGAGAAAGGCCTTGAAGGATAGTGTATGTGGGCGTGAGAGTTTCCTGGATGTCTGCCTGAGGTCTGATGCAAAATGGGCATACACGACCTTGAGTCACTGGCTCAGGCACTGCTTGAAACACTCTGGAAGCATGGCCTGTCTTTGCAAACCATGCTCTGTGCTCTGCAGCTGGGGCCAAAGCAAATTGTGTGCCACCCCCTAGCCCCTCCATTCCTCCAGCTCTCGGCCCAGGCTGCTTCGCTAGTCGTTTGAAAAAAATTAATATTTTATTGATGTCTGGTTTTTACATGACCTAAATTTTCCCCTATATCCTTCTTCCTCTTCAGTCCCAGAGAGACATCACTCTTATAAGAATTTTTTTTGAAAAGAGGAAGATTTGGCAATTCAGAAAAAATGATCAGTGCACAAATACATAATGTTCTACACCTCAGTGAAGGAGTGGGGAGGGGGGCTTCTCCTAGCTCTTCTTTGTTCCCCTCTCCCACCTTCTCCAGCACTGGGGGAGAGGGGGAAGGTGCCCAGCTGGAGGAGGCTAGGTACCCAGTGTGTGCCAGAAGAGCATGGTAGAGCTTGTAAGTGTGGGAGTAAGGGGTTAGGGGGAAATCTCTCTCTAGGGCTGTGACCTGCCCAAGATTCAGAGTCCTCTCAGACCTTTAAGACTTTCTTTTGATGGATGAATTGGAACGGCAGGTTGTTTTTAATCAATCAACAAGCATTGGGTGAGCCTGGGCTACCAGGTGCTAGCACTGTACTAAATGCTGGAGTTACAGAGAAAGGTAAAGACAATCCCTGCCCTCCAGGAGCTTACTTACATTCTAAGGGAGAAACGCAACACCTAAATAATTAGGTACATAAAAACTATATACGGACTAGATGAAAAATAATCTCAGAGGGGAAGATGGGAAGCAGGGACGGGGAAAGGCCTCTCCTCGTCTCTAACCCTTCCATCCAGGGCCTCTAGGTTGAACTCAATCAGGAAGAGGAAGACCTGAGTTCAAATCTAGCCTTTGAAACTCGCCCAGGTTTCCTAAAACCGGCAGCGCTTTCTTTATCCGCCTTGGCAGAGATGATTTAGCTCGAAGGAGAATGGAAAGGGTTAAGCAGGTTTGTTGAGTGGGGCTCAGGTTAAACGGGGAAAGGCAGCCAGGTGCAGCTTGGCCCCCTGCCTACCCCGCTTCCCCACTCCCTTCTTCCCTATCACCTTCTCACATGCACGCACAAGCAGGTGTGCACACACTCAGACAGACCGACAGACGGGAGACAGGCCCCCACGTTCCCCCTCCGGGGCTTGCTTGCATTCCTTGGGAGGAGGGGCTCCACCCTTGGGCTGGGCCACGCCCTCTCAACGGGCTCCTGGCTTCTGACTGGGGGCTCTTCCTCAGCGCGAATGTCCAGGCCCTGGGACCTCGAAGGGATGGCCTCCTTCTGTCCCTGGGGCAGGCTGCTTTCTTCTAATCCCCGGAGATTTTCCTACCCCTTAGCCCTGGGCTGGATGGTTTTCCTGCTCCCATTGGCCCTGTCCAGGAGCAAGGAGGGCCAGGGAGGCTCCTTCTGCCACCCTCTACCTACCTCCCCTAGTTAGGTCTGTCTCGTGCCAACCAGGCAGCGGGCCCTTCTCCGAATGGGTCTGTGCTGAGCTGGGGAGCCAGCCTTTGCTCCGAGTCTTTCCTCACCTCCTCCGGGAAGCCTGCCTAGATTAGCGGCATGCTTGTTAATTGTTTAACAACTGGCTCGCCAGGGGGAAAAAGATGCACTCGGGACACACTTTTAAATATAATCTGAAATATCAACATTTTCTCCACCACTTTCATCAGTCTCTTTAGACAATTACAAAACAGGGAATCAAGGCCCTGCTTTGTAGTTCTGCTGATTTATGAGGTGGGAAATACAAAGAAAAGTAACCATCGGCTCCTTCGGGAGGCTAAGCTAGCTTTGGCACAGCCCTGCCTGGGTCACCCGCTTCGTTCCACTTCCCGTGAGTCATAGGTGAGGGGTTGGCTGGCACCACGCTTTCGTACTTATTACCGTTGGTCCCCAATTGAACGCAAACGCTTTGCGCTCTGCTGTCTCCTATGCCTCCCACTGCCTGGCACATAGAACATTTGTGATTTCGTTGATTCAGGGAACTCGGGAATGAGGAAACGCCTTCTTCCAACGCCTTCTCTGCAAACCGTAGAGATCTGCCCGCATCGCAGAGAGTGTAAGTGACTTGTCCAGGGTCACCTGGCCTCTCCGGCAATCTCATTAGGTCTCGTGGATTCAATCCCCGTCTCTAGGCGGATGGTTCTCATAGCTGCTTATCAAACTCCAGTCTCTTTCCCGACCTTTTTGCTTCTATCTCTGATGGACTATTGGGCACCTTGTACTGGAGGTCCCGTAGACATCTTAAACTCAACACGTCCAAAACGGAACTCATTCTCTTTCCCATCATAAACTGTCGCGCGCCCTCACAGCTTCGGCGTTACCATGGAGGGCACCACCATCCTCCCAGCGCCTCAGGCTCACAATCCAGGAGCGGTCCAGGGCGCCTCACTATCTCTTACCCCGCAGATTTGAGCTCTTGTTAAGACCTGTCAATGTCACCAATGAGACAAGGCAGCATCTCTCCAATTCACTTCCTTCTCTCCCCTGACATTGTCCTCCCCTCCCCGTACATGCTTGCTCACCTCCCTCCTGGAGTTTTGCAATAGCTGCTGGGGTACCTGCCTGCCTCAAGGCTCTCCCCACTCCAGTCCAGCCTTCATTCCGTCACCGAAGTGATTTTCATAAAGCGCAGGTCCGACCACGTCATCCCCTCCTCAACAAACTCCAGTGATTCCCTATTGCCTCTAAGACCAAATACAAAACACTCTGTTTGGCATTCAGAGCCCTTCGTAAAGTGACTCACCCCTGCCTTTCCAGCCCTCTTAAGCCCCCATACAGTCTCTTTAATCCATCAAAACTGACCTTCTGTCACCATCAGGGATATTGGGAAGCCAGTTTAGAGCTAATTGTTAAATTTTCAGTGTGTTCATTCATACCTCAGAAATCAGAGCTTGATTTCTTGCTCTGTTGATTGTGGCTGGAGACTTACTTAAGAAACTGAATGAAAACAAAATCCTAATAGTGCAGATTAAACTTAAAAGTTTGTCTGGTGTATAATTATTTTTTTCTCCAGAGACCCAATTGCTAAACATTTACCGACATATCTTTGCATACCATATTCTACATCCCATCTGTACCTGTACCGCAGGTCTAGACCTGCCTCAGTGGTCCAGAATGCCACTATAAACTTGTTTTGGTGTATATATGGCCTTTTTACGAAAAAAAAAAATCAATGACTTCCTTACCTCTTTGGCATATGAAACTAGCAAGAGAATCTCTGTTTTAGCCTCTTTATTTGCATAATCCCAGATTGCATTCCAGGGTGGTTATGCCATTTTGCAACTTCACCAACAATGTATTAGTTTGCTAGTCTTTCCACACCCTCTCCAATGTGGGCTAATATTATTATTTCATCGCTAGCTGTATCTTCTGTGAAGGGCTGCTACTTCACACACTCATCCTATCTCAAGGGTGTAAGGTCCTTGTGAGCAGGAAGTAGGTGTTAAAAGGCTTAGCCTAGTCAGAATCCTACAACTGGAAGGGACCTTCAAGGACAACCCACACCTGAACAGCAACCCTCTGGATGACACTGCTTAACACATGGCCTCTGCTTGAAGACCTTCCTTCAATGAGGGAGAAGCTACCACCTTCCAGGGTGGCCCATTTTGCTTTGGGATGGTTCTAACTGTTAGAAAGTTTTTCTTGACATCAAGCCTCTTCCTATCTGCTCTCTGAGGCCACGTGGAACCCATCTGATCCCTTTGCTACATGGCAGACTTTCAAATACTTGAAGACAGCAACCATACCCTCCCTTAGTCTTCTCTTTCCAGGCTAACCATGCCCAGTCCCTTCAACTGATCCTCAGTCAAGGACTCAAGGCCTTTCATTTACTGGTCACCCTTCCCTGGGAACTTGCCAACTTATCAATGTTCTTTAGGCTATGGGGGCTCAAGCTTGTAGGTGTACAGTTAGTGTCTGCTGGTTGCATGATTCTTGGGTGCCCAAGATTAACTTGCCTATTGCCCATCCAGCCCCAAATCAGTGGCTCTTAAGGCATGGGAAGCTCAGGTGGAAGTATCCAACTGTACCTACCTGAAGTTCCACTGCATGTGCAATTCCAGTCAATGGAAATGGATCCAAATGGCCCTTGAGTCTGCTCCAGGGACTCATTCCTAGGGACCCACAGCAGCTATATCTGCAAACTCAGTCAGCGTCTGGTCTGTTCTTTGGAACTTGCCTTTGATGGAGCTGGACCCACACCTGGAATCTTTCCTAACCCTACCTCTTTGTTTCAGAAGGGCACCATTACAGGAGGAGCTGGGGAGCTAGGGAAGACGACTCCTCAACTTTGCTCTTAGCCCCACTTGACTAGGTTGTTTGGTCTTTTTTTATTCTGAGATGTAGGCCTAGGAATAGAAGTATTTGTGTCCCAGCTCTCGGGCCCAGGGAGACCTGCTGACCCCATTGTCCCCCAGATTCGAGGTTCTCCTAGTTGTTCTTAAGAAAGGGATGCTTTTGCTGCAGAGAGGAGGTTTAAAGGCTGCGTTGGGACATGGGGTTAAACAGGCCCAAACCCATCCCAAAGGGAAGGGGCTGGGAGATTTATAGCCTGCATGAAAATAAATAAAAGAGAGGATGGAGTCATTGCCTGGCACCCTCTGCTTCTTCCCTCCCACCCCAGGGCTGGAAAACAACATTATGCTAAAAGACTCTTCTTGCTTTCTCTTCCTCCTCCTTCCCTCCCTCCCTCTCTCCCTCCCTCCCTTCCTCTCTCTCTCCTTTCTCTTTTTCCCCCTCCCCCCTTTTTGTCTCTGTCTCGCTCTCTGGGTCTCTGTCTCCCTCTTTCTGTCTCTTCCTCCGTTACCACTCTCTTCTCTTTCCTCTCCTCCCTTTTTCTTTCTTCTCTCTGCCATTCTCTCTTTCCTTTCTCTCTCTTTCCTTTCCCTTTACTTCCCCTGATCTCTGTCTCTCTCTCCTCTGCCTCATGTCTCCCTTTCTCTTTTCTCTTCTCCCTTCTTGTCCCCCCCATCTGTATGCCTGTCTCTTCCTCCTCCCTCCCTCCCTCCCTCCCTCTCTCTCTCCCTCCCTCCCTCCCTCCTTCTCTCCCTTCCTCCCTC
>CM053582.1:83980730-84022468 GCA_028627135.1 Pseudochirops cupreus
TTTTTCTGTTTGTTTGTAACTTCTGTTTGTATTCTCTGAAGTTCAGGGTGCCGACTTTTCCCCCTGAACTAGGTAAATGGTATTTGATTGATTAAAGTAAGATTGTTAACCCACTTTGAGTTGCTTTCCTTTAGAAAAGCAGATCTAAGAACCTGTGCTAGTAGCCGCCCTAGGTATGCTAGGGTGCTTGCCGATACAGAGGGCCAGGGTTCATTGCGAACACTTTCCAGGACTTTTTCCATTTCCAACTTTGGGGATTGGCCCTAAATAAAAAAAAAGTCCAGCCCTTCTGGGAAAGCTCCCCAATGTAGCATTCCATTTCTTTCTTTTTTAAAAAAACTTTTATTTATTTTAGTTTACATCATTCATTTCCACGAGATTTTGAGTTACAAATTTTCTCCCCATCTTTCCCCTACCCACCACCCCAAAACAGCCATCCCATTGTATAACCCCTCCCCCAATCTATTCTCTCCTATGTCCTCCCCTATCGCCCCTCTGACTTTCCGTAGCATTCCATTTCTGAGGCTTCTAAGGGTCCTATTTTATAGAGGGGAGGGTGGGGGGAAGTGCTGAGCTTACAGATTTTACTGCAGTGGGTGGGGCAGGCCTGTCAAGATTGACCTCATTCACATACTCCTGACCCTGTTCATCTCTTCCTGATGTACTACTGTCCCTCTCTGGAGTAGGACTGGAGATCCTCTCTCCTCTCTGGACAGCTACTGCCTCAGGGGCTGCTCAGCTCTACGACTTAGGAAGGCTATTCCGCCTCTCTGTTGTGGGCATTTTGGTGGGACTGGCCCCCTTTCTGGTTCTGCACATAGTGGATGAATGGAGCTGCCCCCTTTCTCCTGGACA
This sequence comes from Pseudochirops cupreus, assembly GCA_028627135.1. Classification (NCBI taxonomy): domain Eukaryota; kingdom Metazoa; phylum Chordata; class Mammalia; order Diprotodontia; family Pseudocheiridae; genus Pseudochirops; species Pseudochirops cupreus. The sequence continues at coordinate 83,981,586 of CM053582.1, forward strand.
TTGTGGCTGAGCTAGGTGCTTCCTCCTCACCCATCTATGCTGGGCATAGTGGATGAGTGGGGCTGCCCCATTTTCTCCTGGGCATTGTGACTGAGCTAGATGCCCGCCCATCTATACCGGGCATTGAAGTTAATGGGGCCCTTCTCCACCCCACTTCCCATGTTGGTGTTTGAGCTTGTCTGTTCCACCCTCTAATCCTGGGGATTCAGGTTTCAGTGGGGGCTTCTCCCCTCTCTATTCTGGGAATAGGGGCTTAGTGGAGCTGCTCCCCTCTGTCCCAGGCATGACCCATCTGTCTGGGGCTAAGAACAGATGCAAGGGAGGAGGGTGAACTGAGATTATGAAGAGAATGTGGGGTCCAAAGGAAGAGGTACTGTGGCAGTGGGGATAATTTGCCCCCTTTCTGCAGTGAGAAAGAGGGGAGCAGAGATAGCTCTAGAGCTAGGTGAGGTCCTAGCCCAAGCCCTTCTTTTAACAGATGAGGAACTCCAGCCGCAGTAGGTGTCTTGTCCAAGGTCACACTGATAATAAATGCTAATGGTGGGATTTGAACCTAGATTGTCTGACTCCAGAGTCAATCCTCTCTCCACTGCACCACATGGGAAAAAGGCTAGAAGGCTCTCAGGCTCCCCTGGGGAGCCCTTTCAAGGCCCCTGGGAAGATCAAGAAGGCATTCTTCTCCAGGTGCTCCTAAGTCCCAAGATCATATGTCACCCTCTGAACATTCAGAGATTGTCAGGATCACATTCTCCCCCAGGAAGTCTTAAGGGAGTCTTACCTCTCACTCCCTTAGGATCCTTCCTAATCCACTCCTCAGTGCCAGGGAGTGCATGAGGTGGTGACTTCATGGCTGTGCTTAGTTCTGAGCACATCAGTTTAGGAAGGATGCTGATAAGCTGGAGAGTGTCCTGAGAGGACGACTAGGACAGTGAAGGGTCCTGAAATCACGTCATGTGAGAATCAAACCAGCTTAGGTGAGGCAGAAAGACCTTGAGGGAGAGACTGGAGGCAGGCAGGTGCTGGGCGAGACCAATAACCACCATCATCTCAGGCTCCACTTCCCCATAGACCCTGCTGGAGACAATCCAGTACTCTGGGTCCCTATTCCAAGAATCCCTGGAATAGCAGCTCTCCAGACCACCAACTGCTTTCAGACTAGACTTCTCAGTCACCATTGAGGGGAGCAACCCTTGTGGAAAAGAGGTGCCTTATCCCCACTACCATCCCCACCAACTGCCAGCAATGGGGAGGTGAGCCCAAGGACTCGGGGAGGAACAGCACTCCCCAGAACGCCAGCCCTATTTCCAGCCTAGCCATCAGCCAGGGAAGCAATGCCTGTGGATCGGTTAGCCACTGCCAGCACTACCACCAACTGCTGACCACCTGTCACCAAAAGACTAGGAAAGTTGAGCTTCCCAAAGCAGAAAGGCAGCTTGGGGGGAGAGACGGGAGGCATGCATGTGCCCCTCCACTGCCACCGCCTTGACCACCATTTACTCTCAGCCCCCAGTGGAGAAAGCCAGACCAGGCGCCTGAACCTGAGAACCTTAGTAATAGCACCAAAGCCGTATTTCCAGCCCAGCTCATCCCCCCAACAACCTCAGCCATCAGCCAAGAAAGCAGCTCTTAAGGAGATGCCACTTGGCAGCCCGCCTCCTCTGCAGGTGACATAGCCCCTGCTTCCTCAGCAGCCACAGCTCCTGGACACCTGGAAGAGAAAGCTCTTTCCACCAAAGACACTGGATTTGTCAAATGACCCAACATCAGCAAAGGGAATGGCTTGATCAATGGAAACGCCATTAGAGAAGGTGGCCCATCCTGCTTTGCTTTGCTTCCCCCAAGGACCATGGGATCTTCCCATCTGATTTGCAGCTGAAACCTTCTGTATGTGTGTTGTCTCCTCCATTAAGTTCTGTGAAGGCAGGAGCTTCTTTAAAGCCCAGAGTGCTTTTCCATCTATGTCTCTAGGGTTTAAAAAAGGGACTTGCACATTGAAAGCGCTTAACAAATACTTTTATTAATGTAATAAGTTAATTAACAACAGTGCCTACCTCACAGGGTTTTTGTGAGGATCAAATGAGTATTTGTAAAAGTCCATCGCAATGCCTGGCACATAGTAGGTGCTATGTATAAATGCTCATTCCTTTCTCCTATCATAATTCCTGGCACATAGTAGGTGCTATGTACAAACGTTCATTCCCTTCTCCTATCATAATTCCTGGCACACAGTAGTGCTACTTATAAATGCTCATTCCCTTCTCCTATCACAATGCCTGGCACATAGTAGGTGCTATGTATAAATGTTCATTCCTTTTCCTATCATAATGCCTGGCACATAGTAGGTGCTATGTATAAATGTTCATTCCTTTTCCTATCATAATGCCTGGCACATAGTAGGTGCTATGTATAAAGGTTCATTCCCTTCCCCTATCATAATGCCTGGCACATAGTAGGTGCTATGTATAAATATTTATTCCCTTCCCCTGTTTCCATTCATTCATTCATTGATTTTTTTCACACATTAGTTGAAGAAACTGGAGGTTGTTAACCCAGAGGGGGCTGGCATGTGGTCTTCCAGTATTTGAAGGCTTGTCATATGGACAAGGGATTAGGTCTGTTCTTCTTGGCCCCAGAAGGTCCAGCTGGGGCACTGTACTCCTTGAGAGAAGTTGCCAAGAGGCATGTTCAGATTTGATGTAAGTGGAGGGAGGACAGGCCTGTCCCATGTTCTCTTTGGGAGCTATGTCTCTCAGGAGCTTGTGAGAAGACCAGTAAGCTCCCAGCGTGACTGGTTTAAAAGGAAGACAAGAGTCTGACAGGAGGACCAGGAATAGGCTCCATTATGGATGGGAAAGCCAGAGAAGATGATAGGAGGAAAATGAAGGCTGAAACTTGACCTAACAGTCTAGGGGTTCCACTGCTGTGACAGAAGGTGCTCAAGCTGACCCTGTGCAGTGAGGACCCTCACTCTGTGCTGTGATGCCCAGAAACTCAGTGTGCCCTGCCCTGCTGCTACGAATACTAACCTAATGCCCTGGGGCGAGCCACTTGGGGTTGGTTGCTCCTGCTGTGCTGTGGGGTGGCTGGAGAATCCCAGAGAGATGAATCAGCAGCTGAGATCAGTGCACCCTGGGACACTTGTGTAGGGATGAGGCAGCTTTGGGAAATGGAGGCTTAATCTAGGGAGATTCCTTGGACGTAGAGGTTCATGAGATTTAGATGGAAAGGGATGATTACCTTTTGGGTTCCAAGAACCTTAGAGTGACCCAGAAGGGGGCAAACACTTCCCAACAAGGAGACCTATCCAAAAGTAGATGGCTTTTCTCTCACTGGAGGTCATTGAGCAAAGCCTACCACAGACTATCTGGCTAGCTCCTCTTTCCACTTCCTGATTTGGGGAAATCTGGGAGATGGTGGCAGAGCGTTGGGTGCAAGGTTTCCTCCTGGGTGTCAAGCTGCCTCTCTGCTTCCCCTTAAGTGGCTCCTGGGCCTCAGTTTCCTCAACTAACAAGATAAAGGAGCAGGACTAGATGGTCTCTCATGCCCCTTTGAGCCCTAAATCCTATGGCCCTATGAAGGGGATGCAAAAGGATTAGTGCTAAGCCAAGGAGGGCTGGCAGTGAGAGGCAAGGGGCTAGGCAGCTGAGCAAAGCCCTTGCACATGGGTTTTTATCAGGTGTTTTAGCAGATATTACAATCTCCCTTCTTTCAGGAAAGGAGATGCTGGAATTCCTGAAGAAGCTTATTTCCTATTTGTTTTTACTGTATTTTGTCAATCACATCAACATCTAAAGACTTTTGAAAAATTGTAACATGTGTATGTGGGAGACATTGATTCCTTCGACAAGCAGACAGTTTGATTATTTATGGACTCGAGGGGCACTTGTGATAAGTCTGAGGCCTCTCAAGGTTCCCCAGAAACCAGTGAAGAAGTGACTTTGAAATCTAAGTATGCATGAAATGCAGCTCTGAGTTAGGGGCCCCTAGGGCCAGCACAGGGCTGTCTTCCTCAGGTGCAGGGGGCTGCAAATCAAATTGAACAGCTCTCATTCTATTGGGAAGTGGGGAGGCAATGTGGTAACAGAGCCTGTACACCAGGTATACACGTAAGCTCTATGCTATCCAAGTAAGACGTGTACTTCCACAGGGGTTCTCTAAATGCAGTTCAGCCAAGAGAGAGGCCCTAATCCCATTGAAGAGGAAATTCCACAGTCTTGAGGGAGATGAGCTGTAAATCAGGGATATATTGTAGATCCAGCTTTCCCTACATATCTGAAGATTCCAAAGTCTGTCTGTCTCTCCTGCCCCAGCTCTCCACCTTCCTCTCTCTCCTTTCCTCTCCCTCTCTCCCTTGTGTCTCTTTCTTTTTCTCTCTCTGTCTCTGTCTTTCTCTCCTCTCCCCCCTTGTCAGGAGTTAGTCTCAAAGAGACTAACATAGGTGTAGGAAAAAAAATACCTTTTACCTGGAGCTCTGCCTCAACCCCTGACCATCATGCAGGCACTCGGTCTTGTGTTAGCATTATCTCCATCAGTCCAAAGTCACAACAGAATAGCAATACCGAAAATGACCCAGACATGGGAAACCTGAGCTACATAAACAAAATAACTGAGGAGGCTGTGGACTAGTGGCTGAAAAGTTGACTTTGGAGTGAGGAAAGGCTGAGTTCAAGTCTTGCCTCTGACATATATTTGTTTGTGTGACTTTGGGCAAATTACTTAACTTCCCAGTGCCCCAGGCAACCCTCCAAGACCCTGGAGGTGCCAGTTTGCTCCTCACCAGGAGCTTCCTGTGTTCATGAAATCATGGGTCTGGAAAAAAGAGAAGAAGAAGAAGAAGAAGAAGAAGAAGAAGATACATACACGGAGTCATTTTCACAAATTCTCTGCAGTTTGAGGTGGCGGGGAGGAGGAGGAAAGTCTTCATTTCTGTAGAGTTGGCATTCCAGCTGGGCTTTGAGTTAAGCTTGGTTTCCTTGAACAGAGTAGATACTTTTCAGATTTTTTGCTGAATGGACCTAAGTGGAATTAGATGAAAATTCAGCTTTAACTAGAATGATGTGACACAGAGGAAAGAAAGGAGGGGACGGGGGTGATGCACACAGAGATCGCCGCAACATGAAGGGAAACACTAAGAGGAAGACAATTTCACATTAGGTGTTTTTCTTTTCTTTTTTAAAACAGTTTTCGTTGGTGTCTCGTCTTTTTTGCTTCTTCATAGTTTTCTCACTGTCCCTCCCCCTCCCCTTCCTCCTTCCATGCTATACACACACACACACACACACACACACACACACACGTTCAACATTCACTTTTGATATTTGTGTGTGGGGGGTGTTATTTCCATTTACATTGTGGCAATTTCTGCGTCAGTTGTTTTCTTGGTTCTGCTGACTTTACTCTGCATCAGTTCATAGAGGTTTTTCCATGCTTCTGTAACATGCATCATGCGTTCCAGCATAGTCATATTCCATTATCTTCACGGACCACAATTTGTTAACCAACTGATTGCATCTACTGTTTCCAATTTGTTGCTATCAAAAAAGTGCCACTACGAATATTTTGGTATGATTTTTTTTCCTTCTCTTTCTTCTTGTTGACGACTTCCTTGGAAGAATAAGCACAGTAATGGAGGGTCTCGGTCAAAGAGTCATATTTTAGTCACCTTACTTGCATAATTCCAAATCGCTTTCCAAAACCCATTAGCAGTTCTACCAACAACAAATCAGTGTGCCTTTTGTCCTGCCCTTGCTCCCGCATGACCACTGGCATTTTTTCAGATTATTTTCTATGACTAATCTTGGTCTAGACAAAGAGATGTGAAAACATACTTCCTTCCTCTTGCTAAAGAAGTGGAGGTCTACATGAGAAAAATGTTGCACCTACCACTTTTTTTTTCTTTTTTGGTCTATTGGTTTTGCTACATTATTTGTCTATGTTAGAAGAGAGGGCTATTTATAAGGATATGTAAAAAATGAAAGGCATTTATGAAACTAAAAAAACATATATAAAACTTACCTCATCTGGAGGCAAACTAAGTTTGATATTTTAGAAAAAACCCCAGTGATCCTTGCCCATAAGTTGTGCTTCCCACAGGGCTGACCCTTCTTCACAAGCCACTACTGGAGCCAAGAGCCTTCACCCAGTCCTGGCCTGGCTGATGAACCCAGCAATGCTCGGTCTGCTTCTTACTGTCATGTGTTTTGGGACTTTGGGAAATTACAACTGTATTTTTCAGAATGAAATAGTGAAGCTCTGTCCCGTGACATGCTGGAAATAATGCTGACTGCTGTCTCACTTGTGGACAGGGTGTTTTGTCCTCAATTGGAATGTCATTTTATCTTGTTTGGGTTTTCCAAGTTGGGTTTTTGTCTTGATGGGAAAAGCTCTAATGGGGAGACAGACACTGGCTCATTATAGCAGGGAATGGTGTTTTAAAGGCATTCTCAAAAGAGCACATCTGGAAATTCTTCCATCATTTTCAAAATCAGTAAGATGGAACAGTCTAGTGAATGGAAACATGGCTGTAGAGGGCTGGTGAACGTCTAACCAGCAGCTAGTGCCTCAACTCAGTCCCTCCTCCTGTCCTTACAAGCTACCGCTGGGCCCTGCCATCCCCTGAAGCTATGGCCTCTACCTCTTCTCCTTTTCATGGCTGGCCAAGCATCGCTGGACTTGAACTGGAGTGAGAATGGTCTGGAACGCAGTGCTGTCCTGCTACTAGATTCTGGGAGTAGAAAAGCTATCCTGCTTTAACGATTAATTAGTATTTATCTCACATAATTACTGAGAGGACTTGTCCAATCAGTTGTCGCATCTTGTTGGTGCTGTGCCCAGGGCACCTTCAGAACCTCTCACTTTCTTCCCACTTACACCAATGCTTCTAACCTGGGGGGTGGGGGGGGGCTGGGACTGAGGCTTGCCAGACCGTTGCAGTGGCCTCCAGGGTGGTCTCGCTGCCTGCAGTCTCTCCCCTCTCCGATTCATACTCTACACCAAGGCCAAAAACGTCTGCTTGAAGCCTCGGGTCTGACCACCTCACTTCCCTCTTCAGAAATCTGTCAATGGTTCTTTGTTGCCTTCGGGACAAAATATGAATTCTTCCTTCTGCCATTTAAAATCTTCCAGAGTCTTGTCTTTGAGCACTTTATATAAAACTTAACGGAATGGAGCAGTGGAAATGTCAGTGGCTTTGGAGCTACAGAGCCTGGGTTCAAATCCTGCCTCTAACACTTTCTTCCTTTGATACCATTGGCAAGTCACTCGGCCTCAATTTCTCCATCTGTAAAATGGCAAAGGTGGGGGTGTGTCATGGGGAGGGGTGGGGTTTAGGCTAGACTCTGGGTCCTTTCCATCTCTAGAGCTGTAATCCTATTACAGACTGGATTACAAATTTGGTGATTCAATTGTACTTAAGAGTGGGCAACCCTACCCTTTCCATTACAAATGTACCAGTGCAGATGGCTGGCTAACCTATTAATCATCCAATCAGCATCAGAGAATAGAATTGGAAGGGACTTCAGAGGCCAACTGGTCCAACTGTACTTGATCAATAATCCTCTCAGCGATAAGACATCCAAACTTTGTCTGCAGACAACCCAGAGGTTACCCATTTCTCTTTTGGCTAGCTCTAATTGTTTTTCAAAAGACAGCTACACAGTGCAATGGATAGAGTCAGGAAGACTCATCTCCTTGAGTTCAAATCCAGCCTCAGACACTTCTTAGCCATGTGACCCTGGGCAAGTCACTCCACCCTGTTGGCCTCAGTTTCCTCATCTGTAAAATGAGCTGGAGAAGGAAATGGCAAACCACTCCAGCGTCTTTGCCAAGAAAACCCAAAATGGAGTCATGAAGAGTTGGATACTACTGAACAGCAACAATAATTGTTTTAAAAAAATTTTCTCTCTCTCTCCTTATGTCCAGACTCTGAGATGTCTGTCCTCCCAATTCTGCCCTCTGATACCAAGTGGAACAAGCCAATCCCTCTTTTATGCAAATAGCTGTTTGGCTACTTTCTCCCAAGTCTTTTAACCCTTCACCATGTTGGCTACCTTCTTCTGGCTGGGCTCCAGGGAATCAGAGCTCTCCCTGGCACGGGGCCCCAGGACTGAATACAACACTCCACTGGTGTTCTGGGTGTTGAGCATGGCAGAGGGCAGAGTGCAGAGGGGCCCATCCCCTCCCCCTGCTGGGATGCTAAGCTTTTCCAGTGCAGCCTAAAAGAGAATCAGCTACTTCCCCTTCCATATCACAGACTAGCAATCAGTCTGTTCAAACTCTCAAATCTCTTCCAGAGGGGTAGCTGTTTCTCTCATTTGACCTCTATCTGCCTCAGTTTCCTCATCTGTACAATGGGGCTAAAAAATAGTACCTATAGTTGCAGTGTTGTACAGAGTGGCAGTGAGAATAAATGAGATTCTATCCACATCGATAATCGAGAAATAGGTGGTATATGTCTAGATAATCTATGGATGATATAAATGTACTTATGATCTATACCTATGTGATGGATGCATATGCAATCTATGGATGACATACGTATCTATAATATGTGTAATACACAATTTGTATAATCCATAAAAGGTGACATATATATATATATATACATATAAAATCTATAGATACATTTATATAGATAGATAACACTTGGCAAAACTTAAAGTGTTATGTAAACTATTATTCTCTTGTATTTGTGGAGTTTTGAGCCTGATCCAAGGCTCCCCACCATCTCATTTGGCCCATCCCTCCTAATGCCTCCACCACCAAGCAGGCAAGAGAGAAACTATGGCCTCGCGGTCAGAGAATAACTCCAGGCTTTCAAGGCTGCTGTTTCCAGGTCCCTCCATGGGATGGATGCTCAGCACTCCCCGTGCGGGGCTGGGCCTGTCTTGGTTCCTCCCAGCTGGGGTCGCCGGATCTTTCAGTCTGTGGAACTCTCCACGTTTTCTGGGCTAGCTCACATCTAAGGCAGTGCCTGGTCTCTCTGCTGATTTGCTGGTTAACAATGTGGCCTTTGTGCCAGGGGCGCAGATCGGAGCCAGCCTTTTGTAATATTATTGAGGAAAAAATGGTGAAGAAGGGAAGCCACAGAAAGGGGCAAAGAGGCCATGAGTGGGTGTGGGGCTAAAGGGCATGAAGAATGGCCATTGGGGAAGGGGTGGATGGGTCATTTGGTCATCAGGTTGCTTTTTACTCTTTCTTTTTTTTCGGCCACCCTCTGACTATCTTTCTGTGTGGACACGATTTTTCCTCGCTGGTTTATCACCTGAAAATGAATTTCCCCGTGCCTTGATTGCCATGGGAGGAGGCCTTCTCTGCCCCCTGCCCCAATTCTCTCCCTGCCGCCCGCCACCACCCACGTAAGAGCTCTTTGTTTAAGACGTAAGTGCTCAGGAAGGCTGAGGCGAGTTTCCAATTTGGAATGGGCAGTGTGTCAGGAGCAAACAAGGGATCATCTGTGCACAATCCAGCCAGGGCTCTGGCGAAATTTCCTCTGAGGCCACAGAAAAAGGAACCTCTGCATTCATAAACTTAGGGGGCTGGTTGAGATCCCTTGCCCACTGAGCGGCACTGCCCCCTAGGCATGCCAACCAGGATGAATGCTTCCAGTGATGAGATGAAGGCAGAAAACAAGCACTCACTTGGATTTCAGGGATTTAGGGGAAGCTGGGGAATAGCTTGGCCTGCTTGGGACTGACCAGGCCTGCCAAGTCTGCCACCGGAGGTGTCTACGTTCAGCCATCCTGAATAATTATGTATTACAGGGTTATGGATGAAGAGCTCAGAGGTTTGGACCTCAGAGGTCAACTTAGTCCTCCAGTTACATGGGGTGAGAGAAAGAGCTCCAGCTGTGAAATGAGAGGCCCCAGCTTCAGATTCTGCCTGTAATGCTCAAATACGTGGACAAATCTCTTGGCTCCCCTGAGCCTCATCTCCAAAATGAGGGCCATGGATGAGGTTGTCTCTGACCAAGCTCCCAGCAAGCTCCAGGTGTGTGACTTCTTGTTTTACAGACAAGAAACTCGAAATTCAGAGTTGAAAAGTGACTTGTCTGAGGGTCACATAGATCCTAAGGTGCATAGGGGGATTTCAGCAAGGGCCTCTGACTGATGCGAGCCCATACCTTGCTCTGTCCTAGGCATCTCATGCTGAGACTCCAGTTTTATTCCACTAACATTTAGTAAGTGCCTAATACCTGTGTGTTCTGGGTGCTAGGGCACTAAACATGAGAGAGAGAGACAGAGAGAGACAGAGAGAGACAGACAGAGAGACAGAGAGAGGGAGGAGAGAGGAGAGAGACAGAGAGACAGAGACAGAAAGAGAGACAGAGACAGAAGGAGAGACAGACAGAGGAGAGAGAGACAGAGAGAGAGAGGGGAGAGGAGAGACACAGAGAGAGACAGAGAGACAGAGACAGAGATAAAGACATAGATACAGAGAAAGAGAGGAGAGAGACAGAGAGAGACAGAGACAGAAAGACAGAGAAGAGAGAGGGGAGAGAGACACACACACACACAGAAAGAGAGAGAGAGAGAGAGAGAGAGAGGGAGAGAGAGAGAGAGAGAGAGAGAGAGAGAGAGAGAGAGAGAAAGGGAGGGAGGGAGGGAGGGAGACAGGGAGAGAGACCCTGCCCTCAAAGAGCTTCCATTCTCTTGGAGGGAGCATCATATTAAGCAGATACAAACAAGCGTTCTACAAGGTGGGGTGACGTCACCCAAGGACAGATCCAGTCAGGGTGTTCTAGGAAGATGTGAAGAGAAAGAAAACCCTTTCAGCTAAGGGAGTGGGAGGAGGCAGCCCCCAAACCAAGTTCTGAAGGAAGAGGAAGATTCTGAGAGGGGGAGATGAGGAGGGTCTACATTCTGGGCTGCAAAGGATAATAATTTTTATCAGAACAAAAAGCTTCATATAATAAATATTCAGCTGTTCCTCAGAGGTAGCTAGTGGAGAGAGCTCAGGCAGACCTGTGATACTAACTGAATGACCCTGGGTAAACTGCTGCCTCAGTTTCTCCCACTGTAAAATGGGGATTATGATATCTGTCCACCTCCCAAGGTTATTGTGTAGATCTAATGAGATGCTTAGCATGGTTCCTGGCACACAGTAGGCACTTAATAAATGCTTGTTTCCTTCCTTCCTTCTAGGAGATGGAGAACACATAGGTATAATTTGAAAGAGAGCTGGATTTAGAGCCAAGGAGGTCTGGGTTCAAATTCCAGTTTCATCAGTTTGCCCATCTATAAAATGGGGGTAAAGCCACTTACTGGGTTGACCTTAGTCATCATGTATTTATTAAATATCTAGGCAGCCACGTGACTTAGGGAATAGATGCTAAGTTTGAGAGTCAGGAAGATCTGAATTCAAATTCTGCCTCTGACACTTAGTAATTATGTGGCTCTGGGCAATTCACATAACCCCTGTCTGACTCCTTTTCTCCATCTCAAAAATGGGACTAACAATGGAACCAACTCCCAGGGTTGTTGTGAGGATCAAATGAGATTTGTAAAGTGCTTTGCAAACCTTAAAATGCGATATAAATGCTAGCTAGATAGTTGGGTGGTGTGGTGGTGGTGGTAATAGTAGTAGTAGTAGTAGTAGTAGTAGTAGTAGTAGTAGAAGTAGTAAGAGTGATAGTGATAGTAGTGGTAGTAATAGCTGTTGGTAGTAGTAGTGATAGTGGTAGTAATAGTAGTGGTGGTAGTAGAAGTAGTAGAAGTAGTAACAGTGATAGTGATAATAGTAGCAGTAGTAGTAGTTGGTAGTAGTAGTGATAGTAGCAGTAATAGTGGTGGTAGTAGTAGTGGCGGTGGTGGTAGTGGAAGTAGTAGTGGAAGTTGTAGTGATAGTAGCAGTAGTAGAAGTAGTAATAGTGATAGTAGTAGTAGTAGTAGTAATAATTGTTGGTAGTAGTAGTGATAGTGGTAGTAATAGTAGTGGTAGTAGTAATACAATTAGTAGCAATAGTAGTAATTGGTAGGAGGAGGAGGAGTATGTGCCTGAGGAGATACCTCGTAAGATTTATATACAAAAAATGCTTTGTGAATCTGAAAATACCATAGAAAAGTGATCTTTTTTTTTTAAATCATGGGATCATAGTTTTGGAGCTAGAAGAGACCTCTGTTCACTGCCCTTTTCCATTTTACAGATGAGAAAACTGATGCACAGAGAAACAAAAGATTTATACAGGATCAGGGGTAGGGGATGGAAGGAAACGCACATTTATATAGCACCTACTGTATGCCAAGGACAGCATTAAACTCTTTACAAAGAGGATCTCATTTGGTCCTCACAGCGATCCTGCAGGATAGGCTCTGTTGTTTCTCCCCTTTACATATGAAGAAATTGAAGCAAACAGAGGTTGAGGGATTTGCCAGGCAGAGTCTGAGGTGGGATTTGAATCCAGGTCCTCGCTGACTCCAGACCCAGTGCCTTCCCCATTATGTTAGTCTGTGTCTCTCATTATTCTGTACTGCTTCTTCTAAGGAAGGCTTTAAAGGGTGGTCTGCTTACCTCAAAGAGATCACCAAAGATGTACAAAGCTTCCAGGAAAACTAATTATGTCTTTATTGCCTTTGGATTCCTCCACTTGGCACATACCCTAAGGAGGTCACAGACAGATACTAAATTAACAGGCTGGGATTTGGAGCCAAATCCCATGTTCTTTCCATGGCACCCCAAGTTCACATCCCAGATCTGACACTTAACTAGCTGGGGGGCCCTGAACCAGGCATGCCATCACTGTGCTTTGGTTTTCTCACCTTAAAATGGGGAGAATCAAATGGGTACGACATACCTCCTAGGGTTGGAGTGAAGAAAGTGTTTTGGGGGCCCCTGGGTAAATCGTTTAGGGAGCTAACACTATTGGCTCATAGCCTGGGAGTTCCTTACACCAAATGATACCTGAGGTTCGTAAATAAAAGAGAGGAGGGAAGGAAGGAAGGAAGAAACAAAAGGAAGGAAGAAATATAGGAAGAAAGGAGGGAAAAAGATAAAGAAAGGAAAGAAGATAGTAAGGAAGAAAGGAAGGAAGAGAGAAAGAAAGTAAAAAGGAAGGGAAGAAGATAGGAAGGAAGCAAGAGAGAAAGAATGAAGGAAGGAAGGAAAGAGGGAGAAGAGCTTTACAAATCTCAAAATCCACTAGAAGAATGTGAGTGATGCTTATTTTCATCCTACTGACCACAGAAAGTGGCTGCCTCTTCAATCACCCCTCCACTTGTCTGTGAGAACAAGTTCCTAGGAGTGCTACTGAGAAAGTCCTCACTCCACAGAGAATCTCTTCTGCAAGTACTTTACTTTTCCGACAGACAAGGGAGAAATTTTGCGGGGACACGTGCCTCAAGAATAGGACGCTGAAGACCTAAAACGTTTCCGGAAAAAACAATTATGTCTTTATTGCCTCTGGATTCCTCTCCACTGTTAGCGACTGGGTTATGACTTTCTCCAGTACCAATGAGTGTGAATTTGGTGCATTTTCTTGTCTCGAAGGGAACACATTATGGGCGGGAAATGCTTTCTTGCTCTGGGCTTGAATATTGTTAGGGGATGTTCCATTAGTGGAACATCAGAGCCAATCAGTAGGCTCAGAAATGTATCTGGTGCCCATGGCATTGGCCGGTGAAATCACCTGGAGCATGGTTTGAGTTGGCTCCATGTGCCAGTACCCAGACAACACATTGCCTGGGACTCACCCACCCAGTGGTGAATAGTCACCTGGGACCCCAAGGGTCTCACTAGAGAATCGGACCCGACTCATTCAAGAAAAAGTGATTATACTGTTCATACCCTTTGACCCAGTGATTCCACAACTCTGGAGGAGATCAGAGACACAAAGAAAGGTCCCATATCTACCAAAGTGTTTCTGGAAGCCCCTTTTGTGGTAGGTAGCAAAAACCCAAACCAACAGACAGACAAAATGGAAACAAAGTGGGTGCCCCACTGATTGGAAGATGGATGAACAAACTGCCATATGAATGTCATGGAATACTATCATGCCAGAAGAAATGACAGATATGGGAAACTGGGAAGCAAAGAAAAATTAATATGAACTGAATGAGGTTTCTTGGGTCTGGAAAAGAGATGTTATGCTTTTAGGGAGAGAGGTTGGGGGCTATGGAGGCAGAAGATTGGATGCTTTATCAGAGGCAGAAATTGGTGGGTTTGGAGTCATTGATTTTCTTTGTTACCAAGGAGGGCTCATTCCTGGCTTGGGTGGGTGGAGACAATATATAGATTATATAGAAATCACAGCGATGTAAAAAAACAAAGACTTCATTAAAACTTATTATAATTTTTTTTTAAGTGCTGGGCCTGCTTAGAGGGTCTCCAGCATGGCACTCTTTGGTGGTATACATTTCCCAGGTTCCCCAGCCCAGGGGGGAGTTCTCTGACACAGGTACTTGCCACTTCATCCCAACACATTGTAGGTTTAGAAATGAGACAGTGGAAAGTACAAGGAAAGTGAACACTCTCTTGTACAGCATGGCATGTATAATGTACCAGGCTCCTGATTCTTTATTTATATAGCAAACTGTCTGGGAAATAGGAATTCATGGGTATTTGCTTTATGGACTCCTGAGGATTTCCTGCTTCAAAAGGATTCTGTTCTGTGATTTCACCCTTCTGTTGGGACCCCAGGCCCAAGTGGTGCTGATCTGTGGAGGACTGGCAGCTGAAAGGAGACATTTGGCCCAGAGTGTTGTCAGAGTCTGCCTGAAGCCAGAGGGGGTGAGATTGTGACTCAGCCATGGAGGCAGCCCATTGTTGGAAGAGGTCAAGATATCTGCTAGGAATGATCCATCAGTGACACTGGGTCTGCTGCCAATAAGAGTTGCCGCCTTGGGTGTTCTATTCCCCAGAAGATTTGGGAAGAAAGCTCAAAACCGTATGCATGCGTTTGTTGGAGACTCAGTAAAATCCAGAAGTGGTTGGATTTGTTGCTCTCCAAACGGCGGAGCAGAACAGGATGGCGGGTTCTTCTTTATCAAGGATCTATCAGGACATTAGTTGGAAACACAGCACCTCCTTTCAAATCAGATACAAATGAAGACAGGGTGGGGAGAACAGGAGCCATCGACTCTGGGGCTGGACAAGGGCACCTGGTACTGGGGTAATGGGCCCCAGAGCATCTCTTAGTCAAGGTGGAAAGACCTAACCCAGCAGAAGGGGCTCGACGGCAAAGGGGGAAGCATCACCTCCTCCGCGTGGGGTTTCTCTAGCAATCCCTCAGAGGTTGCTACTTTTTCCTTGGCAAAACTATGAGGTGCCCGAAGGCAGTGGGGAGCGTCTTGTCCAGGAAGGGGGGCGTAGTTGTGTCCTGCACCATGATGATGTATTCACCTAGAGAGAAATGAGAGGAAAGGGTTTTGTAAGCAGCGCAAACACTCACTCGCAGGAAGGCCTGACTGAGAAGTTGGGGAGCAGATGCTCTGCCCCAGCTGTCCATGTGCAATATGTGACCCAGCAGCCTTCCCTTTCACTACTGCATGGTGGCATAGAGAACCACGACCAGGCTGGTCATGGTATGGAGTCAGAGAAGGGTCTCTCATCTCGGGGCAGAAAAGCACAGGAAGATTTATTGTAGGAACTGATTCGAGGAGGAACAAGAAAACGATATGAACAATGACTACTATAACGAAAATGACAAATATAGGAAAAAGAAACAACCTTAGAGTAATGGTAATAACCAATCTTGGCTCCAGAGAAAGGCACGGAAACACCTTCCGCCTTGAAGCCAGCTAGAGGTGGGGGGACTAGAGGTGCCCAAAGTTGCATTCACAGCCCAGAGCGGTAAAAGTGCTGCCACTTTGTTTTGTGTTTCTTTGTGATAAGGTGAGGGTGGGGTGGTCGGGAGGATGGGGGCGGAATAGACTTGGAAATGACTAAAACCAGAGGCAACAATAAAACTCAACAGTCTTCACTGGGCACGTGAGATGTTGGAGGTGCTGCTGGAGGTGACTAGACCTTGGGGCAGAAACGTCCCCGGACAGCTTATTAGAAGCTTCTTTTGAAAGGGTTCAATGGAAAAAAAAATTGAAGATCTTTCAAGATTTAATTTTTAAAAGAAAGGTTTTCTTTTCTACAAACAATCTGGAGCCTTTCAAAATCAGAGGAAACCATAAAGAAAAAATAGGAAACAAGGAAGCTTTGGCGGTGGTGGGAAGGGCCCTACTTTGCTGCTGGGGTTCACTGGTCTGGGTTTGCTTTGGCACTGGAAAATACATAAAAACATTCTTTGACTGGAGCGCTCCAGGAATGCATCTGTTCGCTGCAAGCAGGGTCAGCGGGAGGTGGTTTGCCCCGTAAAAGGTGGAGCACAATGCTGGAATTATGAGATTTTTAAAACCGTCCATTTGGAGAGCCCTGAGTTTTCGGGAGTCCTGGGTTCAAATGTCTGCTTTGCCACTTGCTGCCTTCAGCAAATCACTTTCAATTTCTGGGCTTCAGTTGGTTAAATGACTGAGTGAACTGTCCATGGTCTGTAAGACACCCCCCTCCCCCCCATTAGTTTTAAAGCCACAATCTTGTGTAATGCGGAACATTCTCTGACTTTAAAAAAAATCAAATTCTTTATTAATATAGTTTGGTTTTTTCTCCCATACCACTTTTGTTTCCAAATATATTTCTTTCCTGCTCCTGCCCCCAAAGAGCCATACCAATAAAAAAAACAGAATGAAACAGAGTGTAAGAAAATCAGCTTAGCAAAACTAAGCAAAATATAGCCAAGTTTAACAGTTGGTGCCATGTTCCACCCTCATGGTCTCTCTGTAGGGAAGGGAAGAAGGTACATTTTCTTTTCTTCAGGGGTCACATTTGGTCATTATAATTGTACTATATTCAGCTTCTCTCTTTCTTTTCCTTTCCCTTCCTTCCTTCCCTCCCTCCCTCCTTCCTTCCTTCTCTCTCTCCTTCCTCCCTCCCTCCCTTCATCTCTCACTCCCTCTCTCCTCCCTCCCTCCTTCCTTCCTTCTCCTTCCACATTCTGCCCTTCCTTCCTTTCCACTTGCATTCATCTTTTCTCTGTCACATTCCCTCCCTTGCCTTCCCTTCCCTTCCTTTTTTTCCTTTTCTTCCTTCTTCCATTAAGGATATTACCTCCTTCAGGAATATCTAAAGACACAAAGTATTCCTGGAAAATCTATGAACATCCCACGGGCTCATGGGTTAGGTTTTTCTCTGACTGGCAATCCTCCAAATCAATTCCCTTCAAATCTTGTGATAAGAGAATTTCAGTCTTGGAGCTGGAAGGACCTTGGAGGAATGGTCCATACCTGTACCAGAATTCTCACTCTAACATCCCCCTTGAGTGGAAGTCTTTGCAAACTTCCAGGGAGGGGCAAGGGGACCCCCATGCCTCCCACTCTTGGCCGGATCTAATTCTTGGGAAGTCTGTCCCTGCATCAAGCTTTATTTTTTATTTTTTGGAGGGGGGTAATGCAGGGCAATTGGGGTTAAGTGACTTTCCCAAGGTCACATGGCTAGTTTTGTGTTAAGTGTCTGAGGCCAAATTTGAACTCAGGTCCTCCTGACTCCAGGGCTGGTGCTCTATTCACTGCGCCACCTAGCCGCTACTCTGCATCAAGCTTTACTTGACTTCTTTGCAATTTCCCCCCATTGGTACTAGCTTTCCCTTCCATGGTCAAGCAGAGTACATCTAATCTTTCCTACACATGACAACTTTTCAAATGTTGAAGATCATTTTGTCTGTTCTCACCACCTCCAGTCTCTTCTTCTCCAGGCGGAGCACCAAACTTCCTATAGCAGTCTCTGGACTATGCTGGTTGCCCTCTTCAGGTCATGCCAAAATTTGCCAATGCCTTTTAAAAACATAGTGGCCCAGACCAGGATACAGCACTCCAGAAGGCTGCCTGACCAGGACAATCCTCTATTAGTTGAGAGACAGCCTGGCTGAAGGTAAGGGAGAGCTCAGAAACTGGAGACTGAGGACCTGGGTTCGATTCTGGGTCTGCCATTCACAAACTGAATGACATTGGGCAAGTAACTTCTTCAATTTCCTCCTCTATAAATTGAGGAGATTGAGCTAGATTGCCTCTCCAGCTACGATGCTTTGATATTGGATTTCAGTTCACCAAATATTTACTAATCTGCAAGAGGATCGGGATGCAAACCAACATTCAGATGACTCCAGGAGACAGTTTGTGTGCTCAGGGAATTTTAGAGAATGGGGCAATAATTTTGGAACATGGTCAAGGTTCAGAACAGTTAGTGGATAGAGTGCAGGGCTTGGCATCAGGAAGATCTGAGTTCAAATGTCGCCTCAGACACTTACTAGCTGTGTGTCCCTGGGCAAGTCACTTAGACCTGTTTCCCTCAGTTTCCTCATTTGTCAAATGAGCTGGAGAAGGAAATAGCAGACCACTCCAGTATCCTTGCCAAGAAAACCTCAAATGGGGTCACAAAGGGTCGCACATGAGTGAAACAACTTGAACAAATGGTCAGAGAATTAAGACAGTACATTTTCTTAAAGAAAGAAAGAATGAAAAATAAAGTGAATGGAACCTGGTGGACAACTTATTTTTTTAAAAAAAAGCAGCAATGCCCTAAGAATAAAGACCTTTGAAAGGCTTAAGAGGAACTCTGATGATTCCAGAGGAGGAGGCTACACCACACCATTTACCTCCTGACCCAGAAACCATGGACTCCAAATGCAGACTTTTCGGTCATGGACAAGGTTCGAGTTTGTTTTTGCTTGACCCTTCATGTTTTCTAAAAAGGGAGTTTGTTCATATTTTAAATTGGGGTTGGGGAGGGGGAGAAAAGAAATATTAGTTAATTAAAAATGGGAAAAAAATCAAAAGAGGGTCATTTAGTTCCCTTTGTTCTTCACCCTAATGCCTTGATGGAAAGAAAAGGCTCATTCCCTAAACACACCCTTTCCATGGGATCAGGGCACCTGGGTACTCTCAGGGACACAGGAAGCTAAGTGAGTCTGGCCTCCAGCCGGGTGGTGGAGAGACCCAGAGACGGACTTCACCCTCATCCCACTGCCAAGAGCAGAGTTAATTGTGGCATCTTGCACCACCAGGAAACTGCCTTGTAAACGTGTTCCTTCCACCTTGCCTTCGAGGTACTGAGTGACTTGTTTTTCAAAGTCATGCTGGAAAACCATGTAAAAGGAGGATTTGGTGGTTACATTTCCAGGACCTGGCCCAACCTTGCCCTCTACATGGAGCTCACCAGACTCTTGCCACTTTGAAATAGCCTGTATGTGTTAATGGGTAAAAACTCAAAGTGACCTTGTGAGCAATCCCAAGATTCCACCGACATTTTATAGTGTTTACAGGATGGTCTATAACAAACAGCTTTTCATGCCCCAAGGAGAATCTGCTTCACCAAAGCAAGAATGAAGGCTCTGTGCTCCAACCACCAGGATTTGGTTAGGCCTTCTTACTGTGCTGCTCCAGGACACTTTGGCTAAGGCCTGGAAATGGGTAGCAGTACAAAGTTGGGGCTGGGCTTAGGAGTGATGGAGGAAGAGACAGGGGTGAAAGGAGGGGCAGGTCTTGTTCCTTAGGAGGGCCCCTTCTCTCATGGAAGAACAGACTTTCTGCCCACAGGGGTCCTGGAATGTACACATGCTTTCTCCCCATTCATACCTGCCATGATCCTGGACTTTTGCCCTCTGGGGAAGGGTCTTGCTTTCTGGGAAGCACTCAGGGATGGGGTTGGGTTAGGACTAGAACAGAGCCAGAATGCCCAGCAGTGGCCAGGGCAGGACCAGAGGCATCATGTGGTTAGGGAGCCTCTGACAGTTAGGGAACCTCTGACACAGGGGGATTTTATGGAATGCTGTTTCCACGGCATTGTTCTTAAAAATGCTCATTAGACCGTTATTTCACTTTTATGGTGCACATAAACCCCCATTTACTCTTTTCCCCCCTCCTTCCAGTCCTGGAGGCTTCTCTGGCTCCGAGTTCTTCAGTCAGAGGGCCCTCCATGGAGGTGGCAACAATGATCAGGATATCTGAGTGCCTCCTTCCTCACCTAGGCAGTAGTCCATGAAATCTCCCGGGGGACCCCCAAGTACAGAGGAAACTCAGGAACTGTGACTCTTTCTCCCCTCCTTCCCCCACTATGCTGTGCTTTCCAATGACAGGGTCTGAGGATGCTGCCCATCCCTGGGTCTGAGAGGGAGTTTGGCCAAGGGGATGCTGAGGTGGATAGAGAGGCTGGTGCTAGGGGGCTGGAGGGACTGTGAAGAGAAAGCAAGTGAGGCTCTTTGTGAAGAGACAGAGCATTGTACACACAGTAGGCACTTAATGAATGCATCTTTATTGATTGATCAGAAGTGGTTCTGGCCATCTTACTGTTACTGGAGATGACTGAAGCTAGTGAACAGGGGAGGTGATACAGACTGGAAGAGGATAGGACTAGAAATAATGAAAGATATGTGAAGATCAGTACTCCAGAGGAGTTTAGATAGGTACCCAGGTGGTACAGTGAATAAAGCACTGGGTCTGAGTTCAAATCCAGCCTCAGACAATGACTAGCTATGTGACCCTGGACCCTGCCTGCCTCAATTTCCTCACCTGTAAAATGGGGAATCATAATAGCACCTACCTCCCAGGGTTGATATGAAGATCAAGTAAGATAATATTTACAAAGTGCACAGTGCCCAGCACACACTAGGTGATTAATAAATGCTTGGTGTTATGATGATGTTGAACAGCAGTCTTGTATAAGAATAGAATGATTGTTGGATTTTAGCAGACTTAGAGCTGGAAGGAAGCCAGACCATCAGGTCCAAGTGTTCTCTTTTCTTTACCTTTTTTTTTCTTTTTAAGGCAATCAGGGTTAAGTGACTTGCCCAGGGTCACACAACTAGTGGCTGAGGTTGGATTTGAACTCAGGTCCTCCTGACTCCAGGGCCGGTGCTCTATCCACTGCACCACCTAGCTGCCTCAAGTCCAGGGGTTCTTAAACCTTTTTTTTTTTTTTGGTATCATGGACCACTTTGGCAGACTGTTGAAGCATATGGACCCCCACATCAGAATAAAATTTTTAAATGTACAAAAATGCACAGTATTATAAAGATAGCTAATTATATTGAAAGTTATCAACATTTTTTCTCTAAGCAAGTTCATGGATCCCAGGTTAAGAGCCCCTGATTTAGTCTAATACCTTCATTTTACAAATGCAGAAACTAAGGCTCCAAGAGATGTGTCAATTTTTCTGGTAAGTGGTCAAGGCAAAATTTGAATACAGCTCTCTTTGACTTCAAATCTTCCACAGTTTCTCCTATTCTGAGATAAATTCAGTAAAATTCTTTTCATTCTCTCCTTGTCCCCTGCTGTGCTGAGACCTCCTCACCAAGGGGCATTCTGAGCAAAGAGCGGCCAGCCCCTCCCTATTGACCAGAAAAGGATGAGAACAGAAATCCCCCCATCCAGGCAAGAGCAGTGCAACACGTGCCTTCTTGTACTTGGGAAGTCTTTCCTGGTTGACTAAAACTGGTTGATGTGTGTGTAGGGGGTGGAGGTGGGGGAACGACTGATGTAATTTGGTTTTGATACTGAGACCTGTAGGATGTTGAGCTAAAAGCTTTAAGCTACACAAGAAGTCTATTTTTGAGCTAACGTCAAATGATCCCTAATTAGGCAGCACTGAGGACTTGCTAAGGGGGTGAGAGAATCTCCCAGTGGCTTCATCTGAAGCTTATTGAATAATAATTAGATTCAGCATCAGGGCATGCTCTTTCCAGAATGCTCGAAATAAAACAAAACCTGGCATCTTCGGTACTAGAGTGAAATCACCGTCAAAAGGCCAATGGGGATGATGGGGAGAGATTCTGCAAAATGTCAGTTTGGGATTGCTTCACGTGAAGGGTCAGCCAGGTGTGGTTGGGCAGTCTGTCCTGGAGGCAGGAGGATGGACTGAATGAACTACCATGACCCTTAGTCATAACTTGTACAAAATGTGCTTGGGTTAAAGAGTGCAAAAAGTACCTCCAAATAAATGTTTAAGGACAAATTCAGAGGAGGTGGGAGATGAGGGGAAGGGAGAGGGAGCAGATTTCAGACCTTAGAACCCCTAGAATCCATGAAGGGAGAGACATCAGGTGGTCCTACGGTGGTGGCAGAAGACTAGCCTAAAGGTGCAGGAGGGGGAGAGAGAGCAGTGTTAGGATAAGTTGGGAAGGAGCTC
This sequence comes from Pseudochirops cupreus, assembly GCA_028627135.1. NCBI lineage: Eukaryota > Metazoa > Chordata > Mammalia > Diprotodontia > Pseudocheiridae > Pseudochirops > Pseudochirops cupreus. Next base: position 84,003,744 of record CM053582.1, read on the forward strand.
ACCTGGGGTATGGCTGCTGTGGGATAGCAGAGAAGGAAATACTCTTTGGTACTTTCCTATTTTAACTAATTTTGCCAACTTGGTGCTAAGCTCAGTTCCAAGTGTTATCAATGCTGTCTAAATTTTGGCACCTGGTGGCAAAGTCCCGAATGTCATACCCTAGTTGGGTCTTTTCCATTTAACAATATTGATCAGAGATACCTAAACACAATTTCAGTTAGCTTCTTCCAAGAAGATACTGAAGTTCCTTTCATGCAAAACCTTGTTCTGGATGCCTAGATGTTCCTCAAAATGCTACCACTGATTAGGGCAACTTTGATTTCCTCGCTGTACTATCATGATGGTCTTCAAAAGAACTGGAGGGGGCAAATCAGCAGGGAACAAAGGCTTAACAGCTTTGCTTTCAGACCACACTTAGTGACCCAAGGCAAGGATGTGGACACAGAGAGGAGAGGCAACCAGCACAGGATGGGCTTCTCCAGGCCATGAGTCTGTGAGTGAGGTCTCTGAGTCTCACAGAGCTAGATGAGGTGAATGGGTTGATGACCCCTGGGAGCTTGCTTGGGCCCTGTAGAGATCATGTCAAACTTTGTCTAAGAGACTAAGGTCTACTGCCAGCTTTTGTAGCTGAGATAGAAACTGGGAAGGGTATCCATATTGGTAATTGATAGGCAGAGGGAAGTGGACATAATATACAACATAGAGTACAGTGGGCCTGGATTGAGGGAGGGGGCATGGTTTCAATGAGGAAAGTGTAGACTTTCCTGGTACTCAGCACTTCAAAATGCTTTCCCATGTTTTCTCCTCCGTTTTGGTCCCAAGCCCTTCCTCCTATTTTTAGTCAATGCTTTTTCCACGCCTCTCATAAACCAATGGAGAGAGTCTGAGGGTAGTGATCGGAAACTCATCAAATTGGAACCAGGATTCCAGCCACCTCCAGGCATTTTCTATTTTGGAAATTCCTCAACTCCGTTGTCCTTCAGCACAGGAAGTTGACAGAAGCAAAGGCAAATTGGAAGCCGGAGATCCAGAAGCCGGATGGTAGTTGACTAAGTCTTCTCATAGACTGGGAAAATTCCTGTCAAAACCTTTAAGAAACCTGCCAAGTCAGTCTCCTTCACCCTTTCCATCCCAATTCTGGGAATAGTGGCAAGGGATATGGGAAGGGAGAGGCTCCCCTCTGGCCAGCAAGTCCTGTCCATTAAGTCCATGAACAAAAGCAGTCAGAAGACTAAAATCCACGAGAGATTTGGGGCATCTAAGAAAGGCTTTAGGGCTTTTTTCTTTAATTAATTAATTAGTCAATTAATCAATAATAATTTGGTGTCTACTCTTTTGTTTTGTTGAATGACTTGCCCAGGGTCCCACAGCTAGTAAGTGTCAAGTGGGAGGCCAGGTTTGAACTTAGGTCCTCCTGACTCCAGGACTGGTGCTCTAACCACCGCACCACCTGGTTGCTCCCTGCTCTTCATGTGCCTTTGTTATCCCAACTTTGCTACCAGAAGGGATCTCAGAGGCCATCTGATCCAACCCTTCATTTTACAGATGGGGAAACTGAGGCCCAGGTAGCATTTTTCTCCGTCTGGAATGCTCTCCCTTCTTCACTCCCAACTACAATCCTCCCCAGCTTCCTTTAAGTCCCAACCAAAACTACCTTGTAGAGGAAGCCTTCCTGAAGCCCTCATAATGCTGGTGCCTTCCCTCTGCCACTTATTAATTCCTACTTATCTTGAAAGTAGCTGGCTTTGTACACACTTGTTTGCATTTCATCTCCTCATTAAACTGTGAGCTCCTTGAGGGCAGGGACTATCTTTTTGCCTCTTTTTTGTACCCTCAGCTCTAAGCCCTTAATAGATTCTGATTGATTGATTGCTCAGGGTCCCTTGAACAGTACAGGACAAAACCAGGATGGAAACTCAGATTTTTTTTTTTAAAGAGGGAATTCTCTTTTCAGGTATGGACTGGAAAAGGTGGCCCCAGAAGTACATTTGAGCCCCGGGTCCCTGACTCTCTATCTGTTTCCACCCCAAGTTCAGTTATGCCTGACATGGACGGGTGAGTGAATCCACCATAACCCTTCAGTGCCTGCTGTTGGCAGAGTAGATAGGGTGTCAGATTTCAAGTCAAGAAAAACGTGGACTTAACTACTTTCCTTGACACTTCCAAATGTGTGCCAATCAACAGTTTGCCCATCTCTCTAACACTCCCTAGAGTCCTGGACCTCTGTGAGGCTCTCCCATGTGCAAGCATGAGCAACTAGCCCTTTAGGGAAATGTCCATTGTTGACATGGTGGCTCCACCATGAGTGCCAGGCATTGCCAGGCTGGGAGTCAGGGATAGGGGATGCCCTGTGGCTGTGGGGCTTTGGGCCTCACTTCATGTTCACTTCTGTAAAATGAGGAGGTTGGTCTAGATGGCTTCTGAGGCCCCTTAAAGCTCTAAATTAATTATCTTAATGACATTGGGGCAAGTCAGAATCTCCTGAGCCTCAATTTTCTAAGACTGGACTAGATGTCTCTGAGTTTCTTTCCAACTCTGGAGACATGGTCCTATGATCTTAAAAGTCCATGAAAATGATGTCTGGTAACAGTCAATCAGCTAGCTTTTATTAAGTACCTACTATGAAAGGAAAGGCTACCCTATCCCTTCCCCATATGATAAAACAACACTCTCTGGTCTTAAGGAGCTGGTGATGTGTCCAGTAGATTCTCTAGGAAGACTTTATGGGGAGCACAGACAAAAATGCAGAGGACAAAGTGGGGTGTATGGTGGGGGCTGGCTAATGGACTTGAGATCATGGAACCACTCAGGTATGGAAGAATGGGCATTTGGGGATGGGGGTGGGGCAGACTTTAAATCTCAGGGGAATGAGGGTGTGGGAGATAGGAGGATGATTTTCAAGTATCTGAACATTTGTGCTGTGGAAGATGGATTCATCTGGGTGGAGCTAGGAGTGATGCCTTCTGTTCTGAGGGTAGGCCTAAAAGTAATGGGAGGAAATGGCAACGAATCCAGTTTAGGCTTGATGTCAGGAAAACCATCATGTCACAGGCTGCTCAATGCCTTTCCTTCTTCCTGCTTCGATCCCCCAATTAAGAAACTTTGAGTCCCCATTGCCCCCTATGGCTGTTTCCACCTAGTGGTTGGTAAAGTTCTTGGATCTTTTGAGAGGTTTGAGACAAGAATTCTTTAATGGCACCTGAAGCAGTGAATAATTATAAAATATCATGAGTGGTTTGTTAAATTATTCTGGGGGTTCACAACACATTTTTGTTGTTGTTGAAAGGAGTTTATGCAACAAAAACCTTGGCAACCACCAGCCTTCTACATGTGGTCATGCGTCCTCTCCTTGATCTTTGAGGCCTTCCATGATATAGCCTCATCCTACTTGTCTATCTTTGCTTCCCTGCTGCCCAATGTGAAATCTCTTCTCCAGCTGGGTCAGAGTCCTTCTACTGCCCCAAACCCACCAGGCTTCATCTGACCTCTGGACTTTTATGCTCTCACATGGCTTTGCCCTTGCACCTGATGCTTCTTGCCTTCTCCCTGACCAAGTTCTATGTACCCTTCAAGACCCAAAGCAAGTACCATGTCAGAGGATGGCCAAAGTGGGATATCCTGGAAGGAGCTCTGCATGTGGAGGAGGATCTAGGTTCAGACCCTGCTTGACTACCTGGGTGCTCTTGGGTACCCTTCTCAGGGCTTCGCTTTTCCTCCTCTGTCCAAGAAGATTTTGACAGGCTTAGATGATGGGCTAGAATGAGTCTGTCATGATTCAATAAAGACAAATAAGAATTTCTGGGCTTGGGTTCAAAATCAACCCTAATTTTCCAAGTACCAGATGGGTGAGAGACATGGGAGGACAACAGCTCCTGTGGAAGAGGTCTGGGGCTTGGGAGAACTGCACTTTGGAGAGTCATAGGTGCCATCTGGCCTCTAGAACAGAAATGCTGTCCTCCTCAGCTGCCTGGAGAGAGCCGTGGAGCTCAGAACCGGGCATGCAAGCACGCTGCTGTGGTCTGCCTTGAAAGGAGCATGTTTAGAGTGACAGACTGCATGTCCTAGAAGAGACAAGCTGGAGTGGGTCTCAGAGCCAGAGATGGTCAACAGACTGGAAGAGAGTGATAGAGAGGGACGAGTTCTGGCTCTGGAATCACTAGGCAGATCCTGCCCCAGGGGCTTGCTCCTTGTCTGACCTTCACCTGGCTCTCAGCTTCCAGCTTGTGAGAGCCATGACCTTATGATGCTAGTGTCAGGGCAGTGGGACCTTGGGCAAGTTACTTGACCTCCCTAAGTTTCCTCATCTGTAAAATGGGCTCCCTTGGGAGGTAGAGAGCGGTTGGTCTTCTGGTAGAAGCTGGGTGTCCACTTGTCCTGAGATTCATGTTGTAGAAGACATGCTTACTCAGAGTTGGGTGGGCCTAGATGAGGTTCTTTCCAGCTCTTGGGATCTGTCACGAGCCATGGCATGATTGGAGGAGATGGTCTCCAGGGCCCCTCCCGATGCTGGTTTCCTGATTCTCCCTTCCTCTAGCTCTCCTAGTCAGGGCTTCTCAGCTTGGGTTGCAGAGTTTTACTTGTAGACTCCAGGCTCTGGGAGTCCAGGGGAGCACTCTATCCCCCCCTTTGTTGTCTAGGTCTCAGTCACAGATCTGTGAGTGGGGGAAAGTGTGCCCCATGAATCCATGTGATGGTGACTCACCTTGTTCTGCTGTTCACGGATTTGGTGTCCTTCCTCTTCCTCTATTCCACATTGGCCTCCAGGCTCAACTAAATCTTCCAGTCTTTATCTTCTCAGGGTAATATTTTAGCTTCTCCTTGCAGAGCAGGCTAATGTCTGGGTAATTCTTTGGGTACTGAGCCTAGCTCGGTGTGAATCAAGGCTCTGGCATAAAGAAAATTCATCAGTTGATCAATGTTTCCAGTGCCATGGAAGCTCACTGGGACCTAAGCAGTTTGGCATATAGGAAAGTCTTGATTTTTGCATCAGAGGACCTGGGTTCCAATCCTACTCTGCACTTCCTACCTGGACGGCCTTGGACAAGACCCTCAACCTCACTTTCCTCATCTGTAAAATGGAAGGTCAAATTAGATGATCTCTGAGCTCCCTATGGATTGGATCCCAAATGGTTCTGACACCATAAAAAAAGCTGGAGTTTGATGGGGAATGACTTCCTTCAGACTTCCCTGGGATCATGGGAAGCTGCCATGTATCCTTTGTCATTGAGCTGCCTAGGTCTTTACGAGACCATCATCAGTTACTGCCCTGGGCCTGGGAGGAGCTGCTCATGAACCGTTTGCCATCACAGCTCCCCTTTTGGGGTGGAGGTTTGTGAGATCGTCAATAACCATAAAGTTGCCATAAAAGCTAATGGAGTCATGATTAAAGAAAATCGTTCAGTAAAGGTTTATGAATTTTGTGGTCATTAACACGCAGCCCTGATTAGAGATCAGTTCACGGGCCACAGGACTTTCAGAATATGACGCAATATATTTTTCAGTCAATGGAACTCTTAGAGATGAAGGAAGCCCTGCAGAGGTCATTAGGGTAAGAGTGGCAAGGTGGGGGGAGCTTTTTCCTAGCCATGAGTTTGAACACGAAGTGCTGCCCACCATATCACAGAGTCTCTGAGCTAGAAGGGATCTCTGAGGCCACCTGGTCCAGACTGTGTCCTACCAAGAACCTCCCTCCAACATCCCAGCCTCTCCTCCGAGGCCCCAGGCATCTTTCTGGAGGAGTTGCCTCATATTTGACTTGGTCTTTCTTTGTTTTGCTGAGGGGCTGAGAAAGACAGACTTCTCTTCCACCCCCCAAAGCAGCCAGGCTAGAAGACAATAGTCCAGAACTCATGATGCTTCCCCAAATGTGTCCCTCCTCCAAAGGTCCCTACTTCTGCTGAGGGCGTCATTAACCTTACAGTTACTCAGATTCATAACTCTGCAGCCTTCTTCACCTTTGCCCTTTCTCTCTCCTTCTTCATATTCCACTAGCTGCCAAGCATTTTCAGTCATGTCTCCCCAATATCTCTTGCATCAGTCCCCCTTTCTCTACTCACACAGCCACCACCCTGTGTCCAGACATTATAACCTCTCACTCAGACTATTTGGTCTTCTTGCCTCCAATCTCTCCCCTTGCTAATCTATCCTCCAAATAGCTGCCAAAGTGATATTGTTATCTATCTATCTATCTATCTATCTATCTGTCCATCCATCTATCCATCCATCCATCTATATCTATTTATCTACCTGTCTATCTATCTAGTCTATCTGTCTGTCTGCCTATCTATCCATCCATCCATCCATCCACCCATCTACCCACCCCCCCATTCACCCCCCCATCCATCCATCTATGTATGTATGTATGTATGTATCTATCTATCTATCTCCATTAGCTCCCTATTGCCTCTGGGATAACATATAAATTCCTGAACCTGGAACTTAATGACTTCCAAAATCTGGTTCACACTTACCCTTAGAATATTCTTACATGTTACTCTCCTTCACACACTTTGCTCTAGTCACAGTGGCCTATTAGCTATTCCCTGTAAATAAAGTTCCATCTCCTTCCTCTTCCTCTTCTCCTCCCTCCTCTTCCTCCTCCTCCTCCTCTTCCATTTTTCTCTCCCCTCCTCCATACCTTTTCAGTTGTCATCTGTCCTGTCTGCAATGCCCTCTCTCCTCACTTCATAGACTCTCTGGCTTCCTCCTGTATGACACCTGACCACCACCCCACCCCAGCTCTCACCGTTTTCTTTTCTGCAGACATGTCTTTTTTCCCTCCCCATGATCTCTCTAAGAGAAGTCAGCTACCTGAAAGCAGGCACAGCTTTGGGTCCCCAACCCCTGGCCCAGTGTCTGGCCTAAACAGTCAGTCCTTAATAAATGTAGGTTGAATTGCATAGCATTGAGTTGGAGTCTCTAAACCAAGGGAAAGGAATCAGGCCACAGATACTGAAGATGGCTCCTCACAGCCATGGATATTGAAGATGGTGCCTAATCCCATTGAGAGCCCATTAGAGGATTAAGGGCAGCACACTCACTGCCTTCTTCATTCTCTTTGCTCCATGCCCACATGAGCTTGCCTTTGCCGAGCATACCCCAGCTCCTAAGATAGCAGCAAAGGCAGCCAGCCATGCCAGGGGGCCATGGGGGCTGGCCACAGACACTCCCCAAATGGGAGTGGCCACACCGAGGGCCACAAGAGCTGACTGCAGCATTCAGGACTTCTTGCCATCCAGATTGTGTGCTTTGCCATGGATTACGCAGCAATCCCATCGCCTAAATAAGCCTCGCATTTAGGAGCACATTCAGAGGAAATGAGCAGTCAGTGCATCTTTCCAGATGTTGAAACAAATGGTTATCATGTCCTGGTTATTCTGATCCTAAAATTACAGCTGGAAAAGGGCTTCCAACACCTGCTTGGGGCTTGTAGCTCTGGGAACTGGAGGGACAGATTTCTCCTTTCCTGGAGGGCACTACTGACCAGTCAGCTCCTCTAGAGCACCCTGGGGGCTCAGAGAAGACTTTTCTTGGGGGTGGAGGGCAGAAGGAAGCCCCTCTGAAAATCTAGATCTCAAATTTGAATTGATGCTCATGCTTACCTGGATATGCCATGAAGCTGTCTGAAGATGACGAGGAATTGTTTATGGAGAGCTCTTTCTGAGGGGTTGGTGATTTATTCCTACAAGGGAAAATGACAATTAAGTCCTCTGCTACCAGAAAATAGCCAAAAGCTCAAGGCTCTGAAGGTTGGAAACATTAGACATACAGGAAAATCTCTTAGACCCTCTGGTTCGGTTCCCTCATTTTACAGGTGAGAGGGCTCTTCCTGACCTGAGGGGTCAATGCCTCGCCTGAGGTCATGCTGCAAGTCAGACAGAGGCAGGACTAGGACTGAGATGGCACCCAAGTATGCCAGCCCTGAGCCCACAGTGGAACCCAGTGGGAAGCCTGGTGTTTCTGTCCATACCTGCTGGAGTCTTCTCTGGGGTGTTTCCCAGGAAGCCTTGCTGGTGAGCACTGGGGAGAAGCAAATGAGCTGGATGAAATTTGTGGAGCATTTGACATTGGTCTTCAGCAACTTTCCCAGCCTAGTTTGGGGGCCAGGCAGGAACAACTAGGGTTCAGTTGTGGGACAGGGACTGTGAGTATCACCACAAAGGGTGTGGACATACATGGAAGGACTGAAGATCCACCTTGTGTTAGCATCCTTTGGCAGGGAACAGAGTCTGCAGCAAATTAATTTCTAATGGCCTGGTTTAGAGTTTTATCCTCAAGAAAAATATGACTAATGGAATCCCCTGTATGTCCCTACTGTCCCACTCCCCATGGAGAATGGCTATTCAAGGATCACAAGAGTAACGAATTAAAGATTGTAAATTGTACATTTCACCCAAACTATTTGAATAGACATGTCTTTGATACTATCCTAATTAATGATTTTGCTAAGAGATAACACTTCAATTCAATTGCATGAACATTTGTTTGCTTGGCGCTTACTAGGTGTAGAGCCCTACCACGTGAACACCATGGAGGATGAAAGGTCCTACAGGGTACTGGTTCTAACCTCCAAGAGGCTCAAACACTTTAGTAATAGTCCCTGTTTGTGAACCCCAGCGCCACTTCTGTCATATATGTATATGTACATATACATGCACATAGAGAGAGACAGAGGGAGAGATAGAGACAGAGGGAGAGACAGAGAAAGACAGACAGAGAGGGGGAGAAAGAGAGAGAGAGATGGGGGAGAGGGAGGGAGGGAGGGAGAGGAGAGAGAGACAGAGAGAGAGAGAGAGACAGAGAGAGAGAGAGACAGAGAGACAGACAGAGAGACAGAGAGACACAGAGAGAGAGGTGGACTTCTGGTCAGGAAGAAGATCCGAGTTCAAATCTGAGCTCAGACACTTACCATCTGTGTGACCTTGGGCAAGTTCCTTAGCCTCTATCTCAGTTTCCTCATCTGTAAGATGGGGATAATAATAGCACCCACCTCCCAGGGTTGTTATGAATCTCATATGAAACCAGATTTGTAAAGCACTCTGCAAACATTAAAGTGATCTCTTAGCACTGTTATTATATATCCTCATATATAGTTTTATGTGCATGTACATACACACAGAAACATTAGTCATTTATATACCTCTACATATATATGACATAAAATGTGAGCATTACACGTCAGATAAAGTATTGTTTACCTGGCTAATGTTAACATGACCAAGAGCTTGAACTTTAGCTCTTTAGAACATGTGCATGCACCCAGATACAATTAAACGACCTTTTTTCATTTCTAAAACCATTTCTCAAATACCAAGCACTCGGTTCCTAGGCACCCACACCCTCTGAATGCACAAATCCCCACGTTTCCAGGCAGTTGTTCGGAAAGCCCACCGTGAGGATGGTCGCAGTTGGGAGGGACGGCGCTGTTTGGGGTGACTGAGAAGATGGAGTAAAAGTTTCAGAGGGTAAAATATGTATGGAGGAGAGTGATTTGTTCTTAGGAAGAAAAAAAAAGATTCTGAGTAAGAAGAATGGGAGAATAAAAAAAATTAGGAACTATTCAGCAAAGAGCTGATGCTAGGGAATCTGGCTTTAAAGGAAGGGGTACGGTTTCTTCTTTAGCGATGAATAAACCCAGAGCAGGCTGGAGGAGAGCGGGAGCCAAGCTGTGTGGCATGCCGACACAGCCTGCAGCAGGGCCAGGGGAGAACCCCCACCCCCTTCACCCAGTTATTCTTCATTCTCGCCCATGCCTCGATGCGCCAGGGTGGGGGTGGGGTGCGCTGGCTGAGGCTCGGGGTTGGATTGTCACATTTTCTCTTCAGGGCCCTCTTTTTAGTGACACTGAGATGCTTAAGCCTTCCTGTGCCCTAATCAGATCTCAGATAAGACACGCTCATTCCGTCCCCAATGTGCTGCTATCTCCCAGACACAAAGCTTGGGGAAGGTACTTGAATCGCGGTAATCACTTTGTAGGGCTAAGTCCTGACAAGAAGAGCTTGGGGTGTCATCGCTTAAGAGTTCATAAGTATGGGCTGCGGGAAGAAAGATTATTTTTTTTCTCTCTCTTAAAGAGAAAAATGGATTTAATCAATAGAGCCACTGAACATAATAAAGGGAGATCAGCCTTTTCAATGAGGCTTTTCACGGAGGGAGAGGGCCAATCCATCCTGTCATTGCGCTAGGACTTGTTGCATTCTTCCCCCACTCCCACCCCCACCCCAGGAGATGGCCGGACCACCATCCGGTTCCAGCATCTACACCATGGAGGGGGCGCTTGAGAAAGGGTGCAACATCGGGTCATGTGAGATACTTGGCCAATGAGGAGATGCTTTCTGAGCTGGGGACCAGATGCTACTCCAATTATCTGGATGGGTCTACACTGCAATCATCGCCTTTGCTTTTCTACTGGCTTTATCTCTTAGTGAACATCCTGGGTAACTATGGCAACCAACTCGGCCTCACTCAGATACAACTTGAATAGTCTGTTTTTAAAAAAATTAACATTTTATTGTTGCCTTTTGTTTTTATACCATAATTATTTCCCCCTAAACTCCCTTGCCAACCATCACTTAAAAAAAAAAACCCAACAAAAAACAACCCTTCTTCGCAACAAAGAAAACATTTAAGGAAATCCATTTGACACAGCAACCAGTATCTCACATTCCACATCCATGGTCCCCCACCTCCATATTGAAAGGGAAGGCATGTTTCATGAATAATCTCCCCTTCCTATAAGGACAAAACACTATTTACACAGTTTCCTCTTGGGGGACAAGAGTTGTGACTTACAAGACGCTTCTAAATTTCAGATAGCAATCCCACTAGGCAAATTTAGGGGCAATTGTGAAGATCCTTCCTACCCACTCCATTGTAGCTAGATGGCACAGTAGATAAGAGGGCCAGCCCTAGAGTTAGAAGGACCTGAGTTCAAACTCAGCCTCAGATATTTACTAGCTGTGTGGCCCTGGGCAAGTCACTTAACCCCAGTTTGCCTCAGTTTCCTCATTGGTCAAATGAGCTGGAGAAGGAAATGGCAAACCCCTCCAGTATCTTTGCCAAGAAAACCCCAAAGGGAGTTACAAAGAGTCAGATACAGCCAAAACAACTCAGCAACAACAACAATGAAGACCCCAACTTGGAATGACTCTCCACACTCTACCTGAAACCAGCCTCCATATTGAGTCATTTGTCCAGGGAGGTGCTGGGAAACCTCCCAGACCCCAGAGATGGAATTTTCATAGGACCCTGTCACATTCTGGAATGACTCTGCTCCCAGATCTGTTCAGTTCTTTGCTGCTGTTCCTTCCCATGTCATTGGGAGAATACAGCTCCCGCCTGTTGTGAACAAACGCTGAAGATCAGGGGCACAGAAGGAGGCTTTTCTGAGGATCTGGGAACAACTTCTTTCAAAATTAGCCCAGACCCTGCACCTTTAATAGGCTTCTGTAGCCAAACTCTGGGCTGAGTTTTGGTGATAAAAAATTAAAGACAAAAGATTTAAAAATTGCTTCATTTTGAATGGGGGTGGGGGTGGGGGAGAGACCTCTATTGGATCCCAGGAGTCGAGTGAAAGATTCTGAAATATGGGCTAGGAGGGGAAGGAAGATAAATAATTTAGCACTAAGAATAACTAAAGCCTGTCACTCTTCCAGCTTGAAGAGAAATAAAAGGGCTTACCAGCATCCTAAGAGTTTTTACAGAACCCCAAGGGCTTTGAGAAAATAAACCCAGAGCAAGAAAAGCGCTCAAAAGTCTTGTGCATAAGTAGATTTTAAAGGCACTGATTAGAATGGGGAAACAATAGCAGCTATGGATTCTATTAGCTCAACATCAGGCTGCCCTTTTGGTGTCTTATGGCATCAGAATTTTATGGTCTTTCCAACAGCTGGATCTGCTTTTTAGAAATGGTTCTTTCAAGGCGCCAGTCCGGGCCTTGGGAGGAAATGATAGCAGTGAATCCCGGACTCCCTTGTGGGAACATGGGAGCTGGAGAGGGGTGGAGTGGTGGAAAGACAGGAGGAGTTCCTTCAAGTATGACCTTACTTTCTGAAATTTTCTCCCTCTACTTCAGCTGCCTTTTCACCCTGGGGATGCCTCTGCCCCAGAGCCCCCTCCTCTGTTGGGTGAGTTTTTACCCAGAACATCCATTTGGGGAAGTATCTGAGCCAGCCATACTCTCTGCCACTGGCTTTCTTTTTGCTTTGATTAATATTCCCAGGACTTAGCACAGTGCATGGCACAAAATACGAGCTTAATAAATACTCTATCCACTTGTCTATCTAGCCATCATTTATTTCTCTATCGATTCATCTATCTACCCACCCATCTGTGTATCTATCGTGTATCTATCCATCTGTCTATCCATCATCTATCTACCCACCCATCTGTGTATGTGTGACTATCTACCCACTTATCTGGGAGTCTGTATGTTTATCTATCATCTATCTCTCTACCCACCCATTTGTGTGTCTGTGTATCTATCTATATCTATCTCTCTATCCATCAAATATCTACTCATCCATCTGTGTGTCTGTGTGACTCTCTCTCCACCCACTCATCTGTGAGTTTGTGTATCTATCTACCATCTATCCATCCATCTATCTATCTATCTATTCACTCATCTGTGAGTCTGTGTCTATCTATCAATCATTTATCAATCCATCATCCATCTTTCATCTATTTAGCCATCTATCTATCCTGCCTACTCATCATAGACTCAGATTCTACATGTCTGGGGCCATGGCTACAGCATTCTACATTTTTAGAACTGTGTATGGTGGTGGCTGCAATCACTCTCCAAAGGGTGGGTAAAATGCCCTTTGAGCTAATCAGGAAAGACCTCATTTTGGAACTGGTGCCTAAACTCTGATTTGAAGGAAACTAAGGATTACCAAAGTGGAGGAGAGGAGAGAGGGGACAGCTAATATAAAATGCATAGGTGGGGGACAGGATGCCATGGAGCTGGTAGACCAGTTTGATTGGAACAGACGGGGTCCTGGCCCAGTCCTGTGCACACCTATACATATGTGCTAGATGTCTAGGTGTCACATCTCCACACCAATAGGGATCTGAGGGTTTGACTTCTCCAATACCTGAAGAGGAATCCTCTTTACAACAGATTCAACAAGTCTTCATTGAGCGTGAGAGACTCACAAACACAAGCAATTCCAATGAGAAAGAAAAGGAGGAGGGGAGGCTGATTGAGCTGTGGAAAGAGAACAGTGCCCATAGCCAGGGAACACATCAACCACTGTTGGTTTAAAGAAGATGAAAACAAGGGCAGGGAAGAGAGGGAAGAGCCTCACTGTAGTCTGGTGTCCTACAAGTAGTGTGAGAACAAGTCAGTGTCTGCTGAATGAAGACAATGGAAAAAGTCCATTCCTTAGGGTGGAGGGGATGATAGTGGGGGTGGTAATGGATGCCGCAGTCCAGAGCCAAAAAGATCCCTAAGACCACGAGGCTTAATCAAAGATGATGAAACGTAATGAAAGTAAGTAGAGGGAGTTTTTCTCTTTCCCTCTCCAAGGAGGAGGAACTCTTGGCTGGGAAGGTCCCAATAATAATGGTTAGCAGGGAGTGAAAACTCAAGGTAAGTGAGGATATGGTCAGAGAGCACCTTGCTGCTCTCAGGGATTTCAAGTCCTCAAGCACAGAAAACCTTATCTCAGGAAACTGAATGAACTGGTGGATCTTATGACTTGAGTAGCTGTCAGTGACCTTTGAACAATTGTGGCTAATGGGGGAGATGCCCCAAGACTGGAGCCATCTTTGTTTTCAAAAAAGAAGAGGCTGGAGTCCTCACACTATGGACTTGTGATATTGATTTTAGTTCTTGCCAAACTTATTACTAAAGGTGTGACTTGTGAGGAGGTAAAAGCAAGAGGTGACCACTAAGAGTCAGCATGACTTTTTCAAGAAAAGACTACTTTTATTTCCTTTTCTGATGTTACTAGACTGGTAGGGCATTCCCATGTGGAATCTCTCTCCACTGAGGCAGATAGTCTTAGGGAATTATCTGGGGCAGAGAGGTTGAGACACTTGTCCAGGTCACATAGCCTGTTTCTGTTATGGGCATATGACTTGAACCCAAGAATTCCTGAGGGTGGTGCTCTATCCACTATACCACACTGCTATAGATACCATAGATATAATACTTAGCTGGAATTCAGCAAATCAGTGTCATGGCATCTTAGAGTTTGACAATGGGTAGACATACCTGGATGGATCGCATTCTGCATTGCTAGAGAGAATACCTACGCGACTGAAATCAGAAATCCATTCGAGCATAATGGGAATGTGAGTTTGGGGACTGCCAATCTCATCATGAGCCAGAAGCACCTCTTTGGGACTCAGCTTCCTTCTCTATAAAATGAGGGGATTCAACTAAGTGGTCTCTGAAGATCCTTCCAGTCCTAACAACACAGAGCTCTAAATAGACAGATAGAAGACAGAAGACAAGTGGGAGGGAGGGATTGGCACCAGGGAAGCTGGAGAGTGGGATGAGGCAGCTGAAGGAAAGGATGGAGGTGATGATGATGAAGATGGACAGTGGGAGGAAGGAAAAAAGATGAATTCTTGCTAGTGACAGAGGAGGGAAAGGAGAGCGCACTGTGTCCTAGAGGCTGCAGGATGAAAGATTGTGCACTCCATTCCCTATGACTACTTCTGAGTATCAGGATGTCACCTTAGGGCTAGTGGTGGCCATTTTGGAGGTGGAGAGATTGACTTGAAAACAGTGGTAGATGGAGTGGGGAAGGAGAGTTCTTTGGGTTATATGTTGGTATAAGAACAAGGGTGCGAGAGAACAGTCTGGGCAGTGAGTTCTAGGTTAAGGATGATTTTGATGATGAACATGGGATAAAAGAGGGGTGGATGTATCTTGGGGCAAGTGTAGAGCTGGGGAAGACTGGCTGTGCCCTAAGACCTGCCTTTAAAGAGACCGTCATACCATGGCAGTGGGGTGGCATAGTCTTTAATGCCATCCCCCCTCCATTCAGGGATAGTCTGACAGGAGGGAGATGTAAGGTCAGAGCCTGTCTCACACAGTATGTGGGAATCATGGGTGTCTGAGCTACACCCAACTCTGTATTGGGAAGAGACTGGTGAAGGCTCAAGGACTTAAGAGCTAGAACTAGTGGGGACTGAGAGGGTATCTATACAGATGAGGAAACTGAGGCCCCAGGCACCTAGGTAGTAAACATCGGAAGTAGGATTTGAACTCAGGACCTCTGACTCCATACGCAGGGAGTGCTTATTCCTTTGAATCTCACTAGCTATGGGTGATCTAAGGCACGAGTCATTCCCGGTAGTGATGGCACAACAGATTGGGAAAAAGAAAGCGTGGGTTCAAATCTCAGCTCTGACCCTTATGACCTGTGTGACCTTGAACAAATTCCTTCTGCTCTCTGGGCCTCATCCTAAACTGAGGGGCACCTTTCACCCCTGAGACCCATGCAACAGACTGGAGGGCTGAGGGAAAGAGGCCAGTCCAAGGGATTCCAGGTAACAGAGTCAAAGATCATGTGCATGAGTATCTGGGGGCTGCTCCAGGGAAATCCACATGTGCCTGAGCTTTGGGGCTCTGCCTGGAGTCTGTCTGGGTAGGACTTTGCTTTTCTCAAAGACTAGGGCTAAGAGAGACAACTCCACTAGACAGAGGGTGAAGAAACATGGCATTTGGACGATGAGAAGCCAGCCCTCTATGCTACATTGGACAGAGCTAGATTGTCCCTCTACGCTTGGCTGATGGAGGCCTATTTTCTGAAATTGCTTACATTGTAGTGTATAGCAGAGAAACTTAGCATTAGAAATGATTCAACCAACCTTTCTTAAGCACCTATTATGCTCAGGGCTTGGGTACTCAAAGTGCAAAGATGAAAAACATCATAGTTCCCACCTTCAAAGAGTTTCTATTGTGATGGGTTTAGAAGGATATGTCATGGGTGTAGGTAAGGATAATACAAGGTATACCTTGATATGGGCAAAGGAGAGATCTGCAAGTACTTATCATACAAAGTGAACTATAATTACAAAGGAGAAACTCTTGGTGGAGGTAACTCCCAGTTGGGGGGACAATAGGAAGACAGTGGCACCTGGGCTTGGGGCTGGCTCCTGAAGACACACAGCAGGGAGGGATAATGAGTCACATTTCTATAGCATTTTAAAGTTTGTAAAATACTTTATGTCATAATCTCATACAAAGCAGGTGTTTTATATCTATTTTCCAGGTGAGGAAATGGAGAGGGATGTTGAACGGTTTGCCCATGGTCACACGATTGGTGTCTGAGATGAGATCCAAAAGGAAATATTCCTTACTCCAAGGCTAGTGTTCTGTCCATGATGACCCCTATCTGGGGTGTGAGAAGAAGCCCTAGTGGCCTAAACTTTCAACTGAAATGGAGGCTCCAAAAGGCTGTGGGATGTGGATGCTTTCTAGTAGAGGAAGGGCATGGGAGAAAACAGAGGGGGCAGCCCAGAAAATGTGACCAGTGACCAATGCCACCTGTGTTTGGGGGATCCCTGGTGTGGTTTTTACTCACAGGCTTTTATTGACGAAGCCCAGCTCCACAGTGAATTCCATATTCCCTTTCTTTGCATGTTTAAAGGCAAAAAATACACTTCAGAATGAGTGTGAGGGATCTCAGTACTGGCAGAATGGTATCTATTCTGTGGCAGAAACAAAGGACAGGACAGAATCCCAGGCTTTTGAGGGACCTCAGAAGTTGTCCAATCCAGGCTCTAGCTCTCTCTACAACATCCCCACCAAGTGGTTATCTAGTCTTTGCTATAATATCTCTGCAGTCCAGGGATGCCTGCTCCCAAGGCAGCCCATCTCTCTTCCCCACACTGGGGTCACTCCAACTGGTAGAAAGATTTGATTTACATTGAACTAAAAAATTCTCTCTTTACAACATTCACTCATTCATTGCTCCTATGTTTTCCCTCTAGAACCACATGGAACAAACTTGATTCCTCCTCCACTCTAGTATCTCTGCCAAGAAAACCCCAAATGGGGTCACAAAGAGTCAGCCATGACTGAAATGACTCAACAACAACGAATTCCTTCTCCATATAGGACTGCAATCATGCCTGCCCCCAAACCTTCCCTTTTCCTGACCTTCAATGATTTTTAGATGCTATGGCCTCCAGAAAGGACCCATCCTGGTCACTTTCCCCAGTGGTTTCCAGTTTGTCAATATTCTTCCTAAAACTGAGCCCCCAAAGTACACATGAAGCTTTTGAAGAGGGATAATATAGAGAGGCTACATCTCCTTTCAGGACGCCATGCCTATTAATGCAACCCCAAGACATACTGTGTTTTTGGCTGCTGTATCACACTGTGGACCTGTGGGTTTATAGCCTCCTATCCCAACCGCCCCTTATTTCACAAGAGCTGTGGTCTAACCACCCCATGCCTCTCTTATAGCTGCATGGTTGATCTTTTCTTTTAGTCCTGCTGAAGGACTTTTGTGCTATTGCTATCAAATTTGATTCCAGTTTTGTCAGACTTTGGCTGTAGCCCATCAAGATCTCTTTGGACTCTTGCTTTGAGGCCCAAGATGTTACAGATGTGCCCCAACTTAATATCCTTTGCTACTTTGATAAACACACACTGATAACAAGCCCTGGGACCCTCCCCTCATACCCACCTTCTGGATTGACAGGACTCTGAGCTTTGCCATCTAGGCATTCTGAATGCCTCCAAGTTCTCTGTCATATGTGACACGCACCCCTGCCCCGGCTTGATCATGAGCTAGGGATGAGAGACTTTGTTAAATGCCTTTCTGAATCCCAAGGCTACAATTTTCTACAACACCCCTTCTCATCTTCTAGTCTGTGAGCCCAGTTACACTGAGGTCAGTCTGGTGTGAGCCTGTGTTAGCATTCAATGTGGAGAACTTTCTTTTCTAAATGTCCCTCAAACCATCCCTTGAATAATATATTCTAGAATTTTGCTGGGAAGCAAAGTCAAGGGTGCTAGAGTGGCCATGGACTAAGAAGATCCAAGCTGAAGTCTTTGTTCTGAATTTTATTAGTTGTATGAACTAGGGTAGGGCATTTAACCTCTATGTGCTTTAGTTTTTGCATCTGTAAAATATTTGAGTCATCTACCTCAAGGAGACAGAGTTCTAGGTCTCTGGTTGTGCCACTGGCTGTTGCCCTCTCTTCAGTCCTGTGTCCTCTTCTCCAGGATCTCATTCCTTTCTCTGCCCTTGTTTCTTCTTGGCTGTCATCTCTGGAGTCCAGATAACCCTCAGTGTGTGCTCTTGAGTTAAGTAGTCTCCTAAGAGGGAGCTAGGCAGATGGAACACTGTGCCTGGAGTCAGGAAGGCTTGACTTCAAATCCTGCCTCAGATACCTACCAGTTATGTGACCCTGGGCAAGTCACTTAACCTCTTTCTGCCTCAGTTTCTTTATCAGTAAAATGGGGAGAATAATGGTACCTTTCTCACAGGGCTGTTGTGAGAATAAAAAGGTAGAAAATTTGCAAAAAGTGTTGAGCACAGTACCTGGCACATTGTAGGAGCTATAGAAATACTTACTCTCTCCCTCTTCTTCCCTGGGGATCCAAGTCTACTGTCTGTGAACCATCTCTCTCTCTCTCTGTCTCTGTCTCTGTCTCTCTGTCTCTGTCTCTCTCTGTCTCTGTCTCTCCTCCCTTACTCTCTCTACTCTCTTCTCTTCTCTTCTCTTCTCTTCTCTTCTCTTCTCTTCTCTTCTCT
>CM053582.1:84022568-84064161 GCA_028627135.1 Pseudochirops cupreus
AAGACCAATGATATCACCACAATGACATCATGGGGGTGATGTCTTGACTCGTGGGTGCGTGAATTGGATTTAAGCGAGGCAGGGCTGCACAAAGTCCTCAGCCTCGCTCTCACTCCCTGAGTCATCAGAGCCCAGTGGGAGGACAAAAGCAAAGATGTGTGGCGATGGCCCAGGATGCAGTGGACGCCCTTGGCATCTTCTGTGCCTGACCAAGCTCTAAGCACTGCACACCACCTGCTTCGGCTGTCTTCACAGCCTTGGAACACATTGTTCTTGTCCACTGGGGGAAGTCTTCACATGCTTGGGGTAGACACCCCTTAACTCACTGATGGGTTTGAGTCCTGCCAGTTATTTTCCTCCTGGCATAGCCCGTCTGCCAACATGATTTTACCAGGGTGTGGCCACCGCAGGTGCTATGGTTTCTTGGAGCTCCAAGTGAGAGTTGGGTGCCAAGTGGACACCAAAGGCTGACAAGCAGTCCAGAAAAGGGCTGGGCAAGCCCTCACAGCAGAGGAACTAATCCTCCATGAACACCCCCCACACCCCAATCACTCTTATAGCTCTTTAAGTTTTGCCCAGAACTTTAATTTGAGATATCTGCTACAGGTGTGGTTGTCCTCATGTTACAGAGGATGAACTGAGGTCCAAGAGAAGGTAGGTGACTAGCCGAGGGTACATAAAAATGGCTGTGATTCAAGGTAGTGGGTGATAGTTGACATCCACAAGTGATACCAACCAGGCACCAAACCCTCCATAGAAATGGTTTCAGCTAAGTGGTGAGGGCAAAAGCCAATGGGCAAGGTTAAAGAGAGGGGGGTGGGGCAATGAGAAATGACTCCTGAGACCAAGGATTACCCTTGGTTAGGAATAAGGTTAGGTCTTCCTCCAAGACAAGTGAGAAGGGGGCAGGTGAAGATAAGGAAACCAAGGGTACTTAGGGCTACATCTCTAACTACCTTCAATGGCTTTCTTCACTTTCAACCTGCCTGTTCCTTAGTGCCATAGAAAGACTCAAAATCCCATGAAGCTAGGACAGTGGGGCAAGTTGTAAGCTCTTCTTTCTCATCCCCTGCACAAAGTGAGTCACCAATCAGTAATATATCTCCAGGAGCATCCCACCTGCACACACCTTCATGCAAAGGTCTTTATTTTAGACCCAACCTTACCTATTATGAGAAACCTATGTATGGTATCAAAGGAGATTTTTTGGTTTCAAGCAGACAGATGTATTATGGGAAGAAATAAATAACCTTTGTTAACATCCTTCCTATCAAATGCACGTGGAATTGAACCCCTCCACTGATAACTGGAATTATTGCTTTCTAGAATTTGGAGGTAAGGCCATCTTAGATAGAAATTACCTGCCAAGGAAAATACATTCTGGCCAAATGCTTTTCTATAGTACTGTTCTAAAGGGAATGCCAGCTTTAAAGCATAAAAATAACTTGCCTGGTAAAGATGATTTGAATGATGCTTATGAGTAATTTTATGTAAATTTATGTAATTTTAAATTGAATTTATATGTGCCCCAATTAATTGGGAAAAGGGAAGGCAGAACACTGGCATGTTTTTATCTTCCATAATTATTCAAATAGATTTTTTTTTCCCCTCAACTAAATTCTTAGAATAAATGACCAATTTCCATTTTCCCCCTGGAAAATCTGGGTTCATGGAATGGATTTCATCCTGATTTGTTGGGGGAAATAACTTTTAATTGCTCAAGCAATGGATAGGGGCTGTAAAAAAAATATTATCTGGACCATGTCCTGACCTTACAACACCTCAGAAAAAAACAAAAATAAAAACAATTGTCTACTTTTTCCTTGAAAATTTCCAGGAAAGTCAACCACTCACATTTAATCCAGCAGGTATTTACTGGAGAACTAATGTGATGCCAGTGTTTCCTGGTTCTGAGAGCTGGGAAGTTCTTTGTCGAGTCTGAGTTAATACTTCTTGCCTCTACTTATACCCTGGCATGCTGGTCCTTTCATCAATGACTACCACCAATGGCTACTCATCCTCAATCGCTGCCAACTGCAGACGTTGCCACGACAGAGAATGGCCTTTGATCTTCTCTTTTGCAAGTGAAATAGATTCTCCTAACCGTCTTCTTTGGCTGCCCAGAGTAGGAACTCCCAATCTAACACTGTCTCAGAGCTCCTTCTTTTTTTTTTGGTATACTGGAGTGACGTGCCATTCTCACTTCCAGATTATTGATGAGGAAACTGAGGTAAATAGGGTTATGTGACTTGTCCAGGATCACTCAGCTAGCATCTGAGGCCAGATTTGAACTCATGAAGATGAGTATTCCTGACTCTAGACCAAATCTATTATTTTACACATGAGGAAACTGAGTCTTAAAGGGGCAGGGTGACCGACTTTCATGTCAGATACATCTTTCAGAACATTCCAGGAATGAAGAAGGGAAGGAACCACACCAATAATGGTGGTGGTGTCTTTTCCATTTTTTTGTAGATGTCTCAGTAAGCTCCTTGAAGGCAGGGATTTGTTTGTCTTTGTAACCCAAGTGCTGAACTCAATGAAATTCCTTTCAGACTGAGTCTTCTGCTTTTTTTCTTCTTCTTTTTCTTCAATCTTACTGTCTTATACTTAACAAAAAAAAATTTTTTTTGTCTTTCAGCTTTTTTCATGCTACTTCTCTTGACCCAACTCTTCCTTGAACCCTCCCTTTGTAACAAAAGAAAAACACTTAAGCCAAGTGTCTGAGTCACCTTGTCTGACAGTGAATCCCACACTTTGTGCCAATAGTTCTCTATTGAAAGGAGTGAACAATGTCTCATTGGCGATTCTTCAGACCTCTCCACAATGGGACAATAACTGCAATTCACAATGGCCGATGCTAAAAAAGTTTGATTCTGAAGGCAGTTTTTCTGAATTTGTGAATGCTACAAACGATACTTGGACCATTTAGGGTACCATATTCAGGTACCATATTCAGTTCTGCCACTATGATTATTATCCTGCCTAAAATATATATATATATACTAAGGTAATACTGCTGGCTTGATGCTGTGGAAGGTTGGATCCTTTCTGGAAGGGCTCGAATCTTCACCTAGGCCTCACCTACCTATCTTCCTCAGGCCTTACCTATTTCTACCCTGCCCCCTTTTCTGTCTTACACCAGAGAATGAGGATTTAACTGGCCACATCCTATTACAACAGCTAGTTAGCTTATTCAATACCTAGGGCCAATATAGTGGCCCTCGGGTCCACTGTGGTCCCTTTCTCAGGCATTTAAAAAAAAGTTTATATCACATGAAAGCTATAAGTATAATCACAACAGCTCAGATCCCCAGTTAAGAAAATTCCTAACATTCAGGCAGAGGCTTGATTCTTTCTTATAGTTTTGTCTATCTCTAACTAACCCCTGGTCTCTTCGTGTTTGAAGCAAAAAAAAAAAAAGGATATAGGAGATGTTTAGGTAAAATACGCAAGCAGAGTACATTATAACATCTGCTATTGGAAATGCATGAGGAGGGGGAGTCGGGAAGAGAGAAGACATTTTTGAGGGAATCTCCATCAGTTTGGAGAAGTGAATACACACAGTATCTTCAGCCTGAATTCCTTGTTCTAGGATGTTCCCAAGGACTAGTGGCCCAGCCTGATTTCTTCTTCTCTGATGTAGCTTGGTCTTTTCTTCCCTCCTTTCCTCCTGCTGCTGATTTTTTCCTGCTTAACTCACTACAGTCTCAGTGGGGCTGGGCATGGTCTCTCCCAACTACTCAGATCTCATAGGGCCCTTGCCCCCTTCCCTCAGTCTTCGTCTTCCAGATTATGTGTGTGACTCAAGTCTACCTTCTGGCATGAGATTAAGATAGCTTCAAGTCCCATTAAAGGCTGAGAAGAAATACCTATCCCTCTGAACTCATTGGAAAAGACCCTGATTTTGGGAAAGATTGAAGGCAAAGGGAAAAGGGGACGGCAGAAGATGAGATGGATAGATGGTGTCATGGAAGCAATAAACCTGGGCTTGGCCAGACTTTGGGAGACAGTGGAGGACATGCTGTGGTCAGTGGGGTCATGTAGAGTTGGACAAGACTGAACAACCACAAGGTCTGAAGTACAAGAACCAGGATGTGAGTTTGTCCCCATACTTCTGTTACACTCTTACAAACATTACTGAATGCCACCAATCTCAGTCCGGTGCCCAAAGCTGCTCAGCACGTCATAATGGTAACGTAGGAGCTTTGTATATAGATTGCACTTAATAAATGTTTTGTCATACTGAACAGATTCCCCATTGAGAGAATCAAATAGGTATCATGGGAAGGAGAGAAACAGCTAGAGATGAACTATTTTTAAAGCTTCAGCTCAAACTCATGGGGCTTCTCACTCAGTTTGCAGGGTTTAGTCCTAGAAAAACGTTTAGAGACCCACCAGTCCAACTCTCCCCTCACCCACGTCATTTTCAGATGAGGAAACTGAGTCTCAGAGAAATGAAAGATAATCGAGGTATCCTAGCTAGAAAGTGGCCCTAGGAGGGATTGGAACTCACGTCCCGTGACTCCGAATTCAACATTTTTCCATGAACTATACTGCTTTCTCCATGCTGTGCTACTAGATCTGGAGGAGATGGGAAGGTCCTGAAGAAAAGATGATTCTTATGTTTTCAAGTCAATCCAACGGAGTTCAATTCCATTAGACAATTATGTGCTACTCACTAGGTCTTGTCAAACAGTGCAAAGAACTTGCTAGGGTCAAAATAAAGTAAACTGAGGTACAAAGTTCTGAGCATGATTAATTTATTAATAAAGCATGAATTTATCAATAAATAAAACCTCAGCTTCCTCAGTAAAGCTAAGACCCCGGGGTGGGGAATGGCTTTTATAGTTTTTAGGTACATGCAGAAGAGAGAACAGGACTTTGTAGGCGGGGAACAAGTGGGTTGAAAAAAACTCAACATTATAAGTGGCAAAAATCAATATGACTGGTTACAGAGTTGAGACGTGGAGGACGATGTGATTGGTTGGAAACTGGGGACAACATGGGGCTAGAAAACAACCTTGTCTTTCCCCTCCTGTGACTAAGAAATGTTCATTGTTTGAGTCCATCTGCAAAGTTAGAGAGAGTGGACCAGACTTCTTCCACAACAAACCAGACATCCTCAAAGGATAGCTTGGTGGTGTAGGGAGATGAGACCAGACTCCCTGGTGTCCACCTGTCTCCTTCAAAGATAGCAGGTTTTCTTGACGCAAGAATAGAACAGTGGTTAGCAGGAGAACAGGATTTCTAAACTTAACTCATCATAGGCCAGCTGAATTTCTGAACTAAATTCAGAGACAAAGAACCATAACTTAGTTACAGGACAACATCAATTAACTGTAAATTGGATCGGTAAAAAAATCCATCTGATTATTTCAGACTTTGATTGGAGATCAGAGGACTAAGGCGCTGAGCCTGATCCCGCCGCTGATTGTTTGAATGATCTTGGGCAAGTCATTTTCTCTTGCTGGTCCTCAATTTCCTGCTCTGTAAAATGAAGGATCCACTTGCCACGATGGTGTGCATCTATAATCCCAGCTGTCGAGAAGGCCAAGGGTTAATCGCTAATACTTGACATTTATATGGTGGTTACTCTGTGCCCGGCACTGGATTAAGCATTTTACAATTATTATTTCATCTGGTTCTCACAGTAATCCTGGGAGGCAAGCCCTATTATTATTCCCATTTTTCAGAAGAGGAAACTGATACAAGCAAGGGTTAAGTGACTTGCCCAGAGTGAACCATCTAGTAAATGTCTGAGGCTGGATTTGAACTCAAGTCTTCCTGATTTCCCGACTCCTGGTTGATCTCTTGATCTCAAGAATTATGAGATGCAGGAGGGCTAAGCTGTTCAGATGACTGGGATAAATCCTGTTTCATCTTACCAAGTCCCTAGGTCTGCAAGGAGGGTCAGAAATGGAGCCAGCTAAAACCCTCATGCCGGTCAGTAGTGGCACTGAGTCTGTGACCAGTCAGTGCACTTCTGACCTGGGCTGGATATCAAAGGCAGGGAGGTCCAGCATTAAAACATAAAATAGGTTAGATTTGACCTCTAAGGTCTCTTCTAAGAGGCTGATTCAAGAAGTTCTTTGACTGATCTAATGAACTTTCTGGGAAGAGAACCTTTGTTTGGAATCTCGGCTTGATCACGCCTTTTTTCCCCCTATAGTGTGTGGACATGCCCATTGGCATCTTATTAAGAGGACAAAGGATGGCTCTGATTAAATCAGTGACTAGGATTGCCCCAGGATGAATTGGTTGGTTTGGAGTCAGCCACCTGCAAATGCCTCCTCAAAAATGGGTTTCCATGACTAAGGTTGAGTAACTTGGGACTTGAAGAGAATCTGTTGGGAGATGGTGACTTAGGAAATTGATCTGACAGATCTCTTAAATCAATTTTTGGACTTCTTTTTGACTTTTATTTTTCTCATTTTTTTTTTGGTGTGCAGCAGGTATTTAGGGAAGGGAAAGGGGTTTCTCCCCTCTCCTTCTCTGTCCCCATCTCCATAAGGAATTGCCAGTGTTGGACTTGAGGCAGAAGAACATGGGAACTGCTCTTATGCCTTCATGAACAATGTTGCGGAGTTCTAGAGGCTGTGTAGAAGAGTAGGGAATTTTGATTTTCCAGTGTGATCCTAGAATTTACCCTTCCAGTAGAAAAGGCAGATTTTTTGGTCAGTGCCAGACTTGGGGGCTGCCTAAAAAGTGACACTAAGTTAAAAAGTTTGGTGATCCAGACTTTTAGAGAAAGGAGGGGAATTGCTGATCAGTTTGCCTCTTGGAGAAAGATCACCTGTGTGACCCTTCTGATAAAGAGCGTAACATCAGAAAATCTGCACTTTGCTCCCTGTGGTCATTATAAGTTATTCAGAGTGTGCAGGTCCGATAAGAAAGGAGGTGCCAATCCAGCAACTCCAAAGAATGTTTGTCTTCTGGGGGGCAGCCAGATCACAGTGTGCTCCTATGATTATAAATGTAACCATGTAGGACCTTACACATAGGGTGAGCTAGGGAGAGGTAGGGATTCACCAGAATGTCAGGGCATTATTCACTTGAAAGTCCTATTTATGGCTGTTTCAAGGGGAGTATAAAATAAAGGGTGGTTCTGAGTAGAAAAGATTCTATAACTCTGGTGGAAATTTGGGACTGCTCTGAGATGGAAGATGGTGTTGACGACTTATATGCTATTGTGAGTCCTTTGTGTGGCTTTTTAAAAAATTTGTTTATGGATTCCTGTGAGTCCTTTAATGTCTTCTCCATTTTCTGTGGAATGAAATAAAGGCTGTCCTGTTCCCAATATGCCTTGGTTACCTTGAGCATAGCAGTCAGGTACTGCTTTTACTGACATTTGTGAAAACCTTCATATGAGCCATTATAAACTATGCTTGAAGGTCTCCCAGAGCAAACTCTGAGTGGGGGCAATAAGGAGACAAAGAGAAACTGATCCTTCTAAAACTGACCTTAATTCATGTGAATCCAAGGCTTTCAAGATTTTTTACTGTGTGTAGAGTTTTGCTGTTTATAGAATTACATCCAATCCCAGACCATTGGAACAATATTCATTCTGGATACACTATGAATACTCTGTGCCTTTATTAAGGGAAAAACTTAAACTCAAAGAGGTTGTAACTTACTGTGATCACAAAGCAAAAACATTTCAGGGCCAGGACTGGAACCCATGATCTGGGATTTTAGACTCTGGTCCAACACACTTCCCATTAGGTCAAATTCTCTTTCATTGGAAAGCCTGAATTTAATGACACTACACTTATAAATCTCTCCCAGACTGGCTAAGGAAGGCGCTTTGCCTCTGCAGTAGGTCAAAAGGAATGATGATGAATCATTGGAATACTGGCTGCTTGTCAAGATTCCTTGGTTTCCAAAATGCTGGTCCCTTCTAAGGGCTCTGGGCAGCTCATGCCTTTTTTCAGCTGCTCTTAATTTATGTAACAGAGTTCTCCACGGAGAATCAGTAAACGGAGACGTGACGAACATTCCCGGAATGAATGTTGTTCCAATGGTCTGGGATTGGATGTGACTCTATAAACAGCAAGCATCTCACACACCCCAACCTTTTCAAGGGAAATGACTTCAAACTGCTCGCTCCCAGGACTCCCTGTTTATTGAGAGTGACAAGCGCACTGTCAGAGCCGTGTGATGGGTTAGAATGATTTTCCTCTCTAAGCCAAGCCATCATTTAAGGCTTATTTTTGCCTGCGTTTCCCTTTGAGGATTCCATAGATAAAAACTTCTCCTTGCGTGCTTGCAAGTGCTGAGAGCTTACATAGCAAATGGTAAAATTTAGCACATGTTGGAAAAGCACTTTGACAATGCTACCAGCTGAAAGCTAGCACTTGTCTCAATAGAAGATTGACCACAATACAATCAGCCACATTATTACCTCCTCCTTAAAAAAAGAGCTTGGTGTGGAGGGGCTAAACGCTGGCCCACCAGAAGGGACCACTGCTCACTTCTTGCCCCAGTTCTTTAAAAAAAAAAAGTCTAGGATTTCACGGCTGTGGGTAGTTTCGCCACTGAGGGCACGTCCCAACCACTCTGGCCTCATTAGACCACATCTACAGTATGGTGTTCCATTCTGGGCACCACATTTGAGGAAGGATATTGAGAAGATGGGGAGGATCCAGAGGAAGACAACCAGGATGGCCTTGAATTCATACCACATGAGGACTGGTTGAAGGGATTTGGGTTATTTAGCCCAGAGAATTGGTGTGTGGTGTGTGTGGTGTGTGGTGTGTATATGTGTGTGTGCTCTGTGTGTGTGTGTGCCAGGGGCAGGGCATGATAACTATCATTAAGTTTTTGAAGGGCTGTTATGGGGAAGGGAGATTAGTCTTATTTTGCTTGGCCTGAAGAGTGGCGGTGGAAGTCACAGAGACTTGATATCAGGAAAATCTTTCTAATGACTAGAGTTATCCACAAGTGGGATGGGCTGCTTTGGGAAATGGTAGGTTCCCTCTCATTGACCAAACATCCACTTGCCATCAGGATGGTAGAGGGGGTTCTTGGGTTTGGACTAGATA
Source organism: Pseudochirops cupreus (assembly GCA_028627135.1). Lineage (NCBI taxonomy): Eukaryota > Metazoa > Chordata > Mammalia > Diprotodontia > Pseudocheiridae > Pseudochirops > Pseudochirops cupreus. Next base: position 84,031,613 of record CM053582.1, read on the forward strand.
AGGTCCCTTTCAATCCACAAATTCTGTGACTTGGGGATACACTTTAAGAAGGTGCTCTCCATTCAGTTGCTGGAGCCGAAGTAAATTCACTAACCCAGTGGTCAACTTCCTATTGGTGACTTTCTCTCCATTTAGCCTAGATGATGCTTGGAAGACAGATATTATCACACCAGGTGTGTGTTTGAAGCCTTTCCAGCTTCAGCTCAGATGGCCTATCCTTCAAGAACTCAGAATCACTTCCAAGCCAGAATGAGGCAATGAGGGAAGATGGTTAGACAGCAGTTCATCTGAAAAAGATCTGAGGGTGTGGTAGTCTGAAATTCCATGTGAGTCAAAGGTATGAGGTAGCTGCAGAGACAGTAGATACAATCTTGGGCTGAATTGAGAGAGAGATAGAGAGAGAGACAGAGAGAGAAAGAGAGACAGACAGAGAGAGAGAGAAATGGAGACACAGAGAGAGAGACAGAGAGAGACAGACAGAGACAGAGAGAGACAGAGAGAGAGACAGAGAGAGGAAGGAGAGAGAGAGGGAGATGGAGAGAGGAAGAAGAGAGAGACAGAGAAAGAGACAGAGAGAGAAAGAGATATTTCCAAGAATGAGGAAGTCTGAATCTTGCTGTTCTCTGCCCTGGTCAGACCACATTTGGGACTCTTGTGTTTAGGGCTGGTTGCTGTTTTTAGGAAGGACCTTGCTAAGCTGGAGAGTGTCCAGAAGAGGGCGACCCAACCTGAATGGCAAAGGGCCTTGATAGATTGGTTGAAGGAACTAGCCCAGAGAAGAGAAACCTCAAGGGGAAAGTGATTTGTTGTCTTCAACTATTTGATCAGACTTGTTCCACTTGGTGCCTGAAGGTTGGGACGAATGGAAATTGCAAAGAGACATGAGGAACTTTCCCTAACAGAACCATCTGCCCATGGTTTGGGCTGCTTTGGGAAATGGCAGGTCCCTTCTCCCATTTGGAGGTATTCAAGCTACTGCTGGAGGACCAGTTGTGAGGGATGTTGGGGAGAGGGAATTTTCTTGTTGAGGTTTAGGTTGGACTATCAGGCTCTGAGCCCTCTTCCAACTCTGGGAGTCTGTAATTTGGTGAAAACTCGAATGGAAGAACCATTGCACAAGAAAGGATTAATTTCTCTTCCCAGTGCCCCACTTTGGGGTGATAGTGTTAACTGTCCTCAGATCAACCAAACAAAGGCTTGTAGTGTGCAATTTCTTTGAAAAAAAGAACATCAAGGTTAAAAATGACAGTCTCTTGCCTACTGGTCTCTGTAATAGTCAAGCTATAGCAATATATAAGTGGAAGAATAGATTTAAACTTATGTCTGCAAGTGAACCTGACCAGTATTTCATCATCCAGCAATAAAAGCACTTAATTGGCTGCTATTAGACACTCAATTACTTTCACAATGTTTGTATAGTATGTCCCCATAATGCTTTGAATAATATTGCCTTAACTCATCTCACTAATCTATCAGTTCCCTTATGACACTTCGCCCCCCTCCCCTCCCCCAAATCTGCATCCTATTAAAACATACATGCTGAAAAAAAACCCTTGAGCTTTCCCAAGGGTTCAAATTAAATCATCCTGGGGCATATTTTTATTTGATTTTGTCATGACCTTTCTTCCCAGCACTCTGTCTTGTTGTAGGCTAGCTACTGAAATGCTGAGGGTCCATTCACAGCCTGCTGTGCAGGGAATTACCCAGGGCGCATTGGGAAAGTTGAGATTCCAGCCTGTTCAGATCTTGTTTAAATATAGATTGAGTGTGCACTCAGATTTGTTCTCCAGAGTGATTAGGTAGAGACCAGAACTTGTCTGAGCTTTGGGAAAGTAGCTTCTTACTCACTCATCTTCCCAGGGTTGCTGCACAAACAGAATGAATAAGAGACAGCTCTACTGAGTGAGATATTCTCTCCATTTTAAGCCATTGAGATCAGTCCAAACAGAAGCATACTTTACTTGCACTTTAGAAAACAAAGATAGGAAAGGGAAATGGACGGGTGATTTTATTGCTATAGAGAGCTCCCAGACAAGGAAACTCTACCTTCTCTGTCTCTTAGAGAGTTTCATATGTATAAGTCAGAGAGGGGAATTGAACGTGGGCCTTTCTGGCTCTGCCCTGAAGCCAATTCTTTATCCACTAGGCCACACAGTCTCTCAGAACACTATCCTGGACAAACACTACAAATAGACAATATATTTAGCCTAAACATTTAACAAGAGCAAGAATGAGCATTGGATTGCCTCAAGGAAATTGCCATAATCTCTTAATGATTTCTCCCTGAGGGAAAGACCCATCTCTGCTTCATATCTATAAGATTCCAGTAATGCTGCCTAGGGGTCCCAGAGTGCTGCTATCTCCAAATAACCACAGCTGGTCATTACAGGAAGGGCAGTGGAGAGGTGCAGAGGGTGTGTGCAAGGGGTATGCTGCACGTTACAAAGAGAGCATTACATAAGAGGGAGGAATAAAGCTTGTCAGTTGTCTAAGAAATGTAAGGGTGAAAGAGTAGACTGCCTGGTCAGGAGGCAAGATGGAGGGATGGATAACCAAGGTGCAGCCCTCATACTACAATGGTATCCTTGCAACATCAAGAGAACTTGAAGAAGGACTCCTGCATGTTGGATGGAGCTCCTTATGGGCAAATTACCAGAGGACAGAGATGAGGATGGCACAGGAAGGGCAAGGGGTGGCCACCTGTTATCTGCAGCCTGGCAAAGTCAATTGACAGATGAGACACCAAGGTTATTGTGGTACTTTAGTATTCCAAGTTTACAAAGCACTTTACGTGTCGCTTCTTCATAACAATCATGTCAGATCTTTCTGGATATTATCCCTACTTTGTAAATGAAAAAAACCTTGGCTTGGGGACATGAAATGCCACCCCCATTCTCACACAGCTAGGCCATGTCAGAGGCTAGATTTGAACTCAGGTACTCTTCCCATTACTCCTGTGCTCCCTCTAGAGCAGCAACTCCTAAGCTTTTTCCTCTGGAATGCTGTGGGTCACAAGGTGATCACCAAAATCTAAAAGGGCACTGGACACCACATATGGTAAAGAGCCAACACACCTTCAATTGGTAGAATAAATCTGCCTCACGTACACTTCCGACTTATTTTTCAATTGTCTGTAGGTGCCTTAAATTCATTTCAAAGCAGTGCTGTAACCACCAGGACTCTTTTTCAACTTGCAACTTGTCCATCTGATCACATAACTATTAAATGTAGGTGTAAAAATTATATTTTGTCCATGCAATTGGACAAATACCTGTGAAGTAAATTTTTTGTGTAAGGTGCTAGGCTAAGTGGCTCAGGATATGAAAACAAAAACAAAACTTGGTTGTGTTCCTTAGGCCAACAAGACTGGGGAAGGGTTCTTTAGGGAGTGAGAAGGCCCTACCATCTGATGCCTCCAAGCAGTGTGTGCTCTTCAGGACCTTACAGCCTCCTTGGGGGTGGGAGGGTGGGGTGCAGCAGCCACATCTGTAAGCAGAAAGCCTCACCAAAGTGTCAAAGAGATCTGGAAAGTAGATCAAGACTGTCAGAAGGAAATATCATTTCAGGTCCTTTTTGTCTGACCCACACAGGGAGACCAAGGATCAGTCTTCCAACTACATCCTTTAGAAGCAATTCCAATCACACATGGAAAGGCAAAGATCAGAGGACTGATACTTTCAGGCCATTTATGAAGCTCGCATTTGAAGGAGCTTGGCATGTTTGACCTAGGGGAAACATGGTAGCCAAATATTCTAATATCTGAGACAGTGTCATGGTGAGGAGGTATTGAACTCATTTTGTTTGGCTGCAGAGCACCAGTGAACAAAGGGTGGGAATCACAGAGGCAGCTCCACATCAGGAAAAACTGCCTAACATTAAGAGCTGTGGAATGGGCTGCCTTGACAGGCAGCGGGTTTCTCCTCCTTGGAGGTCCCCAGAGGCTAGACAACCACGTACCTTGCCCCTTATAGTGGGTGCACAGGTTGGTCTAGATGGCTGTGAAGGTTCCTTCTAACTCTCAAATTCTGTGATTCTGTAACTCTGTGAAGGCCCCTAATCCTGAAGGGTGGAAGACCTGTCAGCACCTACTCTCAAAGTCTTTGGGCTGGTTATACATTAAGCTGAGCTGAGCTCCCAAGAGTACAATCTGTATTTGACCGTGGGGAGTGTGGGGGAAGGGAGGAGGCTGTCTCTTCATGTTTCAGAGGAAACTTAATGGGGAAACGTTTTACCTGAATCCTACTTTTCACCCATGTACAGTATTAGTCAATGGGGAGTCACATGGGAACAGTGAAAGAGTTATTCTGTTAGCATAAAAGGGTGTCAGGAGATACAGTGTGGACCAAAGGTTGGTCCCCCCTTCCTCTTTTCTTCCTCCCCTCACAGTTAAGTAATTCTACTTAATGTTGACTTTCTTTTTAAAGTAGCTGAGCTAGATAAACAGTGCCATGAAAATAATGGATTTTGATCCCGTGTCATTCAAGAGTTATATTGGGAATGGAGGTGGGGGAAGGGGAAGGAGGCTACCAGGAGACAAGACATGCTGGTTTGAGGACAGCAGTAAGTACCAACTATTCGTCTTGCGATTGGGATCTGGGGAGACTGAGTCTGTGGAGAGGCCCAACTAATTCTCATACGTCAAGACACATGCCATCCCAGGGTCCCTCAATATGAGAACAGAAGTGATAGGAAAAAACTGATTTCTGACTATCCATCCCTGGTGGCTCTACACATCTGGGACATCTACTCAAGGAGGCTGTTTATTGGGAGATTGTTAAGGAATTGACCAGATATTAGTTTTTGTTTGTGTGTTTTTTAGTAGAAAGCAGATGGTTCCTTCTAGCCCTGGTCAGTGTTTCTGCTGATCTCCTTTCTCCAGGGCCGACCTTGGCAGTTCTGACACTGGGGATGTCATGTGGGCACCAGCTAGAATCCATGGAACCTCTCAAGAGCTCCTTTTCTGAAGATTTCAAGAAGCAACTCTCTGGTGGGGGCGTATGACCCACAGGCGTATGTACCACACACAATTTATAGGTCAAGAACAAATCTGAAGGATAAAGTAATGCTCCAAGCTTTAAAAATTTAGTGAGTAGGGGAGGAGAAGGAAGGTGGAGAATGTGCCACTGAATAAAAAGCCAGTCCAAATACAAATTGAAAAAATACTTTTAATGCTTCTTACACGGAGATGTGTGGCAGAAAAGGAAACCTAGCCAGGATTTCAGAATTGTGCTAGCATTAAGAGTTAACCAAGGGGGTTTGGAAGCCCCCACTGAATGAATGCACATGAGAAAGGTTCTGAAAGAAGAATTTTCAGCTAATTGCTAAAACCTGATTGGCCCAGATTTCTGACCATGTTACAAACCATTATCACCTCCTTAAGACCCTGAGAAATATGAGCTGCAAAGTTTTTGATTTCTCTCTCAAGGTGATTGACAACCCAGATGTCATAAACATATATTAAAAGAGACGTTCTACTCAAAACTGCTCGTTTGCCTCCCTCCAAAATCTCTCCAAAATTTTCCTCTTGGGCTAATTGGTGCTCCAGTCGAAAATCACAAAAGAACAAAAAGGGTGCACCCCGACTGGATAAATGCATTGCTCTGCTCAATTTCATTTCTGAGCCCCAGAGGCTCAGGGATCCCAGCATGGGATGCAGAAGGCAGCTGGTTTTTGGCCACTGGAACCACCAAAGAGACTGGCCAGGTCACTTTTATGTATTTTACATATATGGTCCCAGTGAAATCTCAGCACTTAGGATCTGAGGTGTGTCTCCTCAGGATTTATAGAAACCAGGATAATTGATGGCATCAGCATATTCCGGAGGGGAGCACAAGTGTTGATGACAATTTTGCTAATATTATCCAGGTCACAGATATCAGGGACTAGGTAGTCCTTAGCTGCCTGGGGCAACTATGTAATGGAATGCCTAATGAGCTCTTGCTACTGGCTCTGGTTATAAAAACCACTGCCAGAGTGATCAACAAAACCAGGCCGAGGATTGTGGGCTTTTGTGGTTGAATCTTCCTGGGCATCATGGCAGGGGAATTATTGGAATTCTGAGTAAACATCAGCTTCTTAGTTTTGAAGTCCCCTTTGCAGTGAAAAATCCTGATATTTAAGGGAGGGAGGGAAGGAGAGGGGGAAGCCCACTTTTAAAATTTGAAAATAGGGTGTTTTGCTTTGTTCCAAAAAAATCTTTTGGTGGCACTGATATAGTGGACTTGAGATGGATTTTTCTTCTCTCCATAATGCCAAATTTCCTCCTGAGCATTCCACTAAACTACAAGTCTAAGCTTGACAAGACTCTCCTTTTAGGGTGCCTTCAATGAAAGTAGGAGAGTTCTCTCCTGGAGAAACGGCAAAGCATTGTCCTCTACCCAGCTTCATAAGGGGGAAGGTAGAAGTCGGCTCATGAAAGGTTAAGTGTGGTTCTCTCTCTGTCTCTCTGTCTCTCTTATCTGTCTCTGTCTCTCTCCTCTCTCTTCTCTCTGTCTCTCTTCTCTCCTCTCTGTCTCTGTCTCTCTCTCTTATCTGTCTCTGTCTCTCTCTCTTATCTGTCTCTAGGTCTCTCTTTTCTCTCTGTCTCTTCTCTCTTTCTCTCTGTCTCTCTCTCTGTCTCTCTCATCTGTCTCTGTCTCTCTGTCTCTGTCTCTCTCTCTCTCATCTGTCTCTGTCTCTCTGTCTCTGTCTCCCCCCCCACTTTCCTCCATCCCCTTCTTCCTCTTTGCTCTGATTCAGAACCCCTCCATATGCCGTGCTCCATTTATTATTTCTGCACCGCGTCAGGAGGGAAATATTCACGCTGAGCCACAGGGATTAAAGGCTGACGCTCCAGAGAAGTCGGAGCCCATCCGTCATATCCAGCTGTTTTCAATTCCAGCCCTTCACACCTGCCTTTATTTATTATTCCTTGCTTAGACAAGACAGAGCTCATTTTTCAATCTTTAAAACTTTTTTTAAGAGCTAAAAAAATCAATCAATTTCTTCCTCTAGCTATTTTTCTATGAAAGCCCACCAAAAAAAGAGTAAACCTGAGGACTGATGTGGGGGGGGAGGGGGAAGGGGTGGAATGGGGGGATACCTCTTATCTGAGAGGAAGTCAAGCAAGCAGGACAGTGTGGACAGCTGGCTCCCTGGAGCATGCTGGAACCTGAGGAAGGGCTCTTGGTAGAAAAGAAGGTAGAGCCCTACACATGGGGAAAAAAAAGTTTTATCTAATTGAAAATTTTTTAAAAAGATTTTTATGTCTTTCTTCTTAAAAAGTAGAAAGCCAAGGGGGTTTGAGGGAGGGTTGTTATTATTACAGGTATCTAAGGATCTCTTCCAACTAAGTATCTACCTCCAAGAAGTTTAGAGCCATTAATTCATTAAGTCTCCCAATTTCCCTTTAAGATTAAGTCACAGAATTTCCATTTTACGAGTGTGGAGTCCATAGCACAGACTTGCCTCTAGTAATATAAATCAAGAGGTGACCAGAGCAGAGCCAGAGGATCTTGGGAAAGTCCCTCACTTCTCAGGGCTTGAGATACTCTCCTTGTGTCAAATGAGGAGGTTGCACTAGGTGATGACCTCTAAAATGCCTTCTAGCTCTGAATCTAGAACCCCAAGGTCACAGCTTTGAGCCTAGACAAGAGTAACTCTGCCCCCCACCCCTGAATGTTTATTCAGCAGCAGAGATTCTGGCTTTTCCTTTTTTTAGTATGAGGAAGCCTATTTTTTCCTATTTGAACTTGATTTAGTCATTGTTCTAGGGGCTTTTAGATTAAACAGTCTGAGCGATCAACAATTTCAAGATAGCTTAAAGAGTGATAAAGTAAATGCTTCATTCCCTGGGTTTAAGGTAGCCACTAGGAGAGGAACCAATGAAGACTGCAGAAATGATGCACACCACCGTGCTCCTGGGGCTCTGCCCACATGCACAGCCACCCATGGCACATTTTCTCTGCCCACGGGGCTGAGCTGGTATTCCATGGGCCCAGCTGGTGCTAATGAGGTAAAGAGATCCATTGCAATCTCTATGGCCTGATTAGCTTTATCTTTCAGCCCAATCAACCAAATAACACATATTTATTAAAGTATCTGCGGGTTTCCAAGCACTCTGCTAGGTGTGTTTCAAGCACCCTTGCCCAGCTGTGTCTGGGTCACTTTCCATGGAGCTGTACATATGTCCTGGATGCTTCTGGTGGCTCTATAATTGTCCCTTCTGATGACTCATGTGCCTTGGCCTCTTGCTGACAGGAATATATGACCAGAGGCTCCTGGTGATCCGTTGGCTCCAACGTGGAGAGAAAAGGCACACTGTGCCAAAGAAAATTGACCCCTGAGCATGAAAATGTGCCCACTTTAACAGGTCTACATTGTCAAAAATTTCCTCTTTTCTCATATGTTTAGTGGGTTAGCATTCTTCAAGCTCTTCCTCAGATGTCCAGCAAGCTCTCTCCGTCACCTGCCATCCCTGAGCAGATATGGTCGCTATCCACACATGGCAACAAGTGCATGTGATGGCCTAGATAGGGCACCCTGGCAACTTTTTCTGCTTTGTGCTTCTTTCCCTGAACAGGGGTGACTGAATCGCAATCGTGAGATGGATGTTTCTAGCCTTGGTAGCAACTTCATGAATTCAGGAGTCAGGATGGTGGTTGCACATGAGGGCATGATTTTCAAAGTGTCTTCTCAGAGAAGATGACCACTACCAGGAGGATGAGACCAAGTCAGACCCTGGCTTGCCAGAAAACATAGACCTTGAGTGAATAACTCAGATAACTCACGTCTGAGGTGAGGGTACAATATCTTTTAGACAATCCCACAAAGTGTTCCCTGCTTTAATGCTTTAAATATGAACCTCTTGGGAGACTTTAATAAGAGTTATGTTGTTATTTTTTTTAAAAATCTGTCAATGTGTCCTTATATATCTTCTGTGCTTTAAGCATTTCTTTTGGATAGATGGAATATTTTATCTGATCAACTTTGTATATTGAATACTTTTCTGGAGAGGACTTTTCAAAAAAGTTCGTTACTTACTTATTTTTAATATATTAAAAATAATTTGACTTTCAAATTCTCGCCCTCTATTCCCTCCCCCACCCCTTGAGAAGTCAAGCTTTATAATGTCAATTACATATGTAAAATCATGCAAAACATACTAAAAAGGACTCTTCATCCCTTTTGGGGAGTCCTTGACATGAGTCATTCCTAAACTTTGTTTTAGAAAACTTCTCTTAGGTGGGAACATGAATAAGTTAAATTAATTAAATAATAATTAAATTAGTTTAATTAAATTAAATAAGTTAAAAAAAGACTCTAGTTCCCTTTTTTGGGGGGGGGGTTAGGTTCCCCTCATGATATGAAAATGATCTATGGGAGTCCAAAGTCAGAGACCCTTGGTGAGAAGAAGGCGCATCCTTCCAAGTCTGAGCCTGTGGGCTTTACAGTAAATATAAGGTCATTTCTGAAGTGGAGGGCACTTAGAACTGGGAGAGGCTAACTGGGAAAGGTCTTTTGTAAGAGTTTTGAAGGAAACTGGGGATTTTAAAATGAGATAAGGAAGGAGTGCAATTCAGGCCTGGGAAACAATCAGTGCAAAGGCAATGTGGAGTGTCATCTATGAGGAACAGCAAAGACAGTTCAGAGTCTGTAGAGTGCGTGAAATGGTGCGGGAGGACTAATGATGGCGTAATAATGTTGGAAAAGTATGCTGGAGTCAGGGTATGAAGGGTTTCACATACCAGGCAGAGGATGGCCCAGTTGGCTACCTTGCTAAGGTCTATAATTGGTCAAAAGTGTGGTATGGACATGTGGCTGGCAGCTAACTCAACACGATGACAGAAAAAAAAAAACAACTTGGAAATTCACATGCTCTTGGGGCAGCCCATTGTAATGATGTGTTTGCCCCAGATTAGATAAAGGCCCCAGCACAAATATTTACAAAGTACCTATGGTCCTTACTCTGCTGGCACGGATGACTCCCGTTTCTCTAGCATTTGAAGGCATGCACAATGCATTCATTCCTTAAAGCTTCCCTGTGAGATTGGTAGCACTAGTGTGAATGCAAGTAGGGCGTAGCAGAATGTGAAATCCTCCAGGATACACACTTCTGGAATTGAGGTATCACCATCAACAAGTAGGAAAACCAAAACTGGGAGAGGCATGGGGACCGGCCCAAGGTTATTCGGCTAGAAAGCAGCTGAGCTAGGACTAGAATACAGGTCTTCTGCTCTCAGTTCTGGAGCTCCTTTTACTTTTGTGACTGTCTTCCTATTGTGTATTGTATTTTCAAAGCATGGTCCTTGGCCCTAGCACCTGCTAAATGTTAAAAAAAAATTCATGTTGATTGATGCAGAGAATAAAGTATAGTTGCATCCTTCGGGGACCTTATAATCAAATCAGGGAGACAAAAGTCATGACCAAAGGAATCTCGAAGGCCACCTGGTTCACCCAGTACCTGAACAGGAACTCCCTCACCCCCCACCCTTAGCATTCCTGACAAGTGATCCTGCAGCCTTCACCTGAAGAGCAGGGCAATGGAAACTAACGGTTCCTGAGGCAGCTTGTTCTATTTTCAGACAACTCTTAATTATCAGAAAGTTATCCCTTACATTGAGCAGAAATTCATTTTTCTGAAATTTATACCCCTTGATCCTAGTTTTCTTTTCTGAGGCCAAGCAGAATAAGCAATTGTCTTTCCTTATGACAGCCCTTCAAATGCCTGAAGATGGAGCTCGGCTCAAGGGCATCAGTTGGCACTGCCTCCATCCTCCCACCGTCTTTGCCGTGCTCCTCTGGCCATTGCTGCAGCTCATCAATGGGATTTCTGAAACGTGGCACTCCAGACGGAATCTGGAGCTTCTCATGTGGTCTGACAGCAGCAGAGTCCAGTGGTCCTCTCCACTCACTCCCTTGTTCTCAATGCTTTGGCCCTGCCAAGGCATCCTGTGATTACACAAGTACTTTGGACTGGATACACTCCAATGCATTCTGCCCTGCTCGGGGCACATCTCAAGGACTGCATTTGGTTCTGGGGGGAGGGGGCATATTTTAGGAAGGACAATGATCAGCTGGAGATGACCAGGAAAATGAGGGGACTGGAAGCAGTGCCATCTCCCTCCCTTTCATGAACTCTGCTCCAGCCAAAGTGGCTTTCTTGTTGCCACCCAAACTCAACATGCCATCTCTTACCTCAATGATTTTGACATATAGGCTGTGCCCCATGCCTGCAGTGTATTTCCTCCTCACTTCCATCCTTTGCTTTTGAAGGCTCAGCTCAGGCGCTTCCTCCTATGGGAAGCCTTCCCTGAAGTTTCCCCCTAACCCAGCAGTTAATGCTCTCTTCCTCATGAAAGGAATGAATATATAATAATAGTTATAATATATTTTACACATCTATGCCCATATTGTAGAACATAACTGAAGGCAGAGATTTTTTCTTGTATGCCTCCATATCCCCAGTGCCAAGCACAGCATACATAAAATGTTTATTAAGTATTGAACTGAATTGAATAAATATGAGTGATTGGTGTTATCAACTGCCAAAGGAGAGGCCCTGACGATGAGCGCTAAAGCTCAAAGGAGGGAAAGAGCACTGTGGTTTGACTATGCAGGGAAGGCTGCATGGAGCAAGTGAGGCTTAAACGTGACACTGGAGGGTGGGTGGGGTTGGGAAGGAGAACCTGGCAGGAGGAGTGAATGGTGTTATCAAAGGCATAGAGGTGGGAAAATACAAGGGTTAGTAGCATTAGAAAGTTGCTTCTAAACATACTACAGGTTTTGGAGCTGGGAGGGACCTGAGAAACCATCAAGACCACCCTCCTCATTGTACTGAGAGCCAGAGGAGTTAAATTACTTGATCAGTGTCAAATAAAAAGTAATCAGCAGAGCTGGGAATCTCAACCCAATCATTTGACTTTAGATATACTTTTGCCTTAATTTTACCTTGTTAATAGATAAATTTGTCTTGAGCTTACTGGAAAATGATGAAATCCTTTTTCTCTCATTCAGGTTACAGACATGGACTAAAAATTTGACACCAACATTCCTAGTACAAATCTGTGGAACCGAAATGGGCAGGGCAATGGAGAGGGGGATGTGGGGGCGAGGGGAGTGGGGTGGGAAGACAGATAGAACATAATCAGACCTTTTCCAGCACCCCCTTGTCTGCACCGTTCCCACAGCTCATTTTTTCATGTGGTTACCAGTGAGTATTCATCCCCCTCCCCCAAGTTTACTGTCAATTCCGCAGACCCTCTTAGATGAGTCAAAAAAACCAAACCAAAACAAAACAACAATGCTGTATTACAGATTGGGAGACTGGTTCACTGGTGAGTGGTTCCTATCTGAACCAATGTCCCTGGAGCAATGGAATTTTCTCTGTTCTCCTTGTTATGTTTTTATCTTCACCAAAACCAAACAAGGATTGCTAAATATATCTCTTTCCTAGATCATGTTTTCCATTTTCACTTGCTATTCCCATTTCTACAACTAACTGTTAGGGAATTATAAGTTTGGAAAACTAGCATTAGGGCGGAAAAAAAAAGAAGGAAAATATGGTTTACGATTGAAAAAGAGGTCAGAGGCTTATAGACTACTTAGAAGCCTCATGTTGGTGTGTTATGAATTCTCTCTTCAACAAGAGAATAAACATATCATTTAGAAAGCAAAGATTATGTCTGAAGGACAAGACTAGGGGGATAATGGTGCTCATTAAAATGCTGGCACTCTATTTATTGTAGATCGGTACCTTTTCCTGAACATACTAGAATATCATTGAATAAAGTGGGAAAGACTGGCTGGGTGCTGCCCTTTCTGTGAGTATTACAGGAGACTCTTCTCTGGGGTTCCCTGCAGGGGTTTTGTCCGTATACATTTTATGGTGGGTAGGATTGACCGATCGATTTCAATGGATTGATAATTATTGTTGATTACGTGGCTTAGTGGATGCTATTCTCCCATAACTTAATAGTTTCATTTCTGCAAATCAGGTTTTAATCGACTGAACTCTCTATCTGGAAACAAGGCACTTCTGTGCTCAGAAAGTTCCATTGGTCTTCCAAAGAGGTTTTGTGATGGAGGCGCCAGCCTGTTCACACAGCCCTGACACTGACCCTGCTGGTGATCTGAGATCCAGCTAGGACATCTCTGCTAGGGGTGGGCTGCAGGACCCTCAAGATAGCCCAGATGTTTCTTGTTCAGTCTGAGGTAGAAGTGGTTCCTTTGCAGCATTCTTCACTTTGAGGTTGGATTGCTTTCAAACCCAGGGCCTGTGGGTGCATGCCAATTAACTGGCAAGCTCAAGTTATGCAGGACTTGTGATGCACATTAACTTTCTGTGTGGTGATCCCAGGCCCAGATCATGGCCCAATCCAGCCCAGGGCTGGGTGTGACACATTTACTTTATTAATCCAAACAAACCTCAGTTTGACAGTCTTTCCTGCTGGGGCTTGTGTCTCAAGGAACAGGAATAAAAGGAATTGCTTAATACTTAATGTTTCCTTTGAAACTACCTTAATCCACTGATGGCAACAATCGGATTCCATCGGTTTGGTTTTCTGTCACCCTGGAGAGACATACTACTGACAAGGTGGGGTGGAGGGTGGATTTTCAAAGTCTCTCCTAAGAAGCGGCATTGCCACTGTTGGCTGGTTGATCTTCCTCGGGGGCACCTGCAGCCCTCCCCCTTCTTTCCTGGGCCATAAAAAAATGGCCTAAACATTCCTAGGAGCCTTGACAAGAGGCAGCTCCTTTCAGATGGATGGGAGGGCCTGTCTTTTGGCCAAAGGATTTTTTAAAAAACTATTTATAAATAGTTTTAAAGTTTACAAAGTATTTTATATCCACAATTTCATGGGAGCCTAGCGATTGCTCTATAAGCTAAATAGTACAAATATTGATGCCATAAATGAGGAAATTGAGGCTTGGGGAGTCTGAGTGACTCTTTTTCTCTCAAGTTTTTCACATTATCCCCTTGCATTCTCAGCAGAGGTCCTCACTTCATACTTAGAGAAAACAGAGACCATTCGCCATGAGCTGCATCTTTTATCCTAGCCAACATCTTCACAATCTGTTCCCTCTTGTCACCTTTTGCTTCTGTCTCTGATGAAGAAGAGGCCTTCCTCCTCACCAAGGCCAACCCTTCTTTGTGACCTTGATCTCATCTCTCCCTGTTTCTTTCAGAAGCTCACCTTGGAAATTTTTTTTTTTTTTGCTTTTTGGAGGGGGGAAGGCAAGGCAATTGGGGTTTAAGTGACTTGCCCAAGGTCACATGGCTAGTAAGTGTTAAGTACTGTCTGAGGCCCGATTTGAACTCAGGTCCTCCTGATTCCAGTGCTCTATTCACTGCACCACCTAGCCACCCCCGAAAATCCCTTTCAATCTACATATCTGCTGGTCCCTGCCCTTGGGTGGGCATCCTCTGCCCCCTTGGGTGGGCATCCTCTGCCTCTGGCCCTGTTCTTTTCTCTCTACTGAGCTTTCAATGATCTTATTATCTATGAATTCAATATCCCAGTTTCTATACCAATGACTCCTAAATTGACAGTGATCCCTAATCTCTCACTTGAGCTCTAGTCCTAAATCACCAACCACTTATCCAATGGCCTGCAGACATCTTAAACCAGCCGTTCTCAACCTGTGGGTTATGTTCAATTTGTAACAATGAAAATACATCCTGCATATCAGGTAGATTCATAACAGTAGCAAAATTACACTTATGAAGTAGCAACGAAAATAATTTTATGGTTGGGGGTCACCACAACATGAGGAACTGTATTAAAGGGTCGCGGCATTAGGAAGGTTGAGAACCACTGTAAAACCCAGCATGCCCAAAGCAGAATTTATCATCCCCCCTCCCAAACCCTAAACTATTTCTGCTAAAGATACCCCCGCCCTATCCCTCCTGTCATCCAGCTTCACTCCTTGGCAGCTGTCCTGGGCTCTTCTCTTTCAGTCAGTCCCTTCTTTCTCCCCCCATGGCCACCAGTCTAGACCAGGCCTTCCTCAGCTCTCCCCTGGAGGACAGTCACAGCCTCCTAATCTGTCTCACCCCTTTCTAATCCATCCTTCACACAGCTGCCAAGTGGATCGTCCTAAAACATAGGAGCTGATCTGTGTCCACTCTCTGCCATCTTCTCTGTTTGGTTTTAAATCCATAACCCCCCTCCCCCAACTTCCCTTTACAGAGGGCTCAGAATTTTCCAGTCAACTGCTCATTGCCCACCAGCTGCTCTGCCTGGTTTTGACTCCATGAACATTAGGCCACCAGGCTGAGCATTGTAGTGGCAAGCGAAGAAGTACTTCATGCCTCCTGTCAGCTATTTAGCTGACTGTGTTTCAGTTCAAGTTTCTTTTGAGCCTCGCCCACGATTGTATCATCTTTGTTGAGAAGCAGAACTTGTGAACCCTAGAACATGTGAACTCCTGTTGCTGGTGCAACAGCAAGGGGAGGAGCTGATGATAATATATAAGGAGAGGCCCAAGCTGGAGAGAGCAGAACTGAGAAGAGAACTCTCGTGGTGGCAGAGTCGAGAAGGAGAAAACTCGTGGTATCCTGGCACTCTGTCTGTGCTGATGTTTATTTGTGATACTTTCTACAGAAGTCCTGGGACTTCGCTGGAAGCCCTGAAAGAGGATTTTCCAGTTGTCTGTTCACAGAAGTCCTGGAGGAGGGTTTTGGAGGTCCTGGGACTTAACTGATAATTTGTATTGACCTCTCGGACTTTGTTTGTGGGTCTCTGTTGATTTCACAGGCAGATAGTAAATTGATGATGGTGCTGGCAATGTATATTAATGTTGTTTTGGCTCTGTTAAGCTTTGTCTTCCCAGAAACAGGAATTGTGAAGGACTTGAGGTGGACTGGACACTGTGAACTTCAGGGTGGAATGGGAACTGGACAAGAAACTGGACAAAGAGCTGGACAAGGAGCTGAGAGTTGCCTGCCTTTGAATCCAGGTGACAGTTGGATAGATTCAGGCAGGAGCTGGGGCCACGGAAGAGGAACCATGGAATCTGAGAGCCAGTCTTGAGTCAAGATGAAAAGACCTCTTCTTGGGTACCTACTACTGAGAAGATCATGATTTAATGTGACCTAGGGATGGAAAACTTTAACCTTTGTACTTTGTGTCCCTTAAAGAGGCCTGCTCCTTAAGGATGATTGAGTTAAGGACTTACTGAATGATATCTTTTATTTAAAACTAGGTGACCACTTTGGTGAAAACTATGTGGCCACTTTGGTGATGACTTGTTATGTCATAACATTGTGAATGCTGTACTTTGGTTTCTGTCAATGTTTTGTCTTAGTTTGTTACTGAATAAATAGAGAGTTCACTATACTATGCAATCAGAACCTTAAAGCTATTCACAGCATCAGTCCTCTGGAAAGCTGCTTGTGCTTGTCTTTACAAGTACCTACTCCCTTTTCAGCTTCCTTCTCTGTGTAATCTTCTCCCTAATAGACTGTGAGCTCTTACAGGCCACAGACTCTCTTTTTCTTATTTGTATACCCATCACTTAGCACAGTACCTGGCAAGTAGTAGACACTTAATAAATGTTTATTGACTCTGACTATGTTAATTCCCTGCTCAAGAAACCCCAGTGGCTTCCAATCACCTCTAGGGTAAAATACAGATTCCTCTGGTTGGCACAGAATCCTTCACAAGCTAGCTCCAACCTGCCTTTCCAGAATTATCGAACATTATTCCCTCAATGCATTCTCAGTTTCAGCCAAACTGACCTCTTGCTGGTCCCTATACACAACATTCTCTCCTGCCTCCATGCTTTTGTGTAGGTTGTCCCTCATGATGGAAACATGTGTCCTTCTCACCTCTCAATCTCTCTTGCTTCTTTCAAGGTTTGTTTTAAGGACAGCCTCCACCACAAGACCAACCCTCTGGTTACTACTACTCTTTCTTACTTCGTATGAATTTTGTATCTCCTTGTATGTATTTACATTCATTTTCCCAACAGACTATAAACTCCCTGAGGACACGCATTGTTCCATTTTTGCCTTTGTATCTCTGACTCCTTTCTTTCTCTTTCTTTCTTTCTATCTGTCTTCCTTCCTTCCCTTCTTCCTTCCTTTCTTTCTTCCTTCCTTCCTTCTTTTCTTTCTTTCTTCCTTCCTTCCTTCCTTCCTTCCTTCTTTCACAATCAAAGTTAAGTGACTTACCCAGGGTCACACAGCTAGTAAGTGTCTGAGGCCAGGTTTGAACTCGGATCCTCCAGACTCCAGCGCCAGTGCTCTATCCACTCTGACAAATCACAAGCTTGAGGTCATTCTACTCTGACTGAGAAGGCCCAGCTCCTACTGCCATTCTCTGGAAGCTCTGTTTTGAGAAGATGTTGTTTCTGTCCTTTCCATTGCTTCTTGGGTGGGCACAAGTGTCTCCTTTGTCCAGTCTGAGTTTCCCAAATGGACAGAGTCATTGTGGATGATAAGAAGACATGTTTCCATTGTTCCTTACTGGTTATTAACTATCCAATCTTGAAAAGGGGACACAAATAATGGTGAATTATAAGGCATGGCAATTACCCACGATACAATGTTAAAAAATAGACCGGTTGGTTTGCCGAGCATCAACTGTCTATTCAAGTATAAAAAAATTAATTGACTCCATCTGTATTGGCCTAATGACTGATTAAATGACTAATCACGGAAGTCTTAATTAAAACCATTTTTCTATAGTGCTGAGGAGAGAGGAGGAAGGTGCTCATTAATGCCCTCCAATGTGTGTGTCAGATTGGGTTGGTGTCATTTACTAACAACCGTCAGATGAGTAATTATGCACAAGGTCATTTTGTGTAAACTTTTTGCATACATCATCACGCTGATTGGATTAGGTCTTGGTGCTTGGCTGGGTTCTGCATGCCACTGCATTTTCTGATCACAAAACAGGTAATTAGGATTGTCGCAGAAAGGCGGGTGGAGAGCTTGCCACTCTGCTCCCCCGCCAAAGATGACTGCTGAATTCTCCTGCAGAGCTGGTCCAAGCCACTGTCACATTTCTGAGAGTGAGCCCCAGGGCCCCTGCAGCTGACACCATTTCACATTATTCACAGACTGACAGGGATCTCTGTCTCATTGGGAAACTCTGGAATATGCCTGGAATGTTTCTGTGGGGAGAGAATGTCAATGGGAAAGTTCAGTTGGGTACTCCAGGCTTTTTCTAAGAATGGAGGAGGCTGCAGAGGAAAATGTGGAGTGGAGTAGAGTTTACTGGTTGGTGGTCATTTGGCTGTCTGGGTGCCAGTGACCAGGGGTGGGGATGGAAAAAATACAGCCTCCCAGAACTGAGCAGCTGAGTCTCATCTATTCAAAATGTTATGTATTTATTAGAACCCTCCCAAAATGAAAAGATCTTCCTGGCCATTCCAATGCTTCCATTTTCCACTTGTATGTGGCTCACAGAGGCCACTGACCTTTGAAGCTGGAAGTAAGTGTGAAGGCTGGTGAACTTCCTCCATCAGCACCCTTCTATGCCCGTCAAAGATGGGCTCGGAACCTGCCTACATTTCCAGCATATGATCCACCTGCGTTTGGTAGGAAAAGAAGGATCTACAGCAAAAGCATTTTATCTTTTGTTTTTTTGTTTAGCTGTTTCCAGTTGTGTCTGACTCTTTGTGACCCCTTTTGGGATTTTCCTGGCAAAGACACTGGAGTGGTTTGCCATTTCCTTCCTCAGGTATTTTATCTAGTTCATAAGATGAAAAAAATTAATAAATAAACTAAAAACCTTCATGGGGGAGGGCACCAGCAGTTGGGAGGTAAGGAAAGGCTTCATGTTGAAGATGGCACCTCAGCTAAGTTTAAAAGGAAATGAGGGATTCTAAGAGATAAGAGACAGAGGTGTGGAGGGAGGGCATTCCAGGCATGGGGGACAGCCAATGCAAAGGCATGGAGATGGGAGATGGAACAGAATGCAAACTCCCTGATGTTTGGGACTGTTTCATTTTTTAATCTTTTTTATTTCCCAGTGCCCAGCACATAGTAGGTGCTTAATAAATCCGTGTTGAATTTAATTGGATCTTCAAACTTGAGCTCTATGAGTGTGAATGAAAAGTTAATGGGAATGCTGGCACAGGATCAGATATAGAAATTATTATTCAAAAAGTTCTGTGATTGCATTGGCAGATATTTTAAAAGAGCCAATGAACCATTTCTGCAGCCAGAGCAGGGTTTGGAAATTGTTCTCTGATTCGAGTGTGTTACAGCGCTTTGAGCTTTCATTGGAACATGCGTGACTTGATGTTTCACAAAATAACCTCCAGTTTGTTGTGAAGAGCACAATTTTCTGGCGGTGAAGAGGTTTGCCTTGTTACTCCTACCCTGTGCAGTGAGCTCTAAGTGATGGTCTCCCTTGCCCACCGTTTGCCCTGCTTCTACGTGTGTTAATAGTAGGGAAAAAAAGCCAAGAATGATGTGATTCACATTAAGTCAGAGTCAAATAGTAACTTCTGTCCTTTCTGGGCAAGATTTAAGAATCCAAGGATGCTGTGTAAATTATAGGACCAAGTCACAAGAGGGGGTCATGGATTTGGAGGGTAGGGGACCTTGGAGGCCATTGAGGGAGGTCATCATTGCTTCCTTTGCATATGAAAAACTAAGGCGGCTAGGAGACTCAAGAGACGGGTGGCTAGGTGGCGCAGTGAGTAGAGCACCGGCCCTGGAGTCAGGAGGACCTAAGTTCAAATCTGGCCTCAGACACTTGACACACTTACTAGCCATGTGACTTTGGGCAAGTCACTTAACCCCAATTGCCCTCCAAAAAAAAAACACACACACACACAAAAAGAGAGACTCAAAAGAGGTGACCCAGTCAGTAAATGGCAGAGCCAGGAGCCAATCTTGCTTCCTCTGACTCCACAGCCAGAGGCCCCCTCACCACATCATGCTACTTCCTTCCTTCTGGTTTTCACAAAAATATGGAGCCAATTGGGGCAGGTATTCTCATCATATCCTCTTTACAGATGAGGAAATTGAGGTCTAGGGATTTACGGGGGAATGTCATTCAGTTAGAAAGTGAAAGAGATGAGCATTCTTAGATTCAAAAGTTAGCAACCTTGACATGTCACCTGATGATCACCCATAGGCTTATTTGGCAGGATTCAGATGGATTCAGAACTGGCTAAGGGGCTGGACTCAAAGAGAGGTTGTTGAAGACTCGATAGCAGTGCAGCTGGTCTTCTGGAACACCTGAAGGAGCTATGCCTGGCCTGAAGCATGATGGCATTGTTTTTGTTTGTCATCCAGAAGATGTTGGAGTCATCTTTGGTGGCCATCCAAAAAATGATGGAGTCACTTTTGTTTATCAGTCTCGAGATGATGGAGTCACTTTTGCTTGTCATCTAGAAGATGATGGAGTCATTTTTTGCTTATTATCCAGAAGATGATGGAGTCATTTGTGTTTGTCATTCAGAAGATGATGGAGTCATTTTTGCTGGCCGTCCAAAAAATGATGGAGTCATTTTTATCATTCCCAAGATGATGGAGTGACTTTTGCTTATCATCCAGAAGATGATGGAGTCATTTTTGTTTGCTATCCAGAAGATGATGGAGTCAATTCCCCCCCCCCTTTTTTTTGCTTGTCATCCAGAAGATAATGGAGTCATTTTCTGCTGGTCATCCAGAAGATGATGGAGTCAATCTGTTTCAACTATAAGAGTGGACAATGCTCTGCTCCCCTACCACTTTTTAAACAAGTATGGATATCTTTATTAGGTCCTTATGCATCACTCAATTGAGTCACACAGATTAAAAATGATCCAGGAACTTTCCCTGCTTCCTCAGCTCTGTTGGACTATTTTAATGCTAGAGCTCAGGTGTGTTATTGTTTGTGATCTTTCAAAGGTAGGGAGGCTTCTACATTCACACAGACATCCTCCTGCACCAGAGCGGGCTTCTGGTATGGGGCACATGTGTCTTCTTAAGGAGTTCTGCTAGGCGTATATTCTGTTTGGTTGAGTTAAATTGCAAATGACTGGAGAAATGGCATTGAGCAAAGAAGAGAAATCTTAGAAACAACTGCACAATTCCCCATTCTAGTTGCTGCTAAATCTGAAGACTGCCTGTGCAGATCCTCCAGAGTTGGTGAGACACTGTAATAACGGGCAAGTTTACACAGTAGAGGCAAGGACAATTAGCAGGTCCTAAATCATCTGAAGGAAAATAAGACCTAGGACTTGGGGTCCACCCTTGTAAAAGGAAGACAAAGGCTCCACCTGGGCAAAGGGCCACAAGCAAACCCAGCTGGGGTGCATGGACAGAGTGCCATGCATTGGGGCCAAGAGACCCAGCTTCAGTTCAATCCAATTCAACAAACATTTATTAAGTGCCTATTGCATACCAGGCTCTGGGTGCGAGGCACTGGGGATGCAAAGGCAAAAAGGAAAGCGTTCCTACACTCATGGAACTTATTTTCACTAGGAATGTGGGACAGAGGTGTGATATGCATAGAGATGAGTCGAGACCACAACACACAGGGTACATTCCAGGGAAGGGGGAATAAGGAAGGCTTCCTGTAGCAAGGAAGGCCTTGATGGCTGCTAGGGATTCCAAGAGGGGAAAGCAAAAAGGAAGTACGTTCTGGGCCTGGATAACAATGTCTGCAAAGGGATGAAGGAGGGGGGAGATAGAGTGTCCTAGATAGAGGTTTTTTTCTGGAATGTAGAACATATCATGGGAAGTACAATGAAACCTGTCTGGAAGGGTAGGTGGGAACTAGAGTGTGAAGGGCTTTAGATGCCAGACAGAGATGGTGCAAGCAGAGAGTAAAGACAGAACCATCAGCATGGGGCTTGAATGGAATCTTCTGACGTCATCCATCATAGGGGAGAGTGGCTCAGTCACTCAGGCTAGTGAGCACTGAAGGTCAAAGGCAGCAAGCCGCCATCTTGGTGAGCTCTACATTGAATTGGGGTGCATGTGTGCGTGTGTGCGTGTGTGTGCGTGTGTGTGCGTGCGTGCGTGCGTGCGTGTGTGTATGTGTTTGGGGGGATATTGCCAGACTTTTCTGGCCCTCTCCTCCTTCAGTGAAATGCCTATTTTAGGGTGTACAAAGATAATTTGTATTAGTCAAAGAAGATATTCTGGAATCTCTGCCTGAAAGTTTCTAACAAAAGGGGAACAATTCCTCCTGGGCTGCTCAGCCCTTCTTATGGAAATGAAAAGCCATTGCACAACTCCCCAAATTACAGGGTGATGTGTCACTCTTAATCTGGGGAGAAATGTAGGAGGTGCTTTTTCAATCATTTCTATTGTTTGAAATCTACCAGGTGATAATGAAGGGGTTGCTATTGTGGGCAAAGATTGATTTTTTTCGGGAGAGCTAATAGATGCACTCAGGTATAATTTACCACAGGCTACAAGGAGTTACTAGATCATGGGGAACTTCACTGTACAAGACAGACAGCTACAAGTACATGAGGTAATTCTATTGTCTGAAAATTCCACGTGGTCCCTCCACCCCCACTTCTATCCAAGCTGTGATGGTGGAGGCTTCTCAGACCAGCTTTGACGGCTGATGGAGGCCAGCTACTGTACAAAATCCCATTGGCCTTCATCCCCAGAGCCACAACACTCCTGTGACTTGGCCTTTCAAGAGTAGAATGGAGGACAAAAGTTATCTGTGAGCCCCATATTTCAAAACACCAACTCACTCTATTTCCAGTGATTCATAGACTATTAGAGGGAAAGGCATTGAGAGGCATTAGGCATCTCTTCCCTAGCCCAACCTTCTGCCCCAAAGCATGAATCTCCTCTATTATATTCCCCACAAGTGGTTTCTGCCTGAACATCTCAAGTGACAGGGAGCTCACTACTTGTGAAAAACAACCCATGGTTAAGTGGTGTATTTGAAAGGATACTAGGGCCAGAAGACTCTTAGATTTTAGTCCTGTCATTTATTTATCATCTGTATCACTTGTGCAAATCACCTAAACCTGAGGATTTACCTGTTGTGTTGTAGGGGCCTTTATGTAAGTCAGTAACATTAGGGTTACTATGGTAACATGGGGTACATGGAGTGTTCAGAAGGACCAGTACCTCTGGTATGAGGGCTGCTCATCCACCTTTGGGGTCCACCTGATTCACCCAACTCTCACCTGTGGCTCCAAGAAGCCATAGCATGCACAGTGGCCACACCCTGATAAAATCATCTTGAGAAGATGGGCTAAACCTGGTTGAAGGTAACTGACAGCCCTCAAACCTGTTGTTGAGTGAGGGGGGTGTCTACCCCAAGTATGTGAAGACTTTTCCCAGTGGAATGGGAAGACGAGAACAATTTGTTTCAATGGCCATGAAGGTGGCTAAAGAAGGCCAGCCCTGTAGAGCTCTTAGAGCTTGGTTAGACATCAAAGACGCCAAGGTCAACCATTGTATCCTGGGCCAATCCCAGCTGTCTTGACTTCATCTTGCTACTAGACTTCTATGACTCAGGAAGAGAGAGAATGAGGCATTTTGTTCAATTCTGCTTCACTTCAATCCAATTCACTCATGAGTCAAGACATCACCTAATGTTGTCATTGGTCCTCTTCAAAAATGAAGGACAAACAATAAGATTAGGAGAGTGGGAAAAGTGCTTAAAATCATAGCTTCCCAGCTACAGAACTGGGAAGTGCCTCCAAAACTGTCTGGTCCACCTCCCATCTCAGGGCCTTCATTTTCTCATCTGTGTAGAATGGTGCTTTCTCCTACCCACAGAGTTGACACCATGGAAATGCAGGCAGATATCTGCCTGCAGACTGCTTAGAGTTCTCCAGTTTTCCAGTGGTCTTACTCTTGATGTTGAATGCATTTCTGGGAAGAAGCCAAGAGGGCAGTCACAGAAGAGACGCCATGCAGGGATGACAAGAATGTCAGGACAGAGTGTTCCCTAGACTCAATTCTCCACTGTTTGAATGTAGGACAGAGTGATGGCTACTGGTCATCTCTGCCTATATATTCCATGCTCAAACAAATGACCTGAAATGGAGGCCCATGATCATTGGACCTACCCATCATCAGCTGTATAGTTTCTCATCTGTTGCTACCCTGTTGGTTTCTTCTCAGAAATCTCTTCAAAGTCAAGAGCAAGACCACCAGAACATGGGGAACTCTGTGTAGCCTGCTTTACTCACAGGGAGATGATGCCTAGTTCTCCAAGTTTTCACTGCTCTGTCTCTATGGCCAGGGCAAGCCTAAGCTGCATTCAAAATGAGGTTATTAGATTAGGTTAACTAGCATCTATATCCCAGAGTTGTGGTGGGGATAAATGAGATAATATTTGTAGAGTGCTATGCTGACCTTAAAGTCTAAGTAATGCTAGCTATCATTACCACTGGAGGCAGCTGGTGGCACAGTGGGCCTGGATAAGGAAGATCTTGAGTTCAAATATGGCCTCAGATGTTAATTAGCTGTGTGACCCTGGGAAAGTCACTTAACCTCTTTACCTTAATAGAAGGAAATGGCAAGCCATTTCAGGATCTTTGCCAAGAAAATCGCAACAGTATGGGCATGCTGTGGAGAATTGGACATGACTGAATAACACCACCACCACCACCATCATTACTCTTGCTAGATATGACTTGTAAGGTCCTTTCCCAACTCTAAATCTGTGACCTTGTGAGTTACTGTTTGAAAATTTTAATTGTAATTTTTTTTTTGTCTTACATTAAGCTAAAATCTCTATCCCTGTAGCACCCTGCCCTGGTCTTGGCTCAGCTCTCTAAAGTCAAGGAGAATAAATCCAATCACCCTTCCACATGAGAGGCCCTTCAGATACTGGACAATAGATCATGCGCACTACTGTCCTTTTTTTAAGAACCTCAATGATACCCGCTGACATGGTGTTTCAGGGCTTACAGATCTTTCTCTCCACAATGGCTCTATAAGAAAGGAAGTCTGCATGCTATTATGCCCATTTTACAGAGGAGGCAACTGAGACTGAGAAGTGCCTCACTGGGCATCCCACAGATGGTGAGTGTCAGAGGCCGGATTCAAATCTGTGTCTTGTGAATGTGGAACAGAGGAAAGGGAGTCAGAAGACTTCATTCAAATCCTGCTTGGGATGGTATAATGGGAATGGGAATTTGAAGATCTTCCCTGCCCTTAATGGACCTAGGAGAGTTTGAAGACCTCCCCTGCTTTGAAAATAAACTCTGCCCCCTGATAGGCTGAATGTAATCACATGGAGCCTGTGGTGGGAGGAGTTTGCTGAAGGGAAGCAGAGCCCACAGGAAGCTGGTGGTCAGAGCTAGTGAGATGGTGGGGGAGAGAGGACACTCAGCCAAGGAGATAGAGAGGTTCGTGAATAAATATTGATCTTGTATTGTTTGTGGGAGGGCTGAAGGATGCTGTGGCTCTCAGTATTATTATGGCTTCTGAGTATCTTTGGTACTATGATGGAATTGGCTTACTGGTTTTGGGATTTGGTTTTCTGGTATCTAAATAAATGCTTAAGTTCTGTCCTCTATCTGGACAGTTTGGTATATTTTGTGATTGAACCTCATGCGATACTTATAGTCACAGTCTTTATTGTGATTGTGGGCACTGTAAATATTGCATTGGTGCTACATATGGGCACTTACTGCTTCTGTGATATTAAGAAAGTCACCTAACCTCAAGGTGTTTTGGAGTTCTCAGCTATAAAATAATGGGAGATGGCAGGTGAACTACGTGGCTTTGGAGTCATTTTCCAGTTCTATAGTTATAATCCCATGGTCCTAAGCATTTTTCCGCTCCACTGATGTTAATACAACTTCCATAAAAACCACTATAGTACATCAGGTTAATCCTCGGTTGAGGGCTGGGGGAAGACGGGGACAAATGCCTCCTAGAACAAGAGACTGGGAAGGGATGTGATCTTCACTGGGTCAGGGGATGCTCATGTAGCTCCCGGAGTATTGAAATTCATTTTAATACAAATCATATGATCAATTCCCTTCAGTCATGACTTGAAGAGCTAATTCAGGTGAGCAAATAGAACTGTTGTTCATTGTTTGATTCTTGCCAGGGTGGTCCCATAGAAAAGTTACACGTGGGCTCCTTACTCCCACCCCATCCCATGTCAAATTTGCAAGTGGTTACTCAGGAGAACTACCTGAAAAGAAGACCCTACAAAGATTCCCAGAGTTGGTTATCAGGAGACTATATGTTAGGAACACTAAGTATCACGACCACCTCCCCCACCCCTCTCCCCAGTTTAACATTTGCCAACAAGATGTTAGAAAAATCCCTTGACTGCATCTTTGATGGAATATAGGGGGTGCCTGTGAATTGCAGAAATTGCTTTACATTTCTGGATGTGGAAGGATCCTATACACACTGCCATCTAATTCTGTGCTAAAATTGTTAACACCTTTTGAAACCTCATATATATAGCAAATTGTTTGCCAATTGGCGTGCGATATGGAAGAAATCAGGAAACACATTTGTAGCACGTTTGGAATTAGCTTCTGTCAATAACTGCATCTTTAGCATACGCGATGAAACACATTTTGAGATGGAAGTAAAAACATCAATTCAATTTAGTGATTCGAAGGTTGCTTTTCATTGGAATGTGCAAAGGAGACAGAGGAAAAGCTTGATTTTGTGTGTGTGGGGGGGGGAAGGTGAGGTGTGAAGGATGCAGCTACTTGTCATGTTGTGTGTCTGGGGTGTGTTTGCCATTTTGGTCCACACCCTCATAGGATAGATTCAACCAGTATGTTCTCTCTGAAATTAATAGGAGTTTGGGTTTAAATATCAGGATGACCCTTAGATTCTCTTTGGGACACTTCTCTTTCTTTAGACTGAAGCCCTGGCCCTTTTGTTCTTTTCCATTTCCCTTCATCTCAAATATTGTATTCAGATATAGTCATTTATAGCTCAAGAAACAACTCAGCTCCTGGGTGAGGGCTGTTGGTCTACAGTCCCACAAGCCCCTTCCCCCTCCAGGACTCTTTCAGATTGCCTGGGAATCATAGCTTCATAGAGTATCAGAGCTCCATGATCATCTGCTCCACCCCCCTGTTTTAGAGATGAGAAGTCAAGCTTCTTTTTGTTATTCCCCCTCATTCTTTTGAGTTGTTCCACTGGCTGGATCCAAAGAATGTAAGGTACCTTGCAACAGGTTCTCCAGGCACAGGTATTGGGTTTGGGTCCCAGTGCCTTGAGCTGGATGCTCCTTCTTCCCTGATTCCCACAGTCCCAAGTCTTTCCCTGCCTTTCCAAATGACTATCCCTTCCCTGGTCACCTTGAATAACTTGGTTTCTGGCTGTCTGCTTAATTTCTCCTCTCCTCAAGCCTGTTCTTACTTGAAGCATCCTTCTAGTAGCATTTAGGCTTCCTCCCACAGGTGGTCAGAAGAAGCACTACAAGGACACTCTCAAAGTCTCTCTTAAGAACTTTGGAAGTTATTGTGTGACATAGGAGACACTGGCACAGGACCTCTTAGCATGGCGTGTTCACATCGGGGAAGGTGTTGTGCTCTATGAGCAAAGCAGAATTGAAGTAACTAAAAAAAAAAAAAACATGAGATGTGCAGATTTAGAGAATCCACCCCAAATGTTCACCTGGACAATTTGTGGTAGAACATTCTAAGCTCATACTGGTCTGATTGGCCATAGTCAGACACACTGCTATCTTGACTGTAGCATAGTGATGTCATTTTGGTTCTCTTTGAGAATGAAGAATCACAAGTAACCAACCAACCAGGCTTCCTGACCATCCTAATGGCCCATTTGTTACAGATTCACATACACATTCATACTCAGTATCCAAAATGACATGGTAGATTGTAAGTTGCTTGAGGGCAGGGACCATCTTCTTTTTCACATTTGTACACAGTGCTTGGCACACAGGAGGCACTTCATAAATGTTTATTGACTCATTCACTCATTCTCATCGAAAAGGGAGGGGAGGGGTGTATCCCATGACGTTCAACTTCTGTTTGGAGTCACAGGTTTCATTTTTTTTTTAAACAAATAGCAAAATTCTTACATCTGAATGAGTATTTTCTTCTTTCAAAAGTAAAGGTGGACTCCTTCTTATGAATGACTTACATACAAACAGGCAGTAGGGGAGCCCAAGCCTGGAAATACCATTTCAGACCCCTCTCCCCCTGCTCTTTGTTCTGCAATTAAGAACATCTGAGAGTGATCGAGTCAGACAAATGTCTTCTCTTAGGCAGAGGAGAAGGGTTAAGAAACAAGCTTTTGGCACCGTACCTGTTCATAACTCGGGGCCCCCTGGAGTCACCTTGGGAGACTAAACGCATATTCCATTTTGCCTAAAGCATTTTTCTAGCTCTGCTGTGGGAATTGCCTTCAGGATATATTCTTTTGACTGTCTAGGGAAGTCTAAAGCCAGAGGAGTGGGGCTTCCTGTCCACAGAAACTCTTGGAAAGGACACTTCAGTATACTCAGGGATTGGCTTCAGAGCTAAATGTGCAATCAGAGGAGCCTTACTCTTTGTGTGACCTTGGGCAAGTGGTTTCTCTCTGAGTGTCCGCTTTCCTTTCTAAAATGAAGGACCTGAACTTTGATGACTCCTAAGATCCTGACTCTAAAACAAACACCCCCTGATCTTCTTTCTCTTTTCTATTAGGAAAGCATAAAAATTAGGATAAACTATCCCAAGTCCCCCAAGGTTGTCAATTCTAGAAACAAAGGAGGCACCATGGAAAAGGCTCCAAATGGGGAAGTGGAAGAGCTTCATTTATAAGATACACGATCCCTTTGGTCCTTGGCTTCCTCCTCCGTCAGATAAAGAGGCTGAGCTAAGTGAAACTTTCTAAGGTGCCTAAGTGGACACTTGTTAACCTTACATTGTTGGTGGAACTGTAAGTTGGAGGGGGTTGCGGGGAAGAGGAATAACTCACTATTCCTTGGGATGGACAGAGACTTTGATAGCTCTAGTGAATTCTTCTAGGATGATCCAGGACAAACATCAACTATGCTTCCTTCATTATCAACTCAGTTCTTACTTTTTTTTTTTTTAACTATCGGACAGAAGATCAAGATACATGAGGACGCCTACTGCAACTGGCAAACCCAGGCTAACAACTCAGTACATGATCTCTCACAAATGAGCCCTCAGGAGCCATCCTATAGAACTCCCCCCCCCTCCACCCCGGGCTTGTTGGGAGGCCCAAATTAGATAATAGCTTCAAAGTATTTTTTTTAACCAACCCTTAAGTCACCATAGAAATGTGAGCTATTAGTGTTATTATCATTATTTGTAAGAGGGAGAGATGGATTTTGTTTTGGTATCTTCTAGGGATTTAATAAACAACTACGAATGCATGCCTACCTAATTTTAAAGATTACAAAAATGACCTGATGCTGGACCCATCCAAAGTCAGAGCCAGGAGAGCCCTTAGAGACCGAACAGTCCTCTCTCCTCCCCCATTTTACAGATGGGGAAACTGACCTTGATAATTCCGTTTTCACTAAAATAAGACATTTCGACAAAAAGCCCTAAGTTGCCAAGTTGCCACAGTAACAAAATCTACCAGAAAGTTTGCCCTTAGCATTTGGGGCTGTACATATTTATGTGAATTATTTTTGATGTGTTACAGATTCTTGCTTTCACATATGTCCCCTAAATTGGAACCCTGGGTAAATGTGTAAGTCTCCAAGTTTCCTAGGATTGGGGTATTTTTTTAAGCACATCTTTTTCAAGGGATTTTATAAAGTGATGCCTCATCTTTGATTCACAAAACATGACTCAGAGCAACACAGATCTTGTTGTAGGACGGCGTCTTTCATATTCCACAGCACACTCTAACTCAGCCTCGCAAACGGGATAAGCAGCTGTCAGCTTGCCAGCATTGTGCCCCCCTACAAAATGTTCACCAACTGGCCTCGTGCTTACTAATGTCCCTGGCAAGGAATCTGTTGGTGGGCATCACAGGTGTCTGGAGAAGCAGCATGCAAATGCTGTAGGACCTCATTTCAATTTTTATATTCGCATGTCCCACCCAGGATCCCTCTCATATGTGGGGTTCCTGAAAAAGACCTCAAAAGGATTCAGGCATGTTGTGGCTTAATAGTCACTCATCCCTATGGCTTACAAGCCCCCACTGGCACATCTCTTTTACCAGGTCAACCAGAAAACCTTTTCATTCAAAGGAAAGACATTCAACTAAACGGCACCGAGAAATCAGTGACAAGAAGGATCTTCCTTTTTGCTTTCCCTGCCCCATGCACTATACACATAGGATTTCACATAGGTTACTGCAATATGTCAGGATACTAGGGAAAAAAATCTTAACAGCATTGAGACGAATCAAATGATTAAATGCAATACAGATAAATACAAAGTCTTATGCTTGGATTTGAAAAAACATTCACTCTACAAGTATAAGATGGGAGCCATAGTTAATAGTGGTTTGTCTGTAGTTTTGGGTGTACAGGGTATTCAGGGAGGATTGGCTCCTCTGGTAGGAGGGCTTCCTGAGCCCTTTTCAGGGCTGCTCATTCACCTTGGGTGTCCACCTGGCTCACCCAACTCTCGCTGATGGCTACAAGAAGTGGTAGCATGCACATTGGCCAGGTCTCAGTAAACTGTCTCAGCCCATAGACTAAACCAGGCTGAGGGTAACTGGAAGGTCTCAAACCTGTTGGTGAGTTAGGAGGGTGTCTACTCCATGCATGTGAAGATTTCCCCTGGCAGAACGAAGGGATGAGAACAATTTGATCCAGAGGATGAGAAAGTGGCCGAAGCAAGCACTGTGGAGTGCTGAGAGCTTAGTCAGGCATAGAAGATGCCAAGGTCATCCACTGCATCGTAGGCCACAGCCAGTTATCCTGACTTTTGTCCTCCTCAGTCCTCCTCATCAACCTCAGGAAGGTTGATGACTTTATTCCATTCTGTCTCACTTAAACTCAATTCACGAATGAGTCAAGACTTCATCCCTTAATGTCTTTAGTCCTCTTTGAAAACCAAGGACAAACAACAGTTTGTTTGAAAAAGATCTGGGGGTTTTAGTGGATCACAAGTTCAACATGAAGCAACAACAATGTAATGAACCTTGCCCCCCCCCCCAAAAAAAAAGCTATTGAGACCTTGGATTGCAGTAAAGAGAGGCAGACCTCCCAGGAAGAAGGTGGTGATAATACTATTATATTCCATCCTGGTCAGATCACATGTTCAGTTCTGGGTCTGAGAATCACAGTTCAAGGATGATATTGATCAGCTGAAGAACAATCAGAGGAGGGAAGCCCAGTTGGTAGAGTGTCTTGAATCCAGGTCATGACTGAAGAAACCAAGGATGTTTAGCTCAGATAGAAGACTCAGGGTGTGCATGCCCACTATCTTTAAGCACCTGAAGGGCTGTCCTATGGAAGAAAGCCCCAGAGAACATTGGGTAGAAGTTGCAAAGAGAAAAATTTAGCTTGGATATCAGGACAAATCTCATCACAGAGTTGTCCTAAAATGAAATGTGCTGCTTTAAGAGATTATAGGATGCTCCTTCACTGGATGTTTTCAAGTATGGGCTGCCTAACCACTTTTTTGGGTAGGTCATGAGAGTATAATTCCTTTTGGCCATTGATGCCTTTTTCTAAAACTCTGAGAATCTTTGATTCTGTGGAAGGAAAATTATGAAGAAAACCGATGTTTGGACAATGTGTGGGTCCTAGGGAAATATGCAGCCAACACTGCTTGCACTCTTAAGATGGCATCCCTGCTGGGGTTTTTCTCTGACTCTCAGCTTACTGGTTGATTCCCCTTCCCGGTAACATTGCCAACATCCTCTATTGATGTCACTGGTTTGCAAACTTGCATTTACATTTAACTGCTCTCTGCACAGTGCCTGGCATATAGTAGGCACTTAATAAATGCTAGTTGCTTGATTGCTGCTCTATGCTGATACATCCCCCCCACGCCCACTCCCTGCTCTTTGCTGCCATCTGAAAAACAGTTTTTCAGTTCCTAAATGGTCTCTTTTTGCTCACAGTACCAGGAATTATTTAGTTGTGTGTGTGTGTGTGTGTGTGTGTGTGTGTGTGTGTGTGTGTGTGTTCAGATTTCAGACCTCAACCAGCCACAACCAGCCAGCTAGCTAAAGAAGCACTTAAGTTCTTAAGTTTATGTTTTCAACTGCTCTTCATCTGTTGACACTTTGAATCTCTCAATTCCAAATGCTTTTCTAAGTTATGGTATAAAAATTCTGTTTTTTAACTCTTATTATACCACTGAGTGGGGAGCCAGGGTCTTTCAAATCACCCTGAGAGCCCCACTTGGCAAAACTGCAAAGGAATGAGCTAGAGGTATGATGAGGAGATTCCTTTTAACCTACACCATGCAAACCTGTTTACAGGGACAAGTGACCCCATTCTATTGGACATTGCTTGGCTTCTGCCTCTGCTTGTTGCCTGACCCTTCCTTCACTTTCTACATCCAAGTCATCCTGCTACCTGTGGGTATCTCACGTGGCTGTGTCCTGGACTCTCTCCTCTCCTCTCCTCTCCTCTCTTCTCTCCTCTCCTCTCCTCTCTTCTCCTCTCCTCTCCTCTCCTCTCCTCCCCTCTCCTCTCCTCTCCTCTCCTCCCCTCTCCTCCACTCCCTTTTCCTCTCCTCTCTTCTCCTCTCCTCTTCTCTCC
>CM053582.1:84064261-84093880 GCA_028627135.1 Pseudochirops cupreus
AGACATCTTAAACTCAACATGTCCAAAAGTGAACTCATTATCTTTTCCCCCAAACCCTCTCCTCTTCCTAACTTCCTTATTAAGGTCCCTATTAACTTGCCAAGGGCACCACCATCCTCTCAGTCATGCAGGCTTGCAACCTAGGCGTCATATGGATTCTTCACTGTCTCTCACCAGTCCAACCCCCCCACATCCAATCTGTCACCAAAGCCTGTTAATTCTATCTTTGTAACAACTCTCACATACTCCCCCTCTCTCCTCTGACACTGCCCCCACCCTGGTGAAGGCCATCATCATACCTGGACTATTGTGGGTCTGTCTGACTCAAGTCTCTCTCTATTCCAGCCTATCCTCCGCTAGATGTCGAAATGAACATCTTAAAGCACAGGTCTGAACATGTCATCTCCCCGCCCCCCCTTTTCCCCTATTGAATAAATTCCAGTGTTAGCTTATTACCTTTCAGGATCAAATATAAAATCCTCTTTTCGGAGTTCAAAGCCCTTTATAACTTGGCCCCTTCCTACCTTGTCTGTTTTTTTTTCCCACCTTATTCCTTTCATGTAGTCTTTGATCAAGTGACCCTGGTCTCTTGAACATTCCTCTATCTCCCAGCTTTGTGCTAGACTCTTCCAGCACATGCACTGCTCTGCTCTCTGGTGTAGTAGTGTCAGTGCAATATTCACAGCACCAATGGTGACTGTAAATATGCTGGCATAGTTCTCAACCACAAAATATAACAGACTCTCCATATGGAAAACAGAAGCAAACATCACCAGAAAACCAAATCCCAACACCAGGAAACCAAATCCATCATAGCAACATAGAAGTTAATATACCACAAGGCAGCAGAAAGCCACACCATCCTTTAGCCTTTCTACAAACCAACACTCACAAGCCTAGCTGTTTGCCTGGGTGTGTCCTCTCCTTCCTCCAGCTCTAACTGCTCTGACTCCCAGCTTCCTGTGGGCTCTGCTCCACCCTTCAGCAAACTCCTCCTACAATAGGTTCCATTTGATTACATTCAGCCTATTAAGGGGCAGGGAAGCCCTTCAAATTAGGCAAGGTCTTCAAATTCCTTAGACTTTTTAAGGGGCAGGGAAGGTCTTTAAATTTCCATTATCCTTACACCTGGACTCCATTTCATCAAGTCAAATTGTGGAGGTGGTGCCATTCTGCATGGCTGTTCTCATTTGCCACATTGGGCTGGAAGTGTAATAATGTGACACCAATAATGCAATGCAGCACATCTGAGGACTGCTGCTATGAATAATTTCTTTTTTTTTTTCTCTCAGCCAAAGAAAAGCAAAGTTTATTAAAGATTCACCATATTGGGTAGACTCTTAGAGAACCTAAGCATTTGTGAAGCTTACACAAGCAGTTCACATTGAATCTCAGCTAGATGAGCTAGACTGAATCTCTGCTGTGAATAATTTCAAGGGTCTAATCGCATAGTATAATGAACTCTCTATTCATTCAGCAATAAACTAAAGCATAACATTCACAACAACAAAACATAACAACTTATTACTAAGGTGGTCCCATAGTATTAAACCAAACATACCACTTAGTGCCGCTTATAGTCTTCTTCAGAATCCCCACACAGCATATATTGCTGCATTCAGTAGCATTCCCCAAATACTTGTTTACACAAGCAGGGGGTCCCAGGCCGGGGTCTTCCCTAGCACAACATTTCATCCTTGAGGGGTAGCAGAAAATACAAACACCATCCACTACTAAGTCACAATAAGTCACAATCTCCTCAATTAATACACAGTGTCCAAGTAAAGTCCTCCCTTATCTTGACTTGAGATGACTCCCAAAGCCCATGGCTGCTCCTCCATGAGCTGACCACTCCCAATTCTTGCCTGGGCTCACACACAGGCAGCTCTCCACTCTTGCTCCATGTCTCAGCTCACAGGGACTTCTCCACTCCAAACTATGCCTGCTCCTGTCTTATAGCAGGCTCCAGGGGTTCCTGCCCTCAACTTCTGTTTCTAGGAAAACAAAGCGTAATAGGGCTGCAACAATATTTATACACATTACTAGCACCATCATCTCAATTCACTTTAACAGTTCTTAAAAGGGGCTTAAACTAAGTTTCCTTTCTGTGGGTGGATCACCACTCTTCAGCTCAATTCACTCATAAAGACCAACAGACAGGACTTCTGCCTGAGAAATCAACAGACCAACACACAGAACTTCTGCCTGAGAAATTAACACAGACCAACAGACAAGGCTTCAGTCTGAGAAATTAACACAGACCAACAGACAGGACTTCTGTCTGAGAAATCAACAGACCAACACACAGAACTTCAGTCTGAGAAATTAACACAGACCAACAGACAAGGCTTCAGTCTGAGAAATTAACATAGACCAACAGACAGACATGAATGGCCTGTTACAGTAATAGTAATTTGTTGTTCAGTTGTGTCTAACTCTTTGTGACCCCATGGACCATAATATTCCTGGTGTTTTCTTGGCAAAGATACTGGGATAGTTGCCATTTCCTTCTCCATCTCATTTTAGAGATGAGGAAACTGAGGCACACAGCTATGTGACTTGCCCAGGGTCACACAGCTAGGAAGTATCTAAGGCCAGATTTGAACTTGCGGAGATAATGAGCCTTCTTGACTTTAGGCCCAGCACTCTATCCACTGCACTGCCTATTATAATACCTAGTTCTTTAAAGTTTGTAAAGCACTTCATATATATTACTTTGTTTCATTCCCACAACTCTAGGAGATTTGTGGTTGCTGTTTAGTTGTGTTTTACTCTTTGTGATCTCATTTAGGTTTTTCTTGGCTAAGATACTGGAGTATCTTCCTTTTCCAGCCCATTTTGCAGATGAAGAAACTGAGGCAAACAGGGTTTGCCTTGTTAGTGACTTGATAGTGTCTAAGGCCAGATTCCAGTTCCTGACACTGGGAAGTGCTATTATCATCCTCACAGCACAATACCTACCACATAGAAAGCACTTAAATGCTTCCTCCTTTCCTGCTTCCTTCCTTTCTTCCTTCCTCCCTCTCTTCTTTCCTTCCTTCCTTCATTTTTTCCTTCCCTCTTTCCTTCTTTCCCTCCCTCCCTATTCCCTTCCTTCTCTTCTCCTCTCTTTCCCTCCCTCTTTCCCCATTTTACAGATGAGGAAACTGAGGCTGAAGCCCTTATATCTCGCCCAGGGTCACACAGTCAGAAACAGTCTAAGGTGGGACTTGTGCTCACAACTTCCTGACTCTGAGTCCAGCACTTCACCCCTCTAGCTCACTCAGAGTTTTCAAAAATGTGGGCAAGAGCCCTGGATGATCCTTACGTCCGGGCCGACTTCTCTTCTCTTCCTTTCCCACTCTCTCCAGCCCCTCACTTCCGTGGGTCGTACACGTTCCTTTGCCTTCGTAGATCTTCTCCTGCATCTCGCTCCTGCTGATTTTCCGGCAGGGGATGGAAAGCCAAGCCCTTGGAGCCTCCTTTGGCAGGCTGAGGTGGGGGCTCTTCCCATTGCTCTTGTCTTCCTGAACGCCAGTCAAGTTTTCCCTGAGGTTTGGGTCCAAGGCTGACGCACGGTTTTGCCAGTGCATTCTTGTTTTGTGTTTACCTTGTTCTCTAACCATCTGCTCAGCATTATTTTCATCATCCACGTTTTCCACCCCCCAAAGCTTGGCTCCGTTACTGCGTCCTGCGGTTCATACATAATGCTGCAAGTAAGATAATAGCGGCCTGATGGACTGTGCAAAGCTGGAGCCCCTTGGCAGCTCTCCTCATGATCATGACTTCTTCCTTCCAGCCCTGGGACAGGCATCCACGCCATTAGCGCAGAGCAAAGTTGAGGTGGCTTTGCAGCTCCATGTGCTATGTGCGTAGGTGTGAGGTTTCAATCTTACCTGAAACCTGCCAAGCTGATAACGCAATGGTTGGGTGTTACAGAGTGTACCATTGAGGAGAAGCTGATAGGTGTGAGCTCCTCAGCTTTGGCCAAAGCCAAGTGATTCCTCCGAGCACAATTAGCAGTGCCTTTTAAAATCCAATCATATTCTCTTCTGTTGTAGAGGGAACGAATTTCACTGGGAAGTGATTGAGAAAGATGTTTTCTCCCCTCATAAAACACCTTCCCATTTCTTGGAAGAATACAGAGAATAAGAACGTAAAAAATGAGAACAATTCGTGATCTCCTCACTAAGGGATGAGATGAGTAATCTTGCTGGGTTATGCCTTTCACCTTTGTTTAAGGGTCTGGTCCTCATCTGCACAGCTGAGGAGTCTCTATGGCCCCCTTATCCTGGGAGTAACCGAGTTCTGGTCAGGTCCTGTCCAAGTGAGGCTAGGGTTGAAATCCAGAAACACTGGGGGTGGGTGATTAGGTAGCAGGGCTGAGTCCTGGGTTTGCTTTTCACTAACTTCTTGACCTTGGACCTTGGATTTCTCTCTTCTAGCCTAGATCAAATAACCTCTGTCTAAACTAAAGACTTCTCCCCTCTTCTAAAGCCTGAATTTATCTCTTTATCAGCCTACTTTTTAAAAGCAGTAATTTAAAGTTAGTAATTGTTTTTTTCCTTTCCCTCTCCCTCTCTCTTCCTTCCTTTCTCCTGTCCTCTCCTCTCCTCCCCTCTCCTCTCCTCTCCTGTTCTTTCCCCTCCTCTCCTGTCCTGTCCTGTCCTGTCCTCTCCTCTCCTGTTCTCTCCTCTCCTGTCCTGTCCTCTCCTTTCCTTTCTCTCTTCCTCTCTCTTCTCCTTCTTTCCAGACTTGCTTTTATCTACACAGCAAGTTTGCTTGTATGGGAATTCTCTGCACCAATACAGAATAATCAATAAACAAAAATCAAGCAACATGCAGTTATCTGGCACTGGCCAGCTAGGTGGCGCCATAGTGCATAGAGTGCCAGGCCTGGAGTCAGGAAGATTCATCTTCATGAGTTCAAATCCAGCCTCAGACACTAGCTGTGTGACCCTGGGCAAGTCATTTCACTTTGTCTCAGTTTCCTTATCTGTAAAATGAGCTGGAGAAATAAATGGCAAAACCAGTATCTTTGCCAAATCCCCCAAATGGGGTCAGTGAAGAGTTGGACATGACTGAAATGACAACCACAAATGCCTTGTACATGGTGCTGGAGACAGAAATATAATAAAGTAAACAGTCCCTGCCAGCTAAGAGCTTACATTCTCTTTTTTGGAAGTGATTAGGTGACATGCCCAAGGTCACACAGCTAGTGAATGTCTAATTCAGGTCCTCCTGACTCTAGGGCCAGTGCTCTGAATATTCACTATAGCACCAGCAGCTGCCCCTCAACGAGGACATTTAGTGAATCATCTGTAATTTCCTCTTCTTCCTTTTCTTCCTTCTCCTCCTATTCCTCCTTCTCCTCTTCCTCCTGCTGTGATTTCATCAATATAGGAAGCCCCCAGTGAAAAGCTCTTTCTGCAGTAGTTTGGTCCCCTTTTGACAATGGGTCAGTAAGTCAGTCAGCAAAAACTTATTAACCTCTTACTATGTCCCAGGCACTGGGCTAATCCCTGGGGGTACAAGGAAAGTCAAAACTCCAGCATCTTTCCTCAAAGAGCTCACAGTCTAACAGAGAAGACAACATGTTTCTAGCATAGGAACATTCAAGATAAATGCAGAGTAGAAAGAAGTAACCTTGGAGGGGAAAGCTCTAGCATCTGGGAGGCCCAGGACAGGTCTCCTAGAGAAGGTCATATTTGTGCTGAAAGAAGCCAGGGAGGCTAAGAGGCAGAGGTGAGGAAGGAGAGTGTTCCAGGTATGGGGCACAGTCAGTACAAAGGCTTGGAGGTGGGAGATGCAATGTCGCAGGCAAGGAACCACTCCTGGCTCAAGAAAGCTGGAATGTAGAGATCATGGAGGACCACTGAGAAATGAAATGATTTGTCCACATTCATACAGTCAGTATTTGTCAGAGGCAGGACTGGAAACCAGATCTTCCTAACACTGAGACCTCTGCACTACATAGTGGACTATATTACCTCCCCTCCTCTGTAATTTACAGTCATATGCAGGTGCCTACTGCACTGAAAGGTGTGGTCACACAGCCATAAGCAATGTCAGAGGAAGGACTCAAACTCCGTTCTTCCTTGTTCCAAGACCAATAATCTCTCCAGCATATACATGCACTATAAATAAAAATCATGGTTAAAGTTCTCAATAGATAAGTGATAAAAAAGATAGGAGCAATTTTCAAAAGAAGAATTAGAAACCATATGAATGACTGCTCCAATTACTAATAATAAGAGAAATGCAAATTTAAACAAGTCTGAGGTTTCACTTTGCTCTTAGCAAATTGGCAAAGATGGCAAAAGACCGAAATAGTCAGTGTTGGAGGTGCTGTGGAAAATCGGGCACACTAACTAATAAGCTGTTGATAAAGCTGTGAAGTGACCCAGAAACTGTGGAAAAACAATTTGGAATCATGTGAGAAAGGTCCCCAGATTGTTCATACCCTTTGACTCATAGGTCTCACCACTAGAAGGTCAAAGGCCCTATACATAGCAGCCCTTTTTGTAGTAGCAAAAAAACTGGATGCAGATTGGTGTCTGTCTATTAGGAAATGGTAGAGCAAATTGTGTTTTATGAATGTAATAGGATACCATTGCACCATAAAAAATGAGGGAAATGAAGAATTTGGAGAAAATGGGAAGATCTGTCTGAATAGAATGAAATGTGGTGAGCAAGGAAAAGAATATGCCCAATGAATATGATAAAGTCAATAGAGAATAGAAGGGTGGCACTGAATACGAGTGTAGGATGGATGCTACATGTGTTGCCAAACTGGGTCACTATGTTTGGCTGAACTGCTTTACATTGATACAAGGGAGGGATCACTGTGAGTGTAGGAGGCAATATTCTTGGAAATGACTGAAGTGAAGAACCAAAAGGCATCAAGATAACGTCCTTTTAAAATATAGGTAAAGGAGCACACCATTCCTTGGAGAGAGAGCCTGAAGGGGTTACATAGATGGCGTTCTGTCCCCATCAATGGTTTTTTTCCAGCTGTATTACATTTTGGTCTTGCCACCCTCTCTTGTAGAGAACACAGCTGGCTTCAGCAGCTCTGAACATTGTGGCTAAAATTTCCGGCTAGAGTAAAAAGTATCCCATTTATGCTGTATCATTCCTTGCCTTGAATTTGACTTGTTTTCAGTTTCATATCAGAAATACAGTTTACTACACAAAAACTCTTTCCAGATTAAGATTCGGAGTTGCTCGGTTACAAAGTTGTTCCAGGAATTCTTGGTTCTGTGTTGAAGGATATAACTTTACCCTAAATGGAATGAAGAAAGGAAGTAGACAGAGAGAAAGAGAACCAAGGATAAAGGGAAGGAAGGAAGGAAGGAAAGAAGGAGGGAGGGAGGGAGGAAGAGAGTGAGGAAGGGAAGGAGGAAGGGAGGGAGGGAGGGAGGGAGAGAGGGAGGGAGGGATGCAGACACTACTATCCTAGAAGGCTATTCTCTTAGGCATCTTCATCTTCACAAAGAACGACTGAACAGCAAAGCTGAAGGAATCTTCTGTATGCCCCTTGGTCCCTCCTATCATGGAGGAGGAAATAGGCCCTTCTAATTTCAGTTAAGGGGCTTGCCAAAGTCAGTGTCATCACAGAGACTCAAGTGGAGTTCTGCTGAATTCCAGCTCAACGATCTTTCTGCTAAAACACTGCTCACAAAACTCCTTTTGACTGTCAACAGGCACTTATTAAGCCCCTTCTGTGTGCCAGAAACTGTGCTAAGCACAGGAGATACTAGAGATTCTTCAAAAACTCTCAGAGTAATGGGGGAAGCAACAGGAAAACAACCATGTACAAAAAAAAAAGATATAGACACGATAAAAAATGGGAGTAATCTCAGAGGAAAGGCACAAACAGTAAGAGGGATCAGAAAAGGCTTCATATAGCAGGTGGGATTTTGTTGTTCAGTTGAATCTGACTCTCTGTGACCCCACTTGGGATTTTCTTGGTAAAGATGCTGGAATGGTTTGTCATTTCCTTCTCTAGCTCATTTTACAGATGAGGACACTGAGGCAAACAGGGTTCAGTGACTTAGCCAGGATCACACAGCTATTAACTGGCTGAGGCTAGATTTGAACTTAGGTCCTCCTGACTTCAAGGCCAGTGCTCTATCCAGTGTACCACCTAATTGCCCAAGGGACTTTAAGGCTTGAATGAAGCCAAGAGGTGGTGATGAGGAGGGAGAGAATCCCAGGTATGAGGGGCAGTCATTGAAAATGCCCAGAGTTAGGAGAAAGTGTGCCCTATACCAGGAATGGCAAGGAGACCAGGGTCACTGGGTCTTAGGGTATATGGAGGGAAGGAAGGTATAATAAGACTGGAAAGGTAGAAAGGGGTTGGTTCTGAAGGGCTCTAACCTCCAAACTGAGGATTTTATCTTGGATCATAGAAGTGATTAGGTGCCACTGGAGTTTATTGAGTAGGGGGGTGGCATGGTCAGACCTTCTCTTTAGGAAGGTCAGTTTGACACTTGAGAGGAGGATGGACTAGAGGAAGAAAATCTGGAGGCAGGAGACCAAGCAGCAGCTCACTGCTTTGAGATGGACTCACTAAATGTGAGTTTTTAGTCTGTTTCCTTCTTCCTTTACATGGGATGGCTATTTCATAGAGCCCCAAGATATTACAAGGACCGTCCAGTCTGATCTAAGTCTATCTCCTCAGGTCTGGAATACTATTGGTTTGGCAAGAGGAGCCATCACTCACTGGCGACACTGACGCTGGATCTCAGATGTTTATAAGGCGACTCCTGGCCCTGGCTCCATCATGAGGTCAGGAGAGTTGTTTGGGTGATCGGCTTAAGCACTTCCACATTCTCTCCATCCTGAGAAGCTCCTTGCTGTGGCACTCTCTCCACTGCTTCATCCAACCTCCATGTTTCTCTTGAACAGAGCTCAGCTCTAGGTTGGGATACCAGTGGGATGTTGGCAAAGGTCCCAGTCTCCTGGAGACAATTGACATCTACCTCCTGCTTCCATCCCCTTGGTTTCACTCACATGGCCACCACTCAAGGTCACGGCATCACAGCAGCAGCTGGAAGAGATGTCAGAGGCCATCCACTATGACCCTGTCATTTACAGGAGAGGAAACTGAGGCCCAAAGCCACACAGGGAGGAAGTGCTTTATACTCTCACTGACTCACCTGGACTATTGCAGAGGGCTCCTAAGAGGAATCTTGGCTTCCAGTCTCTCCTTCCCACCCCTGACCCTTAATGCATCTTTCACATGCTCATAAAATGATATTCCTGAAGTACAAGGCTGACTGTATCAGTCTACTGCTCAAAAACCTCTTGTGCTCCTGATTGCCTTTATAATACAAACACATTTGCTTCTCGCCTCCTCTGTAGACTTGGTGCACATTCTTCCCCTCCATGTACTCTATGTTCCAGTGAAACTGGCCAACCTTCTGTTCTATGTACTTGGAATTCCATCTCCTACCTCTGGGACTTTGCCCAGCTGTGCCTCCTGCCTCTTTACCTCTGAGATGTCCAATCCTCAGCTCCCTCAGAGGTTCAGCTCATCTGTCACTACCTAGAGGAAGCTTTTCCTGATCTCCTTGGTTGTTAGTGTTCTTTCCTCTCTCCTCAAATGATCTTGGACAGAATGATCTGTTAATAATTTGTTTCTTGGGGGCAGCTAAGTGGCACTGTGGACAGAGAACTAGCCTGGGAGTCAGAAGGACCCGAGTTCAAACTTGGTCTTGGATACTTACTAGCTGTGTGACTCTGGGCAAGTCACATAACCCTGATTGCCTCAAAAAAAGATAATTAAGTCTTGAACAGAGTAGGTACTTTTTTGCTTTGGTTTGTAGGACTGGTGTGGACAAATCATTTCAGGGCCATGTAAGTTCTTTGCAGGGTGGACTGAGATCTTATGCCTTGTGGAGAATTTGCTAGAGAGGGGTTAGGAGCCAAAGCTAGGCTCCAGGGGCCCAGGAGTAGGGCCCCTCAGCAGTCACACTGGGTTGTCAGAAGGAAGCAGAACGAGCAGTGGTCAATAATATGTGAACTTAGGGGAGTCTAGGAAATATCTTCTCTGTTGGAATTCCATCCTCAGAGATAGTCTTTCCTTCAGGGTTAGGTACTAGGTTCTATTGAAATGCCAAAGCTTGAAGGAATGCGGTGTGTTAGCCAGAATGCAGTGCTTGAAGTCAACAGACCACCAGAGGGGCTCTGCTCCCCTCTCTGCCATTAATGACCAACAGGAAGTCATGGCGCCTCTCTCAGCCTCAGTTTCCCCATCTGTAGAAGAACACCAGCTCCTACCCTTCTGGGAGGCTTAGATGGGGCCATGTATGCCAAGTGCTTTATAAACAAACGACAGTGTGCCTGCCACTTATGAATTCAGATCAGTATTAGTCTATTTTATCTCTGAACTGGGAATGAGTCAATCAGAGCCATTCCACCAAGCTGGGTGCCAGCACTGAGTTAGCTCAAGCCATGGCAGAAAGACAGACTCCCGAGCCCAGGCACAGCTTTGTGAGGGGTGGGGTCATGGGGGGTGGCATGCGGGCCCAGATGCCTGGGCCTTGGGGGTGGTGGAGAGAAGGAAAAAAAACAGGAATCGTGATGAACAGCTGACATGTATATAGGGCCTTACGGTTTCCAAAGTACTTTGCCTACATGATCTCATTTGAAGTGGGGCACAAGAGGAGGTGAGAATGCCAAAGACACACTTGGCACTGGGCCTGGCTGGCTGAGGGCGAGGCTGTACCGCCTCTCCCTGGCCACTTCCCTGTGAAATGCATCTCTCGGGGTCTCAGTACAGGAAATGTGGGGGCTGGGGCCTGGGGAGCTGGGCTTCCTCCTTTGGAGCCACTTGGGCCGCTGGGAAGGCTCTGGCCCCAGGGAGGTTTGGGCTGAGGGAAGGGGTGGGGCAGAAAACCTTACAGCTCTTTCTTCGGCCCTCCTTCCCCCGGGCTTTCCCAGAATTTCACCTCCCCCAGGATAGCCTCCCTTCAAAGCTGCGCCCTCCCTCCCCAGGCCCCACCCCCACCCCAAGCCTCCTAGACACTGGCAGCACAGGCACTTTGCCCAAGTAAAATATTTAAAAAGATAAGATAAGAGAGATAAACAGCCTGTTTAGGAGGCTATCGGAGCTAATCCATTTGCATAAGCACTTCAGGTAGATTAGGTTTAGGGCGCCTCCCCTGGGAAAGGCCACCCCCGCAAGATTCCTCTTCCCAAGGGAAAAGTCCCTTTAGATGAGAGGGCTTTGGGCTCTCCTCTCTCCAAATGATAAACGTCTAAGAGACTCCTTCTGACCAGGCTGGCAAGGGGTGATCCGATGGGCAGCAGCAGACTTCCTGAGCCCTTCAAGGGAAGGCCTATTCAGCTAGCTTGTCTTGGGCTTAGGCTCCTTAACCTAAAAGGGTCCA
Source organism: Pseudochirops cupreus (assembly GCA_028627135.1). NCBI lineage: Eukaryota > Metazoa > Chordata > Mammalia > Diprotodontia > Pseudocheiridae > Pseudochirops > Pseudochirops cupreus. Next base: position 84,075,640 of record CM053582.1, read on the forward strand.
ATCACCCACTTTACAGATAAGGAAGCTGAGACCCAAGGATGGAAAATAGCGGTTCCTAGGCCATCAGATCAGAGAACATCAGAGAGATGTGGAAAGAAACCTCAGATGTAATGAGTCTGACTGAGACCCTAGAGGTTGAGTGACCTGCCCAAGGTCACCCGGTGTTGGGGGCAGGATATTTAGTAGATGGAATACTGGACCCAGAGTCTGGGAGACTGGAATTTAAACCTACCTCAAACACTGAACGCATGATTCTGGGCAAATCACACCACCTTTTATGGGTCTGTTTCTTCATCTGTAGGGCAGTTGGGGCACCAGAGGGCAAAGAGCACTGGGCCAGGAGTCAGTAAGACCTGAGTTCAAATCTGGTCTCAGATACTTACTAGCTGGGCAAGTCGCTGAACCCTGTTTGCCTCAGTTTCCTCATCTGTAAAATGAGCTGGAGAAGGAAATGGCAAACCACCCTGGTATCTTTGTTGAGAAAACAAATGGGGCCATAAAAAGAGACTCGATGGAACAACACAAGAGCAATTTCTCACCTGTAAAAACAGGAGTTGGATCTGACCACTTGTGAGGTCCCTTTAAGCTCTAAAGCTACATTTTTATAACCTTGTGATTCCAGTTTTCCTCATGCAAAGCCAATGTTTTCCCCACTGTACAATATGGCCACTGAGCTCTGAGCTGGAAACCCCAGGTCACTGAGTGGCAGCTTGGGTGGCAGAGAAAGGTGGACCCCAACACAGTAATGGATGAGGTAGTGACCTTCTCGGTCTGGGATTGCACGCTTCTCCTTCATCCAGGAGTATGTATGTGATATATTCACTTGCCTGCTCCTATCCCCAAGCCTCGCACCTCTAATATAATAGTTGTGGCTCGTCCTTCATTTTTAAAGAGGACCAATGATATCATGGGGTGATGTTTTAACTGAAGCATGAACTGGGTTTGAGTGAGGCAGAGCTGCACCACTCTCTGCTGGAGTCTGCACAGTCCAGTGGCAGGACAGAGTCAGGATGACTGGTGATGGCCTGTGGTGTAGTGGGTAACGTTGGTGTCTTTGATGTCTGATCAAGATCTGAGTGCTCCACAGTGCCTGCTGCAGCCACCTTCATGGCTGTTGGAGCAAATTGTTCTCATCCACCCATTTCTGTGGGGGAAGCTTGGGATAGACATCCCCCTAATTCACTGACAGGTCTGAAGTCCATCCATTACCCTCAACCTGGTTTAGCCCATCTGTTGAGACAATTTACCAGGGTGTGGCTGCTGTGCAGGCTACAGCTTCTTGGAGCCACAGGTGAGAGCTGGGGCTCAGGTGGCCACCAGAGCTGGAAGAGCAGCCCTGATGAGAGCTTGGTAAGCCTTCCCACCAGAGGTGCTATACACTCCATACACCCCAGATGTTCAGTAAATGTTCATTGCATGAATGAGTGAACCCATGTGAAGTCACCCAATAGTATAGAACTTAGGAGTAACTCACTTTACTCAATATTGTCTCTACTGTCAGACAAACCAGGACCTGGGTTGAAAACCTTTCTCCGTGTGGCCTCTGTAACCTTGGAATATTCACTTAATTTCCTCAGAATTCATTTCCGCATCTAATAATTGAGGGGGTTGGACCAGCAGAGAGCCTGACCCACAGTAGGTGCTTAATCATGACTGTTGACTGATTGATGGCCCCTGAGGTCCCTTCTGGCCCAACATACATGGCCCCATGCTCAAGAATGAAGTGAATTTGGTGAGCACGTTTGGATGACCTTATGCTGGACATGGCTTTGCCAATCCCTTCTGATAGAGTTATTATCCTCCCTCCTGGAAGGTTTTCTGTACTCTGGACCCTTTGTATCACGTTCTTCTTGGCCTGAGGAATATCTGATCTGATCCACAGAGAAAATTCCTTTCTGAAAACTGGGCTGGGATTCTGATCTACCCCACGAGAACACTTCCTAGGTCTGGAGATGATGTTAGCCTATTGGCTAGGTTCCAGTGTGTCTGAATATTCCTTCTGCCTTTAATCAACCTCGGGAAAGACTCTGGGCTGGCTTGCGTTTCTCACGATTTCTGTTTTCATTCCTCATTAATCTCAGTGGAGTTGATTACATGTGGCCAGCTAGATTGTCCACAATCTGGGTCCTGGGTTAGCCAACAAAGAGGCTTAGGGTTCTCTTTGTGTTACTCTGATAACACGACAGGAAAGAAATTCAGCCCCATTAACAGATCTCTCCAGGGCTGGACTCAGAAAGAATGGACAGACACACACCTGGACACTGGCCCAAAGCAGAGGCTCAAGCAGCCTGAGCCAACTCCTGCCCGTTGTTTTCAGACGTCCCACCTTGCAGATGGCACAGGCACCTGCTCCAGGCTGCACCTCTTTCTTCAAACAGACAAGTGTCTGCTGAAAAGAAGAGTCAGATTCGGCAGTGAGTCTCTCAGTCCCCTTTGTATCACGCGATGGGCCTTCTTTCCGTACAAACGTCTAACTGTGTTTTCTCTGGGTCCCAACAGCCTTATTTACCATTCTTTGCCTTGTGAAAAGCTCAGGAATGAACAGGCTAGCCACGGGCTGCCCTCTCTGCGGCTTGTTTCTCCTGGTATTTGCTTCTAGGAAGGTGGCCTTTCAGACTGGCTGCTTCCTTTATCCACACATTTGTGAGGAACCCCAGGAAAGGTTTCGAGTTGGCATTGAGGGGGGTTTCAAGATTACCCCAGTGCTTGAGAAACAAGATGCTCCACTGACACCATTGTGTGGATGCCAAAGGAACCCTGGTCAAGCTACAGGGTCAAGGTTGGGGTGGGGGACTTAGTTTCATGGCAGGGTGGCGTTTAAACTTCCTGTTTTCCTAAGGCAAGTGGACCTGGATTCTCCAGCATGAGTCTTCTAAAGAAATGGGAATATTGGTAGCAGGCCAAATGCTTTTTTTAAAAAAGCCGAAATACAAAGACTTCAAACAACAAGCCTTAAAACTTTTTTTTTTCATATAACGTAATCTTAGAGATACAAGCAGCACAAATATCCTTTTTTACTTATGTGAAAAAAACAGATCTTTTTTTTGGGTGCCTACTTCATAAGAAAGGCTGATCATATGCTCTCTCGGGGTAATAATTCCCATTCTGTTAGCTCTTTAAGATTCATAAGGTGCTTCCCACCCCACCCCCACCCCAACAGCCCTGTGAGGCAGAGAGTGAAAGACTTTTTAGGTCTTTATTGATAGAGATGATAGGTCTTGAGGTTCAGAGTACAGAAGAATCTCACTTGGAATCATACAGGAAGATCATCCTGTTCTTCGTTTATAATATTTCTTCCTTTCTTTTCTCTTTTAAAATAAATCTTATTTGGAGCAATCAGATGTCTGCTTTCATGAGGGTAGCTCTTAAGGGTTCATACTTCCTGGAGCATGGATGGAAAACCTGTGGCCTTGAGGCAATATGTGACCCTCTAGGTCCTCAAGTGTGGCCCTTTGACCAAATCCAAATTTGTTCCAAACTGAATCCAAATTTGTGAAGTTTGGATTCAGTCAAAGGGCTGCACTTGAGGACCTAGAAGACCACCTGTGGCCTCAAAGCTGCAGGTTCCCCACCTCTGTCCTAGAGTCTTTTGGGGGTTTTTGAGTAAGAGCTCAGTGATTATTAAGAGGAAACAAAGAGCTAGCAAGGATTTGGGGCTTCTTTTCTTCCTCATGGATGGGTGGCAATCTGTGTTGCCAACTATATGCAATTTTGGGGACCTGGGCAATTGGGAACACTAGTCACGTGCTCTGAGTCTCCAAATGACAGCAACGTCAGCCTCCTAGAAATGACTGAGTAGATATGCATGCTCTAAGGGAGAGATTCTTAGCCTGGGGTCCATGAACTTGTTTTTAAACATTGGACAGCTGTGTTTCAATATAATTGTATTTCTTTGTAATTCTACATATATTATTTTATGCACTTAAAGTGTGATTCTGAGAAGGAGTCGGTAAGGTCTGGAGCACACAATCCCTGGCCTAACATGACTCCTTTTCTATCTGAAGCCCAGATGCCTGTCGGCCAATGACTTCTACAGAAAGACAGGCCTTTCTGAAAGTCGGTTGGCAATAGTATGTTGCATGCTCACGGGCCTGTTCCCAAGCTGGGCTGGCAAATTTTCAGGTTTCTCTTAAAGCTTTAGGCATTCTGACATAGAAAGTAAGATGTTATTTTTCTCAGTCGTGTCTGATTCTTCATGGCCCCATTTGGAATTTTCTTGGCAGAGATACCGGTTTGCCATTACAGATGAGGAAATGGAGGCAAACAGGGTGAAGTGACTTACCCAGGGTCACACAGCTATCAGGTGCCTGAAGTTGGATTTGAACTCAAGATGAGTCTTTCTGTTTCCAAGCTCAGTGCTCTATCCACTGTGCCACTTACCTTCTCCAAAGATATTGAACTGGTTTACCATTTCCTTCTCCAGCTCATTTTACAAATGAGGACACTGAGGCAAACAGGGTTCAGTGACTTACCCAGGGTCACACAGCTAGTAAGTATCTGAGGCTGGATTTTCCTGACTCCTGCTCTATCTGCTGTGCCACCTAGCTGCCCATCATGTGTTGAAACAATTTACAACCCAACGCTTCCAAACAAATCACTCCCTTTGTCCGATCTATTTTTACACAACATTTTATAGACTTCCCACGAGGGTGCTAAACAACGGCATCGTTTTCGTAGGGCATCCCCCCAGATCCAGCCCCATACGGCAGGTGGAGGGCTGGAAGCTGGTGAGACACGGGCACAACCGAAATACAGCCTGGGCTACAGAATCTTCCCCCAGAGATCTCCACTGAACTGAACTCATGTCTTGTGCACCCAGAGGGCCAGACTTCTTAAAAACACTAAGTAGACAGCGAGTGGCACTTGGCCAGAAATGGATCCCCTTGCAAGCAAACCAAACCCGTCAGCCTTCTACTTAGTCCTTCAAAGGTGTTTCCGTGGGCTAAGCAGCCCGGCTGGCGCACATTAGCGGGGCCCACCAGGTGCACGGACAGTGCAGGTGTGGTAATGAGGGCCATCGGGAGTCTGGTCATTGCCTGGGAGGAAATACGCTATTTTCCCCAAATAGAAAGAAACACCTGTTCGCAGGCTTGGGTTATACGAGGGAAGCACCTTGTTAAGGAGAAATCAACCCCAGGGCTGAGTGATGGGGAGAGTGAGAGAGCCCACGGTACCTGCGCTGTGGATTCTTTTTCTTCGACTTGCCCCTCTTCTCAGAACTTCGATGGTCTTCCTTCTAGAAGGAGAAAGGAGGGTTGGGGATGGAGGGCGGAGGAAGAGCGACAACAAAGCGTACCATTTAGAGGAGTTGGGGACAAGAATCCGTTGTATTCTTAAAAATAACTTTCAAGAAATAGGGAGACTTTAGCAGTTTGACGGGCCCTGACCTTGTGTGCCTCCCTCAGTTCGGCCCATCACAAGACCTCGAACGCCGCCTTGCCCCACCTCTGCCCTCCCACCCAGTCCTCCACCTCCAAGAGAGCCTCCTCGCCAGGCCTGGCTGAGGGGCCAGCTGCCAAGACAGCAGCTTCAGACACATCAGCAGCTCCCCCACCGCTGCCAAATGCTGCTCTCACTGCCTGGAAAGCAGCGACATCTCTGTCTCTTCTCCCTGGCTATGCCCGGCTTCTCAGAGACAGACAGTGGTGATGGCGCTCTGGACCAGAGGACCAAGACAGGCTAGCAGGGGCCGGCTCCAAAGAGGCATGTGCGCAGGATCTGGGGCCAGAGTGAAGGGGAACCATGAGCGTAGGGGAACCATGAGCGTAGGGGAACCATCACTGGGAGGCGGCTTGCCTTCCGCCCCACCTTGGAAAATGCCTCTTTCTCTTCTCTTCTCCCTCTCAAGCTGACCCTGGTCTCTGCCCAGTGTGCTTGACTGCAGGCCCTTCCCTGGCCCTCACAATCCCCTCTTTGGGCATCTTCCCAGCACATCTCCCTGTTCTCCCAGCCTAGCTTCTTCCTCCCCTTCCCTCCCCTGCCCCTCTCACATGCTTCATTTCACCCAAAGCTCAGACTCTGCCTTCTACATCAACACCTCCTCGAGCCTTTCCTGATAGTTCCCGGAATCATCTCATAGTTATTTTACATATACTTATATGTTGTTGTTGAGTTATTTCGGTTGTGTCTGAATCTTTGTGACCCTATTTGGGGTTTTCTTGGCAAAGATATTGGAGTGGTTTGCCCTTTCCTTATCCAGCTCATTTTACAGATGAGGAAACTGAGGCAAATGGGGTAAAGTGACTTGCCTAGGGTCACACAGCTAGTAAATGTCTGAGGCAGAATTTGAACTCAGGTCTTCCCGACTCCAGGCCTAGCCCCTTGTGCACTGTACTACCCAGCTGCTCCATATACTTATATATGCTATATAAATGCTAGTTATGATTATTGTTATCATGTTACATTACATTATTACCAGTATTATTACATTATTCCCTGATAGAATGTAAGCTTCCCGAGGGCAGGACCTGTTTCATTGTTATCTCTGTATCCCTGAGTGCCTTGCCTATAGAAGGTGCTGATTAATCTTCTCGGCTCTGTCCCTTTCTCACCTCTCTTCTTCCCATTGTAACACATCGGCTCCACACTGCTCTCCCTTCTCCCTTAGGGTTTTGTTGTCTACTGGGAATTTTAAAACCACCTGTGCTAATGGGTTGGTGAGTATGGATGGACCAAACTTCCCAGGAGATAAATCTGCATTTTCATAGGGGTCTTCCGGAGAAAATGCCTCCATCCAAATAAGGGTGGTTGGTTGGTGTCCCTCATTCTTGAAGAGGACCAAAATGACACCACTGTGCTAGAGTCAAGTTACAATGAGTCAGACTGGCGGATCAGACCAATATGAGCTTGGAATGCTCTACCACAGGTTGGGTACAAGTAGCCCATGTGAACATTTGGGGTGGATTCTTTAAATGTGAGTATCTCGCTGAAAATGCCACGGACAGTAGCAGACTGTTGGGAAGAATATTTATTATAAGTAGGTAAATCTTGCAGAGGGACAGCTAGGTGGTGGAGCAGATAGAGGACCAGACTTGGATCCAGGAAGATTTGAGTTCAAATCCAGCCTCAGACACTTACTAGATGTGTGACCCTAGGCAAGTCACTTAACCCAATTTGCCTCAGTTTCCTCATCTGTAAAATGGAGACACACTGGAGAAGAAAATGGCAAACCACTCCAGTATCCTTTGCTGAGAAAACCCCATAGAGCTGGATATGACTGAACAACCCAACAACAAATCTTGCAGTGTTCTGAGATTACAGTGCCTTGACAACAGCACAATCTGTGTGTCTATCATGTTGGTGTGTCTTGCAAGAAGTGGTTCAGATGTGGGCCTGGGGCCAGGGACTAGACGATGAGGATTCTGTGATTCTGTATAGCCCATCGATCAACACATGCCCACTAAGTACTTCCTAGGGGAGGTACAGGGTGCATGGCAACAAGGTGGAAGGGCCAATATGAAACAAAAGCTTTCAACAAGCATCTGTTACCTTGTTGGGGAAGCTAACCAGGAACATGATGGGTTGGTATTCTGGGGGAGGAGCCGCAAGAGAAATATTAGGAACTTCAGCATGGCCGTGATTGACTTGTTGATAGTGTGGAGAAGAAAAAATCTGGTTTTCCGAGCTTGAGGTCTGATGAGGTTCTTCTAGGAAAAAGAAGAAGAAAGAAATGGTTTCTAAGAAATGAGTCCCAAAGATCAGAAGGAGTATTTCAAGGAAGAATTGGAGATGTCTTCTTTCTGCAAGCTGATGTCTGTTGCCAAGGCAATGTGCACTGGAGAAGGAACAATTCATGTTCTACCAACTGGTCTATAACCTTGTCAGCCTGAAGAATGACGTAGCTGTGTGTGAGTGCGAGCGTGAGTGTGAGTGCGTGTGTGCGTGCGTATGTGTGTATGTGACTTTGATTTTGAGGCCATGTGATTGGGCCAAACTGCCCCTTACAGATATAGAGGTGAGTATCCTGGGACCATTCTGGAAAACTATCAACAAGTAAAATTCAGCATGTAGGAGGCAGACCTGTGTTTCTTTTTTTCTTCTTCTTTATTTTAAATATTTTATTTTTTCCAATCACATATAAAAACAACGTCTAACATTCATTCAAAAATTCTATTTTTAATTTATTATTAATTATTTCATATTAATATTAATAATTTAATTATAATTCTACTTTAAATTCTATTCCCTTCCTTCCCCCCTCCTTAAGAAGGCAAGCAATTTGATATGGGCTATATGTGTGTAATAATGCAAAACATATTTCCATTTTAGTCATGTTGTAAAAGAAAACACAGAAAAAACAAAAAAGTAAAAAAAGGTATTCTTTTATTTGCATTCAGACTTTATCAGTTCTTTCTCTGGAGGTGGATAGCATTTTTCATGAGTCCTTCAGAATTGTCTTGAATCATTGTATTGCTGAGAATAGGTAAGTCATTCACAGTTGTACAATGTTCTCTTGGTTCTGCTCACTTCACTTTGCAACAGTTCATATTAGTCTTTCCAGGTTTTTCTGAAACCATCCTGCTCATTATTTCTTATAGCACAAAAATATTCCATCACAAACATATGCCACAACTTTTTCAGTCTTTCCCCAGTTAGTGGGTATCCCCTCAATTTCCAATTCTTTGCCACCACAAAAAGAGCTGCTATAAATATTTTTGTATGTATAGATCTTTTTTCCTTTTTTAAAAAATCTCTTTGGGATATAGTCCTAGAAGTGGTATTTCTGGGTCAAAGGGTATGCTCAGTTTAATACCCCTTTGGGCATAGTCCAAAATTGTTCTCCAGAATGGTTGGGATCAAATTACAACTCCATCAACAATGCATTAGTGTTCCAATTTTCCCATATCTTCTCCAACATCTATCATTTTCCTTTTCTGTCATATTAGCCAATCTGATAGGTGTGAGGTAGTATCTCAGAGTTGTTCTAATTTGCATTTCTCTAATCAATAGTGATTTAGTTCATTTTTTTTTCACATGACTATAGATAGCTTTGATTCCTTTGTCTGAAAACTTCTTTTGACATTTATCCATACCTTTGACCATTTGACCATATCTTTTGACCATTTATCAACTGGGGAATGACTCATATTCTTATAAATTTAATTCAGTTCTCTATATATTTGAGAATTTAGGCCTTTATCAGAGAAACTTACTGTAAATTTTTATCACAGTTATGATTACTAATGGTGTATTTCCCTCCATCCTATTTGCCCCATTTATCCTTCTTTCTCTTTCCTTTCACTCTGTCCCTCCTCAAAAAATGTTTGCTTCTGACCACTACCTCCCCCAACATGCCCTTCCTTCTATCAGCTTCCCCCTTCTCTTATCCTCTTCTCCTCCTACTTCTCTGTAGGGTAAGAGAGATTCTATACCCAAATGAGTGTGTATGTTATTCCTTCTAACAAACTAGTGCTGATGAGAGTAAGGTTCAATCACATCTCCTCCCTCTCCCTTCTTCCTCCCCTGCTGTAAAAAGTTCTTTTGGTGCCTCTTTTATGTGAGATAATTCACCCCATTCTACCTCTCCCTTCCCCTTCTCCCAGTGCATCCCTCTTTCTCATCTCTTGATTTTATTTTTTTATATCATTTTATCATTGTCAACTAATGCCTATGCTCTCTATTTATACTCCTTTTAACTGCTTTAAAAATGATAAAATTCTTTAAGAGTGACAAATATCATCTTGCCAAACAGGAATGTAAAAAGTTTAACCTTATTGAATCCCTTATGATTTCTCTTTCGTGTTTACCTTTTTGTGCTTCTTTTGAATCTTATATTTTGAAAGTTAGACTTCCCATTCAGTTCTGGTCTTTTTATCAGGAATGCTTGAAAGTCCTCTATTTCATCAAATATCCCCTTTCCCCTCCGAGGAATTATATTCAGTTTTTCTGGGTAGGTTATTCTTGGTAGGTTATTCTTGGTTGTAATCCTAACTCCTTTGCCCTCTGGAATATCATATTCCAAGCCCTCTATTCCTTTTATGTAGAAGCTGCTAAATCTTGTGTGATCCTGACTGTGACTCCATGATATTTGAATTGTTTCTTTCTGGCTGCTTGCAATATTTTTTACTTGACTGGGAGTGCTTGAATTTGGCTATAATATTCCTGAGAGTTTTCATTTGGGATTAATGGATTCTTTCAATTTCTATTTTACCCTCTGGTTCTAGGATATTGAGGCAGCTTTCTTTGATAATTTATCAAAATATGATGCTTAGACTCTTTACTCTTAATGTTCTTAAATTATCTTTTCTTGATCTATTTTCCAGGCCAGTTGTTTTTTCAATGAGATATTTCACATTTTCTTCTATTTTTTTCATTCTCTTGCTTTTGTTTTATTGTTTCTTGATGTCTCATGGAGTCATTAGCTTCCACTTGCCCAATTCTAATTTTTAAGGAATTATTTTCTTCAGTGAGCTTTTGTACCTTCTTTTCCATTTGGCCTATTTTATTTTTTAAGGTGCTAATTTCTTCAGTATTTTATCTGTCTCTTTTACCAAGCTATTGACACTTTTTTCACGCTTTTCTTGCATCACTTTCATTTCTGTTCCAATTTTTCATCTGCCTCTCCTACTTGATTTTAAAAATCCTTCTTGAACTCTTTCGTGGCCTGAGACCATTTTGCATTTTTCTTTGAGGCTTTAGATGGAGCAGTTTTGACTTTGTTGTTTCTTTTTGAGTTTGTTTTGATCTTTCCTGTCACCATAGTAACTTTCTATAGTCGGGTTCTTTTTTTTTTCTTTTGGTTGTTTGCTCCTTTTCCAGCCAATTTCTTGACTTTTAACTTTATGTTAAAGTTGGCCTCTAATCCCCAAGGGGAGGGAACACAAACTTCAGGTTTTTGGTGCTACTGTTTTCAGAGCTGGTTCTGGGGTGGGGGTAAGGTCTGTTAGTTTTCAGTTCTTTCAAGACAGTATTATCTAAGAAGAGATGTGGTCACTGCTCTCCTGGCTTATGGGCTCTGATCTGTGAATGACCACAAGCACTCTTTTGCACTCTGGAGCTGTTGCCAGGATCCCACTCCCCTGAAGCTGTATGCTATGGTGTGCTAGTGCTCCTCCTTGCCTTGGGACTATGACTCAGAAGCATGTATTGGTGGCACAACAGAGTCCTATACCCAGTGCCAGCAAAGGGTCCCCTGTAATCTCCTTCTCACCAACTGTCTGATCCCCCCTCTTACTGTCTGTGAGCCTAGAGTTCTGGAAGTCACTTCTGCTGATTCAGTCACCCCCAAGGCAGCTGCTAGCTTGCCAGGCAAAAATTGCACAAGACCACACTCCATTCTTACCACAGTGAGACAAATCTTTCAAACCTTCTTACCTTTTAAGTTGTCTTGGATTGGAAAATTGTTTTACCTGGTCCTTCAGTTGGTTCTGCTGCTCCAGAATTCATTTTGAGTTATTATTTTAAAGTTGTTTTGGAGGGGAATTTGGGAAAACTCAGGTGACTTTTACTCTACCATCTTGGCTCTCAGACCCATGCTTCAATAAACAAGCATTTATTGAATGATTATTATTTTCTGGGAACTATGTTAAGCACTGAGGACACAAAGAAAAAGTGAAAATAAGCCCTGCCTTCAAGGAGCTTACATTCTAATGGGGGAAGATATGGATGAATCATATATATTATATATATTTATATATACACACATCTCACATGTGTATATTTACATACATACTATGTATACAATAGGATTCAACAAATATGAATCAGAACACACAAGATAGACAGTAAAAGGAAGGTAAAGAACATATGATTGTCCAAAAACTGAAAGCATCACATCATAAAATAATTTCTTTCAGGGCTGACGTTAGGAAAATGGGAAGCTACAACAGAGTATGATTCTAGGGGGAGCAGGCTGAATACTCTGCCCCCAACTATCTTTTCTTCCTATCAAGCTGCCCATAATTCCACCTTCAGAGATAATGGTGGATCAGATCAGATCAGACCCAAGTCTCTGGGATGTGAGGGGTCTGAACAGCCTTCTCCTTACCTCTTCTTCTCCCTCAGGTCCAGGATTCTTTCTGGGTGGTCATAGAGAGAAGAGGGCTGTTGCTGCTGTTTGGCATTTCTTCTTTCATTACTAAAGCCTTGAGAATTCCCTCTCTCATGAATCATTTCAAGTTTTAAGTGGCTACATATGAAGGGTGAGCAGCCATGTGGGAAAAAAAGGTTATGTGACTTGCTTACAGGTATACAGTAAGTGTTAAAGGTGAGACTGATGACAGGTCTTCCAGACTCCAAGTCTAGCATTCTGACTTCTATAACAGGCTTTTTTATAAGAAATCCCCATTACCTTAGTAAGGATTAAATGAGTGCTAGCAGAGAATAAGACTTCACTAGAATGGTCTTCAGAATTGGGGGTAACAGAGAGAGAGAGAGGGAGGAAAAGGATTCTTAAAGGAAAAGCACACTGAAAGGGTAGGTGGGAGGGTTTCAATGAAACTCCCTAATTTTACAGAAAACAAGATTTCTAGCTCAAGACAGTTTTCAGGTGATACCCTAGGGTTTTCTAATGCATGAGTTACTCCATCATTCTGAGTCAGCCTGACATAGTAAAGAATGCACCTACTTCAAGATAGAGACCAGCAGGAAGACCTCTTTCTCCAATCATGAGCACAGCTGATAATTTTAAAAATAGCAGCAATAATGCTAACAAACCTTAATTACAATGAACATCAATTTAGAAAACACTGCCAAAAAAATCTGAATTTTAATTAGTGTATTCTGATTCCAGTATGATCAGGTCTCGGGAAGGGTTCAATGTGCCCACTCACACTTTTCAAGAGCAAAGGGTGAGAGAAGGAAGGAGTACTGGGTCATTCCTTAATTTTAGTCTGTCTACACATCAAGAGACTGACCAGGGTAACATTTCCCAAAGTAAAATCTGCTTTTATTACAGGCATACTAATGAGGTTTTGGCTGTAGGTTGGGACAATTTCTGTCTAGAAAATTATTCCTTCATCTCTCAAGGAAGAGATGAAAAAGAAGGAATCCTGTAACATTTTTTTTCCCTCCCTAATCCATTTTGCACACCAGGGGTAGACCAATCTCCCTAGAATACTACCTTTATCCTAACAGCCTATTGCTTAAAAATATTAAAATATTCACTGTTTTCTGTCTTAATAACTTAAAACTCTTTGCCTAGTTTTTAAGGCTCTCCAGAATCTGCTGCTACTCTCTCTCTACAAACTAATTTCTCACTAGTCTACAATATAAATTAGCCCCCCCACACTGTGCAGGAGGTCAGTGGTTCCCATTTAGTGTCTCATGAACCCCTTTGTTGTTCTGACAATGGTACAAAGGGCTTATAATAACAAATCTTTAATGGCACCTTAAGCAGTAAATAATTGCCCAATTACATTACAAATGTATTTTTCCTTTGTGACAATAAGCATATGCATATTTAAAGCATTATAGGTTTTTATCTTCAGCAATTTGAAACTATCATGATCATGGGCACAATGATTTAACTGTTCATACAGCAATTATATCAAACTCTGACTGCTTCTAAGCAGAGTACGTTATTGTGTTCTCTCAACCTGTCATCAAACTGTTTCCAAACCACCCCAAGGGTTCAACATTCAAGCACAAAGTGATTCCCAGTAGATGGTCAAACGTGCACATACCCTCATTTACATTCTGCACACTACACCAGAGTATCTCCCTTGTTCCTCAATACTTCATCAGCTATGCAATCATGTGATCAAAATGTTATGTATATTTCCATTTGAAAATCATGATCACTGGGTACATATATTACGAGTCATCTTGAAACCATCATGGACCATCACAAATGTCCTATAGAAACAAACTTTACATTGCCTTTCATTGCAGTATTAGGGCAATTTTCCAATTTAAACTTATTCTCTATTTTATGTTACTGTTCTTCTTTCTAGTGAGTTTTCAAATGAACTGGTTGGCAACACTGGTCAGTCACTCAGTAGGAAAATAAATATTTTATGTTGTTACTAGATGCTTATTTTCATTACAGCTGAAAATTTAAAAAAATAAATTTCCATCTCTCAGTGAGAGAGCTTGTAAAATTCTACCATTTTCCACCACATAGTTGTAGGAGCAAGCACTTTCACTTGATTCTTGTTTTAAATCAAAATACAGAAATAAACTCAATGCAGAACCAGATTTGGGGCTGTGTTTCTCTTGTGTTGAGCCAAATATTTTTGTTCAAATAAGAAAGTCCAATAGTGAAATTAAATTTACATGTAATTATATTATTTTAAACATCTTCCAAGTTGTAACTTATTTCATTAAAATGTTGCTTATGATAAGCAAAAAATTGGAAAACAAGGGGATGCCCATCAATTGGGGAATGGATGAACAAGTTGTGGTATATGAATGTAATGGAATACTACTGTGCTATAAGAAATGAGGAGCAGACAGACTTCCTATTGTTCAGCCATTCCCCAATTGATGGGCAACCTTTATGTTTCCAGTTTTTTGCCACCACAAAAAGAGCTGCTACAAATATCCTTGTACATATGGGTCCTTTTCCCACTTCTGTGATCTCTTTGGGATATAATCCTAGAAGTGGTATTGCTGGGTCAAAGGGTAGGCACTTATTTACAGCCCTTTGGGCATAGTTCCAGATTGCTCTCCAGAATGGCTGGATCAGTTTGCAGCTCCACCAACAATGCATTAGTGTTCCAATTTTTCCACATCCTCTCCAGCATTTATCATTTTGCTGTTTTGTCATCTTAGCGTGACTCATGATATTCTTTTAGATTTATTTATTAAGTGCTCGAAATAGCCATAAATGAAACAAAAGTATAAAAATAAAATTTCAAAGCTCCAAAATAAAATTTACAATACAGTTATAAATATAAAATTGTATTCTATCTATGGTAATGAAAAATCTAATCATGAAATTGTAAAACTTTAATTATAAAAGAATTACAAATATTTTATGTGGGACATTTTCTAAGAATTAAAAGTAAGCCAACCAGGGGCAGCTAGGTCGCACAGTGAATAGGGCACCAGCCCTGGAGTCAGGAGGACCTGAGTTCAAATCTGGCCTCAGACACTTGACACACTTATTAGCCATGTGACTTTGGGCAAGTCACTTAACCCCAACTGCCTCTCAAAAAAAAAGGAAATAAAGAAAGAGAAAAGGAATTGTGATAGGATAATAACCTAATAACCTGGAGAGACATATATAAACCGATGCTGAGCAAGAAGAGCAGAACCAGGAGAAATTTGTACATGATCACAGATACAATGTATGTGTGATGACTAACCTTAATAGACTGGGCTCCTGTCAGCAACACAAGGTCATAGGACAACTCCAAAAGACTCAAGATTAAAGGAAGTATCCACATCCAGAAAAGGAGATGTGGAGTCTGAGTGCAGACTGAAACAAACGACTTGCTCTGTTTTCTCTTGTTCTGTTTTGTTTCCTCTCTCCCGCTGATCACTCCATCAGTTACAATCCTTCTTTACAACCTGTAGATCTTGTATCTGAGTGCATGGCGCCATGATGGGGGGGAGGAGAGGGAGATTGAGAAAATCTGAAACTGAAAGTTGTAAACTAAAAGTAAATGAACCAAAATTAAAAAAAAAGAATACCATGAGTCATCTATTCAGTTACCTTCGGGAGACATAGCACTTGGTGGTTGTTGTTGGTATTGTTGAAAGGGATTTGAGAAACAAAAACCACTGGGGAGCGCTGCAGTAGGTTGATCTTGTCTCCATCCTCCGCACACATCTTGGCTTGTGCTCTTCTCTGAGCTGGACTGCCCTTTCTTTGCCTCCCTGTCTGTCCATATCTTACCCAAGGTTTACTTCCAGCCCTCCCTTCACCAATAGGGAACTCCAGGTGAGGAAGATCCCTCTACCAAGGTAACTCAGCATCTACTCAGTGACTTCTGGTCCCAGAGAGTACTCTTGGACACTGCACTGGACACTTTTTTTTTTGAGGGGGGAAAGCAGGGCAATTAGGGTCAAGTGACTTGCCCAAAGTCACACGGCTAGTGTGTCAAGTGTCTGAGGCCACATTTGAACTGAGGTCCTCCTGACTCCAAGGCCGGTGCTCTATTCACTGCACCACCTAGCCACCCCTGAACACTTTTTTTATGGGACAGGAAGGAGAAGGGCACAGGTTTTTATTGAGTTGTTGTTACTCAGTTGCTTCAGTCATGTCTGACTCTTTGTGACCCCATCTGGGGTTTTCCTGGGAGGGATAATGGAGTCATTTGCTATTTCCTTCTCCAGTTCATTTTACAGATGAGGAAACTGATGCAAACAGGGTTAAGTGACTTGTCCAGTGTCACATAGCTATAAGTGTCTGAGATTGGATTTGAACTCAGGTCTTCCTGATTCCAAGCCCAGCATTCTATTCACTGCACCATCTAGCTGACTTTTATTTTCAATGGGGAAAAGGGGGTAGATATATGTGCTTTTTGGTAACATATAGTAAGTGGCATTAATTACACACCACAAGGTTAAGCCACTTGTCCAGGGTCAAATAGTCAGTAGGTGTCAGTGTCTGGACATGAACCCAAGTTTTTCTAGCTTTGAGGTCAGATTTCCATTTACTACTCCACACTGCCTCTCTAATTGGGTCACAGAACCATGAATCTTACAATTAGAAGGGACCTTAAATGACATGTAATGTAATTTCCTTTGCACTTCTACCTAATCAAGCAATAAGAATTTAAGCACCTATTATGTTCTCAGACAACTACTAGCTGTGTGATCCTGTGCAAGTCACTTCAACCTGTTTGCCTCAGTTTCCTCATCTGTAAAATAAAATGGAGAAGGAAATGGCAAACCACTCTAGCACCTTTGCCAAGGGAAACCCCCAAAAGGGGTCACAGAGAATCAGACAAGGCTGAAATGACTGAACAACAACATGTTCTGGGCTTTGGAGACACAAGTACAAAGCATGAAAAACAAAACCCTCTTTGCATCACATTTACATGCTAATGAGGGAAGCACAAAGTACGCACGTAAGTAAATTCAGCATCAATGTAAAGTTGATAAATACACGTAAATATGAAGAAATTGCAAAGCAAACACAAATAAGTACAAAGTATTTAAAATATGAGGCAAAGCCCAAGCTGTTGGGGGCCAAGGAAGAGTTGGATGACCCTTGATAGGGTTTTTGGAGGGGGGAGGGCAGGGCAATTGGGGTTAAGTGACTTGCCCAAGGTCACATGGCTAGTAAGTGTTAAGTGTCTGAGGCTGAATTTGAACTCAGGTCCTCCCGACTCCAGGGCCGCTGCTCTACTCACTGTGCCATCCAGATGCTCTCTCCCCCCGCCCCCCATGCGTTTGAAAGGAAGAGAGGTCAAGAGAGACTCCGTTCCGGACCTGGGAGAAGCAGACACAGGAGATGGAATGGCATATGTGAGGAACAGAGATGAGACTTGTTTGGCTGGAAAACAGAAATGTCCAACAAGCCTAGAAAAACGGATTGAGGCCCGTGTGTGTGAAGAGCTTTACAGTCTAAGCTGAGGATTTTCTCTTGGTTGTAAAGGCTCTCCCGGCATGAACAGCATAGAGGAGTGACAAGGTAAGACCCATGCCTAAGGAGAATGGCGCTGGCAGCAGTGGGCTGGGGGCTGGAGAGGTTTGAAGAAGAGACACTTACAAGGAAGCAGCCAGCAGTAATCAGGGTGAGAGGCAACGAGGGTCTGATCCAAGGTGGTCGCAAGCGGGCAGGAGTGGACAGATGGGAAAGATGTGGTGCAGAAATGGCAAGGTTTAACAATGGATTAGATACGTGGGGTATGTGGGGAGAGAGAGACACACAGACAGAGAATACAGACAGAGGGTGACACCAGCATTATGAACCTGGTAGACTGGAAGGATGGTGTTTTGGACAGAGAGAGGGAAGTCCGGCAAAGAGGAGGGCTTGGGTAAAAATAGCAAGTTCAGTTTGGGACACAGAGTTTTAGATACCTGTGGGATAGCTTGTCTGAAATGTCAAGCAGGCCACTGAAGATAGAGGACTGAAGCTCAGGAGAGAGATTGAGGCTGGATATACATATATCTGCATCTGTGTGTTTATACACATATACACACATTATATATATACATATATATGTAAATGTATTTTTATATAGATATATAATAACTTCCAGATATATCCAGCTCCAGTCTCATATATAGAGGTATGTATGTATGCATGTACAGAAATACATACACACACATAAAAGATTGGGACTTGGATATATCTGAAAGTCATTTGCAGAGAAATGATAATTAAAGTCATGGGAACGGATGAAGT
>CM053582.1:84094380-84203842 GCA_028627135.1 Pseudochirops cupreus
CCCTGAACTAGGTAAATGGTATTTGATTAATTAAAGTAAGATTGTTAACCCATTTTGAGTTGCTTTCCTTTAGAAAAGCAGATCTAAGAACCTGTGCTAGTAGCTGCCCTGGGTGTGCTGGGGTGCTTGCTGTTACAAGGGGCAGGCTGCTTGAAGAACAATGACTCACATTTGTACAGTGCTTTACGTCTACAAGGCACATTCATGCCCATAGTCTCATTGATGTGCCCACAAATGTCCGATGAGGAAGGCAGGGTGTGCGCACTGGGGGCAGGACCCACTCTCAAGGTGACTGTGCTGCATGGACTCAGTTGCAGTCTACATGGGCAGTAAGTGGCAAAGCCAGGCCTGGAGTCCAACCTGTCCATACATAGGCATTAACTAAGCACCTACTACGGGCCAGCTATGGTGCCAGGCCCTGGCGGGGGGGGGGAGGTGGCGCAAAACCAAAAACCCCAAATCTTCTGATTCCCAGTCCAGGGCATCACACTGCATCCTAGCCTTCTCTGCTGTCTCAAAGGCTCTGCCCCACCCCCTCCCGGATTGTTTCCCTTATCATCATCTCCCAATGTACCATATTTTTTTAGGCAGCTAGGTGGCACAATGAATACAGGACTGGGCCTAGAGTCAAGAAGACCCGAGTTCAAATCCAGCCTCAGACATTTACTAGCAATGTAACCATGGGCAAGTCACAACCTCTGTCTGCCTCAGTTTCCCCATTGAGGAAAATAGTATCATCTGCCTCCCAGGGCTCTTCTGTCAGATGAGATAATATCTGTAAAGTATTCAGCACAGTGTCTGGCACATAGTAGGCACTAGAAAAGTGTTAGCTATTATTATCATTAATTATTTGGAATAGATTTAGGTGACAGGGTGTTGAGCCCTAGGCAACCCCTTTAAATGTAGATTGGTAGTAACAGAATGGTCAGTCCCATGGCACACCTAGTTCTGAAAGTCTCCTGCTCTGAGGCATGCATGACTGGTTTCCTCTGCTGGCCTTTTTATAGCATTTTTATGAGGATTTAGATTAGCAATAGGGTACAGGCCCCTCTCACATGAGCCTGCTTCAAGGGAATATGAATAATCAACAAGGAGAGAAGACTTTTGGCTGCAGAACCACAGAAGTCAAGTGGCCACATGTATACAACTCTGCCGCACCGAGTCTCCCAGACCTTCCACACACCTTTATCCATTCTGTAAGACACTTTGCAAATGATGTTGTTATGCAATAAACAGGGCCTTGACACACGCAACTTCTTTCCTTCAGAATTATTTGGGCAAGTCTTTGGGGTGATCCTTTCATGGTTTGGAGACAGCTCTGAGTTCTATTCTAGCCACGCCACAGGGGGAATGTTATGTTCCACATGGGATGCCCATCTTGAAAAACAACAGACCAGAGCAAGGTGAAGGGGACTGTGAAAGATCTAGAGGCTGCATTGTGCAAGGAGGGCCCGGTCAATGTTGTGTCTGAAGGGAACCACAGGGGTGGTTGTCAGATATCCAGAAGGCTGTTGGGGAGAAAGAAGATATCCAGATATCCAGAAGGCTCCACTGGGACCAGTAGAGACCACAATTCTGAGGAGGCCGATTTCAACATAAGAAAGAACTTTCCAAGAATTATGACTCCATCAATGGAATGAGCTCTTTCAAGAGAACTGACATGGTGGATGGCGTGCTGGACTGGAAGTCAAGAAGACCCAGGTTGCAATCCTGCTTCTGACCCTGCTAGCTGAGCAAGGAACTCCCTCTCTCTGGTGCTCATCTATAAGACGAGGGTAATATCTTTAGTTCCTATCTCATGAGAAGATAAAGGAAGTAAGGTGCTTTGTCAACTTTAAGGCCATTATTACTATCGTTACAGTGGACATTCCCATCATCAGAGGTACTGTAGACAATGTCTCTGCTGCGTGGAGCAGTGAATAGAGAACCTGATCTGGAGTTGGGAAGACCTGACTTCAAATTTGGTCTCAGATACTTCCCAGCTGGGTGACCCTGATCAAGTCACTTAATTCTAATGGCCTCAGTTTCCTCATCTGTAAAAGGAGCTCAAGAAGGAAATGCCAAACAGTATCCTTTCCAAGAGAACCCCAAATGTGGTCACAAAGAGTCGGACAAGACTGAAATGATTGAACAACAAAATGCAAAATCTCTAATGCTAAGAGGTACCATTGTTAAATAATGACAAAAATGGGTTAATTAAGTAATGGTAATAAGAAATAAGTACTGTGTTTAATATTTACTGA
The DNA here is from genome assembly GCA_028627135.1 of Pseudochirops cupreus. Lineage (NCBI taxonomy): Eukaryota > Metazoa > Chordata > Mammalia > Diprotodontia > Pseudocheiridae > Pseudochirops > Pseudochirops cupreus. Next base: position 84,096,624 of record CM053582.1, read on the forward strand.
TTGATTGATAGAGGCTAGAGGACCACTAACAAGGAAAAGCTCATCATGGTACGTGAGATGGGACCAGGTGAGGCCCCATCTGATAACTGATAGGTCTTGGAAAATAACTGCAAATAATTTGCATACTAAGAAGATGCTTTTATGAATAGCAAATTTAATTGGACCAAAACTCATCGACTGGGGAAAAAAAACAAGATTTAGTTTCTCTATCTTCCCGAAAGGAATCTCTTTCTGAGGCTGGAGAAACTGTGGCATAGTAACAATTATAACGCTATTAGGTGCTTTTACAATAAATATTTTGAACTGTTAATCAATGCCCTTGTGGTACTCTGGCAAACAAACAGCCCTGGGTGAGGATGCTCATGGCCTAACACTAAGTGAGTCTATGGCCTAACACTAAGTGAGTCGGTTGCTGGAAGATGAACACCAGGATGTCCCTAGATGAAGGCTATGAGGGAAACGTATAGCAGGCAACTGGAAGGGTTGGAATTGGTTAGCCCCTCCAAAAAAAAAGAAAAGAAAGAAAAAAGAGCCAGCTCTCCAAAGGTTCAGCCTGTTTTCAACTAATGGGTGCAATAAGTTTCTGTTAGCTCCAGGATGAAGGTACTTTATGTTCCCATCCCTGGTTTCAATTGAAACCTTGTTGCTCAGCCCTATAAACTGCATAAAATCCAAGACGTGGTATATAGTGAAAATCCTATGAAGAAATATGAGAAATATTTTGCTGATACAGCCAAAAAAAAAAAGCTTCTATAAATTTAGGTTAAAATAGACCAAAGGGAGACCTGGGCAATGAAGAGCATTGTATGGGCGGAGGGGAAGAGGGGGATGGGCAGGGAAACATTAATTAACATCCATTTCATCCAAATTTGTTCTTTTCTAAGCCACATTTTTCACCCCAAATCAACAAAAAAACTATATGTATATTTATAATATCTGTGTGTGTATATATATATATATATATATATATATATAAAATATACATATGTATGTGTTTGTGTAGTTTAAATTGTATTAATTCTATGCTAAACCCATAGACCCTGATGAGGAAATAATTTTAAACAGGTTTTTCCCTTGTAAGGGAGTGGTCCTTGCTTGAAGTCCAGGACCTAATCATAGAAAAGGGACTTGCCTACCAGAAGGTGTTAAAATGACCATAAAAGATGCAGCCAGGCCAAGTGATTTCTTTATGAGGTGCAAATTAGTTCCTTGAATGAATCAGAAAGGAAACAACAGAGGGAGAATGAAGAATGACCTGTCAGGCCCCAGGTGACCATTAAAAGTCAGTTCACTGGGTCCGGGAGAGAGACTCCAAAAGGAATTGGGTGAGCGAAAGCTGCAGGGAGCAGGATGGGGCAATAGGAAAGAAGCGGCATGGAGTGGAGAGGGAAGAAGCTTGGGCAGAGGTGCAATGTTATTGTTGGCTGTGTCAAACTCTCTTCTTAGCAGAAATGCTTCACCATTTCCTTATCCAGCTCATTTTTACAGATGAGGAAACTGAAGCAAACAGGGTGAAGTGACTTCCCCAGGGTCACACAACCAGTAAGTGTCTGAGGCTGGATTTGAACTCTGGAAGATGAGTTTTCCTTACTCCAGGCACAGCACTCTGTCCACTACACCACTAGCTGCCCCCTGGGCAGAGGGGACAACTATAAAGAAAGGGACCAATGTCCTAGGAGCAGGACTCTTTGGGCAAACGGGCATGAGGTGTGTCTGGTAGAAGCTGAGTTGTTGATCCCACCCCTCATCACTATCATACAGTGCAGAACTCTCAGCAAAAAGCTCCCCCCAGAGTCTCCTTTCATTGAGAAGCTCAGCCAGCTCTTCATTTCCCATCCGCCTCACTCTGTCGATCCCACTCCACCATCCTCATGCCCCAAGAAGGAGATTTTCTCCCTCTCTTCCTTTTTAGTTTCATTCTGTGTAATGTCTTCCCCCTTTAGACTGTAGGTTTCTTGAGGGCAGAGGTTGTCTTTTTTTTCTTTTCTATATCCTCAAGACTTAGCATGGTGCCCAGCATACAGGAAGCATTTAATAAATGTTGTTTTCTATTGTACAGATCCCAAGACAGTACTCTCCTGTTCCTCCCTTTGAGTTCTTTTCATGAAACCCTGAAGTCTTTTCCTCTGGCCATGGGGTGAGAAGAGAACAGAAACCCCTCCTCTCTATCTTATTGAATAACATGAGAACTTCTAATTTTGTGATTTTTTAAAAGTAGTTGAAGTTATGAAAATGAGCATCTGCCAACTTACTGTGAATCTTATTTGGACAAGTTCTTATCTTGCCATTTTTTTTTTTAAACAAAGGAGTCCAGATGCGGAGAGTCAGTGTGTCATAAGAGTTAGAAAGCTGACCTCTGAGCTAGGAAGACCTAGGTTCAAGGTTCACTTCAGACTAATACTAGGTGTATGACCCTGAACAGGTCACCTTACAACTTTTGTGCTCAAGGACACTAAAAGACCATAAATTGTAGAGAAGGGACCAATCTGTGTCAATTGGCAGTCTCCTCACTTGGGGGTTTCCAATATCAATGAAATTAGAGAACCAGCCTATGTCCCTATACTTTCTTATTTTTAAAAATCAAACCTGTGATTTCATCAGTGTAGGGAAAGTCCAATGAGGAAACCCCCTCTACTCAAGATCAGCAACAGTCCTGCCATTTAGAGGGTGGGTCAGGGTCCTGAGCAGTAAAGTGGTTTGTTTGTCCAAGGCTAATAACCGTCAGAGCCAGGCCTTGAATCCTGGTCTTTCAGAGTCCAAGGCTAGCTCTCTAGTCATTTTAAAACCTTGCTGCCCTTGTGAAAGCTTGTGGGATTAAATGTAAAACTGTGAACCCATTCTGCAGATAAAGAAATAGAAGCTCTGTGGAAATCTTATAGAATTATATAGCACATTTTCCACCCTGGACAGAAGATTCTATGTTATTTCCCAAGAGAATCACATAATCTGAGGGCTGAGAGGGACCTCAATGGCTATCTGGTCCAACTCTCTATGAAATCTCCACTATAATTCCCCTATAAGGGGTGGTCCAGCCTCTTCTTGAAGACCACCAAAGATGGTGACCTCGCCACAGTCAGAAGCAGCCCATGTCACTTGGGGATAGCTCTACAGTTATCCCTTCCATATTACAGGGCTTAGGGACATGGTACCCCTGAGATCTGGGGAATTTGGGTAAAAATTTTGGGCCCTGCCTTCATACCACAGGAGTCTGAATTTTTTCTTTTATCGGGTGTTTATAGCACCTTACTGTGAAATGTGGGTGATATTATATGATATTGTAAATATATTTTATGCATTTCTGACTTTCCAAACCTTTTCTGTGTCATCTGCTGGCCTTCATGTGCCATCTGCAGCTTCCATAAAGCTCCCCCCAAATTCCCATTTAATTTCTTATACTGATCTGTGAACTAGAGAAACCTCAATGGGGAAAGTTGCAATGTGGAAGGGAGAACTCTATTTGCTGAAATCAAGTGCAGATTCATCCTTTTGCAACTCCCCCCTCCCTCCCCCCCATCATTCCTAGCGCTTCCTTCTAGGGCCAAGCACAATGAATTTAATCCCTCCTTGACATGATGGTTTTTCAAACAGTCAAAGACAGTGATTGTGACTCCCTTGAGTCTTCTCTCATCCAGGCTTAATTCTCCAGTTCCTTCAATCGATCCTTGTATGAGATGGGCTCAAGGTCCTCCAGAGTCCTGGTTGCCCTCCTCTGAACGCTTCTCGGTCTTTTACAAACCATGGCACCCAGAATAACACACGATACTCCAGATAAAGGCATGGGACAGATTAGGCTGTGATGAGAGATGGAGCTCAAGGTCAGATCTCCTCCTTCTTCCTCCTGCCCCCAGGAAGGTGGAAAGCCTACAGAGCCGTGATAGAAAAGGGGGATGCAGGCCCTAAGCAGCCACATACAAGTTCCCCCGGCAGGCACCTTCCTCAACCCAGAGAACTCAAGTCACAGGACCACAGGAACGATAATATAATGATGATGAAAAATGGTGTGCCTATGCTAAGTTCAGGTTTTCGAAGGTATCTGAATCATTTGAGCTTCACGACTGCCTTGAAGGGAGGCACTCCAAGTTAATGATACCCATTTTATAAACAAGGAGCCATAGGGTCAGAGATGGGAAGGTGATTGGTCTGGGGTCACTCAGCAACCAATGATCAATCAGGGTGGGATTTCAACCCAGACTCTCACCCATTTCTAGGACTTCCAAAAGCTTATCTGGTCCAACTCCTTCCTTTGACAGAGGGTACTGTGCCCATATTCCAGCTAAGATCTGCCCTGATGTTTCACTGTGGTTACCTTGGCAAAGAACAAGCTGTTGGGTCCTACCAAACTAAAAAGAATGAGGTTGGGGATGGCCTGTGTCTATCCTCTAAAGAACAGCCTGGCTAATTTTGAGAGGTTCATCATGAGATTGGTTGTATATGTGGTAGGGAATTTCTTAGTCACAGCAACTCTTGTAGACTTGTCTCCTACCTTGGAAAAGGGCCATACTGTGCATCAGTGAGGGAAAAGTCATTAATCCTTGTAATGTTGAAATACATTTCCCATCACTTTATATTACAGCAGTAAGTACTAGCCATTTCAAAAATTCTGTGCTGGAGAATGATGGGTACAAACACACCCTAAAAACAGTGCTTCCAGAGTAACCTTCAGTCCACCGCAATTTCAGTCTGAGAAGCCTCCTCTACCCCCATCCCTAAAACCAGAAGAGGCCTCCAGCTTTCCTCCTCCCGCCAGAGTGCCTGGCCATAACTGACCAACATTCACAGGGCAAGACACACACACACACACACACACACACACACACACACACACACACACACCCCCACCACTGAAAGAGGAAAAGCCATGTGCTCCTACAAAGTAGCAAGAGGAAAGTGAAAAAAGCACTTTACAAAAGAATCCCCTTTCCCTTCTTTACAAAATAATATACCACCCATAGCAGACACTCATAGGGTACTCCCCATTTTCGACACCCCTAAAGTTGTGAAGCTTGGGGCTACTCAATAAGGTTTCATTTAAGGTGAATACTTAAACCCCCCTTCCCCCAGAATCAAGATGGTAGATATAAAGACTGACAATATTACAAGGAAAGGAAAATCTCAGGTTGGGCATTAGCAGCTTTCATGATATTACAGAGCTGTATATTAATTTGCTTCCAGTGCCTGCAAAGTATGAATGAAAACAATAGCAAATCCATGATCCTTGGGCTTTGGACCTCTGACAGAGTAGAGATTTCAGATTATTCAGGCAAAAGGCGTCCGTTGTAACTTCTGTAGATGGAATTTGGAATCAACTTCAAAGAACTGAGAAGTGAAGGGGCAAAACACGCACTGAAACATGAAATTCAATATTAATTTGGCCTGCGGGGTGCCAAGAGAAAAGAGACATATTTATTTAACATCCTTACTCTTGTCATGATTTAAAATTGGTTCAGGTGCTTAGTAATGGTTCCTCTTCACTCTATTTACTGTGATTAATAAAAGAAATCACAGCAAGTCAACAACACAAAATACCATAAAAGCTGACTGGTGTGACTAAGCCCAAATTCAACAAACCAGGGCTTCTTAGGAAATCCCCCTTGTCACCCAATCCACACAAACCTTTTCCTGGTTTAGGGGAGTTGCCTTTTGTTTTGATACAGTGATATATGGGCTAACCCCAGCCTTCATCAACACACTTGCGTCTTTTCTCGAATTAAGATGCAAATCATGTATTTACAACGTATCAAGTTCTAGGAGAGGATTTAATATTACTGTTCACAATAAACTGCAGTGATTAAACTTTGATTCAACTCCCAAGCTTTGGCATCAGGCTCCCATGAATAATTCCAGGGAGAATGGGGCTTGCCAGCACATTGAGAGGGAAAGTCAGTGGGGCCGTTGGAACCCTTGCACTCTGGCCTGTGGGGAAAGCAGTGCCATCGGCTTTGTTCCTGAATATATGGGAAGCATAAACAGGAGAGATTTGCCACTTGGGACCCAGATCTCGGGTGTCCCGGAACACGTGTGCTCTGGCCTCCTGAAAATCAGCTCAGCCACAAAGAAGCCCCTAATGTGCTCGGCACTGTGGGAGGGTGGACTGGCTGGGGGTGCCTCAGGCACAGAATGGCGGCCACCCTTATGGTGGGGCTGGTGGGAAAACGCTCCCCCAGAAGACCCAAGGAGAGAACGATCCAATCCGGCAGATGGGCAGCGCTGTGCCCTATGGTGATATAAATGAGTGGACAGTCAGAGGACTGGGGTCTGCATCCGGGCTCCCGCTGTGTTATTGGCGGGGTCACCTTGGGGTGGGTCCGTATTCCTTCTGGATCCCTCTGCTTAATTTCTCCATCCCTTCACAGCCCAGTCCCTTGCTGGTCCTCTCCCACCACTCCCTTCTCCAGGTTCTGTGATTCTGGGGACCTGGCCTTTCTACTATTCCTTACACATGACACTGTCTCCACTCCTGGAATGCCCTTCCCTCCTCATCTTCCCTCCTGACATCCACAGCTTCCTTCCAGACTCAGCTCAGATCTCACTTGCAGCAGGAGATCTTTCATGCCTGCCCCTCTGCTATTTTCATTGTATAGATCACGTATGTCCTATTTTGTGAGTGTTGTCTTCCCCCATCGGAATGTGAGCTCCTTGAGAGCTGGCATTATGTTTTTGATTTGTATGCTCAGCATTAACCTGGCACATGGTAAACACTTAACCAATGCTTGTTGAATGACAATTTAGAAAAAGCAGAGGGTGCGGGCAGACAGGCTCCAGTGAAGAGACCCTCTACCCTCAAGGCCATGCGGCCTCAAGGTTAGAGACCAGACCCATGTGCCAGCTTGGTGGGAGCAGAGAGGCCAAGGAACAGCTCATGTGCCATGGCCATAATGAAGGGGAGGGACTGGGAGTGAGGCAGGAAAGGTGGGGCAGGTAGCTGATAGAAGGCCTTCAGAACCACTCGGAGGACTTAATATCTTTTCCTTTATCATCACATCATGACAAAGAGAGCACTGAATTTAGCGTCAGAACGACGGGGTTTGAATTTCAGCTTCGCTTCTTACTAGCTGTGTGTCCGGCAATCTCCTCAATCCCTGGCACATCACCGACTGCTTCTGTCTCCTCTAAAATGAAGGCGTTGGGCTACACTCTCCAGGGTACCTCCTGGTTCTAAGCCTGTGATCCCTGGAGCATCCCAGGTCCCTGATCTCTCTCACTTATAATCCATGATCTAAGCATACAAGTATTTATTACACTATAGTGGGCTTGGGCTAAGTGTGAGTTGACAGGAGGGCTGACCTCAAACTAGAAGACCATTCAATCCCACTTCCCACCGCACAGAGAAAACGAAGGCCCGCAGCAAAGCTGGGCCGGCCCAGTGGCAATGGCCGAGCGGCCCCAGCGGCAGGGTTTCCTCAATGCTCTTTCTATGATATCATTCAGCCTCCAGCTGGGCACCAAAGGAGGCAGGGTGAGCATTTGGCCTCCAATTTCTCAGCCTTCTTCGCTAATACTATTAACTTGGAACACGCCTGTAACAAGAGGCACAACGCTTTAAAGTTTATGAAGCCTGTGAAGTAAACTGTGCCATCTGATGCTTTGGAAGGCAGATACTCTGCATCTTCTCATCATTCCCATTTTATAGATGAGAAGACTGAGGCTGAGGGGGGAGGTGATTTGCCTGTGGTCAGATAACTAATACCAGAAGCAGGATTTGAACCCAGGTTTTCTCATCTCACAAACTCACATTGCTCTTAGTTATTTAACCCCAGGCAGTCTACCTTCTGTCCAGTCACTGGACTAAACCTGACATTTCCAAGATGAACAAATAACCTTTAGCTGGCCACATTGAATGAGCTTTTCAGGCCTAATCTTGCTGACCCTTCCTGGAGTATTTGACCTCAGTTTGCCTCCCCTTGACGCTGCCTCCTCTCCTGGCTTCTCGTGGTCACCCACTGACCTCTGTCTGCTTCTCATTTGTCTCCTCCTTCAGCGAGGCCGTCCCCCTAGGCTGTGTCTCTGCCTTCAAACTCTCTCCTCTGGAAATCAAATATATCTGCGGTGTCTCATTCAGACAAGGAGGGTTTTTATTCAGTCCTTCCTGGGCCCCGGTAGTCATCCTTAAAGGCGGGACTGCCTGGGTTAAAAGTCACTCCTCTGACACATGCTGCCCGTGTGACCCTGGACAAGGTGCTTGACCCCTCAGGGCCCCAGACAACTCCAGAGACTAATCAGGGGTCAGGGCACTGGTGGGAGGACATTCTTCACTCCAAATAGCCTTCTATCAATGAAATAACAGTACTAGTCTCTCTCCCCACCCCCCAACTCCATCTCCCACAATGCACCAGGTATTGAAGGCACCAAGACAGAAAACAAAACAGTTGTTTCTCTCAAGTAAATATAAATTATATTCAAAGTAAGTAAAAGTAATTTCCGAGTGAGGGAGAGAGAAATGGCCGCTGTGGAGACTGGAGTAGGCTTTGTGAAGGCCGCCCTGAGCTGAGTCCTCACCACAGCTGGGGGTTCTTTGCATCAGTGGTGAGGAGAGAGGGTGTCCTAGGCATGGGTGTAGCCTGCACAAAGGCATGGAGATGGGACATTATACAAGGGGGATCGAAAAAACAGTGATCCAACCGGGACAGAGACCGAGTGAAAGAAAGTGATGTTAAATAAATCTGGGAAATGGGCTGAAGCTACTTTGCTGTTGTTTAGTCATTTTCAGTCGTGTTTGACTAAGACACAGGAGCGGTTTGCTGTTTCCTTCTCCAGCTCATTTTACAGATGAGGAAACTTAAGCAAACTGGGTAAGACGGGTTGGCATTATATAGCTATCAAGTATCTAAGGCCACATTTGAACTCAGGGCTTCCCAACACCATGCCTGGTGCTTTATCCACTGTGCCACCCTGCTGCCCTGCAGAGCTAGACTGTGAGGGGGGTATGAATGGCAAACAATAGCATTTAACAGTAATTAATGTCTATGCTACCTGAACTAGAGAAGGATAAACCAAGAAAGAGAACTGCAGACAAATATTATTGATGAATATCAATAGCAGTTTTAAACAAATCCTAGCAAAAAGACTAAGGTTAAACATCCAAAAAATGTTCATTATGATCAGAGTGGATTTCTACTAAGGGCGCAAGGAAGAACGACAGGAAAACAATTCACATAATCATATGAAAATGAAACACCCCAACCACATTACAGTAGTAGTTTCAGAAAAGATTGTTGACAAAGTACAATAATTTAGGCTGGAAACTGTACAAAAGAAGAACTATTTTTTTCAAAGATAAGTGTGCGTGTGTGTGCATGTGTGTGTGTGTGCATGTGTGTGTGTGTATGTGTGTGTGTGTGTGTGTGTTTGCAATGGGGACATGCTAGAAGCTTTCTAGTAAATATAGGAGTAAAGCAAGGGTGTTCCCTTTCTCCATTCATAAATGACATAGTTCTAGAAATGTTACCAACAGCAATAGAGGAAGAAATAAAACCATAAATACAGGTCAAGAGGAGGGGAAAAGCTATCTCTACTGATGACATGATGATTTACTTGAAGAACTTCACAGAATTATTAGAGAAACTTAACTTAGACAATAGCTTCTAAAGTAGCAGGATGAACAACAAATCCCATAAAAATCAACAGTATTTTTATAACTATAGAAAAATCCAAGAGGAATGAATAGAAATAGAAATAATGCAAAACATATAAACTCTCTCAGTCAGTATATCATAAGAAGCATTCCTCAAAAAAAAAAAAGAATGACTGGAATAATTGGAGGGAGATTCAGTGCTAGTGGGCAACACTAATAAAATAAAAAAAAGAATATACTACCTAAATTAATATACAGATTTAGAACTATTGCAATAAATTTACCAAAAGGGTACTTTATGGAGCTAGACAAGATAAGAGGAAAATTCACTTGGATGAACAAAAGATCTAGAGTCTCAAGGAAAATAATAATAATAATTTAAAAAAAAGGAATGAAGGGGGAATCACTTTCAGACTTCAAATAAAGCTGAGAATAGTCAATGTTAAGAGGCACTGTGGAAAGCCTGGGGCACTACTATACTGCAGACAGGATTGTGAATTGGACCAATTGTTCTAAAAAACAATATACAATTATACTAAGAAAGTTCCTAAATTGTGCTGTACCCTGACTCAGAAACCACACTACTGGGCATATGCCCTAAGGAGGTAAAAGATAGAAAGGTACTCTCTCTATTCACCAGAACACTTACAGTAGGGGCAGCTAGGTGGTGCAATGAATAGAGCACAGCCCTGGAGTCAGGAGGACCTGAGTTTAAATCTGACCTCAGACACTTAACCCTTACTAACCGTGTGACCTTGGGCAAGTCACTTAGCCCCAATTGCCCTGCCCTTCCCCCCTCCAAAAAGCAAAAAAAAAAAAAAAAAGAACACTTACAGTAGCACTCTTTGTAGAAGCAAAGACCCAGAGATAAAGTTAATGTGCATTGATCAGGGAAAGGCAAAATCCAGTTGTCGCACATGAATATGATGGAATATTACAGAACTGTAAGGAATTGCAACCATGAAGAATGCAGAGATTCGTGAGAAGACTTATATGAATTGATGCAATGAAGAAAGCAAAGCCAGAAAAACAACAGACATAAGGACTGTATCAGTGTAAATGGAAGGAACAATTACAAAAAAAAGAAACTGAAAAAGAATTATGATCAAGTCAAGTCCCAAAGAAGAAATGAGAAAATGTATTGTTCTCTCTTTATCAGAGATACGGAATGCCATGGATGCCATCAGCTTCAGTTGATATGTTGGTAAGTTTTGCAAACCCACTTCCCTCCTTCCCCTGTCCCCCTTTCCCTTCTTCTTTTGTTTTCTTTGTCACATTGGAAAACTCTCTGGTAGGGGAATGGGAAGAGGCCTATGGAAAGGAAGGCTATTTAAAAAAAGAAAATATCAATTTAAAATAAATGTTACATCCCTAAAAACTAAATTTTAAGAGTGTCTAAATGCCACAGAGTATCATTATATGCATATAACCCCCAATTCTACAGTTCCAGCCTTAAGGTCTCTGTCCTGAATTTTAAATTGCTTGCTGATTCTCTCCACAGGAATGTCTTGATGACACTGTGCTTAACGCTCCAAAACAATTAATCACTTTTCACCCTAAATATTCCCCATCGCCAGCCAGATTTTCCCATTTATATGATGGAATCATCATCATCTTCATCAACATCATCTCTGTTTCTCTTTCTCTCCTCTCTCTCCTGTCTCCCCCTCCTTCTCCCTTCTTCCTTTTTCTCATTCTCTCTCTCTCTCTCTCTCTCTCTCTCTCTCTCTCTCTCTCTCTCTCTCTCTCTCTTTCTCTCCTGTCTCCCCTCTTCCTCCTTTCTCTCCTCTCCTCTCTTCTCTTCTCCTCTCCTTTCCTCTCCCTCTCACTGACTCCCCTCTCTCTCTTACATTTTTCTTTTTCTTTTCTCTCCCTCCTTCCTCCCTTTCTCCTCTCTCTCTCTGTCTCTCTCCCCTCTGTCTCCTTCCCTCCCTCTCTCTGTCTCTGTCTCTGTTTCTGTCTGTCTGTCTGTTATATCCTATGGTAATTTAATTCAGCAGACATTTATGAAGTATACACTGGGAATGCAAAGACACAAATTAAATAGTCCCTGCCCTCAAGGGGATCATAGTCTACTGCAGAGATATCACATGTACATCATGTTTACAAGTAAAAATAGTACAAGGAAAACTGGTATTACTTAAGCACAGGCCTGATCATGCTATTCTCCTGGTCTGGAAGCATCAGAGACTCCTCTAATTAGCATTTAAAGACCTTCCCAGGCTGATACTATAAGCAAACTGGGAGAGCAAGGAATAGTTTACCTGTCAGATTTATTGAGAATGGAGGAATTTATGACCAAACAAGAGATAAAGAACATTATGAAATGCAAAATGGATCATTTGGATTACATTAAATTGAAAAGCTTTTGCACAAACAAAGCCAATGCAACCAAGATTAGGAGGAAAGCAGAAAACTGGGAAAGAATTTTTACAACCAGTATCTCTCATAAAGTCCTCATTTCTAAAATATACAGAGAACTGAGTCAAATTTATAAGAATATAAGTCATTATCCAATTGTCAAATGGTCAAAGGACATGAACAGGCAGTTTTTAAAGGAAGAAATTAAAGATATCTACAGTCATATGAAAAAATGCTCTAAATCACTATTGATTAAATGCAAATCAAAACAACTCTTAGGTACCACATCACAATTGTCAGTTAGGCTAACATGACAAAACAGGAAAATTATAAATGCTGAAGAAGATGTGGGAAAATTGGAACACTAATGTATTGTTGGTGGAGTTGTGAACCGATCCAACCATTTTGGAGAACAACTTGAAACTATGCCCAAAGGGCTATAAAAATGTGCATATCCTTTGACCCAGCAATGCCACTTCTAGGGCTATATCCCAAAGAGATCATAAAAATGGTAAAAGAACCCACATGTACAAAAATATTTATAAACAGCTCTTTTTGTGGTGGCAAAGAAGTGGAAATTGAGGGGATGCGCTTCAATTGGGGAATGGCTGAACAAGTTGTGGTATATGAATACAATGGAATACTATTGTGCTATAAGAAATGATGAACAGGCAGACTTCAGAAAAACCTGGAAAGACTTATATGAACTGATGCTGAGTGAGTGGAGCAGAATCAGGAGAACATCGCACACAGTTACAGCTACACTGGGCAATGACTAACTTTGACAGACTTGGCTCTTCTCAGTCAAGCAAGGTTCTAAGACAACTTCAAAAGGCTCATAATGAAAATGCTATTCACATACAGAGAAAGAATTATGGAGTCTGAATGCAGATCAAAGCATACTATTTGCTCTCTTTTTTGTTTTGTTTTGTTTCTTCTTTCTTGTGGTTCACTCCATTGATTATAATTCTTCTTTGCAACATGACTAATGTGAAAATATGTTTAATGTGAATGTATATGTAGAGCCTATATCAGATTGCTGTCTTGGAGAGGGGGGAGGGGAGGGGGAGAAAATTTGGAACTCAAAAGCTTGTGGAACTGAATGTTGTAAACTAAAAAAAAGAGAAATATGGCACCAGCCTATTTTTGTGGGCTGATTAAATAACACATTCTCCACTTCCGACAAACTAGCCAACTTGCTGTTCCCTTTCTTGGGAGGGGGGGAATTCCACCTCCCATTTCCATGCTTCTGTACAAGCTGTTCCCCTTGCCTGGGATCTTCCCCCTCCTCACCTCTTCCACTTGGTAAAGGTAGTTCTCTTCAAGGCTCAGCTCAGGTGACCCCTCCTCCAAGAGGCCCAATTGTTAGCGCCCCAGGCCACCTCTGGAAATGGTTCTGTATTTTGTTGACATGATAGACCTTACATTTGATTATCTGTGAATATGTCGTCTCTCTCCAGTAGGATGTAAACTTTTTCAAGGTAGAGACTCCTCCTTTTGTGCTCCTGTCCCCAGGGCCTTGTCACTTAGTAAGCCCTTAATAAATGCTTGTTGGTTGTTTGGTTGTTGAGGGAGAGAACATGAAAGACAGTTGGGTCAGAGAAGGTTTCATGGAGGATAGGGCACCTGAGCTGAGCTTTGAAGGAAGACAGACTCACAGAGGTGAGAGGGCTATGAAGAAAAACATTTCAGGCTTGGACCAATGCACAAGTCAACTATGGCTGCCTCTTGCCTTAGCTTTTGAATATATAGCTTCCTTTCCCTTCTCACTGCCACGACTCTCCTTAAGCTCATTAAAGCTCATCTAGAGGGTTATTTAAAAACAAAACAAAAAGACCTCCTAATTAGTCTCTGTCTCTAGGCCAGTGGTTCTCAACCTGTGGGTTATGTTCAGTTTGTAACAATGAAAATACATCCTGCATATCAGATAGATTCATAACAGTAGCAAAATTACACTTATGAAGTAGCAACGAAAATAAATTTTATGGTTGGGGGTCACCACAACATGAGGAACTGTATTAAAGGGTCGCAGAATTAGGAAGGTTGAGAACCACTGCTCTAGGCTTTCATTTCTCCAATTCATTCTTAACACTACCACCAAGGTGATCTTCCTGATCAATGTAGTCTTCAAAATTCCTGAGTGGTTCTCCATTGCTTATTTCCAAATTCTTTGGTCTAGCTTCAGCACCTTCCCAATATGGCTCCACCCTAACATTTGCCACCTTATTTCATACTATTTCCCTTCATATATTTTACTTTCCAGCTGAACTGGACTATTCTCTCACTGTTCCTTGAATTTCTCCTGAGCTCTCTTGTCCCCATGTATTGGTCACCACTGCCATCGGTCACCTCTGCCTCTCAAGACAGGAACAGACACACCCACCTATTAAGATAGAATCACCAGCTTCCCCCTTTAAGACCCAGCTTAAACAATGATCAATGGTGAAAGACTTAGTTACCCTGCTTAAGACAATGATCCACAACAATTCTAACTGGCCCATGGTGGAAAATGCTGCCTGCCTCCACAGCCAGAACTGGTGAACTGAGTACAAATCAAAGCAACCTATTTTTACCTTTTTTTTCTTGCTTCTCTTTTTTTTACAACTTGCCTAACATGGAAATATGTTTTGCGTGACTTCACATGTATAATGGATATTATATTGCTTGCCCTCTCAATGGGTAAGGATGAGAATTCAAAACTCAAATTAAAAAAAAATGAATGCTGAAAATAAATAATTTTTTTTAAAAAGGGACAAACACAAGGGGAAAAAAGACCCAACTTAATTGCTACCCCCTTCCTCGGTCTCCCAAATAGAAGTGATCTCTCTCTCTCTTCAAATCTTTCATCATATTTTGGACAGCATATTCTAAATCATATTGCAGCTATCTGTGCATTTTTTTCCTTTTATTTCAATGGCAGCCCTCCCAGGCAAGGAGAATCTGTTGTTTTCTGTTATCTTCCTTGACTTGGTGGGTCAGTAGGAGCAGAGTTGCAGCCCAAACCATCATGGAGCAGCCTCCAAGGTCATGAGCCAACCAGGTCAGGATGGAGCCTTTCCTTGGGATTCTGGTTGGAAGAGGCACCCTGAGGGTGAGGGTGATAAGATGAATGTGACAAGACATCAGACCAGTCATCCAGTCATGGATGAGGTGGTTGCAGAAGGACTCTCCTTATTGGGTGAGGATCTACAATGAGGGAAATCCAGAACAAGGGACCTGCAGAGAGTGTAGAGGAGGGCTGCCAGAGCGCTGACAGGCCACAAAACCATCTTCTATGCGGACTCCTTGAAGAGCCTGGGGATGATTAGCCTGAAGAGGAGGGAGCTTGGGGGAGGTGATCAATTGCTGTGTGCAAGTTAAAGGGCCGGCCTGTAGAGAATAGACTTGCTCTGTGTGGTCCCAAGAACGACAGAGAGAAGCTGCAGAGAGATGGAGGTGTCTGGCACCTAGAGCTATCTACAAGGGAAGGGGCTACCTCTAGAGGGGGAGGCTTTCCTCCCATTTCCCAGTCATCCTCCTGCCAGAGAAGGTCTTCAAGCAGAGGCTGGTGACAGGTGTCTGTCAGGGATGCCCCAGCCCAGGTTTCTGGCCGGGGGCAGCTTGGACTCGGTGGCTTCTGAGGTCTGCCCAACTCTGAACTGTGACTCTGTGAGCCATAGCCAAGTAATGTCTGGCACCGTGGAGTTTGGGGCCAGAGGCTCAGGAGAGATAGAGGCTGGTCCCCTAATGCTACGGACTTTTGGTCCAATCCTTTGCTCTCTTCAGGCTGGTTTCTGGGCCTGCACAGTGGTGTCTTTCCCCCTCCCCAGCATAGGACTTGCCCTGAGCATTATAGTGGCTTATTACAAATTTATGGTCAATCAGCACCAAGGAAAGGAACTGGCCTTAAAATTGGGAGGGCCTGGGTATGAATCCTGCCTCGGATGCTTAGCACCTCTATGGCCCTGGGCAAATCACTTAACCTGGGCCTGTGTCAGCTTCCTCATCTGTGAAATGGGAATAATAGCACCTACCTCCCCAGGTAGTTGTGAGGATCCAAAGAGATAATGTATGCAAAAGGCATGCAGACCTTGAGATGCCACATAAAGGTAAGCTGTAGGAATGAAGGGTGGCCTTGCCTCTCCTGGAGAGGAACAGCCACCAGGGACCTCTTGAGAATGTGGACATCTCAATAACTACCCAGTGTTGTAATCTGGGGCCTCAAGTCTGTGGGCCTGCCACAGGCTCCCCTTGTTCCCCACTGAGGGAGGCCCTAAGGTTCATAGCCCACTCCCTTTCTTCCTTGTTGAAACAACTACTTTCTCCAAGTGATAGCTCCTTTAATACAGTAAATGCATAGTTTTCACAGAGGACTCTTTGCATAATGGAATGGAACAGCATAGGAAATTAATTTTATACTTTTCCAATAGAATTTTATTGATATCTTTCGTTTTCAGATTTCCCTGTGTCCCTTACTCACCTCCTCCCATTCATTCATTCAATCAATCAACTAACATTTATTAAGTAGTAAATAGAGGGCTGAACCTGGAGTCAGAAAGACCTGAGTTCAAATGTGACCTCAGACACTTACTAGTTGTGTGACCCTGGGCGAGTCACGTAACTCTGCTAACCTCTGTTTCCTCATCTGTACAATGAGCTGGAGAAGGAAATGGCAAACCACTTCATTGTCTCTGCCAAGAAAACCCCAGGAGGGGTCACAGAGAGTCAGCCGTGACTGAAGTGACTGAACAACAAACACCATGTTCCAGGCACTGTGCTGAGCCCAGTGATCCAAAGAAAGGTAAAAGACAGTCTTGAAGAGCCCGCACTTCCCTTCCTTATCACAAAGAATTCTTCTAAGAAAAGAAAACGAGGAAGAAGAGACAAAAACCAGCAAAAATGAGCAATTTGTTGAGAAGTTCTGCAGGGTTCTGCACCCATAGACCTCTGACCTCTGGAGAGGGAGGGAGAAGTATCTTCCTGTGTCTCCTCTTTGAGGCCAAGTTTCGTGTATTTTTAATACTGATTTTACTCTTTTTTTTTTTTTGGTAAATCATGGGTTCACATTTGCAAAAAAAAAAAAAAAATACCTGGATCAAGTTTTTGAGGGCTTGGTGCTCATAAAATAGAAGGGAAATCTCCTTTGTTATCCTAGAACACTACGCGCAACTAACATAAAATGGTACAAAATAAAGGAATTTCAGAGATTCACTAAAAAGATCATTTATGCATTTATAGAATTTCTCTTCAAAATAATTCAAAGAATGCAGCAGAGTAGACAGAAAGCTGGCTTCAGAACAGGGAGACCTGGATTTAGGTTCCTTACCTGATGCATACTGGCTGGGAGACTCTAAGCACTATGGTTGAACTCTCATTGCTTTTGGCAGCTCTCTACCATTATATATTGAAGATAAGGTGCTATTAGGCATTGGGGTGGGGAGAGGACCTGTGGCCTTGAGGCCACCTGTGGTGCTCTAGGTCCTCAAGTATGGCCCTTTGACTGACTCTCAAAAGAAACTCTTTCTCCCTCTAAGCCCTCAAGTGTGGCCCTTTCAGTCAAAGGACCACACTTGAGGACCGAGAGGGAGAATTTCTTTTGAGATAGTTCCCTAGACTAATGAAATTCCAGTTATGACCATATCTGTCTATCTACTGTTATCCCTTCCACATCACCAGGGTGAGGTGCACAGCACCCACATGATCTAGAAAACCTGCATAACATTTTTTGTCCCTCCCTTCATATCATAAAAGAAGTTTGAATTATTATGGTATTAAATGATAAATATGTTGACATTATATAATACTATACATATATCTTATGCATTTCTGAATTTCCAAACTTTTTCTTCATCATCTGCTGAGCTTCACGCGTCATTTGTGGCTTCAGCAAAACTCCCCCAAAATTTCTATTTAATTTATTATGCTGATCATCTGTATATCTAAACTGGGATGAGGAAAGTTGCAATGTAGAAGGAATAACTATGGTCTGTCTGTCTATCTATCTATCTTTCCTGTTTACCTGTATATCTATCTGTTTATCTGTCTGTCTATCTATCTATGTATCCATCTATCTATCTATCTATCTATCTATCTATCTATCCATCTATCTATCCTACTTACTTACCTGTCTATCCATCTATCTATTTATCCTGTCTGTTTGTCTGTCTGTCTCTCTTTCTCTCTCTCTATCTATCCATCTATCTATCCTACTTACTTACCTGTTCATCTATCTGTCTATCTACTGTCTCTGTCCTTCTATCTATCCTGTTTATCTGTCTATCTATCTATCTATCTATCAAAAGAACTTTCACAAGCCAGCATTCCTCACATACCAGTTTCTACCTTGGAAAAGAAGGCAGCAGCGAGCTGATGAATGTTCAGAATGGGACAAATGAACCGGAATGTCATCCTACTTCCTTTCAAGAGTACTTGAAGTCATTCCATTACTTCTTTATAGTACCCTAGTGAAATCTGTAATTGTCTTGCAGATAGAAATCAGCATAATAAACCATCCCACATTCTTTTTCCCTCTCTCACATTCAGATTACTGATGAGGCTATAATGAGCCCGGGAGGCTGAGGCAGATTTGGGGACCAGAAAGAAAATGGGTGTGGGCAGAGTACAATTGGAGCATGCCAGGCTAATCACAAGATTTAGAGCTGAAAGAGATCTTAGATGTCATTTAATCCAATCCCTTGGTTTTACAGAGGAGGAAACTGAGGCCCAGAGAAGTCACTTGCTCAAAGCCCCACAGATAGGAAGGAGGAGAGCTAGAATCCAAACCCAGACCCTCTGTCTCCTCCTCTAGTGCTCTTGCCACCACACCTGGTTGCTTCCCTCTTAGCTCAGAGCGAAGAGGTTCTGAGCCTAAACCCTGGTTCCTTCCTAAACCCTGGAACATTCTTACATCATTGCATGACGTAAGGTGATTGCATGAAGATGTATTTAAAACTCAGGTAGCCCAATGAACTGATGGCTCACACCTGTATTATCCTCTGGAGACCACCACTGACCTAGCCAAAAGTACAGGGAGGTAGGGAAGGAAACAGATAGCCATGGTGTTTAAAAATTCCAACATCTGCATTCAAAAGTATGCCAGTTCTTTATTAGAAGACACGTTTTGTTTAAGAGGTATTGAAAAAGACAAGTACTTGACTAATTCATGGTCTCTACTTACCATCCAGGCCATCAGAGTCAGCTCTCGCATGATGCAATAGGGCTTCCAATAGGGATTCCGGTTCCAAATCTTCCTTTGGGAAAGATGGGGCATCATCAGGATGTTCAGATTTGGAAGCTTCTGTCTTCGGACTTCCAGATATAGGAGGTGTTAATGGATAGCTAATGCACTCAAATCCACTGCCAAAAAAAGACCCGGTTTGACACTTTACTTTGGATGCACAGCAGCATCGGGGTGTTAATAAAATCATCCAGTTAGAACGTGGAACTTGTGATGAAAGCTATAACATCATCTGGGGTTGAAACAGAAAGGGGTGCAAACATTTGAACATGCTGAAAAATCATATAGAACTGTTAGCATTGAGTTGATCACCCCGGATTCAAACTAGACTGGCAGATTTTGCCTGCCAACTGGACAACCCCAAGCCCTGGGCTTCAAGGACTGCTCCTTCTAAGTTGGTCCCTCACACACTATGTAAAAAAGTGGAAAAGATTGAAAGTGGATGTCAGAGGCATGGGTTCTGCCATTTCTTGGCTAGGGGCTTTAGGTGAATCATTTTACCAAAAAGAACCTCAGTTTTGTGTAGAATAGATATGTTAATCCTGCCCTGCCTCCTTCAGCAGGTCCAAAGGGATCTCCAAGGCCATTGAATCCATCCCAGAAGCTACAGGAAAATGTATGCTTTATAAATCGTTAAGGCATTGTGCCAATAGTAGGCATTACTATTATCATTACAACAATCAATTAAATTTTAATAAGTGTTTGTGGGATTGAATTGCATGATGCTGATTTTCCTGATCAATAGCGAACAATGATAAAGAGCCCACTCTTAAGAAGTGGTCACCTCTGCTGCAGGTTGGGACTTCAATTTTGCAGAAGATGGTCCTGCATTCTTCTTTTCCTTTCTTTTCAGGGCTTTGGAAGCTTCACGATTTCGTCATGAGGAGTGAGAGCTCCCTCCCCAACATCCCACAACCCTCCACACCTTTGAAGGCAGCCTGCGTAAGCTGTTGTAGCTAACAGAATTGCTTCCCTATCACCTGACCTTCTGATGATGAGGTCAGTCGTCAGTCTTAGAAAAAAATTGCTTTAAAAGCCGTCTTAAAGCCAAGCGTAGTCGTGTGTGCCTATAGCTCCTGCTGCTGATTTTGGGGGAGCACTTGAGTTTGGGAGCTCTGAGGCACAAAGGGGCTAAAGCTCACCAAGTGACCACAGAGTCCAGTACAAGTATGGTGGGCCCATGGATGTGGAGGGTCATCAGGCTGCCCAAGGAGGGGAGAAGTGGCCCGTGTCAGAAACAGAGGGGGTCCAACTCTCTGTGCCATCAGTGGTGGGGCCAAGCCCATGAGCAGTCCCTGTACTTCCAGCCCTGGAGAGAGGAGACCCAGCACTAATGACAATAAAAAACTGAGCACTGCTTTCCATAATTGGAGGCTCATTGCCTGAGTTACTGCAATATATTGGCTTATTATAAGTATAAAAAGAATCCAAGCTAAAGATTCTCAGATTAGGGATCTCAGACCCTGCCTTTTCAAGCCCTCTATCTCCAGCATTTGAATATTGTATTATATTAGATCCTACCAGGCCCACAGGAGTCAGGTGGCTCAGTGAGCTAATGGCCTCTACAAGAGGGTTTCTAAAACAAATGAACTTCTAGAATCATGGGGGTGGGAAGGTCTCTACTGCTCTTCTGAGAAATCAAGAGGAGACATGAGGAAATGCTTAAACTAGGTTAGGGCCTCAGGTTCATGCCAGAGTGGAACTGATGGAAGGAACTGGGGATAGCAATGACTAGAACACTATGCCCAGAATCAGTAAGACCTGAGTTCAACTCTTGCCTCAGACACTTACTAGCTGTATGACCCTGGGCAAATCACTTAACATTTGCTTCAATTTCCTCATCTATAAAATGGGGAAAAGGAAGAAGGATGAGACAGAGGAGGAGGAGGAAGGGGAAAAAGGAAGGAAAAGAGGAGAAGGGTGAGGAGGTAAAGGAGAAGAAGAAAAAAAGGAAGGAGGAGAAGAAGGAGAAGAAGAAGAAAGAGGAGGAGGAGGAGGAGGAGGAGGAGGAAGAGGACACTTGGGAGTTAACATTGCATTATCTATATTAACATTATCACATTATCTATAGCTGTCTTCATTCATTTCATGGCTATCATATGGAAGATAGCATCTGCTTGTTCTTCTTGGCCCTAGAGGTCAGAACTCACAACAATGGGTAGAAGCTGCAAAGAATCAAATTTAGACTCCCCTTCCAAATAATCAGAGCTACCCAAAAGTAGAAAGGGCTGCCTTATGAGGTCTTTGTTAATCTTTTGTTTTTTGATGAGGACCAATGACATCATGTGGTGATGTCTTGACTGAAGCATGAAATGGATTTAAGTGAGAGCCGCACAAAGTTGTTGGCCTCACTCTTCCAGCTTCACTCTCTGGAAGAGAGTGGCAAGACAAAGGTGGTGATGGCCCAGGATGTAGTGCATGATCCTGGCATCTTTGATACTGACTAGGCTCTTAGCACTCCACAGAACCTCCTTCAACCACCTTCATGGCCATTGGAACAAACCGTTCTTATGCATATGTTCTACCAGGGGAAGTCTTCACATGCTTGGGGTAGACACTGCTTCCCCCCCGCCCCCGACAAATTTGTGGCCCATTGCTTCAGCAGCCCTCCTACCACAGGTGCTAGTCCTCTCTGAATGACTCGTAAGTCCCAGGGCTTTAGGCAGAGGTTGGATGACCCCTGGTAAAGTATGTTGTAGAGGGAATCCTTTTTCATACCCAGTGAAGTCTCTAAGACTTCATAGATGACTGGTGAGTTCCCCTACAATTCTTAAAATTCAATTGCCTAAAATCACAGAAGACTGGTTACTTCTCAATAAGCAGGATAGATCCTTATCAGTAAGAAGCTGAACTATTCTGATAGATCAGTCACCATTGACTGAACACCTCCTTTGTGCCAGGTGTAAAGTCAAGCATGAGCAGCTTTCCAGAGGACTGCTGCTGTGAACAGCTGATCACATAGTATAGCAAATTCTCTATTTATTCAGCAGTAAACTAAAGCAAAACATTCACAGAAACCAAAGTACAGCATTCACAATGTTATAACATAACAATTTATCACTTGAAGTGATCATATAGTTTTAAACAAAAGATATCATTCCATAAGTTCTTAACTCAGCTTAAGGAGACTTGCCTCCTTAAGGGACACAAAGTATAAAAGTCAAAGTTCTCCACCCCTAGGTCACCTTGTCTTAATCTCTCAGTCAAAAAGTCTTCTTTCTTCTTGATTGGAGATTAGTTTCCAATCATCCTTAACTCAAACATCCTTAAGAGGTACAAGGTACAGAGTACAAAGTTCTCCCAACCCTAGGCCACAGTAAATCATGATATTCTCAGTCAGCACTAAGTACCCAAGGAGAGGTCTTTTCATCTTGGCTCAAGGCTGGCTCTCAGATTCCATGGTTCCTCTTCCATGGTCCTAGCTTTTGCCTGAATTTACCCAACCATCACCAAAAGTTGGCAGCTCTGAGCTCCTTACGCAGCTTCTCATCCAGTTCCTCACCCAGTTCTTGTTCGATATTGAATCTCACAGTGTCCAGTTCACCTCAAGTCCTTCAACATCTGTTATGGGAATCTGAAGATCTTCCCTGCCCCTAGGCCCTTTGCTTAAGATGCTTAAGTGGCTCTGAGAACCTTTCCCTATTTGAAAGTATACTCTGCCCCCTAATAGGCTGAATGTGGTCACATGGAGCCTGTGGTGGGAAGCTTGTTTTTTGGGAATGCCAGCACCTTGTTGCTTTGTGATTGGGCAGTGGGTCAAGAGGGCTGTGACATTCCCCAATCCAGGAGAAGGCTATATATATGCGCTAATGTGAAGTTTTGCTTTGGGGCTCATTTTGAGAAGAGTTGTGTGATTTGGCCAGATGAGACTCTGGGAAACTGTTGAGCCCCCAGCTTTGAAAAACCCAGATGTTGGTGCTTCCCTCTCTGGTAACTGAATAGGTATGGATAGGTCAGATGGTTGGAAGCCTGTCTGCTGATCTGTTTCTTTGTCTGCTTGCAACTTCTGCTTGTTAACTTGTGTTTGTATTCTGTTTGCATTCTCTGAAGTTTAGGGTGCTGACTTTTTCCTCTCAACTAGGTAAATGATATATGTTTGATTGATTAAAGTGAGACTATTAACCCATTTTGAGTTGCTTTCCTTTAGAAAAGCAGATCTAGGAACCTGTGCTAGCAGCCACCCTGAGTATGCTAGGGTGCCTGCTGATAAACCATCTCTGTTTCTGGGAAAACAAAGCTTAACAGAGCCAAAACGACATTCATACACATTGCTGGCACCATCATCAATTCACTTGCTACCTGTGAAATCAACACAGACCCACAAACAAAGTCTGAGAACTCAACACAAATGGTCGTTAGAGTCCCAGGACCTTCAAAACCCTCCTCCAGGACTTCTGTAAACAGACAACAAGAAAATCCTCTTTCAGGGCTTCTAGTAAGGTCCCAGGGCTTCTGTACAAAGTATTACAAACACAAATCAATACAAACAGAACAGACAAACAGAGTTTTCTCCTTCTCAACTCTGCCACCACAAGTATTCCCTTCTCAGCTCTGCTCTCTCCAAGATTGTGCTCAGCTTTTTATCTGGTCATTAGCTCCTCCCTATTCCACCCCTTCCTGTTGCATTAGCAAGTTCTTCCCATTGTGGGTTTCACAAATTCTGTTTCTTAGCAAAGACTTGCTATAATCACAGCAAGACTCAACTGAAACAAGGAGTTAAGTACTTGTTTGCTTGCCATTACACCAGGCCCTGTGATAGGCACTGAGGCTGCAAAGCCAGAAGGGAACCATCCATGTCCTCAAAGAGCTTATATTCCGTGGGGGGAATCAACACGTACATGTAATTAATGCTTAAAGAACGTTGAAAAAATGGAAAAAATAATTAACAATAACTCACTTCTATAGTACATCAAGGTTTCCAAAGCAGTTGACTCACAACTGTCCTTTGAGGAGGACACTGCAAGTATTATCATTCCTAATTTACAGATTAAGAAACTAAGGCTCTGCAAGATGAACTGAATTATCAACGTCAGACACCAAGGAGGCATCAAGGCTGGTCTCTGAACCCTGGGCCTTCCTGATCCCAAATCCAAAGCCCTTCCCACTCACCTATACTGCCTCAACTTCAGAGAATCTCAAAGAGAATTAAGATTCTTGAAATGAACCCAGCACTAACTCAACTGCAGAAGAGTCACAGTATGTAAGGAATTTTCAAAGTAGTCTTCACTTTGATCACAGAGTGATCAGAACTGGGAAAATGGAAACTCATCACTTATGTTCTACTTTCCTCTCCAAAGAGATTGTGAACTAGTGACATCAGCACAAAATTGGGAGACAGGGAGTTAGGAAGGCTAACTTTCCCTTTGAAATGAACAACCCATCTGACCTCAGATAAATCCCTCAATCTCTCTGCTTCAGTTAATATTTACTTAAAAAAAAAAGAGCTTTGAAGATTAAAAAAAGGAAACTCCGGCTAAGTAGTAAAGAATAAACCAACTACAGGAATCATTAAAGGCTGACAAACACCTTCATCCTAAATTCTAAAGCCTAGGAATATTAATGACAATTAAGAAAATGATATAAAAAAAGATTAAAGGAGCAACTAACTAGTACCAGCCTGCTTCCTCCATGACAATCGGCCATGGAACATATTGTTGGTAAGGTTTTTAAATACTGGGGTTTTCCAACTTTCTTTTTTCTACTTTCTAAGTCTCTATAAGTGAATTCAACATGGCGGTGGTAATTTGACATCCCTGAGAGGGCTTTGCATGCTTGTGACAAAAGAAGCCTAAAAAAAGACCAGATTCCTGCATAAATTCAGGAAGAGGAATTTGAGAAGTCTGTGAACTCACTTTCTAATCAGATCCAAACTCTGATGGGGAAAGAGGGCTCTGAGAAGCCCTGAATTCAGGCCTAACTGGGTGAACAGAAGAACTTACACATATGTACTCTTTATTACAGTACGGGTCAGGCAGAAGGGGATGGCAATTCTATCCAGGACTTACAAGGGGGTTTGGATCGGTTTCACCTCAGCATCTTCAGTCATCTTGAAAAAAGTTAAATTTGAGGGAGTTGGCAGCTGCACATATCGGACTCCAGCGAGGACCTTTAAAGTTCGGCCACTCTCACCTTTCCCAAAGACAAAGAAAGCAAGGAAAGCAACAGTGAAGACTTAGATCATCGAACCTATAGCTCTATAAGCACTAACAGGGTATTGTTTTATCCTGCAAAGCTTCTCACCATGAAGACTATCCTTGAAGGCCACTCACAACAGGGAGTGGTAGTTCCAAGTATATGCTTGATTTTACACTCAAATCAATTTTGTGTTCTATTCTATCCCATGAACATTTATAAAGTCCCTATTAAGTTAAAGAGTTCCTGCCTTCAGTGGGGTTTGGATTCTACCAGGGAGAACACAGACCTAGGGCCATAGACCTAAATGGGCATAATCACTAGGCATATGGTTAGAGGCAAAGATGAGGTTCCCTTGAAGTACTGCAGGAAAATTTCAGGAGGGAGAGGACTCTTTACAGTAAGATCATCTAAAAGAAATGAATTGCCTAAATTTATGGACAACTGAAAGTACACTTCCATAATGTAATCACACTTCATTTATTGTTCAGTTTGCCTTTGCTAAAAGGCCCTTTCCTTCTCTCTCAATTACTCACAAAGAGGGTTGTCAACTGGCCAATAGTTGACCATTTTGTTGGATTCCCTCCCCCACCCCACCCCTGTTTTTATCTTGATTATCTAATGCACAAAGAGCATAACCCCCCAAAACCTAATTCTCAGAGAAAGGTTTTCTTTGGACCCCGCTCCTTGGGCTGCCCTCCTTTGTCTCGTCAAGTGGCACCTTCCTTTTTGTCTCAGCATCATACTCTTTGGAAAGGGTTTTTATTCATCATTTCCCCCAATTCCTATCCTAGAATTCTCGAATTTTCCCTGGGCCCTGGGGTTTTTCTAAGGGAGATCCTGGAGAATGGTGACACTATCCCAACTCAGATGGCTTAATGTTTGAACTCTTCTTCACTTGGTCACAGTGACTAGCCGGTAATTAATTTTGTCTTGTCTCCAGTGAGGAAGCCTACGAAATGAAATCTGTGCGTTTGGTTCCCAGAGAAGGCAAAATAAACACAGAACAAATGCTCATGAGTTGACAAACATTTTCAATTCAATATTTGGTCATTACTTAAGAGGGACATTTCTTAAAACAAACGAGAATCACAATGTGTGCATTCATGTTCCCACGATCAGAAAACAACTTGAACACTGAAGCAATATACAAGGGTGTGAATGCAAAAATAAGGCACAATGGACATCGAGAGAGGATAAGAATGATGGAATTCTCCCATGTGTTCCCATTTTACAGATGAGGAACTGAGGCAAACAGGGTGAAGTGACTTGCCCAGGGTCACACAGCTAGTAAATGTCTGAGGTCAGATTTGAACTCAGGAAGATGAGTCTTTGTGACTGCAGGCCTGGTGCTCTATCCACTGTGGCAACAGCTTGACATTACTTGTGATTTAAACAATGCTAATTATTGCTGAATCGACTTTACTGATAGTTTTGCCTTGTAACCTTAGATCGACTTTATTAAGAAATATTATCAAGTCTACAGCAAGAGTCAATTTCCAAAGCTACTCCATGTTCAATAGTAGTGGTTGAGGGTAGTTCCATCATTCAGAAAAATTTCAATCTCAGCTTTGAGCTAAAAAATCAACTTTTTCCCCCTTTTTTCTTCTTGTTTTGACATGATGGGTATGCTCTGATAATAAAAATAAAGTGTTGCAGTATGGTGAGATATGTGGCACTTGAAATGCCATTGAGTTCTGTCACTGTGATTCGAAGCATGCTGACAATCATACAAGCATACAAACACACACAGATATCTCAATCACTGCTTCCCATATTAGAACGTAAGCTCTTTGCAAGGAGCAATGGTTTCACACTTTGTGCTTGTGTCTTCAATGTTTAGCCCTACATATGGTAGGTCCTTAATGAATGCTTACTAATAGATCAAGTGACTTGTCCAGGTAGTGCTGCCGATATATTTCTGAGGTGGAGCATGAACTCATATTTTCAGGATTCTGAGGTCAGCTCTCTCTGGTGCCTTATTATAGGTAATGCTGCCATACAACACTGCTTAAAATATTTTCTGAATGAAAAAATGAATATTTAGCTTTGGAAAGAGTTTTTGTGCTTCTCTTTGAATTCAAATATTTCTGCTTTCTTAGCGCCCCAGAGCACATCACCCAAAATAGCAAAGCTGTTTCTGTGTGCTCAGATGGGAAGTCCAGAGTGTGGCAGGGAAAGGAGGCAATTGTTGTTTGTCCTCCATTTTCAAAGAGGAACAATGACATCACAGGGTGATGTCTTGATTCGCTGTAAATTGGACTTAAATGAGGCAGAGTTACACAAAGTCATTGGCCTCCCTCTCTCTTCCTGAGTCAAGTCAAGACCACTGGTGATAGCCTGGGATTCAATGGATGACCTTGGCATCTTAGATGTCTGACCAAACTCCAAGCTCTCCATATCACCTGCTTCAGCCGCCTTCATGGCCATTGGAACAAGTTCTCATCCATGCATTCCACCAGAGAAAGCCTTCACACAGTATCCTAACTCACCAACAAGTTCAAGGCTCATTGGTTACCCTCGGCTTGGTTTAGCCCATCAGCTGAGACAGTTTACTGGGCTATAGTCAGCATGCTACAGCTTCTTGTAGCCACAGATGAGAGCTGAGTGCCAGGTAGATGCCAGAGGCGGATGAGCAGCCCTGAAAAGGGCTCAGCAGCCCTCCCACCCGAGGTGCTAGTTCCTCAGGAAGCAACAGAGAAGTTCTCAATGCAGGCTGTGATATGTCAGGGACCAGGAGGACAGGACCTTGGAGCCTCTCATGAGAAGGTTTGGCTAAAGGGCCGAAGCATTCTTTTGTTGTCCTTTTGCTCAGAGATTGTCCCTGCTCCAGTTTCATGGTAGAAAAGTTGTGGTTCATCCCTCAATCCGAAGTAAGAAATCAGGGAAAACTGACTCAGTCTCCCTGGCCCAGAGTGCTGTGTTGGTGGTTCATACCTTCCCTGAGATAGAGAAGATTATGAAATGTTTTCATTTTAAAAGCCTCCTGCTGGGCCAAAGGTTGTACAGGGAAGTAAAAGTAAATAAGAGTTATTAAATAGTGTCAACAAAGGACTTTATTCTCTTAATTATGTTAATAGGCACTTGTAAGCATGATTTGTTGCCATCTAGATAAGCCTTATTTGCCTCTTGATATGTCTTTGACTTTGAAAGAAAAGACTTTAAATATCCTGGGAGAAACCCAACTTGTCCCCTGCCAGGTGGGTCTAGCAGCCATAAATCACCCGCTCCAGTCCTTATGTGGAGCCTCCCTGTAGCAGGAGGCAACCCTGGATTTGGGACCCCAAGCCCTGGCAGCTCTCCTGCCAACTTGGGTCTGGAAAAGCCATGAGCACAGGCAGTGACGGCCTCTGAGAACCATCTCAACTGTGGTTTGAGAAAGTCAGCCACCAGACAGCATGGGCTGTTGGTAAAGGCTCTGATCTGGGAGTCGAGTCGTAGGGTCTGAATTCAAATGCCGGCTCTGACATTTAAATCTCTGTGTGACTCTGGGCAGGCCATTTCATCTCTATAGACTTGTTTCCTTTGCAAAATGAGAAGGGGTGGATGTGATGGATTCTGAGCTCTTCCAGCTCTAGAACTGTGATTGTAAGGAATGATTTTGGATTTTTTTTTTTTGTCCAGGGAAGCTCATGTGGAATGTCACTGAGGGCTTGGGATCAGCAACAGAAGAGGGAGAACCTCCATCAGTGAGATCACAGACACCTTAAACACTGAATCACTTACACACACACACACACACACACACACACACACACGCGCGCGCATTACAATGGATCTGTCAGCTCATCATAGTCGGTACTATCTCCACTAATACAAATTCCAACCCATCCATACTTGCCCATTCTAGGTGACTCTTGCTTCTGTCCTCCTCTAAGTAGGAGACATGTCATTTTGCTGTGACAATCTTTTAGCTTTCTTGACATTACATGGACACCAACAGGGCACACAGCCTGTCTGTCCATTATCACTGGCTCTATGGGACCAGCCCATTGCTTTTTCTCATCATACATTTCTCTGATGACACCCTTTGGACCATTTCTCTGGGCAATTCCTCACTTGTTCCATGTTCAAGCCTGCTAGTGCCCACATGAACTGTCTTCTCCTTTACCCTATTGGTGAACCTTAACTTCAATTCTTTGGGGACTCAGGCATTCCAAGACTCAGCCATATAGCTGCACTGGAAGGGAAGGCCTTTGTTTCAGGGAGAAGTGTGGGGATCATTAAACTAGATACATGAATTCCCAAAGGTTATCCCTTTTGCCCTTCTCTTCTTGTTTAGTTTTAAGATGGAGCTCTCCATCTGTCTTCAGTGTGTTCCCAAGATCTCTATGTCCTGGTGGACCAGCTCTCTGGGTTGTCCATCCAACTGCATAACATAGTTTGCATAATAGAGAACCTTCATCCACTTGGTTTTCCCAACGTGGATAGTCAGACTGAGCCCTTTTAAGGGTGTTAGATATTTTATTTAAAAGTACAAAGTTCTAGGGTTTGATGTAATTGCCATGATGTCTTCTAGGGACAGGAGAATCTGAAGGCATTCATCAGCTAAAGGGCAAGTTTCTTTCATTTGTCCTCTTTGCTGGACCTCCTTCCCAACAGCAGCAAACACATTTGTGCTTTGACAGGCATGTGTTGCCGAATATTAATAATCAGGAGGTCAGCAAACAGTTCTTGCAGGGACTCTTGCAGGATTTGGACATGTGCATGGGGCACACTTTGTTGTACTCTGCCGACATACTCCTGTGAAGAGTTTATTGACAATCAGCACCCCACACACTGCCACCTTTCAGTGATGTCAGTGGAAGAGGCGGCTGTCCCAGCAGCACAGGGTCAGGCACTCTCTAAATGGTGACACTGCTTTCTGCACCACATTTAAAGGGTGTAGCCACATGCTCAGAACTCCCATTCCCAGCTGCCCTGAAACCAGGGTTTCTGTTTTCTATTTGCTGTCAGTAATTCTCTCCAATTATTATTGACTCATTTGGGTGGGAAGGAACCTATAGGAAGTCATCTAGTGCATCCCTCTGCGTCATGGCAGGATTGATTTAATTATTTGTAAACCACCCCTGACAGATGGATGTCTGGTCTTTGCTCGAATACCTCCAATGAGGGCAATTAGAAACCCTGGCATGGCAGCCTGAGCCATTGGCAGCCGCCTCTCACTCGGCCATGTCTTTTGCACACAAATATACCTATTAGAATACTTTCCCTTCTCTGTTTTGCATTCTAGGATATTTGTGGTAAGTAGACATAAATTAAAGCCAATTAGTTCTTCTCCTGAAGCCAAGATACACCCATGCCTATGTACATGTCAATGTGTATATGTGTGTATATATATATATATATATATATATATATATATATATATATATATACACACACACATATAATATGTATAATTTGTTTACAAATAAATGTTTATATTATATATTTATCCATTCACTTATTTATTTGTTTGTTTAATAACAGATATCTCCAACAACACCAGGGTTCAAACTTAAGCTGCTATTTTGGCACAGTTATTAAAGGAGACCAAAGAATTGCATAGAGGATCTATAGGTGGAAAGAGCCTCAGAGGTCACTTAGTCCAACTCCCTCTTTAACAGAAAAGGAAACTGAGGCTCAGTGAGGGGAAGAGGCTCTTTGAAGGTCACCCAGGTAGCCAAGCTGGGATTTGACCCCCAACTCTTCAGATTCCAAAGGCCATCCTCCTCCTCCACCTGCACCACCACAAACAAGACTGTTTCATTTGGGTGAAAGAAAAGGGTCACTTGAGTGTGGGACAGATTCTGAACCAAGATGACTTTGTGTTGGGGGAAAAGGAAGGTTAAATATAATCCCTCATTCACATTGCTAGTACTTGTGAAAAAATGACACTTTAAAAACATATATATCCATAATAATTAAAGATGCTCTTACTTTCAACAATCTCCCCATCATCAGTCTGGAGTTGAACCCTCAAGGTGATCGAAGAACCCTGCACCACCTTAATCACCTTCGGACCCAAAATCACAATCTTTGAGGCTTGAGCTAAAACAGAGAAGGATAAATGTACATTGCGTCTGTCAAAACGAGTTCAACTGTCTCACATTAGAATTTCTTATCCATCTAATGGATGGCTCCCAGAGAAGAAATGTGATTCCACGGCATTATTAGATGAGGGAGAAACAAGAGTTGGGCCCAGTTCTTGGGTGTATTCATGCTGTTGTCTCTGAGCTTTTTTAAAGAAACCTTAAAAAACCTTAACCTTAAAACAGTAACAAAAAATTACTAAACTTATATTTACAACTGGTTAAACTTTTCAAAAAAATGCCTTCTGACAGACAGATATCTATGACAAAATATTAGTGACTCCCTCCCTTGGTGTCCCCTTACATTGCTCTTCAGTCATTTGTTTACCCCTGTGTTAGCGTACATATGTTTTTATGTTAGCCATGTCACTGATATTCTGGGTTTGCTTTCTTTAATTTGCTACAAATTCCTTTGAACAATTAACCTCCTTTCTTTTTTTTATAATATTTTTATGGTATAGTCCCCCAAAGGAGAATATTAGGCCAAAGATACAATCAGCGTTATTATTCTTGGAGTGTATTGTGTTGACAGATTTTTCTTCAAAAGAGTCCACTGGTTTGCAATTCCATCAGCAATGTATGAGTTCTTTTACTGATTTTTTTAGCCCGTCTAATAATGCCAGAATTTCTACATGTATGAAACGGGCATAATAACTCTAAACTAACTTATTTGGAAAAAAATACCAAATACTTTTTCAGAGGAACTTCTGAGAAACACACAAAGTTTTTGAGTGTCTTTTCCGAACTGAAAAACAAGGCATCACTCCGTAGTGAGACAAGAGCTAGTTCAACTAGAAAAGATTTAAAAAAAAAATACTTAATACTAAGCATATTAAAGCAACTTAACAAATACCTCTAAAATTAAAACCATGAGTTTACAATGTTGCTTCACTGGGTTCGGCAAAATTATTTATAGCATTTCAACTATGCAATCGCATTGATATTAAATATGGATTGCAAGGATTTGCTGATTTAAGACATGTTGAAAATGCTGAAGGTGAACAGCATGAAAGGTATTTAGATTCACCATTTGAGTGGAATATTCTCGTGTATCTTACGGACTTGGACCAGATTCAAACATAGCATCTTCTCTGCCTGAGTCAGCAGTTTTAGGCTGTTTCTGAAGACAGAGTGCCGCTCAAACCTCTTTTGATTGTTTCGTCGACATGAGTAAAATAATTTGTAATCCAGAGCTCATATTTATGGCCACTCACAATGATTACAAAGCTCTCTTTGCAGCAAGGGCTGTCTCCTGCGATGCCACCAGCTGCCCAATGGCAAGAATTAGCAGGTATTCTCAGCAGACCAGAGAACTGTGATATTTCCTTTGTTTTGTTTCTAGCATGTGTTTTCTTTCTATGGTACCTTTTGAACCTTGTCATCTAAACAGATGTTTTCTGGATTAAAGGATGAGAGAAGTTTTCTTCTTCCCCCTCCCCCCTGGCAACTGGGGATAAGTGACTTGCCCAGGGTCACACAGCTAGCAAATGTCTGAGGTCACATTTGAACTCATGTCCTCCTGATTCCAGGACTGATGCTCTATCCACTGTATACCTAGCTGTCCCTCTTTTTTTCTTCAATAAAAGAAATTGAATCTATTTAGGATTTCATATTTCCTCATCTGCAAAATGAGTATAACTGTAGTACAAACCCCGTTGGCACAGTGGATAGAATACGGGCTTGAAGTTAGAAAGATCTGGGTTCAAATTCTGCCTCTGACATTTACTAGCTATTAGATCACTTGAGTTCTCAGAGCCTCCCATGGCTTGTATTTGTATATTCAGTACTTAGAGTCTGGAACATAGTATTTAATAAATCTTTTTTTCTTTCCTTCCTTCCTTTCTTCCTTCCCTTTCTCCTCTTCCTTCCTTCCCCCTCTCCTTCCTCCCTTCCTCCCTCCCTTCCTTCCTTCCTCCCTCCCTTCCTTCCTCCCTCCCTTCCTTCCTTCCTCCCTTTCTTCCTCCCTTCCTTTCCCTCCCTTCATCCCTTTTTTCCTTCATTCCTTCCAGCTTTGCAACTTGATGATTCTGACTCTGTAATTTCCAAGGCAATAAGTCAGACAATTGTTAGTCTTAGCTTCAAGTATAAAAAAAAAAGTTCTTCATATGTTATTTATAGAAAGATTAGGTCTCCTAACTCTGAAACCCACTATTTTTTCCCCACAGTACTTTGATGTTTAGTCATTTCAGCTGTGTCTGAATCTTCACTAGCCCCACTGGTGTTTTCTTGACAAAGATAATGGAGTAATTTGCTATTTCCTCTTCCAGCTTATTTTGCAGGTGAGGAAACTGAGGCATATAGGGTTAAGTGACTTGCTCAGGGCTACATAGTTAGGCTAGATTTGCACTTAGATCATCCGACTCCAGGTCTGGTACTCTATTCATTGTGCTACCTAGCTTCCCTTTTCCATAGTACATCCCCTAGTTCAGCGGTTCTCAACCTGTGGGTCACAACCCCTTTGGGGGTCAAAAGACCCTTTCACAGGGGTCACGTGGGTCGCGTAAGACCATCAGAAAACACATATTTCCTATGGTCTTGGGAACTGAGACACCGCTCCTCTACCCGTCTCCAGGCGAGTCTGCCCACATGTAGATACGCCCACATACAAGTATTAAAGGGTCGTGGCATTAGGAAGGTTGAGAACCACTACCCTAGTTAATACTTTAGGATACATCTCCTAAGGGAGAATTGATGAACTCTCAAAGAAGATTAAGACATATATTTTCTTTCGGATATGGATGAGATAATTTGTTTTGTTTGACCATATATATTTGTAACAGAGATGTTTTTTCTTTCTCAGTGGAGGGGAGAGGTGGTGGGAGGGAGAGAAAGCTGACTTTTGTTGACAAAAACCTTTTAATTGAATTTTTAAAAAGCAAACACAAAAGTAGGAAATGCACAAAAAAGGGATTAACCTACCTTAACATACTCAGGATGTATATACATATAATTATGAAACACTTTTTGAAGAAATACATTGGAAAGATATTCATTCTTCTGATTTGAACTGAGTTGATAAAATAGACATGAAAACATTGCTTTAACATATAACTAGCAGCAGATTTTTTTTTCCCCTTGCATCCTGTAGAACACCTGACTTTCCTGCCCAGCATTCTATCTGTGGTGGTGGATGCCAAAGATACACAGAACACATTTGCAGGGTGCTGAGCAGGAGTGTTCTGGGGTGTGCTCTTGGGCTGTTGTATTTAGCAGGAGGGGAGCCTGAGATTCTGATCCAGGTGGTGTTCCCCCTCTCCCCTCTCCTTGCCTTGTGGT
The DNA here is from genome assembly GCA_028627135.1 of Pseudochirops cupreus. Classification (NCBI taxonomy): domain Eukaryota; kingdom Metazoa; phylum Chordata; class Mammalia; order Diprotodontia; family Pseudocheiridae; genus Pseudochirops; species Pseudochirops cupreus. The sequence goes on from CM053582.1 coordinate 84,131,254, forward strand.
CCCCCTCCCCCCTCACTCTGGGAGCCCTCCCCTCCAGCTTCCTTGCAGGCCCCACTGATAATGGCCAGGGGCTTTGACTGGAACAAAATTCATCATGCTGTTAGCATTTTAACTATGTTTCATGTTGCGGTTCTTTCTATCTCTCTCACTGTTCTTAAACATTTTGCTCTAATAAAATAGTACAGGGAAAAGCAGGAGGGCATTCAAGAATGCAGAAAGGAAGCTAATTCATAGTGAAAATGCTACAGGACCAGTCAGACTAGTTTGTACCCTGGTCTGCAGAGCCTCACCATCCAACTGTGATCCAAGCTGCTTACTTCCCGCATCATTCTTTCCTCCATGTGCTGGCCAGACTGCAAACAGCCAGGTCACATCTCATTTGGACAGAGATTTGAACCTGGGCTGTACCAGCTCCTATTTTAAAGTGAAATTAGCAAACCACTTTTCCAAAAAAGAATCGAGCATCACTTTTCCCATTCCATTAATGCTCTCCATCTAATTTAATTCTAGGAATAGTCTCTTCTCCCCCACTCCCCTGAATGCCCACTTAATCTAACAACTACTGGCATGGGCTCTTCACCCTATGCCCATCAGGCTAATTTGGAACAGGGTCCACAGAAATGTGATCACAACCAATAAGCCATATTAATTGAGGGAGGGATGACCAAAGCAAACCACCGCAACTATTTAATAAATGAAAAACAAAACAAACGACATACTTGCCGGATAGCCATTGATCCACAGGCCATCATAGATGATGCCAGAGCAATGAATCATGAGGCCTTGGCCACTGAATACATCATTGCGCCACTGTCCCTGCAAATGAAATGACGTGTTGATTTCAAATTTGGGTCCCAGAACAGGAAACTTTAAGAAGAATGTGGTCTTTTTCTTTTTCTTCTTAAGAACTCTCAGTAGCTGAGTGGGTGGTCTGTGGAGCATAAGAGCAACTTAAAAAATACACTGCAGATACTTTTCAGTGAAAAGTTGAAAGGGTGAGTAGGAAACATTCAGAGATTACGGACCATTCAATACCATTCTCCCAGAATAAAAGGTTTTATGGGAAAACCAAATTTCCTTAAGTATTGTTCGAAACCTTTTTACTGAGGCTAAGAAATTATATTTTATCAGAATGCAATCAATTTTGTTTAGTTAAATAGGGTTTCCCTTTTGAATCTCAAAGGCGCCAATAAGTATGTGGAAAATGGTACGGTATATAAAATGTAATCAAAACATGTTACAAATGGGGTACTGGTGAGTACGAAAGAATTCTTTTATTACAAAGTCATTCCATTTGTGTAGAGTATCATAAAAGAGACAAAAACTCGGCACCTACAGTACTGAGTGTTAGGATTAAGGCTAAATAATTACTCTGTGACACTATTCATTTATAAATAAAAAGCCCAATTAAAAAACACAGTTTGAACAAATGGAGCAATGTGTCTATCCTCTACACACTGTAACTATGTCTCCCATAATGAGCGTGGCTTTCAGAAATAGTACTCAAAAATAAAGGAGAAAAACCAATCAGAAAAAAGTAGGAAATTGTTTCCATGAAACTTTTCAAATACATAACATGCAGCAGCATTTTACGAGAAGAAAGAATTCAACCAAAAAGTTTTCAATTTAATTTTAATCTTTTTCTTGAAGGATTTGTCATTTCTTGAATGACAATTACCATGGATTATTATGCAACCACGTCTTCTGCTGAGTTCCAAAAACAGAGGCAGAGACCATTCTGAGATGTCTGATTTTCATTCTTTTCATTTTAAACTCTGCCTTTTGGGTGATTCCAGTTCTTCAGAAACCACGATTCTGAAGCCATAACTTGTGGCCTTCACGATCACTTGAAGAATATGAGTTTTAAAAAGATGAGTCTTTGTTTCAGGGAAAAGTGTGGAGTCATCCAGAACACCACGCAATTGCCTAGTCAACTCTGAGTCAGTGCAGTGTCTATTCAAGGATCTAGGTATTGATGGACCCCCTCTATGGGTTTTCCATCCCACTTCCCAGACAAAAGGCATTCAGAATTCATTTGGTTTTTCCAGTGTGGGTAGTAAGGCCTCTTGAGCGATGATGATGGATCTCATTTGGGTATCTTTGCAACATTCTAGATGACATCGGCATCATCCACCAAAGGGGAGCACCTGGAGTTCTTCATCCTTTGCAGGAAATCTCACTTCTGCATGGACTCTGTCCTTTGGAAGAATACCCCATGACGGTGGGGTGTAGTCTTTGGCAAGAATTAAAAGTCGAAGATGATGCAAAAGGTTGCAGAGAGAAACGCACCAGACTGACCAAGAAGGCTATCACAACCAAGAATTGTACAAAAAAAGCAGGGCAACTGTGTCATCCAAGAAATGCATAAATGTGAAGGAAGACGGGTAACTGAGGGTTGGAAAGTGTGCTCTCCTGGTTACCCACACAAGGTGAGGGAACTAGAGGAAGGCCTGGATACAACAGGGGAAGCCCCTACGAGGGATTTATAGGAGACTAAGGCCAAGATCCAAGATGGGAACACATGCGTGCGTTGTGAGGTTTACATCCCCATCAGTGGGACTGCAGACCCACCAAAGGATCTCAATAATTCTTCAAATACCTCACCAAGTGATGTGCTAAAAGCATTTCTGCCCAGAGCACAGGACCAGGAGCTATAGGTATAAGTTGCAGAAGCTGACTCAGGCTTGATACCAGAAAAAACTTCCTATGAGAGCTGTCTAAAGTGGAACGGTCTGTCTTGCATCCTGGGGTCCCTGGGCCCCTTCTTCATTAGAAGAGGTCTTCTGTCAGAAGCTGGCTTAATCATCTCTTGGGTAGGCTTCTGATAACAGTCTTGCTCAGTTACAGGTTGGACCAGAGGGTTCTGGGAGTGCCTTCCAACTCGGAGATTCTGTGAGCCTTTTAACTATATTCCCAAATGATTTTTCTTGTATTGATTTCACAGTCCACCATGCAATAAAACTAACAAAATTTCCACTGTGCCTCCCCTTCCCTCCCACCTCCTCTACCCTCACACACTACGCTTCAGAACACCTTTTTTTTTCCAAGAGGACATTTTAAATTCTCTGTGGTTTCATGGATAGAATTTACCTTGTTAAATCCTAAACTTGCAAATCTACCCTGCTCTAGGACTTTGTCTGCAAAACAAACTAAAATGGGGAGAGACCATGATATAGATCAGGCAGAATTTCCATTCCGTTCTGTGTTTCTTTGTACTGTCTATCAATCACTGTTCCTACTGCCCTCTGGGGCCAAGCAGAGCAAATCTAATCCCTCTGGCACAAGACAGCCCGTCAGATACCTGAAAACACTTGTCATGTCCCCCCTAATTAGGAGTTCTCTCTTCTCCAGGCTAAACATCCCCAGTTCTCTCAGGCAATCCTTATCTGGCATGGTCTCCGGCCCTTCTCACTATCTTGGTTGCCTCCCTATGGAGTCCCCCCACTTTATCAACAGGGATAGTGCTATCAATGTACGTTGATGCCTTCTCTGTAATTGTCTTAGAGTTTCCTGGGCCATTGAAAGGCTGAATGGCTTGTGTAGAGTCCCCAAGCCCTTATGCATCAGAGGTGAGACTTGAACTTGAGTCTTCCCAGCTCCAGGGCCAGCCTTTCTATGGTTTACCATTGACCTACTGAACCTGACATGCTCAGAACTGAACAGGACAGAGGACGGAGGGACTATCACCTCCTCATTCCTGGAACTATTCCTAGGCTATTAATGTAGCCTTAGATCCCTGGGTGGGCAGCCAGGTGGTACGTTGGATAAAGTGCTGAGCCTGGAGTCAGGAAGACTCATCTTCCTGAACTGAAAGCTGGCCTCAAGACACTCACTAGTTGGTTGACCCTGGGCAAGTCACTTCTCCCTTTCGGCCTCAGTTTCCTCATCTGTCAAATCAACTAGATTTGGCAAACCACTCTAGTATCTTTGTCAAGAAAACCCCAAATGGGGTCACAGAGAGTGAGACATGTCTGAAAAATGACTGAACAAGAAGAAGATCCAGGGGTGAGCTGGAGTCAGCTTGAAGGGCTCAAGAGAGATGATTATGAAATTTTCAGAGTGAGCATTTACACCTTGTAAATCTATAAAGGCTTCGAATCAGGGCTTGATTTATTGTTTTCTTGAGTCTCTAGACTTTGAAAAGTGAGAGACAAAATATGGATAAAGCAGATTAAACTGAAAAGTGTCCAGTGGGTACAGTTGGTCATCAGCCATTCCCCAGCACAGCCCTGTCTAGATGCCATTAGCTTTGGGGTGCTGCCACATCACTCAGCTGACTCCTACCAAGTCTGCATCTCACCAAAACCCCCAGATCTTTAGTTTTTAAACATATTACCCTCTAACCATCGCTTCTTACTCTGTAACTGCAAAGTAGCTTTTTAAACCCAAGTGCAAAGTTTTATCTTTATATCCCTGTTGTTTTTCTTTGGGGATTCCTGGTTGATGCTCTAGTCTGTTCAGAAGGTTGGGTCCCATCACCCAGTCCTGATCCCTCCCAACCTTGTGTCACTTAAAAACTTAAGTCAGCCTGAGGTCTGAGCCTTGCTCCAAATGGAGGTGAGGAAGGAGTTAATTCCAGCCACTGGAGAAACATCCTGGACAAAAGTCTATGTCTGGGGAGCAGCAGGTGTGCCTGGAACATAGAGTGTGGGACAAAGTGGGGAAAAAAGGCAACTTCAGCTTATTTTTTGTACTGAATGACCAGGCTGCTCTCAGGGAGGTATTCGGACTACTATATTTCTCAACCCTCTAGGTTGCCTGTGTGTGAAATGTGTATTCTTTTCAGATTTTTATCTTTCAAATAAAGTCAAAATTATCTCTCTTAAAGAAAAAAAAATGCACCGATTACTTCTTCTCAAAATGCCAGTATGAGGCCTAAACACAACTCTCCAAGTCTCAGAGGTCATTGAGTCTAACCTGTACGTGAACAGAAATCCTTTCAACATCAGGATAATCAGGCTTGACTCATAACCTCACAACAGAAACCTCAAATGCTGCTACTCATAGTTGCTTACTCAGAATTGTTATGGAACTTGACAATATACGATAAACATTTATTAACTGGCTATTGCATGCAACATGGCACAATGGACAAAGTGCTAGACTTGAAGTCAAATCCTGCTGCAGACGCTTCTTAGTTGTGTGACCCTGGATAAGTCAATTAACTTCTGTTAATTAACTGGACTTCTGTTTCCTTATCTGCTGTTTGACAATTTTCAACAAGCATTTATTAAGTGCCTACTGTATGCAAGTCACAGTGCTTGTTGCTACAGACACAGAGATAAAACGAAAATGTTCCCTGTGTACAAGGAATGTATATTCTACTAACCAGGATGCCTGGAAGTCCCATAAAAGATACCAAGTCAAAGTCTTCATATAAAACATCTTGCTACTCATGGGCAGCAGCAGCCACATACCCTGTCTTTTCTCCAGGCTAACCATCCCATCTGTTCTTGTTATGGTTCAGCCATTGGAGCCTCATACCCCACACTTCTTGTCCTCCAATGAATAGTTATCCATTTGTCAATTCACTTCTTAAAGAGCGGTTGTTGATAGAATTGCAATCAATGCTCCAATCACTAATAATAAGAGAAATGAAAATCAAAACAATCCTGAGGTTTCACCTCACAGGGCCACAAATAGCCAAAGGTGATTAAAGATGGGAATGGTCAATGTTAGAAGGCGTGTAGAAACACAGGCATGCTAATGTTCTGCTTGTATAACCACCGTGGAAAGCAGTGCAGAATTATAGAAATGAAGTGGCCAAAATGTTCCCACCCCTTGACCCAGAGAATCTGCCACTAGGCATACATCCCAAAGAGGTCAAGGACAAAGAGTAATGCCCCCCATGCCCAAAACAGCAGGCTTGGGGGTAACAAAGGCTCCTGTGCAGGGAAAGCTTGGGGGATGTAAAAACACAAGATATTAAGAAAAATCCCTTTTTTTTTTCAATGAACATAAAGGATGATAACCTGTAGCCTACACAGAGAGGAGGGTAACTGTTGGCCATCCCAGAAATGACAGAGTCATGATTCAAAATCATTGAGATAGCTGGAAAATCAGTGCCCAGATTTACAAAATGAAACTGAACACGGAGACTATAGTCTGACACTTAGTTTCAAAAAGAAATAGTTTTCCAAGAGAGTGGAGACAAAGCCAAGCAGAGCTTGTGTTTTCTCTCAAATGGAAATGATAAGATATTGACATTGGCCCATCCATACTTTCTGTGATGTGGAGAGCCTGTCATTCGGGCATGCCCAGGTGGGAGAATGGTTTTGCCCCTCTCTCTTTTATGTCCCTCGAAAAAGCCCCAGTCTAGCCCTGGTTTTATAGGGCGGGATGTTGAAAAATGGAGTTAAGAACACCTTCTCTAGGAAGTGGGCAACATTTAAGATTGAGGTCACAAAAGAAGTGCCTTTGATAGCCTCCTTTGCCTTAATAAGAAAGTAATTAACCCCGAGGAGTAAGAGTAATTGTCAGTTGAGACTCCTAAGACACAGGATGCATTCGCCAAACAGGCAGCTGTTTTATATCAAAGCTGAAACATTAACATGAAAAACTCCAGAAACACTGATAACCCATGGGCAGTCTTGTGTTCTGTCTCTGAAATCACAATGTCATTGTAATTAATAAAAGTCATAATGCTCTTGTTTTAAAATTTTTTCCCTACTTCTGTAATTACAGATGAAGTATGAAGACTATAGATACTAATGTAGTTTTCATACAGAAATAAAGAAAATGATGAACCAAGATGAGGGGTTGGGTAGTGAGGGTGGGAAACAACGTATCAACATGTATAATATAGAAGTAAGATAATGAATCAAATGCAAGAAAGTTAATTAACCATATGAAACCCCGAAATAAGTAATAGTGATGCAAATTAATTCTCTATTAATCTGTGAAACAATTGTGAGTAAACATGTAATATTAATCAACTTAATTTAAAGGTAATACATTCCTTTTAGAATCTTCTACACTACTTTATGCCTTTTTCAACAGTGAGAAGAATAATCAAGGTTTGATATCTAATAGGCTACTCAATGATTAAAATTAATAATATTTACCACTGTTATTAATGATGTGGCAATCATTTAATATAGCAATTCCGGGAATACATTAATATATAAATGGATATCTGGGATAGTAAGATATTCATGGGCACAATACTGAGATTAATCAGTATAAATATATTCAAATGAGCAATGCAACTAATCAAATAGTGTAGGATCTTTTCTAATTAATGTTATAAATCATACATTTTAAAATTCCATCCTTTCTCCGTTAATTGACATGCACCCAAAGAATGAACAAATATGTATTAATAAGGAGGCTGACAGCCCACATCCTGTCTCTGGGCCATTTATCACCAGATACAATAATACGTGGGCTGTGGCAGCGTGTGGCAATGCAGTTTAAGAATTCTGGGCCACACACTCCTGTTCCATATGATTGGCTTGGCTGGCCTTTTCACCTCCTTTCATAATGGAGAGTGCCTATGCTGTATCCATAGGATAATATTCCAGTACGGTCTAATCAAGGACATTTCGTCAAAGGAGAGATGAAAGCTGAGAAGGAGATTAAATGGGAGAGTGGCACTGAGGGGTTGTGGGGGGTCTAGCCCTGGGTTCAAGGCCCCCCCCCCCATTCTGCCAAGAACTTATATGATTTGGGGCAATCTGCTCTCTCCTGCTGGGCCTCAATTTCTGCATCTGTGAAATGAGGGGATCAGGTTACAAGAACTCTAAGGGCCATTCCATTTCTGACATTCAGTTACATTCTAGGACCAAAATGGGTGTCCATCTTGACACACATTGGTCAGATGAGCCAAAACTAAGAGCAGAAACAATTTAGGACTAAAAAGAAAGTATATTTTACTTTGAAAATGAAGGGAAGCAAGGACAAAAAATAGGAAACACCCCCTACCCAAGACTGCATCTATACACACACATTCAAAGGAAGACTGGGTGATGGGGGTGGGGTGGGGTGGGGAACAACCACCACTTTTAGCTGGTGATCAGCTGTTTTTAAAAGAGTCCCTTAGTAACCTGTTACTTGTTGGAGGTGGGAGTGGAGGAGACTTAATTTAAACCAGCATGTGTGAATCATATGACCAAAGAACCTGGTGGTGCTTTCATCATGAATTGTCTAAAGACAAGCGGGGCATCTCAGGTCTCTTCCCTTCCCCAGAGTCTAGTGTAGTGTCTCACACATGGCAAACCCTCAGGAAGTGTGTGCTGGTGCTTGGTGATGGAGTTCATACGGGCAGGACCAACTGTGGGACCTCGGCCAGTCACGTCAATGAACCTCTCTGAGACCTAGCCCTTCCTTCGTCTTCTGGGCCCGCTGGGAGGACCCTGGCTCTAGGACTGAGAGAGACTTCAGATGTCATCAAGTCCAAACCTCGGGCTTGTCACAGTTAAATGACTTGCCTAAGGTCACACGGGTAGTTAAGTATTAGAGCTAGGATTTGAACCTAGGTCCTCCAATTATAGAGTCTCTGCCCATATAATATAAATGATGAAGGAATATGATATGAAACACCAGGTAAGACCTCTTTGAGAATAACCAATTTGGGTATGTCAAGTGTTTTGAAAACCTTAAAACACTACAGAAATGTGAATTGCTATAATTATTCACCATCCCCTGGACAGAAACCAAGCAAGGGAAAAGCAAAAATTCAGGGTAGACTCAATATTCGAGAATAAACACCAATGAGGGACAAACTATGCTCTGCCATGTTCTAAAATGACTTCAGTTCCCATTAGAACTATGCACTGGCTAACTTCTACCATTCCTAATTTCTGCTGACTGGGCAGCTAGGTGGTGCCATAGTGCACAAAGCACTGGGTTTGGAGTCAGGAAGAAACATCCTCATGAATTCAAATCTAGCCTTAGATACCTACTAGCTGTGTGACCCTGGGCAAGTCACTTGACACTGTTTGCCTCAGTTTCCTCATCTGTAAAATGAGATGGAGAAGGAAATGGCAAACCATCCCAGTATCTCTGCCAAGAAAACCCGAAATGGGGTCACAAAGAGTTGGCCATAACTGAAAATTACCGAACAACAAAATTTCTGCTGAGCTTTGATTAAGCTCTGAAATACTTCACCTCTTTATGTCTTGAAATACCAGTTAAGACTACAACAAGAATGGCCAACGTCAGCTGTATTGTAGCTTCATTTTTAACACAGGGGCTACATACATGTAATATGTAAATGCTATCATGTATTACACACACATATATATATAGTATGGATATGTACATACATAATGAAAGAAGATAACATTTTCCTCTCAAGTAACATACAGTCTAACCTACTAAGAGTTGTTGAATTCCACAATGATTGCTAAAGAAAATCTGGCTGTCACTTACAAAGGACCAGTCTTACATTAAATAACACCTTCACTGATAATTTGTTTGGACAAATATAAAAGCGTTTTGTTTTGATCTGGAAATCCTTTTATTCTTAATGCCAATTTCTTTTAGAGTTTCGTTAGGGGCTACCATGCAGAGAGAGATCTGAGTATGAATGAGGAAAGGTGTTCTGAATAAATTGCAAGAAACAAGTACTTAACTTGTTTTTTTTCTTCTTTCAGGAAGCAATTTCCAGTGAATTGAAGATATTTCCCTTTCCAAGTGAGAAGCTTTTATGCTTTTATTGGAATTAATTTTGGTTACTTCAATCTCATCTAGTCTTCAACTGATATAATATTTTCAGGATTCTTAGGTGAAAGTAAACACCTCAATTATTCGATTTCAATCTACCATCTATATTGATGAATTGCTTTTTGGTAGACTTACACTGACTCAGTTGTTCCCATAACGCCTGTGAAGTAGCATTTTAAAGGAAATCTGTCATGTGTTTTGCTGACTACACAGAGAAGTGCTGGCTCCTTTTGCAAAGTTCCTTGTAGAGGCTGGGGATGAACAAAGACAATTACGAGTCCTGAGTTGGGTTGGATTTGTTTTTTTGTATGACTGAAAAAAAAAAAAGATGGGCTGGTCATGTAGCAGGAGGAAGGGATGCCCAGGGGACAGGCTGGATACTAGATCCAGAGGCAGGCCCCTCCCGATACCTGACTGCCTGCCCCACCCTGAGGGATTCACAGGAAGCCACCAACAAGAGATGCCCAGGAAGAAGGGAACAAGTGGTACTCTGCATCACTGGAGGGAGTGCCCTCCACAGGGAGGTCAATTGAAGTATCCCAAGGGTGCCTGGGAGATCACTAATAAGTGTAAAGGAATTGCCAGCTCTCTTTGTACATCCATTGCCCGTCCTCTATTGGGGAAATTCTTTGGTCCTAAATTGTTTGAGATGCTTCAAAGAGAATTGCTATCCATTGGGAAAACTTTAGGAAAACCCTGCACATCAGCCTGCAAATGAATAAAGCAGGTAATTGGAGAGTCATTCTTCCCAAAGCACCAAGGGCTCTCGGACAAAAAAGATTCATTCACCAACGTTTTTGCTATAAATAGTGAGCTCCCTCAGAGTATTTAAAATACATGAGTCTTCAACTGAGATGATATTTTCAGCCCTGCTTGGTAAACATAAACACTTCAGTTTATAGTTGCAGAATCATAGAATTTTAGAGATGTAAGGGCTGTTAAGCTCATCTAAGCCAATATCTAAAATCAGTCCATTTTATGAGTGACAAGACTGAAGACTGGGTTTGTCCAGGGCTGCACAGTCAGTTAGCACAAAGGAGTTGAAAACCCTGACCTCCCACTCCCCTTCACCCTGTCTTTACCACTTCTAAAAGGCCTTGAAACAGTTTCCAAATTAACAGAGCATATTTATAAAATTTATTTACACATAGCTTTCCAAGCTCTCTCATTTCATGAGCATTATTCTTCATGTACCAATATGTCGTGATATGTATTTGTATCAATATCCCTCATTTTCTTTCCAGATCATATCTCCTCCAGACCCCCAAACCCTTTCTATTTAAAAGCAAGATCCTTAAAATACCTTATCTAACTTGAGATTCAAGATGGAAATCTGTCAAATGTTAAAGGTGGGCATCTGAAGAATATCTATCTGTGTACTACACCACTCCATCTGCCGGGAGAACTCATATCTATGAAATCAAGTTTTAAAGTTATAGGACATTCCAACATTCTACCAAATAAAACAGCCTTGCAAATAAGGACAACTACTTTACAGGCCTACAAAACATTTAAGCCAGCCCATCTTCTCCTGTGGCTGAGAAGCTATCCCTAGAATGCAAATAAAATGTCAAAATACAAAAAAAAGGAAGAAAGAAAGAAAGAAAGAAAGAAAGGAAGGAAGAAGGAAAGAAAGAAGGAAAGAAAGAAAGAAAGGAAGGAAGAAAGAAAGAAAGAAGAAAGGAAAGAAGGAAAGAAGGAGAAAGAATGAAAAAGAAAGAGAAAGGAAGGAAGGAAGGAAGGAAGAAAGAAAACTTACTCAACTTAGGGTACTGTATTATTAGCTGTGATCCCCAACTCTATACTTCCCAGAATTATGATGTACCGGTCCTCCAAGATGTTGGGGATAGAGGAGAACCACTCAGGATTACTTTTCCATCTATGCCTACTAAAAGGAAAACATCTAGAGAAGCACTTTGTGGCTGCATTGCTTCAAATAAGCAGGCAATGAAACTGAAGTTGATTCTAAGGGAAAATGTTGCAGGTGGAAAAGCCCATCCGGCTAGCCACCTGTTTAATGCCGCTAACAGGTGTACCAAACAGCAGGCCTTCCTCTGGGAAAGAAGACAAACTAAAGCCAGCCAAAACAGACAAAGCAGCAGCTACAGGGACAGACCGGAACACAGCATCTGCTTCCTGGGCCCTGCACAACTGCCAGAGGAAGCTGGAGAAAAGGAAGAACAGGTAGGCACCATTTCTAATGTGAAAACAAATGTTTGAGTTCATTAAATAACACAGCAGCTCCATTGACATGCCATCAGGCTTTCTCCTAATCTCAGCTGTGTACAGATATTTATTCAAGTGCTCAAATCCAATATAACCTTCATAGCGTCCGTGGAGTCTTGGTGGCGGGGCCACATAGGGAGCTGAGCATTGTTCAAATGAGGCCGTCTTGGAATTGCCAATCAAGGGACCTGCCTTATATTTGTACTTATTCATCAAGGCTTTATGCCTTGCCAATATCCAAAGGTTTGGAGACAGTTTATAGGATTAAACAAAATGCAAAACTGAATAATTAGGGATCCAAAACAGATCAGAGACTCTGAAGGAAGTATATTGAGGAGATGCTACCAGGCAGCAGAGAGGGACTGACGAGAGGACTGGGTGCTGCATTTGGCTCCAAGTTTCCAGGCGGCTAAGGAAAAAAGCATCAAACCCACTGGGTTTCATAATTTTCTTTTTCTGATCAAAGAAAATATGTAGAAATTGTTCTGTACAGGCAAACCTTTTTCCTGAAACCAAACTGAACCAGTGACATACCACGCGAAATCTTGTTTAAGGGACTTTGGGCAACAGAGTCCACAGTGCCCTGGACTAGTTCTACAAGACACAAGAGCCATTCAAGTGGACCCTCCTGGAAAAGGCTGGAGGCAAAACCATCCATGGTAAGTGAGCTCGGGCATTCTGCTGCAGGGAGCAGCACTGAGACGATCTGGCCCAGATACCTGGCTCTCAGATGATTTTTAACCACAAAAATTTTGAGAAAATGTGAATGCATACTTTAACACGTCCTGCGTTATGTCCTATGGCCTTATTTGTGAGGATGGGTCATGTTGCCATTGGTCTCCATTCCGACTGCAGTCACATCTTTTAAGGATGCTGCAGAAAAATAAAAAGAAACAAAAAACACTGCAGTTCTGGCCGTAACAAAGCTTACTCGTCAGCTTGTGGCTTATACTATAGATGGGCAGAAAGATGTGGCCAAATGATAACTCTAAAGTGAGCAATAAAATCCTAAGTCTAAGCTGGAGGGTTTAACGGGAATGGGGAAAAAAATGAAAAACAGTCATGGAAAAATTCACTTTTCTGTTATTCCTTCAGAAATAAATGTACCAAAGCAAAAGATATGTTTCAGTTGGATAGTAAACTTTGGTTTCTTGCCATTATCAGCTTTCTCAGTTAAAGTGCCCAGGACAGGATTTACGTATGGTATAAGTGGAGCTGAGCTAACATGGACGTTAGATGAATAGTGATATCAAAGTCAGGGGTCAGCAAGTGACTAGAATCATGGCCATTGGAAAGCAGAAAAGAGTTGACTGATACTGAATCTGTCCATTTAAGCCAGTGAGACAATGGCAAAATACCATTAAGGATTTCTCATTTCAAATTTAATGAGCAAAGGAGGGTCTCTCTGGTTAATGCTCCCTTCACAAACAAATCTACTACCTCTGAAATGCTGTTAAGAAGTAAAAATAATAGTAGCTGGTTTTCCATGTCTCCTTAAGAATTACTAAGTATGATCACATTTGAGCGTCACAACAAGCTGCTGGAATCAGTATGAATATTATTGTTTCCATTTTATAGGCAAGAAAAGTGAAGCTCCAAGGGGTTACCTACCAGGCAGAGGTGAGGTGGGATTTGAACCAGGTGGCTCCTGGCTCGATCACAGGGCTTTCCCCACTATGCCAAGCCACCTCTATGAGAAGGAGCCCAAGGAAGAGTTGTTACAACCCTGATGTTAGGGTCATGAGCCATGAAATGGCCATGGAAGTGCTTCCTCTCCATGCCATCCTTGTTGTGGTGCAGCTTTGGAAGAGACATCAGAGATGAGCTGAAATAAATCACTTCTAGTCCTTTAAATTGGCATCCTTTCTAAGGTTTGCAAAGTGCCTTCCTAGCAATGCATGTTGCCTATGATGTGGATAACCGAAGGATTGTTGTTGCCATTTTACACACCGGGAAGTCATCCTCACTGTCTCTCACCCCCCATATCCAATCAGTTGTCAAGGCCTGCTGATTTCACCTTTGCAGCATCTCTCCTCAGACCCCACCTCCACCCTGGTGCACACTCTCATCCTTTCACACCTGAGAGCTTTCTGCTTCAAGTCTCCCCCCACTCCAATCCATACTCTACTCAGCCACCAAAGCGGTTTTCCTAAAGCATATGTCCAACCATGTCACCATCCCACACACAGCCCCACTCAGTAAATTCCAGTGACTCCCCATGGCCTCCAGGAACAAATACAAAATGTTTTGACATCCTACATCACCCAGTCCCTTCCTTTCCAGTCTTCTTATACTTTACTCCCTACCACATTTCCTTCAGATCCAGTGACATGACCACGTGGCTGTTCCTCAAACAAGACTCTCCATCTCTGGGCTCTGGACATTCTCTCTGGCTGCCCCCCCATGCCTGGAATGTTCTCCCTTCTCTGCTCTGACTGCCAACCTCCCTGGCTTCCTTTAAGGCCCAACTAAAACCCTCCCTTCCACTTCCTGTACACGTCTTTCCCAACCGCACTTAACTCAGTGCCTTCTTTCTGAGATTACCTCCAAATTATGAGGTAGTAATGCCATATCTATGACATATCAACATGTCTAATGAGGTTACCTGTCCCACTCACTGTTGTTCAGCTCTAAGTGTTAGGAGGCTTCTTTCTTCTAGAGTCAAAAATCTGTTTCCTTATAATCTCCCCTTCCCCACTCCTACTCACTCTGACCTATGGGGCCAACGCGTACTAGTCTGTTCTCTTTCCCCATGGGCCATTCCCTCAGTCACAAGCAGCAAAGGCAAGACGGCAGAGGATCTGAGCCCACCAGGGAAAGAGCCAAGGGAGCACCCTAGGCTCCGACAGAGAGGGCACAAGTCATCCATGTGCTAAAGAAGGAACTAGCCCCCTCATCCTGACATCATGAGGGTCTAAAGACAAGGGAGAGCCAACGGAATGGGAGGGACTGCAGATGCTAGCCCAGCGTCACCACAGAGGTGCAGGATTCCTCAAGCATTCCTCCTTCTAGGTTCACACGTGTGCCCCACGATGGCAGTCCTCAGTTAAGAAGCTGTCCAGTTAGCTGTCTTGGGTGCTTTCCCTTGGTCCAGATCATCTTCCCAGGGGGAGAGAAGACTCTCAAGAGTTCAATGGAGAATTGTTCATGGAGAAGCTTTATCCTGCAGTCACTTCTCCATTCCTCAAGGAGTTACCCCTTGCAGAGGCCATAGACCAGGTCTCCTTGAAAGACTTGAAGACAACTCCCGTGCCCTGGCCAAGTCTTCTCTCACTCCTCCAAGCAGTGCTGCTGGGAGGCCAACTCCATGGCCCTGGTCCCCTCAGTTACCCTTCCCAGAAGTTGTCCTACCTTGTCAATGTCCCTTCTAAAAGTGACTCCTTACATCTGGACACAGAAGTCTGGATGGGTCCCGTCCCATTCTGTTTGTTATATCAATCTGGAAGTAAAATGCAACTGTATGCCTTTCTTCTGGCTGTCAACAGATCTCCTGTTAAGCTTCTCAGCTAAAGGGGAAACAAAAGGCTGATTCAGGCAGATTCCTCGGTTTTTGGTTTGGGACCAGACCCATGGCTTCATCAGCATGGGGAACTCTCTCTGAATCTGTTCTACATCTCAGACTCTGGTGTAGTGACATATCAAGGGCCACATAGCCCCTCTGTGTCAGAGGTGAGACTCAACCCAGGCCTTCCTGACTCTGAGGCCAACCTTCTAGCCACTACATCAAGATGACTCTAGCAGGTATCCAGGAAAAATTATTAATCCAGTCAATAATCAGGTTTTTAAATTGAATTAAAGTTTGTGTGTGCGTGTGTGTGTGTACATGCACGCACAGTCTTAAAGCTTTCCTGTGCCAGCCTGGGAAAGGAAGCTTACATATCTGGGTCCCTTTTTCCTCATCTGTAAAATGGGAGACTGGACTGGCTAGGGCCCTTCCAGCTCTAAATACATGACTCTATGATCTATCATATTCAAGTTTGCAGGGTAAAAAGGAAAACCATTCTTGCCCACCCCACTCCCTCCTTGCTCTCCTTCACCCTAAGGATAGACGTGGACACCCAGGACACCATTCATCTTTCAGGTTACAGTCCAAAAGGCCTAACTGGCTGCTCCCAGTGAAAGGGCCCCACTTTCAGTAACTTCCTAATGATGCACACAGCCGATCTCCAGGTTTCCTGGGAATGTGTGCACATGGGCTGAAGAAGCTGCCTGGCTCCTCTGCTGCTGAATGAATGTAGATGTGCCTGGAGACACAGCTGCTGGTCAGTGGCATCTCCTCTCCTTCGGCCTTGGCTCTGTGACACTCAGTTACTGCTGACAACTTCTGACAGACATTGGTGGGAAAGTCTCAGAAACTGCCAAGCTAGATAAAATGCAGGAGAAACGTATTGTGGGCAGAAAGAGAGCTCCATTCTTACAAATCCTGTACTAAATACGCCAAGGAGCACCAAGATTTTAGAACTGGGAAGAAACGTGATTCAAATTTGTATGGGGCCCGTAAGCAGAAAATACCAATTTAACAGGCGAAGGGATCTCAAACACGGTGCAGTCCTTAGCAGGCTTCTGTCGGGCAGATTGACGTGTTTTATGGACTGGCGGTGGGTGCCCAGTGCCAGGATGACCCATCAGAGTTAAGATGGTACAAGCAGTTAAGTCATGATAGCAAACTGCCCCGTGAACTTCCTTGCTCTTACTGCTTTCCGACACAACGGCAGCTCCTCCAGACCGCCTGTGTGAGGGGATGCGGAGAGCGTGTTTGCAGTGAAATTTATTTTCTGCACATTTCATAAATCTGTGAGTTTCCATTTGAATGCTTAATAAATCAGCAGAGCATTGTTTGGAGCCCAAATTGGGTGACATGTTCCCATTGAACGTATTCCCCCACTTTCGAGCACATTTAAATTGTAAATTTAAGTATAGTTCTAAACATTTACAACCCCAAAGGGAGAAGCGAGCATCTCACGCCAAGGCAGGGGCACCCTACCCCAGTGCGAGGGTGCCACCTAGTGGAGATAAGGTGCAAGCGCCAACAGGAGGCCACCGCTCTGAGTACCATCTAGCACCATCGAGCACTGTTTCACAAGAAACCAGAAATGTGGTTCCCCTGCTATCAGCATGCCCATAATCCTTTTCTTGGGGACTCTACTGTCCTACAAGGTGGGTCTCCTTCCCTGTGTAAGGTGAGAGTGGCTCAGTTACCACAGCCCTGGGTCCTGCCCTAGGCACCCAGAAGGAAGAGATGCCCACATGCCCATCCCCATGCTGGCTCCCTGCTTGCTGCCTGCTGCAGCTGAGGAACTATGGACACTCCCAGTAATGGGGCAGACAGAGGGACCGACACCTGCTGACGAGCCAGGTGGCTGAGCGTCCTGCGCCTTCCCATGATCCTGTGGACGTGGCTTAGCCCTATGCAGACAAGCCGCAAGGTTCAGGCCAACAAGGGGCAGAAGTCACTGGAAGGTCACTTGCTGTTGGCAAAGCATTTTGTTATTTTCACGGCCATTTGCTTTTCCTGGGGACGGAGAATAAAGCACTTGAAAATCGCCCCAGTGTGGCGTTCTGGGGCCTGGAACACAGCAGACATGTTAACAGATAGATAACCAGCAGGAGCAGCTCTCTACTTCCTGGATGCACGCATGGATGGCATTCTTGGGCAATGAGAGGCGACAGTTCGTGTGCTCTCCAGGACACCAGGGGAGGGCCGAAACCTGTGCCTGAAATCACGCTTCTGCCAGCCTTCCTGCTTACCTCAATGAAATACTGCATCCATGATCAAAACAGGCTTCCCGGAAGCCACACACTGTGATTAGTCTATAAGGGCAAGATCATTCCCACTGCCCGAATTTCCTCTTTCCATCTGAGCCCAATAGCTCCTGACTGCTCCAGATCTGAAAGGTACCATGATGTACCCTCTTTGCAGGGAGGAAAACTCTCCATTAGTCACTTCTCTGTGTGTGGAAGGGAGCCAGCGAAAGCAAATTCTCATTCTTACATAAACCTAGCAAGGATTTCTCCTTGTGGCTTCCTTCCACTGTGGCCTCTGATCCGAGGTTTAGAAAATAAAACAATTTGTATCTACTAAAGAAACAATCTGACAGCAGATTGTACTGGAGCGGTGAGATAATGTCCCTCTCTGGAGCAGGTGAAGCACCCTGAAGACAGTGCATTTTATAAAACTCAGCCTAGCATCATTTTACCCAGAGTGTAACCGCTTCAAATCAGCAGCAAGAGTTCCTCCTTGAAATGATGGGAAAATACCACACTTGCCATTAAATGAATTCATGTAGCAAAGACTCACGAGTGCCCTATTGTTACTGTGGGATGGTGGGATGAATGGGGAAAGGCCCCCCTAGTGGAAATTCTGCTCAGACAGAACTCTTTGCTTTTCTAGAGTAGAAGGCTGATGAGGCGGCTCACAAAGAGCTACAGATGGATGGGGGACCTCATTCAACCCTTAAATTGGCAGGTGAAGGAACTGAGGCCCGAGGCAGGGAAAGCACTAGCCCAAGGTCACACAGGTCCACTGCCATACAGAGATCTGCTTGGTCATGGCCCTTCCCTCCCTGGAGGGGCCCCTCATGTGACGTCCCTGAGCAGGCTTCCCAGATACCTCGTAAGTCGATCCGTCTGCAGAGTGCAGCACCCCGTGCCCCTGTCGCTGGTCCTGAATCCAGTCTCCTTCATATTTATCACCATTGCTAAATCACAGAAAGAGGGGAATCAGGCTGGAGGCAAGAGGCTGACCAGTTGGTCAGACAGAATGCTCTGCTGGCCCAGGCCTTTCTACCTAGTCACCTGCTGTTGGGTGGCAAATGGTTCCCTCACGAAAATGGAATCCTATAGAAGACAAGTTGATGGGACTCACAACAAGATTTTGGCACTTGCCTTGGGAAGTGGGAGACCAGCTGACAGGGAGTGATTCAGATTGATTCCTGTGACTAGTGTTCAAGACTTTTCCACCAGCGACTGAAGCAAAAATAGATGCCGCACAGATGGTTCTTTATGAAATCCTACCTTTTGCCTCGTCCCTGATTTTGGAAGGCCCACAAAAAGGAAAAGTCCCGATAACCTTGCTGTGAAGTCATTCACATGAAAGGCTGTGATTCCTCAGACAAAGGCTGGGATAGGCCTCCTTACAGTACAGGAAGAGCAGGGTGTCCCTCACTATTGGGAGGTCACCAACAGTCTCCATTTCCATCAATGCAGACTGTTTTATTCTGTTGAAAAGGTATGGTGTTGGCAAGTTCCAATAAAAAGAATGTAGATGAATAAAAAGGAAAAGGTGGTTCCACATTTTTCAGTTGATTAGCTAGCTTTACTGCATACAAGGATGCCACAAGCAGAATTTTGCATATGAGAATCTGCCTTAAGAATTTGTTTTAAATATGTTTAAAACATATAACATTATGCCTTGCTTCTGAAAGGAGAAAGCCTATATATTGCCAGAGAATGTCATCTTTCAAATTGCTTACAAGCTTTCCCTGTATAATCTACACAGATATTGAGCAATCTTGAGACAATTACCAAGATAGATACTCTAGGATAAGGTTGCAAGGTCTGGGGAGGGTGGGAGGAGGCAAGAGAGGTTTTTTTTTTTAAGGTTATAGGTTTTTTTCTTATTAAACAAGCCTGGTGATGACTGATTATAACAAAGAAGCAAGCAGGGTTTTTTTTAATGTATTTTAATGAATTTTATGGAAAAGGAATCAAAACTATGGCTAAAAGTGGATTTTTTTTACATTTCAGCATTCTTCAAGATATATGATTCTAAACACATACAAGCTCACACACACACACATCTAAATTCTATCAATTACAAAATATGTCTAAAGTGTTCAAAGAATCCATTAGGTATACATAGGGAAAAATGCACACGAGGAAACCTAAGCTTTGTGAATTTGGGCCCAGACTTGTTTCTCATCTTTTTGGACTTGACACACTATTTCATTAGGAGATGAACAATTTTCTTAAGGATCATGACTCAATCAGACTTACCTGAAGGTCATCTCTCCCACACCGTGCTTTTTATTTTCATGAAATGAGCCTTGGTAAATTTGTCCATTTTTATCAATGAGGGACCCATGCCCTAAAGAAAAGAAAAAAAAATTAAATTCCATACACAAAACAAAAAAAAAAAACCATGCCTTATGGCTATGATAAAAATCTGTTAGTTCTAGCCAAGACGGAGTTTTCATTTTTGGTTTTTTTTTTTTAATTACAGAAGAAATCTTCACTTTGCAATAAGGACAGGGATGCTTTAGTTTGGATGATCCATTTAATGGGTTTTCACTCGAAAGCCCCAGTACAAATCTCAAGAGAATATGGTTTCATCAAAGTTTTCTGCTGTTGTCAGGTGGTTCTGAAAAGCCCAGAAATGCCATGGGAATATTTCCATTGTCATTTCTCCTTTCTGACAAAATGAAAAATAGAAGTGCTGTAGGTAGCTAGGTTAACTTTTGACCAAAACTATTAAAATCATGGTTTTTGACTGTAAGGGCCTTTCAGTAGCAATAACCAAAGTACCATTCTAGCACTTTGTATGAGCAGTAGGGATCTGGGTCTACTTTAGGAATTTTTTAAATAAAATATAGACATTCATACTATTATACGCACTTTTCTCATCCATAAAAAGAAGGTGCCATTGAACATTCTACGACTTTATAATTTGAGGGTTTATCTGTGATCTTTTAAATCTCAGAATCTGTAATAATTTTAGCTTAAATCAGTTGTTACATAGTTGAAAGTGATAAAGAAACATTTGGATTTAACTTGGAAGTTTTGAAAAACAGGTAATGACTTGGAGGTGTAAATGAATGGAATGGAAGGTGAGACTGATCTGCAGGGGCCGTGGAGGGACTACCCGCATCGCTGAAACACTGGGGTCCTCACACACTGGAATTAGGCCTCAGGGATCAGATCATGGGTCCTATCGAGTTACAAGGAGAAGTTTTCTTCTTCTCTCTTCTGTGTTGGGAGATAATCAACAAGCGTCTCCAGGTGTAAATAATGAACAAGTTCAGTTACCAGTCAGTTGCCAGACATTTATGAAGTGCTTACTGTATGCAAGGTACAGTGCTGTGAAGCTGGGGATGCAAAGACAGGCAAACAGAGACAGAGACAGAGACGAACATATGTGGTGATATGGAGAGATATCTGTCTATGGAGATGCCTAGACTAGTCACACGTCCTTACCTACCGGCTCCCAAAGAACCTGGGTTTTAATGCTTTCATGAAGGATGTCATAGGTAAATAATTACTTGTATATAAGCTATATGTAGAGTGAACAGAAGGTAACCTGGAGTGGAAGGCATTAGCATGTGGGGAGAGGCCTGGCATAGAAGGTGGGATTTCAGCGGGGTCTTGCAGGAGATAGGAAGCTGGAGCTGATGTGAGGAGGGAGGACATCCCAGGGAAAAAGCACTGCAAAGGTGGAGAGACTGACAATGGTGAATTGTGCACCAGGAACCACTGGAGCGCCTGCTCTGGGACAGCAACAAGGCCGGTGCTGCTAGGCGGCAGGCTGCACGAGGGAGAGACCAGGAGAAGGAGGCTGGAAAGGGAGAAAGGGGCAGAATGGTGAAGAGCTTCCAAGGTCAAGCAGAGGAGTTGGTATTTGATCCTGGAGGTAACAGAGAGCCGCGGAGGCCCATGGAGCCGGGGCAGTGAGATAGTCAGACCATGCTTTAGAAAAATCAGCCGAATGGAGAATAAACCAGAGTGGGCAGAGACAGAAGGCCAGGAGACCAGAGAGGAGGCTGATCTAATAGTTTGGGTGAGGGATGATAACAGTGTGAACTAGGGTTGTGGTTGTCTGCGTAGAGACGGGGTTGTGTGTGTGGCGGGGAGGTGGAATCCATACAAGAGATGTTGTAAAGGCAGAAATGAGGATATTTAGCAACTGGTTGGCTACGTGTAGTGAGAACAGGGAACCGAGAACAACAACAATAACTATGACAGAATTTATCCAGTGCACTAAGATCTGCAGAGCGGTTTACAAATGTTGTCTCATTTGATCCTCACCACAACTCTGGAAGGTAAGTGCTATTATTATACCCATTTTTCAGATGAGGAAAATGAGGTTAAGGGAGGTAAGTGACTTGCCTGGGGTCACACAGCTGGTAAATCTCTGAGATTGCATTTGAACTCAGGTCTTCCTGATGTCAAGCCCAGAGCTTCAGCCACTGTACCAGCTAGATACACAACAAAAGTTGTGAGTCTTGACAACTGGCTGGTTGGTGCCATCTGGGACAATTTCAGGGAAATTGTGAAGAGAACAGGACATGAGGGGAAGAAAATGGGTTTTGTTTTAGACATTTTGAGTTAGAGATGCCTCTAGGACTTTCAGTTCCAGAATTCAAGATGTTCCAAAGGTAACTGGTCTTGTGGGACTGTAGCTCAGGAGAACATTTAGGGAGATAGATACTATATGTGTGTGTGTGTGTATTTGTGTGTATTTTTGTATGTATATGTGTATATGTATATGTATGTATATATATATATATAAAATCTGCTCTCCCCTGAAATGTGTGTATATATCTTTATATACAGATACCTATCTATACAGATAATCTATATATCTTTATATATATAGATCTATAGATATGGATAGCAAAATATATAGTGATATATGTAACTATATCAAGATATCTGTTACATATGTACACATATAATGATATTTACCCATCTGTCTACGAAACATCCGCATAGAGATGATAATGGAACCTATGAGCACTGGTGAGATCCCCAGTCGAGAGAGTACTGAGAAGGCCCAGCACAGAGCCTTGGGGAACTCCCACCCGTAACTGGACTGGCCTGGATAAAGAGCCAGCAGAGAAGCCTCAGAAGGAACAGCTGGACAGATGGGAGGAGATCCAGGAGAGGACAGTGTCACGAAAGCCTAAAGCATCCAGGAGGAAAGGGTGATCAAGAGTGTCCACCACAGACAGATGGGCCGAGAAGAATCAGAACTAGGAAAGGCTAAAAGAAAAATAAGGACAGCACTGGGCTACTTGGGCCAAGAAAAACAAGGCACCATTGCCCTTCCATCAAAGACCCTTCACTGGAGCCTGTATTTTTGTAAATTATTGTTAAGAATGTTATTGCTGTGACATCCAGAGTTCTTCTTGCAATGAACAAGCCTTCTCTCTCACATTTGGTTATGTTGTACCTTCAGCCTATGTCCTATCGGGAAGGGAAGTTTTGAGTGTTTTATCAGAGTGTGGTCACTGGAAACTCCACAGACTGTGTAGGGCTCATTGGGGTAGGTGACTTTCAGAATATGGGGGTTAGACACAAAGGAACGGGAGGAAATAGAATATATGGACATATTGTTAGCTACTGGGAAGGAAGTTGAAAAGTGGAATCTTTTTGCAAAGATTATACTTAAAAAAAACTTGATCTGAGCAAAGGATACTTAATCAGATTTGTGTTTAAAGTAAAATGTGTCTGCATTTACAGGAGCTATGGGAGAGATGGTAGGTGAAATGTCATTATGGATCAAGGACAGCATTGGAATCACGAAGACTTGGGTTCACATCTGCTTCAAACATATGGCTATATGACTTAACTTCTCAGCATCCCAAGACACAGAGGAGTGGCCAGTCTGCATGTGTGGAGGGATTCTCCACACCAGGAGGCCCCCCATATTGACAAAACCCCAAGCACAAATCAAAAATGGAAAATAAACAAAACAATGGAAAGATTCTCATACATTCATTCACTGCCTCCTATTTGTCCAGAAAGTCGATATGAGCAAGCATTTGGGAGTGAGCTTATACTATCTCTAAACAGAGGCTCAATCAGCCTAAGATCCATTCCTATGGCTTTGGGCATCACTAGAGGTGAGCAGAGACTTATCCAAATTGTCTCATGGATATTGCATTAGGAAAAGACTCCAATTTGTTTCTCTTGTGTTTCCAAAGTCTGAACGAGCAAGTCACAACTGATGAAGTTACCCAGAGGCAGCAGCAACCTGACCAGACTGTGTCCAAAAAAACCCAGAAATCTTTGGGCATGGAAGATATCAAAACATTTACTTGAGGCTGTATTTGGCAATGAGCATCTTCCAGACAACTGTAAAGAATGGGTAATTATGCTTAAACAAAAACATACCTTCTCTTGCTCCATGGGAAAATTCCCCTTCATATTGTCCTCCATCTTTGTACCTCATTATTCCTTGACCTTCAAGTTCACCTAAAACAAACTGCCCAGTATAGATGTTTCCTGGAATCACATAAAAGAGAAAGGAAAAAAGGTATTTTCAGATTCATCAATGGGTTTTCTTTTGTTTTTAATGTCCCAGATGCTGTAACAATGAGATTCCTGCCTTTAGATCAATACTGGCCAACATTGTACTGTTGGAATGAATCACTGATGTCTTTTTTTTTTTTATTACCCACTCTGTGTAATGAATGGGGGAACAGGGTCATTAGGTCTTTATTTTAAAATTAATGAATCATAATCCATGATCCCTGAGGTTGGGAAAACTCAAGGTCCTTAAAAAATGTTATTTCTAAGATTCTAAGAAATGTTTCTGGTCCCTTTCATGGTTAGTGTAGGAAGTACTACAATGCTGTGTTTCCCTTAGCCCCCTTTGAGTGAGGTGTGTGTGTGTGTGTGTGTGTGTGTGTGTGTGTGTGTGTGTGTGTGTGTGTGTATGATGTGTGTGTGTGGTCCTTTTTGCTTTCTGTACCTGTGCCTAGAAATGTGAAGTGTGTCTATAGAGGACCACTTTCTTCCCGAAGGCATGGTATGGATACAAATCAGTCACAGAATACCTCATCTGCTCTGTATTTGCTAGGGAACAGGAATCAGAATCAGGATGCTCTTGTGAGAGTTTGTACCAAATTCTTTAAGAATTTTTTTATTAAACCCAGCAAATCCTGACAGCCCTGAAAACCCATTTTATGTTAGGTTCCTGATTGTGCAGAGCTAATATTCCTGATTATGATATAAAGCTATTTAAGCTTTCTGTTCTTTCTCTCTCACTTCCCTACAGATGAAATGTGTCTTTAATAATTTCAAAGGAAAGGGGGGAAAAAAGAATAGTTAACTGTCCTTTTGCCTCACCGCAAAGTGAGTTAGGGAAATTCAATTCACCAACAGGGCTATATAATCTCTCATATCTGAAAGTACTCAGTAGGGTCTTGTTGAGCTGAAGGGAATCAAACGGTATGTGAGAATCTCAACAGTCTTAATTCATAGAGAATTGACTGAGCTTCTCGAGGGTTTTCACCACTGTATGCATGGGGTTCCTTGTACAATACAGGTACGCAGACAATCTTTCATCTCAAGTTACAGATAGAAAACCTTCCTGGGCCCTTCAAAAGCTGGGGACCTGCTGACAATACAGATGTTTTATGGGAATCACAAAAAAGAACACACTCTGAAGAAAGCTCACCTGATGATGCCCAGTAGCGCTCTCCCACGCCTGTGATCTCACCACTCACAAACTCGCCTTTATAGTAACCTCCGTCCTTAAGTAACAATTCTCCATGACCTAATGAAATGACAACAATGGTTCATATTTATTTAGTATTTTTAAGGTTAGCAAAATGACCCATATACATCACCGTAATCCAAATTCCAGCTCAGTAAAATGTGAAAGCCTTTTCCCTATGATGGTAAATACTCAGACTTGAGAGCTGGGAACGTGGCCTCAAGATTCACTGGTTCTGTTATCTGGGCCCACCATACAAAGTCACCATGTGACCTCTGAAAGTCACTGGGATGGAGAGCAGTCTGCAGAGAACACAGCAGCCCGGATACTTCCACAACGTGACAGCATTGTGTCTCAGGCAAATGTGTGTGATGGTGATAAAGGCATTAAATGCAGTTGTTATTTAGCTTAGGATCCTTCAAGAACCTCGGCAGTCCTTCTAGAAACGCCCTCAGAATATACATTTGATAATTGTTATCTCTATTAGTACGAGGACAAAATGAAAACATGTTCAGTAGCCCCAGTAATATTACAGAATGAGTAAAGAAAAAATGATTTTTTAAAAAGTCCTTCATCCAGGTAAAGCTTGGAGAAAACAAGACAGTGAAATTGAAACCGAGCAGAAATGGTGACATTCTACACAGTCTCAGAAAGGACACAACGTAGGTCCAATTCATTGAAAAGAATGCCAGTTACTAAACATTCTGTAAATATCTCCTGCGGACTCTTGCATACAAGTCCCTCATTTTCCAGCTTCCTGGGCTGCCGTTTGAGGGGATGGCTACAAAGCCCAGAGTTGCTATCATTTTAGAAGATTAAGCCAACATGCTACAGAGTGTCCCTAAAGTCTGGACACATAGGAAATCTCCTGAACTATGCATATTTTCAAGAAATGAAATGAAGGAAATTTTCAACAACATTTTATTTAATTAACATAAATTTTAGCCATGACAATTTCATATGGAATAAATGCTTTCATTAGCTATTGGGGACTATTTTTCAGATTAATGAGATTAATTAATTAATGAGATTTCCTATGTGTCTCCTATGTCTTCCTGTGAAATCTCATTTATGCTAATTAAATAAAATGTTGAAAATGTCATTCATTTCATTTCTTGAAAATATGCATGGTTAATAAGATCTCCTATGTGTCCAGACTTTAGGGACACCCTTGTAGAAGCAATTTTTTAAAAAATTTTTATTAGACTATGAACCAGTTTTCATTCTCAGTTGACAATGGCTGCATCTCTTACCATGTTTCTTCCCATCTTTCCATTCTCCTTCATATCGAAAGAAAGTGTTTTGATATTGATAGGTCCCATAGCCTGAAGACAGAAGAGAGACCAGATGTATTTCCATTCAGTTCAATGAGCATCTATCACATACTTAAGCCAACATACTTAGGATGTGCCAGGCACTGTACCCTGGCTGGGGATATGAAGTCCCAAATGGGCATTTGGTCCTTGTCCTTGAGTTGACACTCTATTAATTGTATTTCCTTTCTCCCCTCTGACTCTGCTGCTCTGCCCCTCCCAGGGTACACTGGTCAAGTCAAATCTCACCACCATGCAGCGACTCCAACCTTGGATACCTCATTCTGGCAGCCTCCTTCCCCTCCCCCTTGCAGGGCTAAACTCCTCCCAAAGCTTTCCTTTGTAGAGGACAGAGACTGGACTTCCAGCTTGCTCCACCCTCCCTCTGTATGTCTGCCTGCTTTCAACTCTATGGAACAAGATGCCCCGCACCCCGGGGTCCCCTCTCTCCTTCCAGCTTCCTTTTAGGTGCTGTCTTTTCCCATTTAATTGCCAGCTGAGCACTGTGCCTAGCATATAAATGGTGCTTAGTAAATAAGTATTGAATTGAAGTGAATCTCGATTCTCATTCTACCTGCCTGCCTGCTGCCTCTCAGATCTCCTTTTGCTGGTTCATATGATGTCCTCTCAATGTGGGCACACCCCAAAGTCCTGCCCTGGATCTCCTACTTTGGCTTTCGACATGCTTTTTAAATAACCCCCTCAGTTCCCCCAGGTTCAATTACCATCTCTATTCTACATCTGCCAGACTCATACATTTAGCCCTCCGTGTCCTAGTCTTGGGCAGCGAGGAGGCACCATGGTACACGGAGCACCCAGCCTAGAGTCAGGAAGCCTCATCTTCTTGAGTACAAACCTGGCCTCAGATACTTCCTAGCTGTGTGACCCTGGGAAAATCACTTCACCCTGTTTGCCTCAGTTTCCTCATCTGTAAAACAAGCTGGAGAAGGAAATGGCGAATCATTCCAATATCTTTGCCAAGAAAACCCCAAATGGGGTCAGGAAAGGTAGGACATGACTGAACAACAAGCTGAGGCAAGCGTGGATAAGTGACTTGCCCAGGTCACTTACTAGCTATAAGTGTCTGAAGTCTCATTTGAATTCACAAAGTTGAATCTTCCTGACTCCAAGCCTAAAGCTGCCTAGCTGCCTCTCCCTCTAATCTCAAATACCAGCTCCAGATCATACTGCTTCCATGTCTCCCAGCCTTCTTCTCCTCTTCTTCCCCCAAGAAACTTGGACTCCACTCTGGGCTCTTCTACCTAATCAAGCAATAAGAATTTAAGCACCTATTATGACCTTGGATACTTCCCAGCTATGTGACCCTGGGCAAGTCACTTAGCCCTGTTTGCCTCAGTTTCCTCATCTGTAAAATGAACTGGAGAAGGAAATGGTAAACCACTCTAGTATCTTTGCAAGAAATGACCCCCAAATGGGGTCACAAAGAGTTGGATATGACTGAAAACCAACTAAATAACTGAACAAGCCCTAGTCTCTCTCCTGAGCTCCACTCCTGGCACTGTCACCTTTCTAGTGCACATTTCATGCTGGCTGTCACATAGGCATCTCCAATTCAGAATGTCTAAAATACAATTCATTATCTTCCTCCAACCAACTCTTGTTCCCTATGCCTGGAATCCCCTACCCCTAGTGTCCTTGACCCCCATTCTAATGAATTGTACTATTTGTCAGGTTCTGCATCATCCCTCAAGTCTTCCAGCTTTGTAGCCTTAGATTAGTGTAGATGCTTCACCCTCCTTCGCCCAATTCATATCCAGGCAGCTGTCAAATCATGTTGTTTCTCCCTCCCACAGAATCAATTACGTGTAAATATTTGTCAAACTAAACATCTGAAAGGAGGAAAGCATTGGGGGGCTATGGCGACCAAAGCTCCTTCTCTAGGCTGGGCTATCTCTGTTTTTACATTGTTAAATATTTAATGCCTTCAATGACTATACAAAAACATATTCCAAATCACTAAAAATAAGAGAAGTTAAATTTTTTGTCAATTAAAACAACTCAGAGGTTCTGCCTTGTCCCTTCAATTAGAGAAGTAACAAATTAGTAACAATTAATAACAAAAATGGTAACGAGATGACTTGTTAGAGGGTCTGTGAGAGCACAGGCATGCTAGTACACTGTTTGTATTGCTGTGAAGCGGTCACACAATTCAGGAAAGCAATTTGGAATTGTAGCTGAAAAGTCTCTACGCTATGCCTACCCTTCTGACCTAGCTCTACCACTACTAGGCATACACCCAAAGAGATGAAAGACATGATGAAAGGAACCAGATGTCCAGAAATGCTTCTAGAAATACTACTGGTTAT
The DNA here is from genome assembly GCA_028627135.1 of Pseudochirops cupreus. Classification (NCBI taxonomy): domain Eukaryota; kingdom Metazoa; phylum Chordata; class Mammalia; order Diprotodontia; family Pseudocheiridae; genus Pseudochirops; species Pseudochirops cupreus. The sequence continues at coordinate 84,160,224 of CM053582.1, forward strand.
AGCAAACAACTAGAAACAAAGTGGATTCCCATTCATTGAGAAATGGTTAAACCAAGCGTGGTATAGAAATATGAAGGAATATTAATGTGCTGTAAGAAACAACAAATGGGATGGATTTAGAGAAAACTGGAAAGACTTAAGTAAGCAGAACTATGACATACGAGGAATATAACATTGTTATGGAAAATGCTTTGGAAGACTTAAGAAATTTGATCAATGCACAGTCCTTACTCCAAATGACAGAGGAAGAAGCATGCTTCCCACTTCTTGACAGGGCGGTATATTGTAGGGATAAAGGAGGCATATAGCTTCAGACACAGCCAGGATAGTATCTCTCAGTTACAGTGACCTTCCCTTGTTTGTTACAAAGGAGGGATTTAATTTCTGAAGTGGGGAGGTTTGAAAGGGAAGAGAGAGTTCATGAAAGGGATGAATAAAAGAAGACTATAGCTCAGGCTCTAGGGTTACTTTCCCAAATCCCCATTCACAGTGGCAATCTAGGTCCCCTCCAGGGGCAGCTGGCTAGTTTGCCCCTCAAAATCCTAGGGGTAACTCTAAAGGGTGAGGAATGTTTTTTTAGTACTGTACCCCACATGGATCCCAACATGAGGATCCTATTCCTAACAGACGTATAAGCCTATTGACTTGAAGGGATTAGGAATAGGACAAATTTCTTAGCTTATGAGATCCCAACAATGTGCTTCTCTCCAATGACTCCCAGTTGATGTCAAGTAGCCAACCAGACTTAAGTAGCCTTTAGGAGTAGGTATTGACTAAGAGAGCATATTAAGTAACTGCAGCTGGTGTCAAACTTTACACTCAAGCTGGGGACACACTCTCCCACAAAGCTACTCAGAGTCCTGGGGAGAGTGGGCTCAAACTCAGAGAAGGGGGTTACTCATGGCTCCTGGAAATCCTTTTTTTCCCTTCATGGTATGCTTAAGAAGTTTCCCATTGCAATGGTGTGGCTTTCTCTGGGACTCCGAATAGAGTCCTGAAGCTACAAGTCTGAGTGGGAATGGAACTCATTGCTTCTTGCTTTAGCCTCTGATAGCACAGAAAGCAGATAAATGACATCAAGACATCACTCCGAATTCAAACATTAGCTATCTTGAATTGATGTAAGTTTTGCATAGGAGTGCTGTTTTGTCTTGTAATTTTAGGTTAAGAAATATTATCAAGTTGCCGATAAAAAAACTAATTTCCAAAGTCATTCAGTGGTTGATGACGGTCGTTCATGGTGGGCTTTCGATTTCAGAAAAATTTCTGTCTTGGCCCTGAGCTCAAAAAAATTGCAATGAAACTATTTTTTCTTCTTTTCTTCTTTGGACAGGATGGAATTGCATAGGGAATAAAAAAAATAGTAAAATGTCACAGTACGTATGACACCCCAAAATATTGCCAAATGACAATAGTGTCACTGTAAGTTGTAATGTGTGAGCAGCGCAGGGAATTGAAAAGAGTGTCACCCTACTGTCCATCCTACTGAACATGGTCACTGTGGCATGGAAAGCAGCCATAGACAATGGGAACATGACTAAGCTCCAATAAAACTTTATTTATAGACAATGAAATTGGAATTTCATACAATTTTCGTGTGTCAAGAAATATTCCTCTTTTGATTTTTTCAACCATTTAAAAATGTAAAAACCATTTTTAGCTCATGGGTCACACAAAAACAAGTTGTGGGCTGCATCTGGCCCACAGACTAGTGAGTTTGCCAGCTCCTGCTCTAGACGAAAATGTTCAGCTTAAAAGTGTGTCATCCATACATTTTTTTTCAGATAGCTGGTTGTTAAGCATTTACCAGCTTGCATCACTGCGCCCACTTCACCCAAAAGTGTAACAGGGGCAGATCCTAGCCCTGGCACAAAGCCTCAATTCCAGAACTGAAGCCAGAGAGAGAAGTAAATCAATGAAAACATTGTTGTAAATCTAAGCTCCCCGCAAAGGAGAGAGTAAATACGTAACATTTTAAAACAGAAACTCACAGGGGAAAAAAAGTGGTTTTGACACAAGAACTTCATGAATGCCTAGTAGAAATGAAGAAGAGATTTAAAATGAAATAAAAACTCTGGTGAAAAGAACTGGAAGGAAAATAAGTGGCTTAGAAGAAAAAGTGTAAATCTTCCTCAAGAAATGGTCTCCCCGGAATCTTGAATATACCAAGCAGAACACCAATGACTCCACATAACAGCAAGAAATATTAAAACAAAATCAAAAGATTGAAAAAAAATAGATGAAAAAACAAGATACCCAATATAAAAAACTGTTGACCTGAAGAACATCCAAGTCAAAAAGGTAACAAGGAGAGTTAGGGGAAGAGGAGAAAGGTTGGCACAAGAGGCAGGATAATATTGGAAAGAGAAGAGTCATAAGCAAAGTAAGCTTCCTGATTTCAAAATGGGAATTGAAAGGGGAGAGGAGGAGAGGGTTGGGGAAGACGAGAAAAGCAAAGAGTTAGAATCTAATAGGGTCCCTTAGATGGCCTCATAGACAACAGGGAAATGGCCAAACAAACTGTGGTGATAATGGAATGGGAAGAGCATTGTGCCATATGATGACAAAGTAGACAATTTCAGAGACTCTGGGGTAGTTTGAACTGATGCAGATCGAGAAAAACAATTTATACCAAGATATCCAAATAGGAAATAAAAATAACTGAACGACTTAAGGACTGTAACCAATGACAAACCTCATCTCCAGAGGACTGTGACGGGGCTTGCTGCCTGTGCACTAAGAGGCGATGAAAACCAGATGCAGAGAGAGACCTATTCTTGGACGCGGCTACCACGTGGGCTCATTTTGCTTGCCTCGATTGCAAGGGTTTTTTCTTTATTCTTCCTCTTGGTTTTTAATGGGGGAGTGGAGTCAGCAATAATGATGGCAAAAAAGAGAAGAGGGTCATTGTGACATCTATTTAAATTCATAGACAAAAGCAAAACCATTCTGAAAGTGACATGTTCAATTTATCATAATTGTTACAATTTGTATATTAATTGTCATATTATGAATATATTGTGTCATATAGTATAATATGTTGCATTGAAAGCATATTATTTTAAGATATAATATTGTTATGTTATATTATATAACATTGATATAATATAATGTAATTATAACATAATATTATAATTTTTTAAGCAAGTAGTATGAAATGGAGATTCATGATTTCATGTAGGATTTTCTTTTTGCGTTCTGCTATATGCATAGAAATGTTCCCCTCCCCCTTTGGTGTTTATATTCAGAATTTAAAAAAGAAATCTAAAACCAAATTTTATACTTTTTAAAAAGAAACAATCTACGCCTAATAGAGATTCACAACTTCATACGGAATCCTCTTTTGTCTGCCTATCCTTTGCATTTTTAAGATGTTCATGTTTATTAATGTTTGTCAAGATCTAAGGATCAAAAAAGAAAATGTGGAAAAGGAAAAACCGACTATGAGGCCTCCAAGGGCGGAAGGAAGATGAGACCCAGGCCCAGCCGTATCTTGTTTGGACACAACACATACTTCTTAACACATCACCTTACACAGTACGTTGTACTTTGGAGGGGCGGGAATAGATTATTGATTATTAACAAAAAAGAGTCTTTTTTTGTCCTTTGCTTTTGACAATATGATACTAATATGGATCATTTTATCTGACCAGCGTTTGGTAGGTTTTTTTTTCTGACTTCATATTGTTCACAGGCTGCCAAAGTGAATGATACTGCCCCTGGGGGGCACTGAAATGGTGAGGGGGGCAGTCGTAGCCTTGGCTGCAGTTGGGGGGGTACTGAATAAAAATATGGGGGTGCTGGAAGCTGCAATGCCAATGTGATACGAGATATTTAAAGATTGAATCTCATAGTATAATAAGTACTCTATTGAGAACTAAGCCTTATTCAGGAAACTAAAGCATTTACAGTATATAACAACTTATTACCAAGGTGGCCACACACCCTTAAACAGAACATATCATTCAGTATATAACATAACACCCAGAATGTAACATGGCACACAGCATATATCATCACATTCAGTATACCTTATACAATGAGGGGATCCCAGGCCAGGGTCTTCCCTAGCATAACACATCCCCAAGGGTAGCAGAAAATATAACACACTCCACCCCTAGGTGACAATAGGTTACAATCTCTTCAACTGAAACAGAATGTCCAAATCCTAAAAGTCTTCTTGGGAGTGTGTCCTTTCCACGCTGCCACTGCAGGCTCCCACCTGGCACTCTCAGATAAACTAAAGAGTTCAAGTCCTAACACTGCTCCAGCCCCCAGTTTCTAAGTCCTGAAGGGAGGTGGATGACAAAGCCAACAGGATGGGTTCCTGGGGGGTTATGATACCTCCCCACTCCCACCATAGATACCTCTACCCCCTGGGTCCCAAACCATCTCTGGGGGTGTGGCAGGAAGGCACTCTTACTGCTCCTGCCTTGCTGCAAAGCCTCCATCTGAACTCCAGGCCAAGTCCTGGGGTTCCCCACTCTCTTGCAGGTCCATGGACTGATAGCTCCTGGTTCCTGCCTGGGTTCACAGGCAGGGAGCTCTCCCCTCCTGCTCCATGTCTCAGCTCATGGGGAAGGGACTGCTTCACTCCAAGCTCTCCTTGCTCCTGCCTGAGTCCAGGTATAGCAGGTCCAGGGGCTCCTGCCCCCAGCTTCTGTCTCTGGGAAAACAAAGCTTAACAGGGCAACAATAACATTTACACACATTACCAGCCCCGTCTCAATTCCCTTTCAAAGTGAATTGCTCCATGATAAATTCACTTTCACAACTGAGAGGCTCCTTCAGTGAGTCTCTGCTGCTGCTGCTGCTGTTGCTGTGGCCACCACTACTAGCCTTCTCAATGCTCCATGCTTAATGCTCATTTTCTTCTTTGTCTTCGTTTTCTCTCTTCACGTTCCTTTTCCTTCTTCTCTTTTTCTTCTTCACACTCACCCTTTCAATGCTCTCTATGTATGCAGTTTTTCTTGGCACCTGATTGGCTCAGTGCCTAAAGGCACAAAAGCTCTGGTGCCTCACCACCTAATTACAGCTGTGGATTGCCAGGGTTCAAAGGAGATTAATCCTTCAGATGTTTGCAATTTAGCACAAGCCTGGGAAACTGAACTCCAAAGAAAAGCAACAAAAATCCCACCTTGCTTGCCCTCACAGAAGCATAAGGAAAGAAGAGAAGAAAATTTTGAAAAACCATTTGTACATGCTTTATCTGTTGTGTAACAGTTAAAGTTGTACTGATTACATTATTTTCCAAATAAATATACAAAATGCAAGTTATAACCCATCAGTGGTCAAGTCCGCTGACAGGTCTTAACAAGCAAGTGTTGGCAGGTGAACTTGTTGCACATTGTCAGGAAGCCCAGCATGCATCAGCAGGAATATGTTTGTATAATGATTTGTTTACAATATGATGCTATACATTTACATGATACAATATTGTATCATCAAAATTTCCATTCAGGAAAACCCCCATAAATTTACAATAAATTATTCAATTTAAGGTGCATTTAAAAAAAACTATATATTTTTTTGAAATGACGCAAATTTCAAACAGACTTTGACAGGGTTAAAGAAAGTAGATTTCCTGGGGGATGCTGATGTTTTTTTTAAAGGGGGTGGTAGGCCAAATAAGTTTGGGAACCTCTGGTTTGCATTATCTTTTTGTTCTGTTATCTCTATTTTGTATTGTTGATCATTCTTTATGTCCTCTAAGGTTCCTTTCTGCTTTAATGATCCTATGAACTTTATATAAGTAAAAAAAGAGAAGGAAAAATAGTCTAGCAGCCCTTGGACTGAGGCCAGCTGCCAAGCACAGCTCTTTAGCTATTTTCACCCCCTGGGGGCTTTTTTTCCTCTTTCTGTTTTGTAGCCAATCTTGCCACGTAGCATAAAGCTTATCCTTTCTACTACCAACACCCAAAAAAGGGTGTGAAAATGTGTGTATGGGTGAGGGTGGAGGTGCTCCCATGAGTCAGTTCATCAAGTTTGCTCTTAGATTCTCCTGTAGGAATTTGTAGAACTGGAGTTCCCAATGATGGTGGCCAGCACTCTGCTCCCTTGACCAGGGGATGCCCTTGTGAATTTTGAAAGGGTAGATTTGAGGACTTTACAAGGGTGTCTATGGAACAGCAATGTTTCCATTGGGAACAGAAGACATACTACTAGACCTACTGAGGAAGGGCAGCTTCAGGACTCTACTGGCAGTCCAGGACAAAGCCACACCGTGTGGATGGGAAACTTTATAAGTGCGCCATGAAGGGAAGAAAAGGACTTTCAGGAGCTGTGAGTGACCCCTGCTCCGAGTTTGAGCCCACTCTCCCCAGGACTCCTTTGTGGGAGAGTGTGTTCCCAGCTTGAGTGCAATGTTCCACAATGGCTGCAGTTCTTAGTATGCTCCCTTAGTCAACACCTAATTGACATCAACTGATAGTCATTGTTGGGCAGCAAGCATTGATTAAGCACCTGCTGTGTACCTGGCACTGTGCTGAGCACTGCATCTGCTGCCCTGGGGTAGCTCACAGTCTAGTGGGGGAGAAGGTAATCCTGGAGGGTAGGCACTAGTGGCTGAGCATGGGTGGAGAGGAGAGACTGGTAAAAGGACCCTGCACAAAGAGGGATTTGAGTTTCATCTTGAAGGGGGTAGGGCATGCAGAGGGCAGTCAGGGCAGAGGTGCTGATGGAACACCAGCAGAATGTGGGCCAGTGTCACTGGATCACTGAGTTTGTGGAGGGATGTAAAGGAGAAGAAAGGAAACTTAGGAAGGGTCCAAGTGGAGAAGTGTTTTGTATGTCACCAGGAAGACTTTATATTTGAGAGATCTGGGGGCTAAAGGGTTTGGGGGCTCTGAGGGGAGGGGTTTGAGGGCTAAAGGGCTTGAGGGTTCTGAGGGAGATATCTGGGGGCTCTGACGAAGGGGTGTGGGGGCTATAGCGGTAGGGATTGGGGGCTCTGAGAGAAGGGGTCTAGGGACCATGAAGGGGAGGGATCTGGGGGCGATGGGGGAGGGGTCTCAGATCACAATTGTCTGCCTGTCTGTCCTTCAGGCCCAAATCCACCCTTCCTCCGCCGGGACCCCGGGGCCTCCCTCACATAGCCGTTACCGTGCCGCATCATCCTCCGCAACGAGCCCTGGTAAGGCGAGCGAGAACCTTCAGGCACTTTGCCGGCTGAGTCCATCTTGCCCGCCACAGTTTGCCTTAACAACCAAAACCCTTCTCCTATTGGGCGCTTGGTTGCTGGGGGCGTGGCTTACGCCTCCACCTCGGGCGATGACCTAGAAGAGGAGACGGAGGGGAGGGGTCGGAAGAGAGAAGGAAAAAAAAAAAAAATCTCTCAGCTAGCGTAGTGCGCCTGTGCGGCCCGCCTCTGGCTCCCTCTTGCTCTTCCCCCCATATCGGTCGGCCGTGGCAGGTCCTGCAGGGCCCAACGGCTCGGCCGCCGGCGCCGGAAGCGGAACTCTCTGGCGCCCGGCAGCCCCGCCTCCTGTGGGGCGCCATCTTGGATGCCCGGGAGGAGCGGCTGGGGGGCGGAAGTGCCGGGCGGCAGCCTCCCGAAGCCAGTGAACCGGCGGCGGCAGGGCCGCTCCTCCTCCTCCTCCTTCCCGTGGCCCTGAGGGGAACCGTGGCCCGGCCGCAGCGGCGCAGCGAGGTGCGGGGCCGGGGGAGGCGGGGCCTGGCGCTGGGCCGGAACAGTGGCCCGGGGCCTGGCTGGGGCTGGGCGTCTGCGTGGCGGCGGGGCCGGGCTCGGGCCGAGACCGGGGCCTGGTGCGGCAGCCCCTTTTCCTACTCCCCCCCCTCCCCGAGAGGTGACAGCCCGCCCAGGGCAGAGCCGGAGGCCGCGGCGGGGCCTGCACTCCGGGGGGTGGGGGTGACGACCGCGCCCCTCCGGGCCCGAGGAGGATGCCGGGGGTCGGGCTGGGGGCGCGGCGAGCCGGTGACCCGGGGCCCCGAAGGGCGGTGGGCCCCGGCGGGAGACATCAAGTCTTCTCCATCTTTTCCAGATCCGCTGTGAGCCTCGAACCCCGGGGCCTCGGAGACCGTAGCCCTGGTTGGCAGCCGCCGCTCTCCCCGGCCCTGGGAGACATTCCGGCGCCCGGCCTGCGGCCGCGTCCGTGGATGCCCCGCGGTGCAAGTACTGTGGGTGTGCACACGTGCACGCCGCTGTGCGGCCCGTGGCGTGTGTGCCTTGCCGAGGCCCCGGGGCTGGCGCACCTGTGCACCCGCAGATAGCTGTGGGGGTCTGTGTGCACGCACCGCACGGGATGCCCCAGCAGAGCAGCCCTTGGCGCAGAGCCGCGCGCGCAGTCCGTGCCCCGTGTGGTGTGCACGTGTGTGTGTCATGTCATATGTGACGTGCGGTGTAGACACGCTCGTCTGTGTGTATGCACATATACACCCAATGCTGAGACAATAATTAGGTCAATTTGAGCCCAGTATCTCCCATGAGCATCTGTGGATTGTGGTTACTAGAAACGATCGGGAGCTTCACGTCTGGAGAACTTAATTGTCTTAATGGGCTGTGTGAATTGTTGAGTTGCTTTTAAAAAAAGGGAAAATAATGTCATAGATGTGTGGGCACCTTACTCAATTACAGTAGCCAAGGCTGCAAAACCTAAGGTAGTGGACTTCGGTTTCTAGCTGTGTTGCTTATAGCTGGAGCCTAATAATGTTTGGATTTAATTTAATTTCTTCTAATAACTTAGATTTTTGGTTTGGAGTAATATAATTATCAGTATTGCTGTTAACATAGCCTGCTTCCTCAAATTTTGTCAAGCCTTTATTGGCTTTATTTCTGTTAATTTCAAAATAGAATAGACTTTTAGTTAGTATTGCATGTAAAACTGCTTGGTATGTAAAGTTATGATCCAGTTGCTTAAAGCTATTGCCCAAGAAATGAAGACATCAGCTTAGGTCTTTGCATTTCAAGGTTTAAGTCCTCTAGTTAACCACTTGTTTTTTGTTTGCTTTTGAAGGACTATTATAACCTGTGTCAGACTAGAAAATTGTCAGGATCACTTTTATTTCTAGCGAATATCCAAAGTCCTCGATTATAACTTCCAGCCTGAGGCCCTTAGTTGTAAAACAAATAACTCAATTGATTTGTTCACTTTGGGAGCTCAAACTGATTGAAACAAGTGCTTTTAGTAAGATTCTTTCCCCAAACTGGTTAAGTATCCTTGAAGTTGGAGATTGCTGAAATTTTCCAGTTTAGTATGGGATGTTAACTGATTGGAAACATTTGTTGTTGATATTTTGAAACTAGCCTTTTCTTTAGGTAGAAAAACTCTAAAACCATTGCACCTAAATTAATTTTTAAAATGATGTTGAAGTATTTGTCTTATGTGTTAATGTTGTGAAATCCTCTTTGGAATGCAGTTTAATGCTTTATCTCCCCTTTTCCCAAATAGTATTGTTATTGTATGTCTTTGTAAAACTAAGGAAAACTGTGGAGACAATGACCAAGAATGCTTAACCTTATAAGATTTCTGTGTTGTATATAAAACAGGTCAGTGGCTAATGATTCTTTGTCATCTTTCACGAACACAGTGAAAAGATGAGGTAGTACCTTAGTTATAGAGATTTCGAGGCATTTTTATCAAATATATCGCTTGGGAAGTATATTTTTTAAACTGTGATAGTTGCCTAACTATAAAGGTTTTTTTTTTTTGCAATTTGGAGAGTGCTAACAATTTGTACTATTCATATTTGTAAAGAAAGTCATTTTTAAAGGGCTACAAAAATTATTAGAACACAACTCAATAGGCTGTGAAGCCATCACTAAAGGAACTGAGTTCTACTCAGGCATTCCTGGTAGGAAAGCTATTCCTAGATAACCTATTTATCTCTCTTTAGAACAGCTTTTTTTTTTTTACCTCTTCACAAATGTTAGTGAAATTAAAATCTCTTCCTAAAATTTCATATGCAACCATAATTTAACACTTTTGCTTATTAGCTTCATTTTACCTAAAACTGATGTAGCTTTTATCATTATTGTGCCAGATTACTTTGTTCCACCATTGGTGATAGATCCAGGAAGTAATGGTATAGAGTCGCAGAACTTTTTTAACCGTGTGAATTTGATGATGTGGCACAGTTTCACTGCTCAGAGTCCATTCTGACCTGTTATAAAGATCTAAATCTGTACCCTGGAGCCAGCAGATTTACATGTCAAAAAATGACTGTTTAAGGAAATGTGTCCTGCACGGGGTATTTCCCTGGGTTTACGTTTGGTTGAGGTCTAGGAGATAAAGGGCGGGGCCAGGGCTTTAGTTGTTTTTTTTTCCCCTGACATTTCCATTCAGGATAATGTTGACTTTAGGTTTCTTTTATATTAAAGTTGTTACTTAGCACCTTGCATCTGAATAGCTTTCACTTATGTTATTTCTCATGGTTTCACAGTCACCTCATGAAGTTAATAAGAACAGATTGTTGCCCTTGTTTTATCAAGTCAAAACCCAAGACACCTCCCAGGAAGTACACATGATATATTTTCTTTAAGTACTAAGAATAAAACTGATTTATAGAACTGAGAGCCCTGGTATTTCCCGTAGAGGAAATTGTTTTTAAATGCTGCTCTTTAGAGGGGGAACATGTTTTTACTTAGAAATTTTTATTTCCATTTTAGCATCTTTATTGTTTTCTTCTATTTTTAACATCTTCCCTTCCAAGTAGCTCTTTCCCACTCCCCTGTTTGGTGGGCCATCCCTTTTTACAACAAATTTTTTAAAAAGAGGAAAGAAGCAGCAATCCAACAAAAGTAACCAGTGCATCAGCTGAGTCTCATTTATTTTAAATTAAGTCTGCATAGAGATCATATTTTTGGAAGCAGTCGAGTTACAAATCCTAACTGTAAGATTGGGTGCCAAATACGTTGTGTATTTATTTCCGGAGATTGAGTGGACAGTTGGATTGTTTCTTTATTTTAGAGAGCCAAGAATCTGTGATACCTTGTGCATCAAGATAACAACGTTAATCAAAATTGCTGGCTACCGGGCCATTTATTTTCCTAGCCCATGAGTCTTTTTCTATACCAACATGGAAAAGGAATGTCTGCTCTTGGTATTTTACCCTAGAAATAGTATAGCAAGTTTACTTTTATGCAGCTACCAGGCAGTTTTTATTGACCTACCAATACTGTTCAAACATCCTGGGTTCCTTTAACTTACCAGTACTTTGTGCTTGCAGCAACAGAATGTCCGAAGGAGACAGCGTTGGAGATTCTGTTCATGGGAAGCCTTCTGTGGTGTTTAGATTTTTCACAAGACTTGGACAGGTTTGTTTTATGTGGGTAATTGAAAGAGCAAATAATTGACTAATTATTTTGAACAGTTATTTGTAATTGCATTCCATATAGACATAAGGCATCTCTGAATAGCACTGCCATCATGGACAATGATAAGGAGTTCTTGAATTATTCTTTTTGTTTACATTTCATTTTCCAAAATGATCTAATTGCTGTGAACAAAGCAGTTTGGCCTCTGCACTTTTATCCTTACTGATTCTTCCTGTAGGGCCAAGTCCTGCTCATTCTTTGAGATGTGGTATCAATCTCTTCTCCAGGAAGCCTTCCCTTACCACTCCGTCTGCAGGAGTCTATTCTTCTTTGAATCCCTAAATATGTTGCATTTATTTAGCAGTTAATTGCCTCTTGACAGGGGGTCTCGTTAAATCTTCATTTAAGCCTTGTGTTATTGAATATTTCAAGGGTTTGTGTTCTCTAACAAGGTTGTAAGTCCCACGATGACCAGGATAGTGTGTTTGTGTCCTTTACCACTGCCACGGCCAACAGGCGTTTGGTATACATTGGTTGGTAGTTGTTTGGCCAGATGGTTTATTTATTTAACAAACGTTAAATGCTGGGGAATAATTGTTATAAGATATAGTGAGCTAAATGCAATATAGAGGCATATATTTTAAGATGTTTGAGGAGGGAGCACCCTTTGAGGAAAGGTTTTATGCAGAGGTGGGTGAGTGGTGCCTTGGGCTCCTTCTTGGGGCCTTGAAGCAAAGGAAGATCTTTGTTCAGTAGAGATAGGGAAAGGAGGAATTGCATTCTAGTTCTTTACATAAGAGAAAGGGATGACCAAAGACATGAAAATGATGGGAGTGTAAGGTGAGGGGGATGGAAAGTAGTCCTGTTTACCTGTATAACATAGAAAACATGAAGGGGAAAGTACAAATCCAGAAAGCAGTATTGAAGTCAGATTGTAAAGGACCTTGGAATGCTGGAATTAGAGAGTTCTACTGTGGTAAGAAGTCAGGAGGCATTGATGGTTCTCTTCCCCCCAATAATTTAGGCCCTCAGTACCACCAGTCTGTGCTACAATAACCCAACTGGTTTTCTCACCTACATGTTCTCCTTAACTCCCCTATCTTTCAGACTGTTGTCAGAGTGCTTTCATGCAGAGAGCTGGTCATACATAGCCTCAGTCTCTTCACAGATCATCCAGACTCCCTTGCCTGACCTCCAAGGGCCATTCTAACCACACCTGTTGCCTCAGATGTGTATATAAACACTGTGCATTTGGGGGTATAAGGAAAAGGCCATGTGATTTGTGATGAGAAAAGATGTTATGGAAGAGATGGTGTTTGTGTTGGGCCCGAAAGGATGGAGAGGAATTGAGTAAGGATGGGGAAGGATACTACTACTGTCTTAGGACGATGGCATAGAGGTGGATGGTAGTGTTAAATGTTCACACTGGAGTTCTCTCTGCCTCCAGATAGGTGTTTGAGAGTTATCTACTTAGAGAAGATTGATGAAGCCCTGCGAGGGGATATCACCAAAGAAAGAAGAGGGAGAGAAAAAAGGCCATGAGGGCTTTGGAGGAAGAGGCGAGACACAGGAGGGGTGGTCGGAGAAAGAAGGAAAACCAGAAGTGTTCATTATAGAAGCCAAGGAAGGAGCTGTGGCATCTAGAAGGATGGGGTGGTCTACCCTATCAGATACTAAAGAGACAGGCTAGGAAGGGACAGAAAAGAGGCCATGGCATTTGGCAGTAAGGTATCGTTGGTGACCTTGTAGAACTTTCTTCAGAAACCAGCCTAATGTGAAGGGATGAAAGAGTCTACATGGAAATTTAGGAGTGGAGAGGAGGGGAGAGAGGACAATAGCTTGAGAGGTGTTGGTAAAGGAAGGAAGGCTTTGTGTTTAATATTGGGACACCTGTGCATGTTAATATTTAGGCTTTTTGGACAGTCAAAATGAAACCACATTTCAAAGTACATTTGAATTTCATAAGTTCAGCCAACAATTTCATATATGCCATGCAGATTTATTTTAAAAACTTAGCTTTCAGGATTGAATTAATCTATGAATTTGCTGCTACTGTGATAGTGTTAATGAATATTAACATATTTCTAATTATAATGTATAATTATGTTTAGTGACATTTTAAATCAAGATCATTACTCCTTAGGATGTATATGTGTGTGTGTGTATGTATAGATATATGTGTATGTGTGTGTATATATACATACATACACACGTGTACATAATGATATGTAATTGATTTTCAAATTGTTCTTTTTTTTGTACGTTGAATAAAAGTGGGTCAAAGTGTCTATTTTCCATTTTGAAATATGCTAGGACCTAGTTATGAAATTCAGGGATTATATGAAAAAAAAATTACCTCATATGTTGAATTGCTTCATTACAGATTTCTTTTGGTATTTCATTAACTAGTAGAAGTTCAAGATGAACTCTGCTGCAGTTTTTATAGCAAAGTCCTTATGTTTCTATTTTTTGTTGATTCATTTGCGATCTAATTGTTGCATTCCTGTGTGTGTGTATGTGTGTATGTATGTATGTATGTGTGTGTGTGTGTGAGAGAGAGAGAGAGAGAAAGAGAGAGAGACAGAGGGTGAGAGACAGAGGGTGAGAGAGTGTATCTGTGTTTAAAGATGAATGAAGCATGTTTCCGGAGCTTTGTGTTATATGTAGAGAAAATAAAGGAAAACCATAACAGGAGTTACATGTCTTTATATATACATTTTAACCATTTTTGTCTTTTTAGATTTACCAGTCCTGGTTAGACAAATCTACTCCGTATACAGCTGTGCGATGGGTTGTGACTTTGGGCCTAAGTTTCATCTACATGATTAGAGTTTATCTATTACAGGTAGGTAAGAACTGAAATAATAATGGCAAGTCCACTTACGTCTTATTTAAAACAATATTAGTTGGGGTAGTGTTGAGTATATCATTGAATTGTGTATTTATTAGGATACTAGGTGCTTAATAAATGGTTGTTGATTTATTTGTAATGGGATATGCAATTCAGTTACCAACTTTCAGTAAACAGTAAATTTCAGTGATTATCTTTTAAAAGTCTGCCTCATTCACTTTTTTCACTGTGTTAGCATAGCTTATTATTGCTTGGTTATTTAAGCATATAATACCTTTATTTTACTTTAGTATTTTAGGCCAGAGATGGCATTAAAGAGAGTCTGTTCCTGGATTCAGGTAAAATTATGACCTCATAAGCCAGTAACTCTTGTGAAGTAAGTCATAGTCTTTTTTTTTTAACTACATTTCCTGAATATAGCATCTTCACATTCTTTTAATATTATACAAGAATTAAACTGCCTCACAATAAATCTTTGAAAAGGCAGAAAATTAAATTAAAGAAGAGCAGTGTGTTAAGAAATTGAATTGAGTATTTTAGGAAAATTCTAGTGTGTGTGTATTTTAATGAAAAGTTAGTGAAGACCATTTAACTAGATAAAATCAGAATTTCAGAATGGGTAGAGAAATCCCTGGCCATCTAATCTGACCCATGTCAGAAGGAACCCCTCTCCATCCCATCCAGTAGGTTGGTTGTCCAGCCTTCATCTGAAGGCGGCCTCTGGGAGTGGAAACCTACCTCTTCAAGGTAGCAGCCTATTCAACTGTAGCTCTTATTCCCCCTCTGAAGTCTTCCCATCTACTAAGTGAATATTTCTCAGTCCTTTGAGCCGATCTTTACTCAGTGTCTCCCTCAAGCCCCTCACCATGCTGCTTGTCCTCTTCTGGATTGTCTGGAGACTGAGCGGTTATGTTCTTAAAATGTGGTTTGCAGAGTCACACACAGACAGTTACCTGGGCCAGCTGTGCAGGGCTGTTCTGCTTCTCTGTCTTGGCTGCACCCCTTGGGGTGGTCCAGGCTTTCTTGGCAGCTCCCTTTACACCTTTGGCCCACCTTGTCCACCAAGACACCAGGTCTTTTTCATAAAAATGCTCCCTAGCCGTGCCCTCACCGTTTTGTTCTGCTGCAGTGGACTTTTTGAACCCAAGCGTAAGACTTCACACTTATCCGTAATGAATTTCATGCTATTAAATTAAGCCTGGGAATTTAGTCAGTTGATATTTGGAATCCTGATGATCATTCAGCATGTCAGAGCCATCATTGGCACATCGGATGGGCTTGCTTTCCTAGTCAATATACTGAAGTTGTCGATGACGTGAAATGGCCCAGGACTTGGCCCTGATCCCTGGGACACTGTACCAAGTCATGAGGCTACTCTCTGGTTGCAACTGTTCAGGCACACACTGCCGGTTTGTCCTTGGTTTGCCTCGCCTTGCACGTTGCTCTTCAAGGCCTGACTTGGATGGTCATGTCTCTTAATAATAGTAGTGTTAGTGATAGTAGTAACAATGGAATAGTGTTTATAGTGCCCTTACTGCCTGTCAGACACTGTGCGAAGCACTTGAGAATTTTAGTACTTCATTTGACCCAGAGAAGAAGGGGCCATTATCCCCATTTTATAGTTGAGAAAATGGATGCAAACAGGTGAAGTGACTTGTCCAAGGTCCTACAGTTAGCACGTGTCTGAGGTCAGATTTGAACTCTGGTCTTACACAAGCAAAGTGCTGATACACTGTGGCGCACCATCCTCCTCCTCTGTGAAAGTGTTCTCTTCTCAGTATTTCATTGCCCTTTCCCTTGCCTCTCTTCTGTGTCTACCACGTACACCTCACACACTTGTTTGGGTCATCCTCCCCCCTGTACACACACGCACACGCGCTCTCTCACATGCCCTCCTTCAGGGTGAGGCTTGCCAGTTTTCACCTTTGTGCCCCTAGTACACGTACCTGGCACATGGTCCACACTTACTATATTCTTGTTGAATTTAATTTTAATTTTCAAACACTTTGTTCCGGTTAGGACATTAAGCAAAAATGGATTGTTTTTCTCTTGTCAGTTCCAAACTTGTAGAATGCCGTAACACTTTAATTGAATGAGCCATGAAGTCTGCAACGTTTCACTTGAAAGAGATAAGCGCAGGGGCCCGGGAAACGTTTGTCATGTCTTTAGAAGATGCCAAAGGGGGTCATGAAGAGTAGGAAGCAGGTGCACAGCGTTTGTGGCTGAGCACTCCTGACGGGGTCACACTGCTTCTGAGTAAAGAGACGCACCCGGGGTTGGTGTCGGCCTCCAGGCCCGTAGCGGCGGTCAGGCAGCGGCGTGTTCTCCTGGCCTTGCTTTCATGCGGCGCCTGGAGAGAGGAACCTTTCAGAGGCAGCCGCAGGCCCAGCTCTTCTCACGCTCAGTTGTAACTTCTGACTCCCAGCTTGGGAGTAAACTCGGCGTGGCTGTTGGATGGGAGCTTTGGGTGATGTTTTTGATTTTTCTTCAGCTTTTGTCGAGGGGAAAAAATGCGATCTGGATTTCAGTAATCTGGTTTATCTGAAATCCATTTAAGCAAGCACTAAAATAAATGCTTTTTCCGTATGTTTAAGGCACTGGGGAAACAGACAACAGAACCGCAGGAGACTCTGGCCCTAAGAAGTGCTCCTTGTGCTCTGAGTTGCCCTTCCGCGCACCGTAACTTAAGCCTCGGGTCACAAGTGTGCTGGGGCGGTAGCTGAAGTGAGCAGAGTTTGGGTTTCTGTAACAGTTTTATGTTTGTGGTTAATTTGTTGCTTTACTGAGTGATTACAGATTCTTTGTTGGTATCGCTGTTCCCAATTATAGAAAAAGTAAAAAAACAGGCCTGGGGCAAGCTATAGCTTATGAGTTTGACAGAAATCAGATTGGATCTTGTAACCCATAATTCACTATTAGATGGTCAGATTTAGAACCTAATGTAAGAAGCAAATGTGTTTATTTTCTTTTTTGAGGGGAAAAGGCAAGGTAATTGGGGTTAAGTGACTTGCCTAAGATCACACAGCTAGTTAAGTGTCAAGTGTCTGAGGCCAGATTTGAACTCAGGTTTTCCTGACTTCAGGGCTGGTGCTCTATTCACTGCACCACCTAGCTGCCTCTCACTTTCTCATTTATCTGCTGGTCATTTTAATTTAAACAGCACACATACATTGAGATGTTAAAAAGCGAAAAATCAGATCAAATGGAAATGTATGTTTCAGATTCTTTAAAGTTACTTGTTTTGGGTTTGTTAGGAAACACGTTTGAGATCCAAGGATTCAGAGCAGGGAGGTTTCTGTCTTAGAGATCTAGTGCAGCCCTTCATGTTAGGGGAGGAAGGAAGAGTTAGGGGAGCTGTGGTCTGAACCTAGGTCCTTTGACTTCTGCCATGCAGAATTTGATATAGCTGAAAAATGTTGACTTGATTCATTGGCAAATAAACTGCTTAGCGCAATCATTTATCTTTCCTGCTTCTCACCCCTCCAGTACACAAAGAGACTTCTTAGGCAGTGCATCCAGCATTATGACTAAAGGAAAGTAGCATTGGAAGGGCCCACTTTGTCCACACAATGTTCTGTTGTCTAATGAAAGCAGTTCCAAGTAATAGCTCAAGACTTGCTCAAATCAATAGACCTTTATGAAGCCCTTGCCATGTTCCAGGCACTGCGCTGAGCCCAGAGGATACGGAGAAAGGCAGCGCGAGCACATATACACACACTCCTTGCTCTCAAGCAGTCACAGTCCGATGGGGGGTGGCAGGTGGCAGCATGCAGACAACTTTATACAAATAAGACCAGGACAGGGTAAATTGGCAGTCATCGCCAAAGGAAAGCATCATTAGACTTAAGTACCACAGCAAGAACGGAAGGAGACTGGCCATGTAACAGAAATATGTCTACCCCACCAGCCTACTGATTTCTAGGAGTACTCTCTATATTCAGTATACTTTGTATATATATTCCAGTATAGACGTTGCGCATGTTATCAGGAGGTAAAGCTGAAGAAGTTACAATCGGTGTTTTCTTTTTTAATCCTGCAGTAACCTGGGGTAGCAGTTTTGAGTCTGACCCTGGTTTGAATAGTCTGCCACTGGGATGAGCAAATTGTTTCACTTCATGGGACCTGCATGTTCATCTCCAAATGAGAGGATTAAAGTGGAACTTTAGAGTCCCCTTGCTTCTCCAAGATCGTTCATCCTTATTAAAAGCTTGAATCTAACAGGGAATAGCTAATAATAAGGAAAGGAATTCTTCGAATATTTTATTTACTTGTCTTTTGCTAGAATGACACTATGAATGTGCTTTTCTTCCCCAGTTTTCCCACAGATCTTCAGAGAGGCCTTTTATAAGAGCAAGATAAATTTTGTATTGTTAGTAAGAAAGAAATTGGAGACTGATAGTAGTGGAAATCCTTACCGTAATTCGCCCTTCTGGCTTCAGTAGCATTTAGCTGTCATAACTGAGTCTGAAATACTACACTCAGCTTTCTGCACAGCTGATATGGATGCAAGTTTTTTAGTTAATACCCTAAGATAAAACCATACCATTTTCTCCTTGGATGAACTTGACATTATTAAAATGGGTTTGTTTAAAAGCAAACCTGTGGCAGACAGTTATTGTCTAAGTTCTTGCTTCTCTCCTGTACCTTGCTGTGATTCAAGATTTTTTTTAAAAGTCATTCTGATCTCCTGGTTCTAGTTTTCCCTCTGAGGAAAGATGGATCCGTTTTATAGTGTGTCTAATAACATGAATTTGAGACTGTATTATTAACTGCCAAGCATAACGCACGTACTAATCACCATTTATCTAGCAGCTGCTATGTGCCCATGACTGTGTTAAGTGCTTTATAAATATTCTGTCATTTGACCCCCACAACAACCCTAGGAGGGAGGTGCTATTATTATCTCCATTTTACAGATGAGAAAACTGAGGCAAACAAGCTTAGCCAGGGTGACAGAGCTAATAAATGTCTGAAGTCAAATTTGAACACAAGCCTTCCTGACTCCAGGCCCAGAGCTGTATCCCTTGAGCCACCTAACTGCCATCCTTTACCGATATTTCTGCTTCTTAATGCTAGTCTTAGTTTGCTTTTCAAAATTCTAATTTTGATTGAGAGGGTATAGATTTAGACATCCTTGAAATATGATATCTGTGAAAAATTTTGCAATTTGGGTTCTAGGTTGTCCACCTCAGCAAAATAGTGAGGTCTATAAATTAACCTGAAATCAATGTTGTTTGTCTTCCCCCCACATATGATCTAACTTTTTATTATAAGTCTTTATGAGCAATTAGTTTATGATTTAGACAAAGGAAAGATTCCCAAGGCTTCAACAATAAAATCCTTAGAAAAGAACAACCCCCTTTAGGTCCTCTCACTGTTGAATAGGGCAGATGTGTCTGTAACCTTTGGTTTTGTTCTCTCAGGGTTGGTACATCGTGACATACGCCTTGGGAATCTACCATCTCAATCTTTTCATAGCTTTCCTTTCGCCAAAGGTAGATCCCTCCTTAATGGAAGATTCAGGTATGCTGGGCTCAGTCCATTGTCTGGGAGTGTTTGGTGATAGGGCAACTGGTGAGATCCCTCATTCCTGGACACTCAAATGTCAGGTTTTTTTCTTGGCAGTTAAAGCCCTTAGCTGAAGGTTTGGTTGCTAGAAATTGGTAGTTGACAGTATCTACCCTCCCTTCCAGCTCATCACCCTCCTGGTTCTTGGCATCACTTTCATTGTTGCTTTTTTTTTCCCAGTTGGTGAAGTAGATCTTTCAGACAGCTCCTCTAACCTGTAAGCCACTTTTCTCTGGGTCCATAATCCAGAAACAAGTTAGGCTTTCGTGCTTTCAGGTTTCCAAATTATTTATTTGTATTGTACTGGCTGGCTCTTTAGGAGTCCCATTCACATGACTCGGTTTGATCTCTACATAAAGCAGCTGCTGGGGTCACTCACTGTTCCATGACTACCCTCTGTCTCCCTGCCTCACTCTGACTGGCTGCCCAGCAGATGCAGGTTGTTGATCTGGAAGGGGGCCTTTACCAGAGAGCGGGGGGGACTCCTTCCTGAAGGGTGAATCCCAGCGCCATGGCTGGAAGATCACTTCTGAAGAGAAAGCCCCCTTTTTGTGTGGAAAGAACAGCAGTCTTGGGAAGACACTTTAATCTGAGCTTTTCGTTTCATAGAGAGGCTTGCTTACCTTCACATTATGTTCTTCTATCAGAAAGGGTGATTGGTTTTTTTCCTTGTTAGAACATTGATTATAGGATAAGCCTATACTCTTTTTTTTGAATGATGACATTTGAAAGATACTAGGAAAGGAATGAGTGACCTTGCGAGATTAGTTCTTATGAATAAAATGTACTGATTTGTATTTGTTACCTGTTTTGAGTCTTAGAATGCATTGAATAGGATCAGTATTTTGTTTCATGTGGTCCTTACAACTCTGTCTCTAACTGCTGGTGTGTCATTAAATATTTTGTAAATTGAATACATATAAAATGCACTAGGAGAGCTGATTATAAAATGAGTGTCCTCCCATGACTAAATAATTGGTTTTTTGTTTTTGCTTTTTGGAGGGCAGTTGGGGTTAAGTGACTTGTCCAAAGTCACATGGCTAGTAAGTGGGTCAGGTGTTTGAGGCCGGATTTGAACTCAGGTCCTCCTGACTCCAGGGCCGGTGCTCTACTCACTGCGCCCCCTAGCTGCCCCATGACTAAATATTGTTAATGTTTTTATAAAACAAAAGAATAAGTTTTTAAAGTGAATAACCATTTCTTGGACTTGGCTGTATGGAGTTTGTAATGACTAATTTTAGTGATAGTCTTGATTTTAGGATTATAAGACACGTGATAATTGTTGTAATAGCAATCTGAATGTTGCTTCTTTGAAAGGAGGCTAGATCTAACCTTAAATTTGCATGTCACTTTGTAGATGAAGGGCCTTCCTTACCCACAAAACAAAATGAGGAATTTCGTCCTTTCATTCGAAGGCTTCCAGAATTTAAATTTTGGTAAGTGAATTCTCAGTGTTTAATTTTGAGCCAGGCACGTTGAAATGTAAATGTAAAGTCTAGAGTCATAATTTTGGTTCCATGTATTTCCAGACTTTAGCGTTGTCTTGACCAATTAAGTCTTTCATTTATGGTTTACCTTTAAGGGACAATTAATCCCACTTATCCCAGGATGGGAAAACAAACAAAAAACTGCTTGAATCGTCTTTAAGGGGACTATCATCAATAGAAAGATTTCTTTTATGTAACCAGTGATGTCACTGTACTGAATATGAGACACGGGCAGTATTTCTTGATCTAACTGTCATATCTATGTCAGCGAATGTGGTAATGTGTTATCTAGTCTCAATTCAAAGGACTGCCAGAAACCCCCTGATTTTGGTGAAGTTGGGCTTTGAGTAACTAACATAGTGCCGTTTTTGTCGTTCTGCTTAAGTATAAATGGGGGGGGGGGACAAAAAACATTTGAGGTGTTAGGGAGTGAGTTTGCTGTGATATAATGGTGATAGGGTGATGGCCAGATAGACAGTACTTTACGCTGTTAGAGATGAATGACAGCATTGTGAGAAGTACTGACATTCATTTCTCTCAAGCTGTGGGATCATCATAGAGCTACCAGTGGCCAGCCCTGTGACCAGGCCCTGGCTGGCATGCCAACTGCTGCCTTCATCTTTTCTCTCTTGGCTTTTAGGCACTCTGCTACCAAGGGCATTCTTGTTGCTATGATCTGTACATTTTTTGATGCTTTCAACGTCCCAGTGTTCTGGCCAATCCTCGTGATGTACTTTGTCATGCTTTTCTGTATCACCATGAAGAGGCAAATAAAGGTAAGACTCGATGAGCAGAAGTTGGGCTGTGCCCTGAATTAGCGACTGGTCTCCTGGAGACCTTACAAGAGTGCCAGCATTATTCAGCTGCTGCAGTTTTCAAATGAGGGCAAAGGTTGCATTTTATGCACCTACTGTGTGTCAGACATTGTGGATAGAGAGACAGAAGTGAGAGTCCCTGTGCTCAAGGAATTTATAATTTAGCAAGTGGAAAACATGTACATGCACACACAATACAAGTTAGTTTGAGGTGGGGTCCCAGCAGTTAGGAAACCAGGAAATACTTCAAGTAGAGGGTGGTTGGTGGTTGAGCCGGATCCCTGAAGGAAGCTAGGAGTTCAGAGAGGCTGAGGTGAGGAGGGAGGTCACCTAATGGTGAGATAGGCATCAGTAATGGAAGTGATGCTGTGGTACTTTCTAGAGTGGTGTGGTAGCTATCCTTTACCTTTTGGTAAATTAGTTAGCATTTAACAGTAACTTGCTTGCAGCTTTTTATCTGGGCCCCACCTGTGTGAGTGTCTGACTTGCCCTGACCATATTACCAAATGTTAGAAACTCCTTTTAGGGCAAAGAATTTGCTACGTGGAAATGACACTTGTTGCTCTCATGTGCTTAGTGGTTCATCTTATACTGTGGCACCTTGTCTCAGACTGTGCTGGCCCACTTCTGCTTTTCTCCCAGCCTTGAGACAACTTCCTGGAGGACTTGGCTTTGGTTTCTCTGGGATGTTGTGCCTGCTCAGTCCAGAAAGGTGACCTTGTTACCGTAGTGACAGTTGGATCATAATTTCATAGATTACTTCTCCCTAAGATGCAGAGAGGACATTGAAAGTTTGGTCCCATGGATTATGAGGGGATGTGTGCTCTGTTGGGAACCTTTATGCCTGTAAGTAACTGAGTTATCTTTCTCTTGCAGCATATGATAAAATACAGGTATATACCGTTCACACATGGGAAGAGGAAATACAAAGGGAAGGAAGACATGGGCAAGACATTTGCTAGTTAGAATCGGAACTGACCCTGTTGCCCCATAATCCGAGAAGAACCGTTTTGAGCCATTGTAACAATGCCTTTTTTCTTCATATAAAGTAGTTGATTATGAGGGAGTCGAAATTTTCTTTGTAAAAAGGATCTTCAATTATTTGTAACTGAAATGTCAGAGAGGTACTTGAAGACGCTGGCATTTACACCAAATTGCATCGAGTTCATTTTTCGGTCATGTCACGTGTTTCACTCTGAAGGGATTCTGGTAGACTGCGACAGTGGGTGAACAGTCTTATGTTAAGGTGACGTTTCTCCGTCACCATCACAGTCCGATTGCGTGGCCCTCGAGTGTGAGTGAGGAAGGAGGGAGGGAAGCTTGCGGGGAGTGCTCTGTGCTTCCTGAGTGGTGGCATTCATGGGGATGTCTCTAAGGCTTCCCTCCAATTCAGTCGGCAACCGTCAGCTGTCTGGGCACATGCATGATGTTTGGGGGCCATAATCAAGTCATTGAATAGTAGATCTGATGATAAATTGAATGCTGCCTTTTTCCTAAAGAACTTCACATGTTAAAGGTGATTTTCACATAACTGTGTATGGGGATCTAATGCCGGTTTCCTAATTGCATCTTACTAGAGATGTTTAAAGTTTGGCTCTTTTCATAATGACTCAAAACTTTGTTCTTAATGACCATGATTTCTTTGGAGGGCCCTGAATTATAAATATATAAATATATATATTTTCATTGTTTGAAATTATTTTGACACATTTCTTTGATACTTAAAAGAAGTGGGTTGGGTTTTTTTTTGGTTTGGGGTTGGGTTTTTTGTTGTTGTTGTTTGTTTGTTTTGTTTTGGATTAACTTTTTTCCTTTATGCATCCCCATCAGAACTCAACACAACTGGCAGTAACAGACCAATTTTGTGGGTTTTAAACATAGCTTTTCATTTTCTATGGAAAAAAATCGAACTATGACCTGCATGTAAACTTTTTTGATGTGATAAAAACAACTCTAAAATTTTATTAAGTGACTTTTTAATTCCAGACTTTATTAAAGATAGTGTCCCCTTTCTTGTGTTAGTCTTTATATAAGAACACTACAATTCATCACATACCATAAGAAAACCCAGTTGGTAAAAATTTTTTTTCTGCAGCTGAATCATTTCAGCTGACAGCTACAGAAAATACAAAATCTCTAAATGAATTGCCATTATGGTCTTACATGGCATAGTGAAAATTAATGTATTTGCTCCCTGATCTTAAAGCAATGGGTAGAACATACACATATAAGGCTATTTTTTAATAGTATCCTTGAATAATAAATGCTGAGATTGGTGTGTTTATATGAATATGGTCACTGTTACCCAGATATTTATGCAGTGTTCAGTTAGGGGATTTCTAGAATTGAGGCTTTAAGAATTTTTTTGTTCAACAAAAGATACTATACAGTAAAAGTCCTCTTGAAAACTTTAGCCCTCTGTATGAGGTCCATATTTAAATGATTGTCAGAATTGAGACATTGTGCTTAAGGCAAGTTATCAAGTAAGTCATTCTCTGCCATCCATAAATGTTTCCTGAAGACATTCCAAGTATTATTAATTTGATAGTTAAATCACTGTCCTCTCTTGTAAATGGTTTTTAAAAAGCAGTGAGATGGGGCAGCACTGTATTGCACACTTGGTAAAAATGTGAATTCAAAGATTTTATAACTTTTAAAAATACACAGTATAAGCATGTTAACTTTTTTCAACATTTAACCTTAAAAACCTGCCCTTAGTTAAGTTTAATCTAGCAAAAACCAAAGACATTGGGTTTAGCTTTTCCACTTGACAAGTTTCTTTCATGGTAGGTGCTCCTTTTTCTGGGGGTGGTTACTTAGAAGCTAAGCTTGTGTTTTTTTCCTGCTCTGCTGGCAGGAGTCCTTCTGCTTGGCCGGTATTAATAACCTCCATCTGGTCTTGTAACCCATTATACTGGACTTCTGATGTAGATTCACTGGGTTCAGTGTGCTTGTAGTGAAATTTAACTTTTCTGTTATCCATTCTAAACTAAATGGCGATCACAGGCACCTTTTATGAGAAGTTAATTGGGAAATGGTGTTGGAAAGAAACAAATTACCCTTAGTTTTAAATGCCCCTTCTGCCTCTCTAAACTTCTACTATGCTGACTGAGGGGCTGCTTAGAATGTTTTTAAAGATGTAACAGGAGTAATCTTTCTGCTAGATGTAATGTTAAGACATTTTTCTGTTAAAATTATTCACTGACCAACAGCAATTATTATTGCTCTTGGTGGAATTGAAAAAATTTATTTTTCCACAGATTTGTGTGGATTGGTACAATTTGTGAATTCAGGAAGTAGAGAGAAGGGCCAAAAGAAGGGTTTATAGAGGGCATTCTTTATTTGGGTTGGGTTAAAATCAGAGTCACTTTGTGATACCTGACAGTGGGTGGTTCTGAATTGGTTAGCCTGGGCTTTTGTCAAGGTTCTTCCACCTCTCCAACACTGCATGATTGTTCAGTTTTATGGAAAAGACCGTGTGTGTAACTTACCAATGTCTTTATAAGTTGGCCTGACTTTGTTGGCAGGAAAAGCACCTGGAGATTTTGGAGAGGCAGAGAACCAAATCACCAGCCAGAGCATGCGTTTCTCTGGTAGCAGAGGAGATATATTAGGTCCAATGGACTGAAGGGTGGGTTTTGTTGTTTTGTTTTATGGGAAAATAACCAGACATTTTTCTCAAAAGCCATGTGCCAGATAGGAGCTTGGGTTAACACCCAAGCAAGCGCTAGTACATGAAGGGAACAGTTTGGGCCATTCATTACTTGGCAGCCAGCCACCGAATCCATACTGTCTGCACCTAGATGAAGTACCAAGTTTTCTAAATCATTCCCTCATGAATAAAGCTGATACTCAAATTATTATACCATAATATATACACAAACCTTTATTATTGACTGCTTAGAATGTAAATTCAGAAGAATCTGGTTTCAGCTGCATGTTAGTTGTGGGGTAAGGAAGAAAACCTAAAATGCTGTTTTTTGGTAAGCACATGAGCCCCTTTCTCAATAAGCAAAATGCCAACTTTTCAGAAACTTTTTAAGTAGCACAGAAATTGAGGGAAGGGAAGTTAGAGTGCTATTTGTCCAAAATAGTCAATTATCTCAGACTGATTAGAAAGGAAGATGGACGTGGATAGATTTGGCAACAATATCCAAGATCCAGGATCCTTGAACAGGCGAGACATTGTAAAGTTGGGCCGAGCTTCCCACCACACTTCTCCCTAGTAGCTGAGCAGTGGACAAAGTACCTGATGCAGTGATTTCAAAAACAACCTTGATAATTTCAGTGCAAATCAAGTCACCATCATGATTCTGGATAAATTCAAATGAACTCTGCTTTTGGTCCATTAATAAAGACATGATCTCTTGAGAGCTTCTTCCTTTTCTTCTGTTGCCCTTTGAGCTGGGTTTACTAGGACTAACGATAATGCCGCAGGTAAATCAGTTTCTGTGGATGAAACTTTTCTCTGCAGAGGGGACATTCTGTCTATGGGGAAAATAAAGATGGATCAGACTGGGTGCTTAAATTCCCTCTGAAGTTCCCAGTACCCTTTAGGAGGAATAGGCTTCGTAAACATGATAAAATGGTACAGGAAAGCATGTAGGGTGTTGAAAAACCTAAGCCTTTCTTTTTCACGTTCACATTTATGCTTTGTTTGCAAGATGAAGAAATGAATATTTATCTCAACATTTCTAACCTGATTAGCTCATGTAGGCCTCAGTCTTTTATCTGATTAATCCAGCTTACTTTAAAATTGCTGTATATTTAAGGCAAAACTGCCTCTTGCATTTGAATTGCTGTGCCTGATTAAAATTAAGCGAAGTATTTGCATTATTTTTAAAAGTCTGACCAGTGAAAGTAACATGTTCATAAACCTAACGGGGAGTTCAGACACTAGCAATCTCCTTCCACTCCTCCTACCGTCCAAACTCTGTGGGCATTGAGAAGTGGATTCTAGTGGTTCTGTCCCAGGCAAGACCTCAGACTAGCTTCCTGGATATGGTGAGAGGGGCAGGAGAGGAGATCTGGATTTGAGTCCTAATTCTGCTCCTAGACATTCCTTTTCTGAGTTTCTCCTCTTCTGTAAAACAAGGAGGGTGGAAGAGAAGGATCTCTGAAGGTCCCTTCTCGTTCCAGTACTCCCCCATTTTGCTGTTTTATCAGTTTGCTCTTTTATGAGCTAGAGATTTTGTCTGACCTCCCTTTCATGCCAGAGATAGGGCCAGTGAGGTGTACAGGTGGAACCACCTCTTAATGAAGGGGGAGAGAATGGAGGCATTACATGCATCCTGTGTCGTGGGACTTGGGGCACTGAAGAAGACAGCTCTGGGTTTTGCTTAAGGGGAGAACTTGAGCTGACGGCAAAGCCCCTGGCTCTACTTTATTAGTTTGTTTGATGCAGGAAGGATCCTGCCTTCAGCTGATGCTGCTGTCTGCTTCGGAAATGAGTAATCCACCTGAATCTTTTTGCCCTCTATGTGAGAAAGGTTTCCAATGTTGGAAGTCCACATCTTGACCACTTCAAGGAAAGACTAGTTACTGGTAGGGTTTAACAGAGCGGCTTGTTACATCATCAGATTTTCCTGGTGACTGGGACAAATTCTAGATGGTTAAACACTAGTAAGTTATAGTAGAAATGAGAGTGGGGAAAGAATGCAGCCAGCTCTCCTAAGGAGTGACTTTGTTACTCGTGCTGGGGCCAGGAAGAAGGAGCTAGTTTTACAAGCTGCTGCTCAAGACGAGTCAAAACCTGCTTGTGCATGGCTCATCTTGAGAGCCCTGCTGCTGTCCTGTTGTCCTTCTAAAATAATCTCTTCCCTTTTCCCTGAGCTTGGCCAGTGCCTGTGATGAAAGCAGGTGCTTGGCAGTCAGGTGACTGCTGAGAGACCTGCATGCTGGTCCTGCCTGGACATATCTGGGTTGTGTGACCCTACACAAGTCACAACCTCTCCATGCTCAGCGCACACTAAGGCACCAATCTGGACTGGTGGGGGGAGTTTCCTCATTCAGAACTCCCCCAGATCAGGAGGTTTTTAACTTGGGGTCTGTGAGCTTATTTTCCAAACTTTAAACGTATCTGTTTACTTCGTAATCTTACGCATTTAAAATCCTTATTCTGAGAAGGGGCCTAGAGGCTTCACCAGACTGTCAGAGGGGTCCAGGATGTAAAAAGGTGAAGAAACCTTGCTTTGGGTCAGTGCTCACAGCGAAGGAGAAAAAATCCATTTCATAGGGGCATGGGCTAAGGTTCTCGACTGAACCTGCCAGCAGCCCTGTAAAGTGAGTAGGTGCAGTTCCCCTTTATAGTGAAGAAGACAGGCAGAAGGTAGGGGCTTGCCAAATAGTCACAGAGCTAATGGCGAAGCAGGGATCCAGGATGTCTGAACCACCGTGGGCTCGAGGTGGGGCTCACCCCCGTGCTCTCAGCACTCCTCAAACCCAGCCATCGAAAGACGCCTCCATCTCTCCCCCTCACCTTGGTGTTACACCACTCAGTGATACACTCCCAACAGAAGAGGTGGCCACAGGGTGTGGCCGTCGTCCGCCGGCGCTCCTCCAGGCACAGGGTACACATGGAGCCCCTGCCCACAGCCTTCTCTTCCACAAGGCTCCTGTAAGGAACACAAAGCATGGCCCATGTGCCTCCCTAGTCACTGAGAGCGGGGCTGCTGGGAGGGGAAGAGTCCCTGGAACCCTCCACCCAGGCTGCCCCTTAGCCAGGGAAGTTTCATACTTGCGGTGGGAGAGGCTGCGGTACAGCTTCCACTCCTTCTGTGCCCGCTGCCTTTGACTGAAGCTGTAGATCTGGACACCAACTGACAGCAGGAGATGCAGCAAGGACACCACCCCCAGGATCTTGTAGCTCCAACGAACGCTGTGGTCATCCCCAGGGAAGTGGTGCACGCGGAGCTGTGGAGTTCAGAGAGGCCCCCGGCCCAGGATGGGTCAGGCACTGTGTTTACAAAGGGGAAAACGGACAGACCCACCCCCAAGTGGCTTTTATTCTGCTTGGAGGCATAGCCTGTACACTAAGTCAGCACAGAGCCAAAGGGGGAGAGCATCTGCATCTGCGGTCATCAGCATGGGCTTCGGCAAGAGGTGGCATCTGGGCTCTGCCTTGGTACTGACAGGAAGGCAATGTGTGAATGCACCACAATGGGTGAGAGAGCAAAGAGTGAGTCCTGGGAATCCTGTCCCCCTGCTAAGGCAGCCAGTCTCTAGAAAGTAGTCTGGAGCACAGACAGCTTCAGGGACCTGTTGGGGTTACCCTGTCTAGTGTCAGAGGCTGGATGGGAACCCAGGTCTTCAGGCTCCAAGGCCACCTCTCTGTCCACAATGCCAAGCAATACCTCATTTAGCTTGACTAGAACACAGCACATGAAGGGAATAATAGGATATAAGATGGACCTTAAATGCCAGGCTGAGATGTTGGCATTTTGTTCTTGAGGCAACAGGGAGCCCCTGGAGGCTTCTGAACAGGGGGCCATGTGGTTTGCAGGCTCAGGAAAATGACTGGCAGCTGGAGTTACAGGGACGGTCACCTGCTTGGCCAAGAACTGGTGTTTACATTTTTAAGTTAGGTCTTCTTTAGCCATTCTGGTGGCCCGAGGTTGGAGAATAGAGACACCCAACAGAATCTTTTAACACCTGAATGAGAGTAGAGAGGGATGGGGGAGAAAGGTGCTGAGGAAACAGAACAGGCAGGACTTGGCAAGAGACTTGGAGATGAGGCTGTGGGAGACAAGAGTCAAGGGAGGCACCAGAAGATGGAAACGGGTTTGGAGGAGGGGCTGCCTCTGGCAGAGAAGAGATGTCCAGGAACAAGGCTGAGTTGGCCTTGGCTGTTTGAATCTGTGACTAAGACAAGAGTGGAATCAAATGAGCTTGCTTGGTAAGACTTGGTAAACTGGTGCAAGCCTGACAGCCAAGTTAAAAAGAAAAGATGGCAGTGGGGTGCTGATCCAGTTCTGACCAAGATCCCAACTGGAGCTGGAAAAGGACCTACCCAAGGGACTAACTGGCCCAGATCCAGTATCCTTCAAATGGGGAGACACTCAGAGAGGGGGAAGAGGAGGGGGACTTTGCCCAAGGTTGCCCAGCTAGAGAGAAGGGCCATGATGCCAACCTCAGATGTCTAGTCCCAACCCAAGGGCTGCCGCCACTGACCTGGACCCCACGGCAGCCAGAAGAATCCCAGGCTTGGCCCAGTACTCCGTTTAGTCAACTGAATTACACTGCGGTATTTATACTGAAAACGTGGTGTGAAACAGACTGCTAAGAGGACAGAAAGGAGCCAGTGAATGCCCCAACACAGAGTGGCTAAGGATAGTGTGTGTCCCTCATCTGGTACGGAAAGTGCTGTCCACCCTCACAGCTATGAAGCCTGAGTCTGTAATGTGCTCTGCACGTGTGGCCTCCCTCGTCAGTGGTCTGTTCTGTGGGCCTGCTTCCCCACGGGCCAGCCTTACTGTCACCAGGGGAGGCCCACGCTACTTACATACTCAATACCCGTGAGCCTCTTGGCCAGGTGGTAGAAGACTCCATGGATGTAGAACATGGCGATGTGAAGCCGGTGGAGGCAGGTGATACTTTGCTTCAGAGTGTACACTGTGCGCAGGAGCACCTTCTTCTGTGGCTCGGTCAGATGGCGGATGTGTCTGTGAAGCCAGCGCCGCACTGCCGACCGCCCGCGGATACTGGGCACAAGGTGGCTGTTCTGCAGCTGCCTGGCACTCTCCACTTCTGCCTGCAGCTCATGCTCGAGATGGACCAAGGCCTTATCTAGCACATAGGGCACAAGGGTGTGCAAAGAGACGAGTGCAGCTCGGCGAAGCCAAGTAGGGACTCTTCTCTTGGACGGATCTACCTGGATGATGTTCACGTATTCCTCCCCAAGAGTCTGGTACCCTGTAAGGTGAGAGTGCATGGGACACTAGGGGTGCTGCTCTCTCTCCAGACAGTGGCACCAGGCTTCAGGGACCCAGGGCCAACACACAGGGGCTTTGCCATGCTCCCTGAAAGGAGGCCAGTTCATCAATCCTATCAAGCCCACTCTCACATCTCTGACCCCTCCCCGCTTTCCCTACCCCAGTGGCCTGGGCCAGGCCCTCATCGCCTCTCCTCAGCCTCCTGATGGGCTTGCCTGCTTCTAGAACAATCTCTGGGTTGTCAGGCCAGACCCCACGCATCACTCCTGCCTGGCTCCTTTTATTTCTTCCCTACTGACTGCAGGATAAAATGCTGACTTCTTGTTCCAGGGAGAGCCTGCCTGACAGCCTCTGCCAAACTGGCTTTACCACTCTCCTCATCAGCACCCCAGTCTGCCTTCTCACAGAGCACGGGGCCTGGAGTTCAGATCAGGCCTCAGATACTCACTAGCTGAGTGACCCTGGACAGGTCACGTCACCTCTGTGCCTGAGTTTCCTCATCTGTGAAATGGGGACAGCAAACAAGGTAACACATGTGAAATGCTTTGCAAAGTGCTCTATAAACTCCAGCTGTTGTTATTGTTAGGGCAGCTAAGTGGTGTGGTGGACAGAGAGCCAGGCCTGGAGTCAGGAAGAGATATGTCCAAATCCAGCCTCAGACACTTCCTGGCTGTGTGACCCTGGGCAAGTCACTTCATTCTGTTTGCCTTGGTTTCCTCTTCTGTAAAATGGAAATGGCAAACCAGTATCTTTGCCAAGAAAACTCTAAACGGGGTCACAAATAACTGGACAAGACTGAAAAATGACTAAACAAAAACACTATTCTTGTTTGTATCTCCACTGAATCCTCTTCAGCTGCCACTTCCATGAAGCTCTCCCAGATCTCCCCAGGAGAGAACCTTCTCTTCCTCCAGGAGTATGCTGCTAGCACTTCCCCTCTGCCCCTGCTGGGGCTCTTTATACCTAATGGGCTACGGCAGGGACCATCGTCTTCTCAGCACCTTGCACGCAGTGGGTGCTGTAGCCTATCTGCTGAACTGAGCTGACTGATTTAAATCAGCAGTGACATAGCATAACTCTGGAACTCGGGCCAAGTCACTTCATCCTCATGGGGCCAAAGGGCTCCCCAGGCATGTTGTAAGAGGCCCGTGAATCATAGGGGAGGGTGCACAGGTGTGGGGACCTGAGGCAGCTACTTGTGCCTCACTGGGCCAGGCAGGTGACTCCCTGGGCTGACAGGCAAGGCCCAGAGGCCCATTTCAGTGTCATAATAGGGACTTCCAGGTCACAGATGTGGGGACTGATCCTTTCTCTGCTGTCCTTGAAGGCATTCTCCTAGTGTGACCAGAGGAGTCCTCGCGCGGTGCTGAACTGAAAAAAGTGGGAAAGGCAGAGAAGGGGTGGGGGAAAAGTGCCCCTGGCCCGAGAGCACGGCAGAGCAGCCCCCTCCCCCAAGGCCCTGAGACTTTGGAGATGCCAGGCTGATTCTCCACAGCGCCCCCCCCTCCCCACTACCCTACCTGAAAACGTGGTGAGGGTGAAGTAGGCCACATCTGACAGCAGTTCAATTTCTTTCCGCCATTCCAGCCATTTCTTAGCACCTGAAAGGGCAAAGGGGCAATCAGGCCATGCATGCTTGTTAAGTGTTTTCTGTGCGCCAGGCTAAGTCCTGGCGATGAGGGCAGCAAGGGCAAACAGGCAGGAGATGGCCCTCCTGTGAGGCGAAGGGTGTGCAGACCAAGTGAGCGGGGCATGTGCAGGCAGTCTGCAAAGACAGGTTGGGGCCCGACGGTCCCGAACAAGGGCCTCCATGCCTCCACCTTTTCTCTGGCTGTCCCCCATGCCAGGAACGGACTGTTGTCCGGACTGTTGCAATGACTTCCTATCTGGTCTCTGTTTCAAGTCCATCTCCATCCCAGTCCATCCTAGACAGAGCTGCCAAGGCAATTTTTCTTATGCCCAGATCTGTCCATGTCAATCCCCTCTGACTGCTGACCCTCCCCCTTTACGTCCCAACCAAAATCCCACCTTCTCCAGGAAGCCCTCCTCACCCCGCTCGTTCCACTGCCCACGCTGTTAATGCTGTCCTCTTTATCCTATACCCAGCTTGTCTGCTTACGCACCGTCCTAGACGGCGAGCTCCCTGAGGGTAGGGCCCGTCTTTTCTCTTTGTATCCTCAGTGATCAGCACGAGGCCTGGCACACAGCAAGCACTTAATCAATGTGTATTGTTTGACAGTAAAGGGCCTTGGGTGCCAGAAAGAAGGGTGTGTACTTATGCTAGTAGCAATAGGGAGCTAGCGAGGTTTCCACAGCTGGCGAGGAACAGCACTTT
Organism: Pseudochirops cupreus; assembly: GCA_028627135.1. Classification (NCBI taxonomy): domain Eukaryota; kingdom Metazoa; phylum Chordata; class Mammalia; order Diprotodontia; family Pseudocheiridae; genus Pseudochirops; species Pseudochirops cupreus. The sequence goes on from CM053582.1 coordinate 84,193,482, forward strand.
TGCAGTAATGTAGAGGAAGAACTAGGGAGGCCACCGGGGCGGGACAAAATCACAACAGCTACATCGGAGAACCTAGGGGGCGGGGCGCGCACGTGGGTCCGGCCCGGCCCGCCCACTCTTCCCTCTCACGCCGGCGCACTCCGTGGCCCTTTGCTCGCTGGCCCCGCCGGCCCCGCCTTCTCCAGTCCCCGTCTATGTAATTTCATTCCCTCTATGCCCCGCCTACTCCCACTCGCCCCACGCCCATCTGAGCCTGCGCATTCCTGCTCCCGCCCCGCCCACTAGCTCCGGAGGTCACCCCTGCCCTCGCCGCCATCCGCGCCTGCGCACTCCTTGACCCAGGCTTACCTGCCAGACTGTGCAGGGCGCCACCGGCCGCGCTCCGCAGGCTGCCCCGGTAATACTCATCCTTCTGCGCGGCGCGGATCACCTCCGGCTGATTGGCGGACGCCAGGGCCATGACAACGACCCTAACCGCCTCTCGGCTCCGGGCACGGCCCCTCGGAGCCCAAAGGGCGGGGCCTAGTGACCGTCGTCGCGCCGATCCGCGTCGCTTGTGTTTACGTCACACATTCATGCAGGGCTGGGGGTGGGGCGGTGGAGGAGGGGAAGGTCTTAAAGGAACCCGGCTCTGCGGAGCGCTCAGGGATGGCGGGGTATCGGGGATCGGGAAACCTGTACCTCGAGCTTGCCACTTCCCTGAATGATTGGGGGTCGTGAAGGCTTGGCCTCGGGGCCAGTCCAGGAGGCCTCCTTTGCACGACTGTCCTCCGTGTCTGCCGTGCAAGCCACCTCCTACACGGAGTCTTCCTTGCTGGCTCCTTGCCCTCCAGGCACCGGGGCCTCCCCCGGGACCCTTGTGCAGACTGGAGCTTGCAGCTGTACCCGCTGTCTGGGCTGTAGAATGGAAGCTCCTTGAGAGCAGGGAATATGGTCTTCTCCCCTCTCCCACTTAATAAGCGCTTGTCGATCGACTAGTGGACCGTTTGGGCCCTGGCACCCCCTTGTCATCCGCCTGCATCCTCCCGCGGCTGTGCAAAGCCTGCCCTGCACCTTCCCAACGGGATGGAGACCCATGAGACAGAGGTTTGAAGTCATACTTGGGCCCGTCTGCCTGAGCCTCAGTTTTCTCATCTATAAAATAAAGGATTAGGTCGTCTCTGTGTTCACCCCCTCGAACATTCCATGATTATGGGTCCGAAGTCCCCCGTGGGACAGGCTGGCAAAGGGCTGAGAATGAGCATCTGAGACCTGGGGGGCGGGTGGGTGGTACCCCGGGTCACACCACCTTGTCTGCCTTGGGGCAGCGCCGCCCAGGAAGGGGCGAGCTCGCTGCGTTCGGGCGCAGAGCCCACCTGGCACCGGCGCGTCACAACCTCCCAGCTCGTGTCTTCATCGTGGACACTAACTTTAATTTTCAGTTCTGGATCCTCTCCGCTCCTCCCCTACTCCCCACATTGAGAAAGTAAGCAAGGGAAAAAAAAAACAGTTACAAATAGATGCAAGAGAGCAGAAATTCCCACCGACGCCACTTTCATGTTATCTGTCCCTTTCTATCCACTATACCCGTCCATCTGTCTTTCCATTCACTCTATCCATCTATCTAACTGTCTGTTTTAGTATGTGTGTATACACAAACACAATGTTGTTCAGTCCTGCTCCTTCCTGCTTCTGTTTGAGGTTTTCTTGGAAAAAATACCACCGTGTTGTGCCATTTTCTTCTCTAGATAAGGTAACTGAAGCATATAGGATTAAGTGACAGGGTCACACAGCTAGGAAGTGTCTTAGGCCAGAATTGAACTGGATAAGAGGAGTCTTCCTGAATTCCAGGTCCAGTGCTCTATCCACTGTACCACCAACTGTGTATCTGTCTGTCTATCTCTATAGATATAGATATATACACGCACATGTATACCCATGTGTTTATATAGTATATATAGCACATATATGTGTGTGTATTTATGTTTTAATTTGCAATTCTTCAGTCCCTCACCTCTCTTTGTGGAGGTAGATAGCATGTTTCTAAATGAGTCCCCAGGAATTGTGGTTGGTCTTTGTGTAGATCAGAGTCTTTCAAAGTTGTTTGCCTTCGAAACATTGTTATTATTGCATGAAGTGTTCTGGTTCTCTCCAAACACTTTTGATGTTGCGCTACATCAATAAAAATTTTCTGAGCGTGTACCCTCAATATGGGTATATTTACTTATTTTGTGTGACTCTGTCTGCATCACTTTCTTCTTCTGTAAAATGATAAATAATAGCACTTACCTCCCAGGGTTGTTGTGAGGATGAAATTAGATAATATTTATTTAAAAAAAAACACTTTGCAAACCTCCAAGTGCTATATAAAAACTGGCTAAAATTATTATTACTATTTATGTATAACGTAAAGTGTACTCAAAATAGAAATTAAGGAAGACTAAAATAAAGATGAAATAATCTTTGAGTCCATAGGGAGCCATTGGGATTTACTGAGTAGGGGAGTGGCATGGTCAGGGCAGTGATTTAGGAAAATCCCAAAACAGCTGGATGGAGGCTGAAGTAGAGCAGAGAAGGGAGACCAATAAGGAAAGCTACTGCTGATAGTCCTGGCAAGAGGTGATGAGGTCCTTAATTATTAAGGTGGTGTCTTCGTGATCAGAGAGAAGGGGATAAATAGGAGAGATGTGGAAGTCTGATGACTTGGCAACTGATTAGATAGAAGGATGTGGGGTTGGGAAGGGAAAAGAGGTTATGGAAAACTATAAATGTGAGGTCAGTGCCTCCCCCCCACCCCAGTATTAGGGAAGATTGAGAGATAGGTGGGTTTTGTGGGAGGAATGATGAAATGAGACCTGCAATACAGATTATAATCTCTCCATGCTCCAGGATCCTTGCTTCCAGTCAAAGCCAAAAAAGGGGAGATGGGACTCTTACTGGTCACTGCTCCCAGTCAGGTGACTTGGGAGACAGTGGATAACCAGGGCTGAACGTTCCCAAACACAACCCTACAGTTACTGTGGGTAGAGGGACGTTGGTTTGGGTTGTAACTGCCCTGAGGGGCCAAGACCTGGTTTGGAAATGGGGAGATTGGGAGACAGCACAGTAGATGTGTGTGGGGGAGGCAAGGAGGAGGAGGGTTGGAGGTAAGGATAAATATCTGTCTCTAGACTCAGTCTTTCTCTTGAGTTTCACTATAGTCTACTGGGCATCTCAAACTCAACACATCCAAAACCAAACCTCAGAAACCTTCCTCTTTCCCCAAATTCCCTATTCTGTTGAAGACACCACTATTCTTACAGTCTGCCAGATTCATGATTTTGGGATCATCGTCCTGATTTTCCCTTACCCTTTGATCCAGTCAGTTGCCAAATTTTGTGGTTTCTACCACGACACTTCTGCATCTGACCTATTTTCTCTACTCACGTCACCACCTTATTTCAAGCCATTATTGCTTCTTGTCCGGACTGTTGCAATGACTTCCTATCTGGTCTCTGTTTCAAGTCCATCTCCATCCCAGTCCATCCTAGACAGAGCTGCCAAGGCAATTTTTCTTATGCCCAGATCTGTCCATGTCAATCCCCTATCCAATCAATGTCCAATGACTTCCCATTGCTTCTAGAAATAGAAATTTCACCATTCAGCTTTTAAAACTGGCCCCAATCTAACTCACTGGACCTTACTCTCCCTCCTACACTGTGCTATCCAGCCAAACTGGCTTTTTTCCTCTAGCATATGACGCTTTATCTTTGCACTGGATGTCCCACATACAGGCATGCACTGACTCCAATCCTCATTTCCACCTTAAAGAGTCTCTCTCTTCCTTTCAGATGAAACTCAAGATAATCAACAATGATAGACTTAGCTCTTCTTGGCAACACAATGATCAAAGACAATACCAAAAGACTCGTGATGGAAAATGCTCCACATTCAGAGCCATAGAGTCTGAATGCAGATCATAGCAGACGATTTTCCCCTCTTTTTGTTTTTGTTTTCTTTCCTCTTTGGTTCTGATTCTTCTTTCACAACATGACTAATGTGGAAATATCTTTAACATGACCACACATGTATAACCTGTATCAGATAGCTTGTCATCTTGGGGAAGGGGGAGAGGAAGGAGGAAGGGAGGAAGAAAAATTTGGAACTCAAAAGTCTTATGAAAATAAATGTAAGTAAAATAAAAATTATAAATAAGTTAATTTTAAAAAGAAAAAAGTGGGCAGCTAGGTGGCACAGTGAATAGAGTACCAGCCCTGGAGTCAGGAGGACCTGAGTTCAAATTCGGCCTCAGACACTTGGCACAAAAACTAGCTGTGTGATTTTGGGCAAGTCACTTAACCCCAATTGCCCTCCAAAAAGCAAAAAAAAAAAAAAAAAAAAAAGAAGAAGAAGAAGAAGAAGAAAGAAAGAAAAAAGAAAACTATCTTAACATGTAATTGGAAAAAAATATATACTATTAAGTGGGGGGAAAATAAGATGCAGCTCAAGCTCCATCTTCTATATGAAACCTTTTCTAATCCTTCCAAATACTAGTGCCCTCCCTCTCCTAGTATCTTATATACATTTGTGTTTATTCCCTTTATATTTACCCTGTATATATACACATACATACATATATATGTATATATATATATCTGTATTTGTCTCCCCATTGGAATGAAAGTTCATTAGGAGTTGGGATTGTTACATTCTTTGGTTTTGTTTGCCTCATGCCTACCACATTGCGTGGCATATAGTAGGTGCTTAATAAATACTTCTTGACTGATGGACTGATAGAATCACTCTTCCTTCAACATTCACCCTTCCTAGAAGAAGCCTTCCTGATCCCCCAACAACTTATGCCTTCTATTCCAAACTACCTTGTATTTTAACTAATTTGTATTTTCCCCCTTGTATTTATTCTGTATGTACTGATTTGTGTCCAAGTTGTCTCCCCCATTAGAATGTAAACACCTCCAGAGAAGCGATGGCTTCATTTTGCAGCTTGTTATGGGCCGTCTCCAGTTGTCCTGATGTCTAGCCACTGGACCCAGATGGCTCTGGAGGAGAAAGTGAGGTTGGGGATTCTGCACAGCCCTGCCTCACTTAAATCTAATTCATTCATACATCATGGTATCCCCTTCCTGGTGTCATGGTCCTCTTCCAGAACCAAGGACAGACAGCAGCAATCTCCAGTGCCTGGCGGTATGTACTTTTACTAGAACCTTGATTAATTGGGAACCAGTTCCCACAAAGACCAGCAGATGGAGCCAGGAGCTAAGGGAGGCTCCCACTAAGGTACATTAGGAAAATAATGTGAAAAATCACATTTGAGTCTTAGAAAAACAGATGGTGAGAGCTGGGAGGGAGCTCGGAGACAGTCTAGCTCAACAGTGTCACCCATACTCTTTTATAGATGAACCCTAGAGAGATTTTCCAAAGACACACAGTCAGTTAATGACAGAGTTAGATCTAGAATCCAAGTCTTAGAGTTCTCAGGGCAGATTTGTTTCTAGCACATCTGGAATTGTTGCAATAAGACCCTATGTTATTCTTCAAAAACCAACATTAGGGGACATATACCTCTCCTTGAGCAAGAGAGGTTGTTTCTAAGCAGCAACAATAACAAATAAAGCAGGGAATGTAAGCTCCTTGAGGACAGGGAGCATTTCATTGCCTTTGGAGCCACTGAATTCCACCTCCTGTCTCCTTACTTTTACACAATCTGTCCCCCATTCTTTGAATGAGCCCTTCCCTCCTCCCACCTCCATCTCATGGAATCTTGTTTTTCTGCAAAGTTCAGCTCAGGTACTGCTTTCAACATGAAATCTTTACTGTCCAGTAGGTGCTAATGCAATTCTCCAAATGACCTTTTGTTTATTTTACATATATGTGTATATATGTAGACATATTGCACCTGTTGGAATGTAAGGTCATTGAGGTTAGAAACTATGTCTTTGGGTCCCTGGACCTAGCACAATGCCTGATACATTGTAGGAGCTTAATAACACTCAGCAGAGTCAGCTGAAGATACAAAGAAACACAAAAAGCAGCCCCTGCCCTAATGGAGCTCATTCAGTGTGCGTGTGCGTGTGCGTGTGCGTGTGCGTGTGTGTGTGCGTGCGCGCGCGCGCACATGCACGCACGCATGTGTGTACCCATATATGTATGTGTATATATATGTATATATATATATGCACATCCCTACAGACATATATATGCATATGTATGTGTATATGGAGAGAGAAAACATGCAAACAGGTACATGCAAACAGGTACATACATATAAGATGTATGCAAGATAAATTAAAGATAATTACAGAGGTAAGGCACCAGCATTTAGGGGGACTGAGACAGGCTTCTTGCATTAACTAGGATCTTAGCTGGGGCTTGAAGGAAGCCAGGGAAGCCAGAAGAGAGAAGTGAGGAGGAAGAGCATTTCAGGCATGGGGGAGGGGGGGGGGGAGAGTAGCCAATGAAAATGCAAGGAAGTGGGAGATGGAGTATCTTGAGTGAGGAACAGCTGGGAGGCCAGCGTCTCTGGATCTCAGAGTCAGTGGAGGGCAGCAAGGTATAAAAAGACTGGAAAGGTAGGAAGGGGTCAGGTTATAGAGGGCTTTCAGAGACAAGCCAGGGATTTTATGTTTGATCCTGAAGGTAATAGGGAGCCACTGGAGTTTATTGAATGGGGTTGTGTGTGTGTGTGTGTGTGTGTGTGTATGTGTGACATGGTAAAACCTGTACTTTCTTTTTCTTTTTTTCTTTCTTTCTTTTCCTTCTTTCCTTCCTTCCTTCCTTCCTTTGTTCCTTTCTTTCTTTCTTTCTTTTTTCTTTCTTCATTTGTTCATTCATTCATTTATTTATCTATCTAGCTCTCCATTTATTTATTTATTTTGCTATATCTGCATTCAAACTCCATAGTTCTTTTCTCTGGATGTGGATATCTTTTTCCATCATGAGTCTTTTGGAGCTGTAAACCTGTACTTTGGAAAGATCAATTGAATAGTTGGACGGAGGATGAATTAGAGCTGGGGGGGGGGGGGCGGGGAAGAGGAAGATTTGAAACAAGGAGGCTATTGTAACAGTCCAGGCGAGGTGACAAGGACCTGTACTGAGTGGTGGCAGTGTTAGAGGAGAGAAGGTGGGGGACATACAAGAGACATTAAGACTTGGCAGCGGACTGGGTATAGAGACTGAAAGAGAGTGGGAAGCAAAAGATGCCACAGTGCCTGGGATCCTGGGTGACAAGGAAAGTTGTGGTACCTTCAACAATAAGTGGGCAATTTGGAAGACGGAAGGGTTTTGAGGGAAAGGTAATGATTTCTGTTTTGAACATATATTTAAGATGTTTATGGGATGTCCAAAGGGCAATTGAACATGGAAAAGAGAGTTTAAGGCTGAATAAACAAATCTGGGAATCATTTGCATAGGGATAATCATTGAATACATGACAGCTGATGAGATGACCAAGCAAAAATAGTAGAGAAGGGGAAGAGAAGCAGGTCCAGGACAGTCTTGGAGGACAGTCACAGTTAGCAGGCAGGACCTGGGTGAAGATACAACACACAAAACCAGCATGAAGACCAGGAGGTCTCATTATCCAGATCAACAGGTCTGTCTATGTTTGTTACCAGGAAAGGCTACTCACTCTGAATAAATTTGGGGGATGTGTGAAAGGGCTTATGAAATCCTGTTTGTTTGAGAAACCAAAGGAGACTAAGAAGGAATGGCCAAGTAGAAACAGAACTAGTAGATGAAAGCATCATGAAAATCTAGAGAGAAGACAGTATCAAGGAGAAGAGGTTGATCAACAGTGTCTGAGACTGCTAAGAATGTTATTGTGGGATAAACCCAAATTTGGCTTAGTCCAAAAAGTTCAAGGTTTGGGTTTTTTCCTCTTAAAAAATGTATTAAGTCCCTGCAAACCATAAAATCTAATTAAAACTGTTTTAATAGTGGTTGTTTAAAAAACACACATACTAAAAAAGGATATAAAATAGAGCTCCCTGTCAACAGTGGTCATGAGAATAGTGTGAATGAGGTCAGTGCAAGTGGTTGCAGACAGATGTAAAAAGATAGTGATCTAAGAACAGTGGCACTTTCAAGGAGTGTGACCCTCCAAGATGAAGGTAAGACCCAGTTTTGAAGATAAGACCCAGGTTCGTATCTCCATAGTTATGGGATCTCCACCTGGAAGGAAGCTATACCTAAGGGAAATTGGTAAGGACTACACAAAGGGAGAAAAGGAGTAGGAGGTACCCTTTTACAACATGTGCTCTCTACACATATCTTATTATCCCTCTACTTTAAGCTTGAGCACATTCTCCCCAGAGACCTTCTGTGTACTAGGGGATTGTAGGTCCCTGATTTGGGGGGAAATGTTTTATACCAACTGTTCATACTATAGTTTCTCAACAAGTCAATTTTCTATAAGATAATGAAGTCTACTGGCTGACTGTTGTTGGGGACAATACTGCTGGGGGCTCAGGAATAATGGTTCAAGACCCATGGCTCCTCAGTATTACCCCTAGGATCCTGAGAGATTAAGAATATCTGCTCTCTAGGGATTCACTCCCCCAACAAGTTCAAGTATGAATTAGAGCAGTGAGCCTAGAGTGGGTGCTACTTATGAAAATTACTTCGAAAGCTGTAAAATATAGAAAAAGATGTGAGAATAGGCCTATAGAAATGTCAGCTATTATTATGGAGCCTGCTGTGGGTGGGCCATGATCGTATTGTTGATAGGTTATCATACATTTTGCCTCTGAGCTCTGAACCTCCTTTATACTTCCGATCCACTTCTCTGATGGCAAGATATCAGCTCCTCTTCTCTGAGGCAGGGTCTTCTCCCCTCATGCTTCTCAGTAAGGAAACACCCTGCAAAATTAAGAAGGTCTTGTTAACCAGACCTGCTGGTCTGTCTGTGTTCATTACCAGGAAAGGCTACTCACTCTGAATAAACCTGGAGGATGTGTGAAAGGGCTTCCTAAATCCTGTTTGTTTGAGAAACCAAATTGATTTTCAATGCGTGAAATCACTGAATGTGACTGGAATACCAAGTCCCTCCACAGCAAGAGGCAGTCTTTTCCTTGAAAAGCAAAGACTCTGGAGAGAGAGGGGAATGATTCTTTATTCATGTCTCTGAAGGGCTGTCATGAGGGAGAAGGAACAGAACAGAGACCTCTGGGTATGAATTATAGGGAAATAGATTTTTGCTCAGCATAAGGCAGTGGTGGTGATGGTGCTTCAGCTGTTTCTGACTCTTCATGACCCTGTCTGGCAATGGTTCTCAACCTTCCTAATGCTGCGACCCTTTAATACTTGTATGTGGGAGTATTCGCATGTGGGCAGACCCGCCTGGAGACAGATAGAGGAGTGGTGTCTCTGTTCCTAAGACCATCAGAAATATGTGTTTTCCGATGGTCTGAGGCGATCCCTGTGACCCCTGTGAAAGGGTCGTTCGACCCCCAAAGGGTCGCGACCCACAAGTTGAGAACCGCTGCAGGATTTTCTTGGCAGAGATATTGGAGTGATTTGCCATTTCCTTCTCCAGCTCATTTTGCAGGTGAGAAAACTGAGACAAACTGGATTAAGTGACTTCCCCAGAGTCACCTAACTAATAAGTATTTTAAGCCAGATTTTAACTCAGATCTTCCCAGTTTCAGGCTCAGTGCTCTATCCACTGCACCACCTAGCTGCCCCAAGGGTTCTATAAGGTATCAATAATTGTATTCAAGATACAGAGGACCATCAGCGATACACAGAGGCTGGAGATGTAATATTTCTTACAAGAGTAGAGCCACTAGGTTAATTTGACTGAAAAGAAGAATGTCTGAAGGGGGTTAATATATACATGTATATGGAAGCCAGATTGGGGAGGACTTTAGATAGGAAGTGAAGTGGTCTACATTTTAGGCCATAGAGAGAGACCCATTGAGGGCTCTCTCTCTCTCTCTCTCCCTCTCTTCTCTCTCTTCCCCTCCCTCTCTCTTCTCTCTCTCTCTCTCTCTGTCTCTCTTATCTCTCTTCCCTCCCCTTCCCTTTCCTCCCCTCTCCTCTCCTCTCTTCTCCTCTCCTCTCCTCTCTCCCTCTCCCCTCCCCTACCCTCTCTCCCTTTCCCCTCCCCTCCCCTCCCCTCCCCTCCCCTCCCCTCTCCTCTTCTCTCCTCTCCCCTCCTCTCCTCGGTATTGAGAGTATCATGGTCGTGTCTGTGATGTAGGAATATCAGTTTGGCAGCCATGTGGCAGATGTATCAGAGACCAAAGTCAGAGGGACCAATTGAGAAGATGTTGCAGTGGTGCATTTGATTGGTAAGAAGGGCTTGGGTTGGGTAGAGGTTGGTGAATGTTCACCTAGAATCAAGGCTGGCTGCCCATCAGGGACCATAGACAGAGGAGTCTTGA
>CM053582.1:84204342-84227709 GCA_028627135.1 Pseudochirops cupreus
CCTGACATTCCCTGTTCTAAGGTTCTTTCCTAACCCTTCCATCCTCTGTTCTAAGAGCCCCTCCAGCCCTGACATTCCCTGTTCTAAGGTTCTTTCCTAGCCCTGCCATCCTCTGTTCTAAGAGCCCCTCCAGCCCTGACATTCCCTGTTCTAAGGTTCTTTCCTAGCCCTGCCATCCTCTGTTCTAAGAGCCCCTCCAGCCTTGACATTCCCTGTTCTAAGGTTCTTTCCTAACCCTGCCATCCTCTGTTCTAAGGGCTCTTCCAGTCCTGACATTCCCTGTTCTAAGGTTCTTTCCTAGCCCTGCCATTCTCTGTTCTAAGGGCTCTTCCAGTCCTGACATTCCCTGTTCTAAGGTTCTTTCCTAGCCCTTCCATCCTCTGTTCTAAGAGCCCCTCCAGCCCTGACATTCCCTGTTCCAAGGTTCTTTCCTAACCCTTCCATCCTCTGTTCTAAGAGCCCCTCCAGCCCTGACATTCCCTGTTCTAAGGTTCTTTCCTAGCCCTGCCATTCTCTGTTCTAAGAGCCCCTCTAGCCCTGATATTCCCTATTCTAAATCTGCAGGGATTTGGGTCATGGACCTGGGTTGGAATTCTGGCATGTGCCACACCTGTGTGACCCTGGGTAAATCGTGTAATTCCCCTGGGTCTGTTTTTCTTCACTAAAGCAAGGGGTTCATCTAAGGTCCCATCTTTTGGTCCAGTTGTAGGTCTCTGGAGTATGAAAGTGCCTTCAAGAACCAGCATCGGGTCCTGTCCTTGTAAGTAGACCAAGCCCTTGGGGCTCCCCAGCAGCCGTTGGAGTGCTCCGGGTGAGTCAGGGAACCCTGGGAAGCCCCAGGGAAGGGTTGGGCTCCCTAGGCCGTGTGCAAGGGAGAGCAGAGCCACAGGGAGCCCGGGACAAGCTAATTATTAATCTGGCCTCCCCCAGTCTTCCTCTGGGATGGCGGGTAATGAAACGACAGACCGTCTTCCACTTACCAGCCCCAGGGTGGGCAGGGCTGGCCCTGGGCTCCTGGAGCAGGCAGATGTTTCGCTTTCCAACTTGGAGAACAGGTTTCCAGATCTGTGCCTACATACAAACCAGGGCTGGGCTGGGCCGGGCTGGGCGGGGCAGGGCCAGGCCAGGAGAGGACGGGGGCTGGCTGCCACCTTTGGAGAGCTCCCTTGGGCCCGCCCCCTGGCCCTGCTCCCCGAGGAGCCAAGCTGTTTCAGTGTGGGCTGCTGGGGAGAGCTCCGCAGCCAGCGTTGGGCCAGGCAGACTGGACAAGCAGGACGTCTTCTTGGGAATTCCCCACCACCAGCCACGCTGCTGCTCAGGGTAGGTCACTGCCACTGGTGGGCTCTTTTCTCTGTCCTGGGCCATTGTTCACCCCTGGTGCATGGGCAAACACTGAAGCCCTGCGCAGGAGCAGGGGAGATCTCTCTTCGGGAGGCTGGGGCTGGGGCAGGGGGCGGCACTTGCAGGGTCCTGAGTCCTGTGGGCTCTTTATTCTTTGCAAACAGTTGGGAGTGGGGGTAAGCAGCCAAGCTCTCCAGAGAGCCTGGATCCAAGCAGGGGGCTCAATCAGTGTCGGCCCTTCTGAGGGAGCAGCTTGCCTTGAGGAATACAGGGCGTCAGGTGGGGCTGGGGAAGCCAGAACTGTCTGAACTTGGTGGTGCTCATAAGATGGTTGGTACTCAGAGTAAAGTTCAGGGGCTCAGGCTGCCCTTTCCTAGGCTGCTTTCACCGACTGGTTTTTTATCTTGGGAAGGAAAAGGGAAAGTGTTTTCTGGTCTAACAAGTTGTTTCTAATTGTTCATCATAGGTGAAAGTTAGAAAGCAGCTGCCCTCTCTTGTAGTTGAAGACTTTAACAGGAGACTGGGGAAATGGTGATGAGGATGAGGATGAGGATGAGGAAGAGGAGTATGAGGAGGAGGAGGATGTTGATGATGATGGTGGTGATGATGAATGATGCAGACAACATGAAATAGGGTCTTCATTTAGGAGTCAGAAAGACCCGGATCCACATCTCTCCTTTGCCACCTCCCGACTGTGTGTTCTTGGACAAGTCATTTTACTTCCAGGGTCCCCAGGCATCTTCCTAAGAGTGCAATGATTAGCCTGATTTGCCTCCTCTGGAGTTCCCAACCCAGATCCAAACTAAAACGAACAATAACCAACCAAACAAAAAAGAGAATAATAGCATGTGGAATGGCAGGGCAGGGTGATTGGCAGCTAGTGCAGCCCCCTCTGATTTTACAGTGGAAGGAAGTGTGGCCCTCCAGACTAGAGAGAGGCCAAGCTCACTGGGCCAGTCACAAGGGCAGTAAGCGAGCTGGCTGGCATTCGGACTCCTTTCCCACCTCATTTGGAGATGAGGACCGGCAGATGGATTCTGGGACTGGAAGCGCATGAGAGGAGCCCTGGGAGGAGGATGAATTAAGAAACAGCACGCGCGGCAGGGTCACAAACCCACCTCCGGCCCCTTCCCGCATCTGTACAAAACTCAGCAGATCGGGGGAAGCTATCGCTGGAATTCTAATAACCAAAGCTGGACCTCACCCAGTATCTGTTCCCAGTCTGAGGCTTTATGAAGCCTTGAACTTGTGCCCGGGAAGGTGGCAGAGGGTGTTCACCATTAAAAACAACAACAACACATTTTAGAGCATGTTAAGGTTAAGCTTTCTTCATAATAACAGCAAATAGTATTTATATACTATATATATATTATGTAGATTATATATGCTTTACAAATATTGTCTCATTTGATCTTCATAACAGACCTGGGAGGTAGGCACTATTATTATCACCCCCATTTTACAGATAGAGAAACTGAGGCAAACAGAGGTGATTTGTCTGGGCCAAGTGGTTAGTAAGTATCTGAGGCCAAATTTGAATTCAGGTCTTCCTGATTCCAGGCTCTATCCACTCTGTCACCAGCTGCCTCCCATAATCCTAGGAGATGAGCAGATTGTGCAAATGGGAATGATTCTCATTTTACAGATCAGGTAACTGAGGCTCAAAGAGAGTCATGGTTTGTTCAAGGAGTCCTAATCTTTTTTTTCTTAATCTGCTAGGTTGCTGACTGTGGAAATTAGGCCAATTCTCCAGTTTGCTTAGGTGCTTTGACTCTGAATGCCTACAGAGCCTGTCATATACTCTCCACTTAACACATGTGTATTCCATTTTTAAGTGTTTTCAATGTGTAAGATGCAGCTGTGGAATTGAACCGAAGGGAGGTTTCACCCTCTTGGTTCCAACTTCTAAGCTGCTGTCCAGGGATCTTACCCCTTCCTGTTGTGGAGGGTGAGGGAGTAGGGGGACTGGATCCTCTAGAATGTTGGTCCAGCCCTAGAAAGAATCATGGGACGAAGCATTTAGGCAAAGATTAGGGTAGAAGGTTTGTTCTGCTGAAGCTAATGGATGAAGTAGACATATGATTTCATTGGTCCATGGAATTCCTGATGAGGTAACTCCCTCTCTCAATGCAGGTTGGCACCTGCTTTTCCATTTGTAGTCAGAGAGTTGCCTGGGGCCTCCAGAGGGAAGGGATTTGCTGGAGGCCACCCAGCCAGGGTCTTCCTGATTCACGGGCCCCTAATCTATTCACTGTGCTTCCCACGTCATCCTTTACATATATTTAATTACTCTATACACACATGGACACATACAGACAGACATTCTTACCTAACACTTAGACTTTTTCCTTGGAAATAAAACCACGGCAATTAGGGGCAATGTGTATAGACAACTGGGCCTGTAGTCGAGAAAACCTGAGTTCAAATATGGCCCCGGATACTGAATATGGAGGAGGGGGATAGAATCCATTCCAAATATCAGGAAGAATTTGAGCAAAGAAAGAGTGATGGGGGAGGGCAGGAGAATTCCAAGAACAAAGACCAACCAACTTAGATTAGAATGTAGAGAATGTGAAGAGGAATCACATGAAATAAAGCCAATTGAAATCTTGGTTTAATGTGGGCTTCCCACCCTTCCAACACTGACCAACAGCCAGCCACCCACCAGCTCTTGCCTTGTGATCTAAGGACAGTCATTGTGGTATCATGGACAGAATCCTGGGAATCCCAAGACCAGGGTTCTCGTCCCAATTCTGCCACTACTTACTTCCCCTGGGACCTGGGACAAGTCTTTCCCCTTCTTTAGGGACTCAGTTCCCTCATCTGTAAAATGAAGGGTTTGGATTACATGGTCTCTGAACTCCATTCAAGTTCTATGATTCTATTATAGTTTATAAAAGCAATTGGCAGCTGATGAATGAAGAAAAGCTAGACCTTCCTGATGAGAAAGCAAGGGTGGAGGGGGCTGGGGAATGATAACTGCCTTCAAGTGTTCGAGAAACCATCCTGGGAAATAATAAGAATCAATTTTTATACAGTCCTTTGAAGTTTGCAGAGTGTTTTCCATGCAATGATCTCATCAGGTTCTCAAAATATTCCATCCTGCTAGGGAAAGAGCAGCTGCGTTTAGAGACAGAGGACTTGGGTGCAGATCCCACCTTTGATACCACCTGTATGACTTTATGTTTTGGGATCTTGGTTTCCTCATCTGTCAAATGAGGGGTTTGGTCGTAGATGACCTTGAAGGGCTCTTCCAAGTCTAAATCTGTGCTCCTACATTTGCTGTAAGATGGGAGCCATTATTATTACAGAAAAGAAAACTGAGGCCCTAAACCAGAATAGGTCTTCTTGATTCCAAATCCAAGGGCATTATCTGTTTTACTATGCCATGCTAGGGCATAGTAGGTGGCACCGTAGTACATAGAGTTCCAGGCCTAGAATCAGGCCAACTCTTCTTCCTGAGTTCAAATCCAGCCTCACACACTTCCTAGTCATGTGTCCTCAGGAACATCACTTCACCCTGTTTGCCTCAGTTTCCTCATCTGTAAAATGAGCTGAAGAAGGAAATGACAAATCACTCCAGGATTTTTGCCAAGAAAAGCCCAAAAGGGGTCATGAAGAGTCAGACAAGACTGAAACTACTGAGCAACAAATTCCATGTTGCCTAATTAAAGTCTTAGGAAGAAACTAATTGAAGTAGAAGAGAACCTGGGGAGTGGGAGAGGATTGTTAGCTGCATTCAGGGGGGACAGAATTAGGAGCAATGGGCAGGAGCTGTAAGAAGGAAAATTTAGATTTGATGTAACTGGGCTTACTACACTCATTGTTCCTGGGGCTCCACAGCGTCTAGGAAATCTCCCTTCCTCTATCTGGGAAACCAAATCAGGTGACTCCACACCTGAAATTTGGAAAGCAGGTCAGAAACAAGGCTGAAAGTCCATGGAATGCTTCTATTCCTGCCAGGTCCATACTTCTCTCCAAATGTCGTTGCTCAACTCTCTTTCCCGAAGAGCCAAATACCTGACTGACCTTGCCCCTAGCCTCCATGTCATACTTATGGGCCCAGCTCAGAGGAGTGACTCTGATCAAAGAGAATCCAATCTAAACAATTCTCCCATCTTCAGTTCAATTCTGCCTGGGCCCAGGATGATCCCCAATCTCCATTCCCCAATCCCTAATCCTTAATCCCTTCAACTAGGTGTTAACAGGCATGTCCACACCCATCAATCACTCAACAAGGATTTCTTAAATGACTCCTATGGCTCAGATACTGTGTTAAGCTCTAAGGATACGAGTTAAAAGAATGAAACAATCCTTACAGTCAGTTAACAGACATTTATTCAGTGCTTATTGAGTTCTAGGAGTGGGAAAACATAGAAAGGCAAAAGCATGATTTTTTTTTCTTGTTCCTTCCTTTATGACTCCATTTGGAGTTTGCTTGGCAGAGATACTGGAATGGTTTGCTATTTCTTTTTCCAGTTCATTTGACCGATGAGGAAACTGAGGCAGCATTAAGTGACTAGCCCAGGGTCACACAAATAAATTGCGTAAGGCTGGATTTGAACTCATGAAGATGAGTCTTCCTGATTCCAAACCTAGTGCTCTATCTACTTCACCACCTAGCTGGGTTCAAATCCTGGTTCTGATACTTGCTACTTGTGTGACCTTTGACAAGTCACATCAGACATTAGTAAAATGAGTAGGGGTTGGACCAGATCTCCTCTGAGGTCTGAGATCCCTTTCAGCCTTAATCTAAATGTGTGATCCTAAATGTGTGCCTTAGTGCCTTCCTTTGCAAAATAAGAGAACAAGACCTTTGAGGTCTTTCCCAGGTGTGTTCTATGATCCTAAATCACTGCTCTTTATGCCTCAGTTTTGCCTTCTGAAATAATAAAAGGGTTGGACTGAAGTCCTTTCCAGCTTGAAATCTCTGGTCCTTCTGGAAGGGGCAGACCCCTTTTGAAAAGTGAGCTGGGAATTGTTGAGTTAGTGTTACAAATGGTGCCCAGGACAAGCAGCAGCCAAGGTGCCCTAAAACCAGGAGAGTGGGGTGGGACACCCCTTGGGGAGGGGGTCATCCCCTCACTCTGAGGCTGCTGATGGAAAGTTCAGCTTGGGAAGGGGGAGGAGGGAGGCAGAGTTAACCCCAAGCCAGAGGGGAGCTGACAGTTCTCAAATTCTGAGGGTTTTAGAGTACTGAAAATTCTGAGAATTTTCTCCAGGTTGAGAGTTCTCACCATTCTATGCTCCACACTAGTTATCATTTGTAGAGAGCTGCTCTGCCGGGCCCAGCTAATTTGTGGGATGTTTGCTCTTATTGTTTCTGATTTACAAACTGCTTGTGTTTTGTATTGTGGAAGCTCTTTGGTAGAGAGGGACTTCCACCCAAATTGGAGACAGATAATTCTCATGTCCTGATTTGGAGATGAAGGCTCTGAGAAAATGCCAAGACGTCCAGATTAGGATCTCTGTGCCCACTTCTGAACTCAGCACCTGCTTTTTCTGAGGGAAGAGTCCTGGTCAGCAGCAACAAAAGTGAGTCGGGGCAGCCGGGAAGGTGTCCCAAGGGCACACAAGTGGAGGGGGCAGGGTAAGGAACAACAAAACAACAATCATTGCGTGCACACAACACTGGATAAATATTATCTCATTTGAGCCACACAACTTGCATTTTGCAGATAAGGAAATTGAGACTGAAAACGGTGACTTATCCAGGGCCACAAAGCCAGGAAATGTCTATTAAGAGCTTCCTGATGAGCCCCACCTCTTTTCGAGGAGTTATTTCCTTTTGGAGAAGGGTGGTCATCATAGGCTGTCAGAGCTAAAAGGGAGCCTTAGAGATCATTATAACATTATATGTATCGCTATAGCATCATAACTGACATTCTGAAGTCCTTTCTCAGCTCTGACATCCCCTGTTCTAAGGGCCCTCCCAGCCCTGACATTCTGTGTGTCCCAGTCCACATTCAATCCTCTCTAACCTGGAAAGGCTCTCAGGTTCTCTCCTCTTTACAGATTTCTCTTCTTTCAGACAAAGGAGTGGAGGCCCAGGGAGGTGCAGGAGTGCCTGGGGTCACAACAATAGTAAATGGGAGAACTGAGAAAACCTGAGTTAGCCTTTGTTTAGCACCTTAGAGTTTATCAAACTCTTCCTGGGCTTGCTCTCACTTGACCTGGAACCCAGTTTTGTCTCTTCTAGGCCAGGACTGATACTATTTCATAACCATCCCCAAGGAAGGTTGGGTTGCACTAGGAGCCAGAATGGTTTGGACCAAGACAAAAGGACTAGGGATGCTTGTGCTAAGTAGGTGGGGTACACCCAGGGCAGGGGCAGGCCCAGGGCAACCACCTGGGCTCCCTTGACCTTGAGTTCTGTTCAAAGCCAGCTCTTGAGGTTCAATGGCTGTCCCACTCACTGGCCTCCCACCCCAAGCACACCAGGAAAGTGGGGGTAAGACTTCCTGGCACCCACTTCCCGGTGGAAATCTATTCTCTTGATGCTGCCAAGCTCTCTGTCATCTGTCTGATCAGCTCTTCATTTTCTTTGGGGGGAAACATGAAAGTCCCCAATGAGGCTGGTCTCCTTGGGGCTGTCTTCTTCACTGCGTTCTCTCAGGGAAGGGACACTGAGAGTGAAAAGGGGCCTTTAGAAAGTTGATCTAGTTGAAAAAGACCCAGAGTGATTCTGCCAGGTGGCCATAGGGTCGGAATAGGGCAATTATATAGTGGAAGAAAGGAAGGAAATGTACTAGGGCGAGAATCAGGCACTGAGCTGGGAGGACCCTTAGAACAGGGAATGTCACGGCTGGGAGGGCCCTTAGAACAGGGAATGTCATACCTAAGAGGGCCCTTAGAACAGGGAATGTCAGAGCAGGGAGGGCCCTTACAGAAAATATAGTCAACACCTCTCATTCTAAGTAAGGGGAAACTGAGGCCCAGTTCTGAAGACTCTAGCATCCTGGTGTCTTGGTGTTCCAGTAAAGAGCTTGTCCTCAGGTATAACTATTGGGGATGAATTATGAGACAATCAAGTCTCAGAATTGGGAGCTCTCCTCCTCCTTCCTCCTTCCTTGACCAGCCCTCTGATTTCCTGGCTCCTTCTCAGTGCAGATCCAAGGCCCCTTTTCTGTCCCTGTCTGTCTGGGGGCACCCAGAGGATGAGGGACTTGGCCAGATTCCCACAGCTGTGTATTTCAGAGTCTGAACTTGAGGCCAGGCCTTCCTGAGCCCAGCTCTCCACCTACATCTGGCTCTCTCCTTTCTCTTTTTCCCAGCCCTTTGCTGTCCACCTGGGTCCTGCTTCAGTGGCCTGTTTAGCATCCTTCCTGAAGGAATAGTAAACCACTGGGCAGAAGGGAAAACTCCACCTGGCCAGGGAATCTTGGAACAGGACAAAAGCACTTGGCCCAACCTGAGAATTTTAGAATTTCCTTTGTTTCTCTTTGGTTACTTTCAGGAATCTGGGTGGGGAGATGTCCAGGAGCCTCCTGGGCCAAGTCCCCACATTTGAGGCCCCAGGGCATTGTGTCTGCCCTGGCCCTATGGCAGGATTGCTGGCAGCTGAGCCCCTCAGGCCTCTTGGCACAGACTCCTGCCCTACCCCTTTCCAGGAAGGGGACCCACCACCTGAAGCAAGACTCTGTCTCCACCCTTCATTATCCTTCCAGGCCTCAATCAGTGCTGGGGAACTCATTTTGTTTGTCTTTCAAAACCCCAGCTCATTCTTCTTCCTCATCTAAAGTGGCTTAAATTTTCAGGCCAGATTGTTCTGTAGGGGGATGACAAAAGCCGAGCTCTGCGCCGTTTCTCAGACGTGCTGTTCTGTCCCTCAGTCTCCCCCTGGGCACGCCTTCACACAGGGCTCCCATGCCTCAGTTGCATCTGCCTCATCGAATCCTTGGCCGAAGCGTAGGCGCCACCCTTTCCTGATTCTCTGTAGTCTGTAACACTCTCCTGTGCTCCTGGCACAGCCTGGCACATAGTAGGTGCTTAACTTTATAGATTTAGAGCTACAGTGGAACTGAGAGAGGCCATTTAGTCTCACCCCCTAATTCTGGTGTTTTTCTGTCATGTCTGACTCTTCATGACCCCATTTGGGGTTTTCCTGGCACAGATACTGGAGTGGTTCACCATTTCCTTCTCCAGCTCATTTTGCAGATGAAGAAACTGAGGCAAACAGGATTAAGTGACTTGCCCAGGGTCACACAGCTAGGAAGTATCTGAGTCTGGATTTGAACTCAGGTCTTCCTGACTCCAGACATAGGGCTCTACAGACTGAACCACCTAACTGCCTCCCTGGCCCCTTATTTTACAGATGAAGAAACTGAGGCCCAAAGGGGTAAAGTGACTTGCCCAAGATCTATAGTGACAAGACCACAGTAAGTGACCACACAGTAAGAAGCATAACTGCCGCTTGAAACCAGGTCTCTTGGCTGCAGGCTGATCCCTCTTTCCGTTGTAGAGCAGTCAATATATGCTGGTTGGATTGAATTGTGTGATCCAGAGTCAGTGCTTCCTGAGACCTCAGGCCTGTGGTAGCTAAGACCTCGAGTAACCTGACTTCTTTGTGAACCTCGGGGAGCCCTGGCCCAGTGACTTCACCTCCCCACCAGGGTCAGCTCTCTATGTGGCTGCCTGGAGTGTGGGCAGTGCCAGCTGTTCACTGTCATCTGCAGTCAACTGCAGAGCCCAGCAGGGCCCACGTGCCATCTTTGTAAAGGGGTCAAGGGAGAGCTGCATCCTTGAGAAGCATCTTTTTAAAAGCCCCTCCCATCCCCTCCCTTCCCTTTCCCCTTCTCCTCCCCTTCCCCCTCCCTCTCCCTTCTCCTCGGTTCTCCTCCTCTCCTCTTTTCTTTTCTCCTCTCCCCTCTTCTCTTCTCTTCTCTTCTCTTCTCTTCTCTTCTCTTCTCTTCTCTTCTCTTCTCTTCTCTTCTCTCCTCTCCTCTCCTCTCCTCTCCTCTCCTCTCCTCTCCTCTTCTCTTCTCTTCTCTTCTCTTCTCTTCTCTTCTCTTCTCTTCTCTTCTCTTCTCCCCTCTTCTCTTCTCTTCTCTTCTCTTCTCTTCTCTTCTCTTCTCTTCTCTTCTCTTCCTCTCTCTTCTGTCTCTCCCTCCCTCCCTTCATTTCTCCTCTTTTTCCTCCTCCTCCTCCTCCTTCTTCTCTCTCCCTCTGACTCTCCCTTTTCTTTCCCTCTCTTCTGTCTGTCTGTCTCTCCCTCCCTCCATTTCTCTTCTTCCTCTTCCTCTTCCTCCTTCTTTGTCTCTGTCTCTGTGTCTCTCTCTCTGTGTCTCTGTCTCTCTCTGTCTCTGTCTCTCTCTGTCTCTCCCTCTCCCTCTCTCATCTGTGCCTAAAAACATCTCTTTGTCTCCCATCCTGGAGACAAAATTCTATCAAGCCCCTGGAGATGTTTTTCCCTGAACAATTTCATCCCTTCTGTCAGTGAATTTCCAGAGATGAGCATTTTAGAGACAGACATGTTTGGCATTCACTTTTTCTTTAAGGCTAAATTTCGTTTAATTCCTGCTCAATCTGATTGCAAGTGTCTAGGTTTCCCAGAACCAAGAGAAGTCAGGGGGAAGTATTTGAGTTTCTAAGCTTGGGTAATTTATGATAATGCCAGGCAAGTGGACGCTCAGACACTACAATTAGAAGGCAGGGTAATTTAAATCATTGGCTGTGTTTTACAATTAGCTACTGGGGCATCTGATTAGAGATCCTATTTGGGCAAGTCACAGGGATGGCTAGGAGACTGGAGGGGGCGGTGGTGGTATATAAATGTTCCTGAAAGCAATACTAGGCTCCCTCTTCCCTCTCCAGCTCATGGTTCCAGGTAAACAAATTTGGGCTTGGACCATGGTCTCTGTGGATTCAGCTTAATTCACTAAGAATTTATTAAGTGCCTACTAAGTGCCAGGTGTGCAGTGAGGTGGCATAGATAGTGGATAGAGCACCAGGTCTAGAACCAGGAAGACCTGAGTTCAAATCCAGCCTCAGACATGTACTAGCTGTGTGACCCTGGGCGAGTCCCTTCACCCTGTTTGCCTCAGTTTCCTCATCTGTGAAATGAGCTGGAGAAGGAAATGGCAAACCACTCCAGTATCTCTGCCAAGAAAACCCCACATGGGGTCACAAAGAGTCAGACATGACTAAAAACAATAGCAACCAAAAAAAGGTTCCAGACAATGTTATATGTTAAAAATACAAAGAATGGGGAAAAATGTAGCTCCCCTCAAGGAGGAGTGCGAGGGGGCAGATGTCAGCAGATAAATGCGCTGTGGACACCAACTCTGACATAATGTTTGGAGGTTTTCAGAGAGCTTTGTTGTTGTTTGTCCTTCATTCTCAAAGACAACCATGACATCGGGGAGGCTTTTTGTAATGATGGAAAGAGTTCAAATCCCGCCCCGACCTTGGACTAGTCCTTCTACTTCCTGGGTTTCAGTTTCCTTATCTATAAATGAGGGAACTGGATTAAATGACCTTTGAGCCCCTTTGCAGTGCTCATTTGAGCCTCACAAGAACTTGTGAGGCAGGCGCATGTGACAAGTATTATGCTCATTTAAAGATGAGAAAATTTCCGTGCCTGGAAGACTCTCCCTCCTTCTTGCCCCTGACCTCCCTGTGTTCTTTTAAATCCCAACAAAAGTCCCACCTTCTACCTGAAGCCTTCTCAATCCCTCTGCTAATGATTTCCTCAAGGAAATATATATATATATATATATATATATATATATATATATATATACACATACATACATACATATATATATATATTTTTTTTTTGTTTGCATGTAGTCTCCCTCATTTGATTGTAAGCTCCTGGAGGGCAGGCACCGTCTTTTGTCTCTTTTTGTATCACCAGCACTTAGGACAGTGCCTGGCCCATAACAGGTGTTTAATAAATGTTTATTGACTGATGGAAACACACACACACACACACACACACACACACACTAAAGCAAAGGAATTTCATATAGGAGAGATCACTAAAAATTGGGGAAGGTGGCACCTGGGTCAGGCTTTGAAAGGAACTCATAGGTGGAGATAAAGAGGGATATATTCCTGGCACAGGCCACAGCTAGTGCAAAGTCACAGAGGTAAGAGGTGGGATAATATACATAGGGAACAGGTAGTAAGCCAGTCTGATTGGAATGTTGAGCGCCTGAAAGGGAGTATTATGGAGAAAAAATGGAAGGGAAGGTGGGAGGCAGATTGTTGTTGTTGTTCAGTTGTATCCAATTCTTTGTGTGTTCTTGGCAGAGACATTGGAGTGGTTTGCCATTTCCTTGTCCAGCTCACTTGACAGATGAGGAAACTGAGGCAAACAGGGTGAAGTGACTTGCCCAGAGTCACACAGCTAGGAAGTGTCTGAGGCTGGATTTAAACTCAGAAAGAAGAATCTTCCTGATTTGAGGATGGCACTCTATCCAAGGTGCCACCTAGCTGCCCCCAGACAGATCCCAGAGGGCTCTAAATGGCAGCTGGAGGATTTGGGATTGTATCCTAGGTGAGCTCTTTGGTATGATCTTTGTTTCAGGTGTATCTATTTGGCAGTTATATAGGTGATGGATGGGAGAGCAGAGAGACTGGAATCAGGGAGACCTATCAGGAGGTTATTGCTATAGTTCAGCAAGAAGTGATGAGAATAGAAATCAAAGTGGTGGAAGTGGAGGGGAGAGAAACGGATGGGCACAGAGGGACAGGATTTGGCAGCTGAGCAGACATACAGAGGGAATGCAAGTGAAAGTCGAGGATGAGACCAAGGTTGTCAAGCTGAGTGATCAGGAGTGCCTTTGATAGAAACAGGAACGTTAGAAGGAAGGTCAAAGGGAAAAGCATTTCTATTCTGAACATGCTGAGTTTGAAATGCTTATGGGACATCCAGGCAAAGATGCCCAGCAAGGGTTTCATAGTGCAAGACTGGAGCTGGAGAGACATGTGGGAGTCACCTGCATAAAGCTATTCATTGAATCCATGGGAACTGGTCAGGTCATGGAGAGAGACAGAGAGACAGAGACAGAGACAGATAGAGAGAGAAGGGAGGGAGAGACAGAGACAGAGTGAGAGAAAGAGAGAGACACATAAAGAGAGACAGACAGACAGAGAAAGGAGGGAGGGAGAGGAGGGAGGAAGAGGAGGGGGGCAGAGAAGGGGAGACAGAGACAGACAGAGACACAGACACAGACACAGAGAGAGAAGGGCCAAGACAGAGCTCTGGGTAATACCTACCCCAGTAAGCCAAAACAAGTTGCTAAGCCCAGCAAAGGGAATCAGAGAGCTAATCAATCAACCCATCCCCATTTACTTAGCTTCTAGTGAGGGCCAGGCACTGTGTTGGACATACAGAAACAAAAAGGAAGCAGCTCTTAAGGATCTTACATTCTGTCAAGGGAGATGTGAGACCCAGAATCAATTATCAGCTACATAGATAATTGTATACAAATTAAGTTTAGACTAGGAGAGAGCAATGGTCCAAAAGTTCAGGGAAATGATCACTGAAGCCACCTGGGGCCAGTGCAAGATCTGGGCCAGGAGGCTGGAGATGGCTTACAGTTATATCTCTATCTCTACAGGTAAATGCATAAGCACATATATGTGTACAGCCACCCACACATGTATGTGTCTGCCTATCCTAGCCATTACTGTTACTATAAGTTCTGCAGCCCATTATTTCTAGTCCTGCCCTTGTTGGAGAAGCAGAGGAGATCTGGAGGCAGATAGAGTTTACACTCAATGACCTTTGGGGTCTCTCTGATTATAAGATTTTTGTGGTTTTATTGATTTTGTTGTTATTCAGTGGTTCAGTTGTGCTGACTCTTTGTGACTCCATTTGGGGTTTTCTTGGCAGAGATACTGGAGTGGTTTGCCATTTCCTTGTCCAGCTCATTTTACAGATGAGGAAACTGAGGCAAACCAGGTGAAGCGACTGGCCAGGGTCATACAGCTAGTGTCTGAGATCTGGTAGAGACAGATAGAGAGAGAAGGGAGGGAGAGACAGAGACAGAGTGAGAGAAAGAGAGAGACACATAAAGAGAGACAGACAGACAGAGAAAGGAGGGAGGGAGAGGAGGGAGGAAGAGGAGGGGGGCAGAGAAGGGGAGACAGAGACAGACAGAGACACTTATCTTACTCTTATCTACTCCCCCATGTTCCATTGATTAGGACAAGGTTAAAACGTTGGCTTTTGGGGGAGGGTAGATGGCACAATGAATAGAGCATCAGCCCTGGAGTCAGGAGGACCTGAGTTCAAATCCAGCCTCAGACACTTAACACTTACTAGCTGTGTGATCCTGGGCAAGTCACTTAACCCCAATTGCCCTGCCTTCCCCCCCCCCCGCAAAAAAAAGAGTTCACTTTTCTGATTGGTCACAGTACCATCCCTGTTAGGGATCTGGAGGAGGCAGATAAGACAATGAAGCAGAACTGGTCAGAAGACCCTGGAGAGACAGGGAAGGATTTAGAATTGAAAGGTATCTTAAAGATTATCTTAAATCCAAGCTTGTCATTTTACAGGTGGAAAAACCAAGGCTCCCGAAGAGGAAATGATTTGACTAAACTCACATAGGTTACATGGGTAGTGAAATCAGGCTTTGAATCCAAAGCCTGGGACTCCAGCTGTGCCATGATTCCACTGCAGTGGGCAGGAGGTGAGCTCCAAGTGAGGGCTCAGCAGCCTCCCGGTGCGGAAAGCCTTTCCGCCCTCTTCTCCACCGGCCAAAATTCCCTTCCTCCCTTCCGCTCTTTGTTCGCGTGTCCCCAAGAGCTCAAATATATAACAAACAGCCAGATGGGGATAAATGAGGCATGGGCGCCCCGAGATCTCCACGGCAGAACTGTGACTAACGAAGCTGATGTGTTTCCGTCTGATGTGTCCGGGCTTTTGATAGAGAAGATTCAAAGCTAGAGCAGAGCCGAGATTGCATTTCTCATTTCTGCTGTTTACCAAAGCCCGCCACTGACAGAAACGCACAGCGGTGAGCCTCGGCTCGGAGAGCTGCCCATTAGCCGCTAGCGAGAACACAGAGAAGAAATTAGCACCAGGACAGTTCAGCAGAGTCTGTCTCGTTTGATGGGTCCCTGAAAGGCAGCCTGCTGGGCCAAGGCGACCGGGCCCCTCCGCCCCCCACCCGAGGCGACAATCAGGTGCGGATGGAGTTGCCTGATTGTCTGGCAAAAGCCAAAGAAAACCACCCCCTCCCTCCCTCTCCCCTGCCCTCAGGAAAAAGAGAACGCCTGGCAGGCTTCTTTCCAGTTTGATGGTGAGGGAAGGAAAGTTGTGTGTGCTTTTAAACTGGGGCAGATTTGTCTCCAGAAAGGACGAGGGCCCCTGCTCAGACTGCTCCCCCTCCCTCCTTCCCCTCGGCAAAGATCCAGGGGGGGGAAGGCAGGCAAGCCAGACTTTTGGGGGGAAAAAGTGCATTTGGCTTTACTGTCCAGGGCGGTAACTTAGGCTAGGTAAGGTGGAGAGCTTCCCAGGGCGCTAGACTAAGAGGGGCACAACAAAAGACATTTACTTAATATGGTTTAATTAAATATATATTATATATGTAGATAATATATTTGTGTGTGTGTATGTACGCCCATATACACCCAATGCTTTGAGTGGCTGAAAATTCCATTTTCCATTTCAGTCTAGTAAGAGTTAAGGGCAGCAAGGTAGCAGCTAGATATATAGAGTGGAGGGTTTGGAGTCAAGAAAACCTGAGTTCAAATTTGGCCTCAGACACCTCCTAGCTGTGTGACCCTGGGTAAGTCACTTCACTCTGTCTGCCTCAGTTTCCTCAACTGTAAAATGAGCTGGAGAAGGAAAAGGCAAACCACTCCAGCATCTTTGCCAAGAAAACCCCAAATGGAGTGACAGAGAGTGGAAACAGTGACAATAACAGTAAGAGTTAAACATCTATCTTGTGATAATAGGACACTATACAAAGACAAAACAGCCGCCTGGACCTCAAAGAGCTTATACTTTATTTGGTAGGGGGTGGGGCAGACACGATACCTGAGTCTACAGAGGATCCTGAGATGCTTTTTCCTGGAGGTGGCCAGGGACTGCTGGCCCCATGCTTTACACTTCATAGATTTCTGGGAGCCTATGCCTTGGCATAGGAGAAAGTGTAGCCCTTATTTCATGACGGGCCCCACTTCTAGGATACCATTGCCTTGATGCTCCCTTTCTGGGACCCACTTCCTCCCCCAGTCCCCTAAAATACACAAGAGCTATGTATAGGATTCTTTGGGAAAACAAGTCACCCCCTTTCCTAATAAAACTCTGCTTCTCCATCAGACTGTCCTTTGCGTTGTCTCCAGATCTCAGTTTCCCCACCTGTAAAGTTAGGACATTTCCAGGGTTTCCAGTATAAGCTTATGATTCTAAGGTCCACCTTGCCTGACCTGCCACAACCATTTTTACCCTAGGGAAGAATAATTCCTAATCACAACCCAAGGAAAGGAAGGAAAAGAAAACATAGAAAATGTTCAGAGTTTATTCAGAGAGAAATTTTATGAGCTGTCTCCCCTGAGGCTAAGCACAACCTAGGGTTCCCCAGCCTGACTCCTGGTTTAGGAATGATTCCTGGGGTTCTGGAGGGACATGTAGAGAAATGCATCAGAAAGTAGAATTTAAAGACAGGGTCTGGGGGAAAAAACCCAGCTCAGACTCACCTGGATGTGACTGAATTCCTTTAGAGACAGGATGTGAGCTCCCAGAATGTTTAAAGGTTTAAGTGATTTCCTTACCTGTGAGGTGAGTAGGGTAGTGGGAGGCTGTGTCCATGTTACTGAGGTACCAGAAATGGAGTGATTTGCCTGCTCAGGGTCCCAAGGCAAGTAAGTGGCCCAGCTTGGCCTTGAAACCAGGTTGGTTAAGACCTGAACTTGGACTCATGGGAATTAGAACCAGAGGGGACCTGGGAAATTCTTCAATCTAGCCCAGTGGTTCTCAACCTGTGGGGTCACGACCCCTTTGGGGGTCAAATGACCCTTTCACAGGAGTCACAGGGGCCACCTAAGACCATTGGAAAACACATATTTCCGATGGTCTTAGGAACTGAGACACTGCTCCTCTATCTGTCTCCAGGTGGGTCCGTCCACATGCAGATATGCCCACATACGAGTATTAAAGGGTCACGGCATTAGGAAGATTGAGAACCACTGGTCTAGCACCTTCATTTGACTGGTGAGGGAACTGGCCTAGAGAAATTCAATGATCTTTCCTTGCTTTTGTTGTCCAGTCATGTCCCCTGAAACCCCATTTGGGATTTTCTTGGCAGAGATATTGGAGGGGTTTGCCACTTCCTGCTCCAGCTCATTTTACAGATGAGGAAACTAGGCAAACAGGGTGAAGTGACTTACCCAGGGTCATCCAGCTAGTAAGTGTCTGAGGCTAGATTTGAACTCAGGTCTTCCTGACTCCAGGCCTGGTGTGTTATGGGATGAACTACCTAGCTGCCTTTTCCTTGCTTGTACAGGGAGTTATGTGAAGAAACTGGGGCTTAATTCCTTGTTCTCAGACTTTAAATCCAGCTGCTTTTCACTGCCCCCGAAATTAAGCAGCTCTGTGATCATGGACGAATCACCTGGGACTTTCAGAGCTGAAGTTTCCTCTTCTATACAGTGGGGATAATCCTGTTTGGCCTATTTGCCATGCAAGGCCTTTATGAGTTAAGTGCTTTGTAACCTTGAAGGTGGGTGGTTCTGTGTATGAAGCCTGTACGTGGAATCAGAGCACCTGGATTCAGATCTCCAGTCTGTTATTTACTACCTGACTGATCTTTCCCTTTCTCCCTCATAGGGGTCCCAGATTTGGAGCTGGAATAAACCAGAGGGCAGCTCCCCCATTTTACAGGTGAGGACACTGAGGCCCAGTGTGGTCAAGGGTCACATAGGTAGATAAGTCCTTTGGGCAAGCTAGTTCTCCTCTCTTAGCCTCAGTTTCTTCATCTGTAAAATAAAAGTGTCTTCTGTAGGGGCCCCTCCTAGGTCTAAATCTGTGTCCTAAATTGGAGTTATTACTAGTTACACCTCTGAAGGCATCAGACCCTGGACTGCCTGGGTTGTGGTAAGCAGTCCTTCAGGGAACGATTTCCTGGGGACCCAGAGGCTTTGGTGATGATTATTCCCCATCTCAAGCTGAGAGGGGAGATCAGCAAAAGCTATACTGTCTCCCTCTGCCTTCTGCCCGATCAAAGGAACGACATTCCCCAGGAGCTCCCATCATTGATTCTCTATGGGTCAATGTCCAGCGCCCATGACCTCCATGATGTGAGGACAGTTTGTGGAGGTGACTCAGAGGGCGGGCGGTTGGTGTTGAGACCATGCCAAGAGCAATAAATCCTATTCACTGGGGACCCCTGTTAAATTCTGAGACGGTCACCCGGGTTGGTTTGAAGTTCTCCTTTGCACTCTACTAAAAAAAAAAGTTTGCTAAGTAGCTGAATAGTATAAGCAAGTTGGGGAGTGAGTCGCCTTTCTCAGAAAGAGCAAAGCCCTTTGAAGCCCTTCAGAAACCCAGTTACAGGCGAGCAACTTTGACTCACTAAATATCATTTTTATCAACTAACTAGAGTGAGTCTCTGCCTGGGAACACCTTCTTAGCCTCATATGAGTTAGGCCACCAAGGGGGCACCATAACACACAGAGTGCTAGCACTAGTGCTGGAGCTGGAGCTGTGTTCAAATTCAGCCTCAGAAACTTGCTAGCTGTGGGACCCTGGGCAAGTCACTTCACCTCTGCCTGCCTCAGTTTCCTCATCTGTAAAGTGGGAATGATAAGACCATTCCCCGGGGTGGTGAGGATCAAATGAGGTTATAATTGTGAAGTGCTTTGCCAGCCTTAAAGTGCTATATGACGTTAGCCATTATTATTACTGAAAGAGGAATGTGAACTCCCTAAGACGAAAAGTCACTTGACCTCTCTAAGCCTCAGTTTCCTCGTCTGTGAAAATGGGATAACAATGCACTTCTGAGAGATTAACCCACGTGCCCAAGACCCAAGATTCTTATTGTTAGTATTACTGGTCTCCTCAGGGTCCACCACAGAAGGCCCCCCAACAAGTCTTTGCCAGATGCTTTTCCAGGTAAGTGACTTGTTTGAGGTAGCCCAGACAGATAGTAGAGATGGGTAGAGCAGGGGCTCGTGGCTCAGGTAGCACCATTGTGAATCCTGGCCACTCTGCAGACTGAGGCCTATTGAATAGACAGAGAAAGGGGACAGTTCCCATAGGGTTTCCTCACATTCACACCAGTTCTACTCATTGAAGCTGAAGACCAGTCTTTTATGTAAAACATTTAAAAATAAACCCCTGGAACCTGGGGGAAGGTTTGCTAGGGGAAGGAACCTTCTAAAGGCTATACAGCTGAGGGCATTTACAAACCTTCTCTCTTTTTGCGGCAGGTCCATGAGGCAGCTGATCCTGGGCAGAGGGGTGGTGGTTAGGCTGGGATGGGGAGTAGCTCCACAGTCAGGCTTGGAGTTCTTGGCTTCCTAAATATCGTTGCATCAGGCTGACCTGCTGCCAGGGGCTCATTGTTTTTCTTAATGAAGACCCTGATAAAGTGGTTGAAGAGGGGACAAAAGCAACAATGTCAGACTGGTCGCTGAGGAAGGGGTTTTTATGGAGTCCTTTCTCCAGGTTCCAGGGAGTTCCCTGATCCCCTCCTCTAAGCAGAACCGAATTAGAGATTAGAACTGAAAAAGACCATTTAGTTTCACGTCATGGACCAGAGATCTAGAGCTGTCAGGGACCCCAGAGGCCATCGACTTCAAACTCCCTTCATTTTATGAATTAGTAAACTGAGGCCCAGAGTGGTTAAGTGATTACTGACTTCCTTATTTAACAGAAAAGGAAACTGAGCTGAGCCACAAAACAAAACATAATGATGCCTGCTCACTGTCTTTAGGTGAAGGGGCTCATGGAGCCCCAAGGGGTCCATGAATAGATTTCTGGGGGTTCATGAACTTGAAAGGGAAAAATTACATTTTTTTTACCAATCTTTAGTTTCCTTTATAATTCTGTTTATTTTATTTTATGCATTTAAAAATACTACCCACAGACTTCACCAGACTCCCCAAAAAGGGTTCTATGACACCAAAAAGGTTAAGAAGTTGTGGGTGGATGGGAACAAAGAGCTGGAAGCTATGTCAGAAGTCACCTGATCCACACCCCTTGTTTGAGAGATGAGGTAACTGAACTGGACAGGTTAGATCCAAGGTCGAACCTGTAGGAAGCATAGAATTTGAACCCAGGTCCTCTGACTTCAAAATCAGTGCTCTTTCCACTACGCCACATTGTTTGGATGGAATATGTGCAAATGCTCTGTAAGTGTGAAAGCACTCTATGAAATGAGCTATTGTCATTTCTACAAGATTTCAGTGCAGTCCTGCAGAGCTTTAAAAAGTGAGCAGTGAATCAATTATAAGTAAGTATTAAAGAAAGGAAAGAGAGAAAGAAAGAAAGAAAGAAAGAAAGAAAAAGAAAGAAAGAAAGAAAGGAAGGAAGGAAGGAAGGAAGAAAAAAGAAAGAAAGAAAGAAAAGGAAGAAGGGAGGGAAGGGAAGAGAGAAAGGGAAGGAGGGAGAGAGGAAGAAAGAGAGAAAGATAAAAAGAGTAAGGAAGAAGGAAGAAAGGAAGGAAAAGTGAAAGAATGAAGAAAATAAGAAAAGAGAGAAAGACAAAGGAGAGAGTGGGAAGAATGAAAGAGAAGGAAAGACAGAGGGAGGGAGGGAGGAAGAAAAGAAGGAAAGAAGGAAGGAGGAGAGGAAAAATGAGAAAGAAAAGGGAAGAGAAAAGGAGAGAAAAAAGGAGGGAAGAAAGAAAAGAATCAGAGAGAGAGAAAGAGACAGAGGCACACAGAAAGAGCCAGAGAGAGTCTCCCCCAAGCTTTTACAGCTAGTAAGCGGCAGCTCTGGGAATAGATCCCAAATCTTTTGACTCAAAATCCTTGGCTCTTTCTGCTGCTGGATAAAGTCTGTACCATAAAGCTTTTTTGTTTGTTTGTTTAATTATTGAAAACATTTTTAGATGTATTTTTTATTCTGAATTTGAAAACCGTGAAATAAAATGAGCATTTCCAAATTCATAGCAGAATAGAAAAAAAAAGAATTGTATGTGAAACTGGAGACCTCTGTTATGTACAACTTACTTTTAAAAAAGGTAATACATTCAGCACAGAATGTTCAAAGATGTCTTGCTTGTTGGTGATTCTGTCCGTCATCTTCATGTTCTTTTGTGTGGATTTTTAAAAGGATGCTTTATTGACCCTCCTTTCCCTTTGATGTTCAGTTCCCATCCTTCTCTCTCCCTTTATCCCCTCCTTAAATTAGGGGGAAAAAAAAGAAAAACACAGTCTTATAACAACTCACTTTGTAACTTATCTTTGTGAGTTCAAATCTGGCCTCACACACTTATTAGCTGTGTGACCCTGGGTAAGTCACTTCACTCTGTTTGCCTCAGTTTCCCCATCTGAAAAATGAGCTGGAGAAGGAAATGGCAAACTATTCCAGTATCTTTGCCAAGAAAACCCCAAACGGGGTCACAGAGAGTCAGACATGACTGAAATGCATCCCAGGGTCCCTTCTGATGTTGAGATTCTATGATACATTGATCATATGAAAGAGAAGGAAAGAGGGAGGGAGGAAGAAAGGAAGGAAAGAAGGAATGAGGAGAGGAAAAATGAGAAAGAAAAGGGAAGAAAGAGAAAAGGAAAGAAAAAAGGAGGGAAGAAAGAAAAGAATCAGAGAGAGAGAAAGAAACAGAGGCACACAGAAAGACAGGAAAATTTTAGCTCCCAGAAAAATGTGCAAATAACGATTCATTGAAATAGCAATAGTTCCCATTTCTGGTAACTTTCAGGTTTACAAAGTGCTTTATTTAGTTCATTATCTCAGATGAACCTCATAACAGCCCCCTGCGGCTAGTGCTCTATTTCTGGAGTCCAGCTCAGTGATTTCGGTGGAGTAGAGAAAACTCTCCCTAACAGCACAGATCAGCAGCTACTCTCTCTAGTAAAGTGTTTGAGGTGGCATTTGAACTCAGCTCCTTTGACTGCGCAGCGGTGCTTGTTCCACTGTGTCCCACCTGGCTGTCTAGCTTCTGTGTAGCAGGGAATTCTCTTTACCAGCTTTTAGCAGCAAATCACAAATACCATTGTCAGGCAAAGAAGGCACTTTCAACGGGAGAAAAAAAAAGCATGAGAGGGAGAAAAGAATACGTGTAGACGCAGAAATCTGGGGCCAGGAATGGCCAATGAAACTTGCTGTGCCAGTAGCTAGAGAAGATAAGGCCAGAACAATAAAGAGACCTTTCCCACGCTCTCCTCGGGCCACTTTGCTGGGCTGTGTGGAGCACCTGATTAGGCAGAGAATTTCTGAGGCCTTCCAGGCCTCAGAAAGGGGGCAGTGAGGTCAAGTGCCCTCTGAGCTCCTCTCCGCGTCAGAAGCTGGGGAAAGAAAAGCCACCTACCAAACAGAAAACAGCCTCTGCAACCAGAATCAGCCACAGCGAGAGAGAGGAAACAGAAAACAGCCACAGGCTCCACTCCAGGAAATACACATTTTTCAAACTGTAGAATACAGATCCATAGATATCATCACCACCCTTGCTTGCCTTCCCCTGCCAGGCTGGCATGTAGACCTACCCTTTGTTCTAGCACATGGCCCACTCCGTCAGTCTGTGTGGCCTTGCAAACGTTTGTTTCTCCTCAGTGCAGACAAGTCAGCCTCAGCAAGGGGATGTGGAAGTCTTCTCCCAGGACAATGCTGATGTACCGGGGAGGGAGGGACACCTGTGTCCGTCTACTGTAGGTGGGAGTCGGCCAAGTTTTGGTCTGGGAATTACAGGCTGACCTGGAATAGTCTCAAGGCCTCTGCCCCATCCCCCACTCCTACCCCCACTGAGTTTCTTTTAAGCGGAATTCTCTAAGGCTCAGAGAGATCAGGTGATTTGCCTTTGGTGACAATGAGCATCAGAAGTGGGATTTGAGACTATGGATTCCTCATGGCAAGACCAGCACTCTACAAACTCCTTAGTGTATGTG